>OV170228.1:20428568-21657318 GCA_921882275.1 Brenthis ino | reverse complement strand
GCTAAATTTAGATTTGGTTCAATTTCCAAAATCCGTATTTGTGCGAGAAATACGTATCATTCCTCTTGGTGCCCGAGTTGAAGGTGACTTTCCTGGAGGTGTAAGGCTCGGAGCCACAAATCCTACAAAATTTCATATAGATTTCTTTGTGAATGATTTGAGCAAACCTGGTGCATCTACATTTGAGGCCCTTGGTAGTTTGGATTACTGTCAGAATGGGCAAATTCATATGGAGTGTGGTGCCAATGTGGAACAACCAAGAATTCCTACAGATGGACTTGTACTTAGAGGTTTAAAATTTATATTTGTATATAAAAACATCATAATATTTTTTTAAATATTTTGTTCATTATGTTTTCATTTGTTTTTTTTCTAATGTAATAATATAAAAATGCACTTAAAATTGGAATATTTTTCTGTGAAAGTTTTATAATAGCAAATATATTATAATGATTCCCTTTGCGATGTCTAAAATCATAGTCTCTCCCATGACCATGATTGCTGTAAAGCATTCAAAATGTTGGGAACCAAAAATCAAAATAAATTCATGAAAAAATCTCATAAGATAGTTTTGTATTTAAAATGAAATACAGTTTTCGATTTACAATATTATAAATTTATATGTATTTTGCATGGATATTAATATATCTTTTAAATTTGATATTTAAAAAAGTATTCTACAAGCCTGCCCCCATTGCTGTGGTAATCTTTAATTAAGATAATACTTTTTTAATATTTTCCAGGTTGGTACACCACAATCACCTTGGCTGTCTATGGCAACTTAACACAAGTGCTGCCAGATGCACCTGCTGCCGTTAATCCTCCGCCGAACATTCAGAGACCAGTGTCCCGAGAAGTCAGTTCATTGCCTCCAAATGTGCCACAATCATCAGATTGGAACCCAGAACCATCAAATCCCATACCGGCATATACAACTAATGTTGTGCCTTCAAATCCTGAGACCTATAGTTCAGGTAATTACCCTGAAAACTATGACAACCAAATGTATAGAGGTGAATATTATGACAGTGAGGCTCCCAAAGATCCTAGGGACCCAAGAACTTACCACCACATGGAAGACAATGAGTGGGAAAAAGATAGACGAGACATCAGCTGTGAGAGAGAAGGAGACAGAATGCGGCACAGCCCAAGATCAATGGAGTTAGAAAGAGATAGGGAGAGACGCGATAACAGAAGCCGGAGGCATTCAATTGATAGAGCGAGAAGCCGTGAGTCTTCCCGTCACCGCGATCGGAGTCGAGAAATTGATCGACTGGAGCGTCTCCACTCGAGATCGAGAAGTCGCGACCGTGATTACGTTGTAAAAGGCGAATATCGAATGAGTCGTTCGAGATCTCGTAGTATGGACCGAGATAGGGAGTGGGATCGTGGATCGTACAAGAAGGACGATTACCGTCGTCACCGTGAAACATCATACGATAGATCACGTGGTGGTTCCTACGAGCCTCGCTCTCCCTATGATAAAAGGGCGCCATCATATGAACGCAAACTCCCATACGAGAAGGGACCATATGAAAAGAGACTATCTCCATACGACAAAAGGAGTTCGTCTTACGAACGTCGAGCTCCTTCTTACGATAAACAGATACCCTATGATAGAAAGCGTCACTCTCCATATAGTCGAATGCGAGGTTCTAGCTATGGCAGTCGGTCACCTAGCCGGGATGATCCTAGAAAGCGACCTAGGACTCCCCCGAGTGAAACTAGACGACCCATGTCTCCCAGAGAAGGCGAAACTAGCCCTATTAATTCTGTACGATCTGAGGAGCCACCGGAATATGATAGGAACAGCAAACAAATACCACGAATCGATTTTTACCACCAAAGTTACAGACACAAAAGTTCGATTCGAAGTCCTTCTCAAGAAGTCGATAACACGTATCCCGAAAATCAACATACCTCCCTAGTTACTGTCCCTATAGTAGATACTACACCTAAAGGCATTGATTCGCCCAATCGTGTGTTAGAAGGAGATCACTCTATGGATGCTGAGCCCTTCGAACCAATCTTATCAGATGAAGACATTTGCGATGATTTAGACGCGAATTCTTACATGGAAGTAGAATATGACGTAAATGAATATTGTGGTGTAGAGGATATTATTAAGTACTACAATCCATTCAAAGCAGAATGGAGTAAATATAAACATATGAATAAAATAACTAAACTAGCTGATGTTAAAAGTGATGACACAAAAGACGTTACAAACACAACTTTTGATGAATTATGTGACGCAAGTGTAGATCTGTTCAAAATGGCTGAAATAACAACAAACGCTAAAAAGAGAGAGCAGAAGTTTTTCTCAAATACGTTTTTGGAGATCGATAATTCGTCTCGAGAGGACTGGGTGCATCAATGTGAGCAGCTATTCGTGTCTTTGACAAATCTATGCAAAAGTACTGATATCGTACTTAGAATATTTAGGACGTACACACGATCGGAACCGTCTGACGAATTTACCGATATATACAATCTACTTGTGACATTTTGTAGGATTGGACTGAATTTTGAGTTCGCATTAGCTCAACAGCAACCTACATATAAAATACGCCACATGAAATGCGGTATTCGCCTCGCAGAAACTTTGATGGCTCATGAGCACAATGGGCAAGTCATGAAAATTTTGCTAAGCAATGGCATAAATATACCGATGCAGTTGATTGAAATGTATTCTAAAGAATATATGGCTCTGAGCATCCGTTTGATGATCTTAAAGGCTCTTAACGCGTGTCTATCCTCGAAGGAATCAATAGATAATTTCATGCAGGATACAATGTACCCGAAATTTGACAAAACTCAAAGTGACAGCGCAAGAAAGCCTATGAACGGCTACCAAGCTTTGATTTCCATGATGCAAGCAAATCCATTGGGCAGAATAAAATTTTCTCTAAGCGCATTAATAAAAAAACTAAACATATACGAAGTTTTGAACAAATTGCATGATTTAGTGTTGAAGTTCAATAATTCAGCTGCAGATAAGACTGAGGATGCAGAACTTACGGAAACGCAAATAAACTTTATAGTCGATTCCTTTGAAGAAATACTCTACATGTACCGCTCGCAGTGCTTCCATCTATCGCAACCGAAAAGATTTTTACCAGTTTCAGCTCAATTTGAAATAAGTAAGGAGTGCTCGAATGAAATTTTGCTACAATTTTTCGATGTGCACAGAACTCTGGAAGTTTGCTTGTATCTTTTAACGTGTCCGACGACGTGTAACAATCTAGTAATAACCAGTCCAATACACGATTTAATTTTCGAGTTGGTGAACTCGCATAATGGCCTTAAATTTTTATACAAAAATATGGAGATGAGTGAACTGCTGTTTAAAATTTTGGAGCAGCCGTATGGTCAACAGAACTCTGAAGAAACTCCATATCCTCACGACAGCACTTTGAGCAATTACAGTGATCTACAAATTGTAGGTCTTGAACTTGCGTATAGATTGAAAGCCTTGTACTACTTGCAGTCAATAAGTGATCTACAAGTTGGGAAAATGGATGAGAACGAACTAATAGATAGATTACAGTCTTTGTACTGCCTTAGTTTTGGCAGTATCGGCAAAACGGCGGTACCTAACGTTATAGTCATGGGAGAGAACTCCGAATGTCTTATGACGGTTTTCGAAAACGATTTGAAAGGGAAAAGTAAGAATGATTCACCATCAAAACAAAAGTCGCCAGCAAAAGGATATGCCATAGAGTTAATTGTTTCAGCTGTTCGATATGCTGCAAATGTGCCATTTTTGAAGAAATATGGACAGAGATTAATCAATGTTTCCAAAGAACATGACAGATTCGAACCGAGCGTGTCGAGCGTGTTACAAGAAGTGATACCATATTTGAAACCTGTTGAAAAAGCAAATGTACTTTCGGGAGAAGATCTAGTCGAATGCGTTGAAATTTTAAAAGCTAGTTTGGAACATTCGGCAGATTTGCCAGGTGAATTAATGACGTGTTTGCGGATCCTACGGCATTTTTGCATATCCGATTATGAACAAAACGTGTCAATAGTTTGTGAGTCTCCGATTGAAGAATACGTTGAATTAAAATATAAATATAATCTGCTGCAACTGTTTTCTCTCGACGGTGTTGCCCATATATCGGGTATATTAGATAGATTAGCCATACATTTTGACCAACCAAGCATGCATACATCTTTATTTGCATCTGTCAGAGGATTGCAACTAGCTCAAATGCTCTTACCTTGTTTGAGGCTATTAGACGAAATGTTAGCACGAGTGGTTCGCTGTCGAGGACCAAGGTTCCGAGATTTATCTGCTGCACCGATTATTTTGAAGACATACGGTATAGCAAAAGCCTTCCCAGTTGGATGTATCGGTTACAGAACTGCAGCGAAGGCAGCCGAAGCCGCGGTGAGAGCATTGTTAGCTTATGCTCAACCGATCGCTGATGATGCAAACGACGGCGACTCTATTCGTCGTGGTCCATGGACTTCACTTTGCTCTGAAGTAATTTCCTATACAATGACAGCTCCATACACTTTTGTTCCGGGACTGTTAATTTTCTCAGAATTATTACCCCTGCCTTTGCCTATGCAGACTAAAACTGCGCCGTCTGATAGAGAATTAGCAGATGCCTCGAATGAAAGACGAATGTGGTCAGCACATTTACACGCTTTATCTAACGACTTAACAGATATGATACAAATAATCTGTATGTCGACGTATCGACCAGTAGTGCACATGTTGCGTCGAGTTTGCGTCCAAATAGCTGATTTAGCTCCGAACACGGCAGCGACTGTAGCCAAGGCCGCGGTTGGGGCTGTGATGAGAGAGATGAGAGATGGAGAACCAGCAAGTACAAGTGTAGCTAGAGTTCTAAGTTTTCTGGCGTGTTTAGTCTCTCACGCTCCAGTTAAATGTGCAGTACTATACACAATGAGTGCTGGAGGTCCTAAAGCAAATGATATACAAACAGCACTTTGTAATATATTGAGTATATCGAGTTCGTCAAACGATCATTCTGCCGCTCAGGAATACGCAGCGCATGCGTTAGCCGCGTTTTGTGATGCTGAAGTCACATTGACACCTTTAAATGGTGTCACAGACACGGTTATGGCTAACTCTTTACCCAATAAAGAAATTTTAGCATCCTTTCTAGATGCAACTGCCAATTGCTTAGAATCGACGACGAAAACTTGCTCGGTCGCTTCATCAGTGCTGCGAGCGTATTTCGTTTTGACGGAACATGAATTTGGTTTCCTACAGTTCAGGAAATTTGTAACAAGGCGAAGAGATTCTTTGGGAAAATACTTCAAATGGGCTTTAGAGGGGTCGGGCGAAGACAAGGTTGAGTGTTTGAATTTGTACATCGATTTGGTAAAGATTTTGAGAATGGAAGATGGAGAGGGTCCAGTTGGGAGGAAAAGTAGTCTAACTTTAGGCGAAATGGCGGATATGGTCGGATACTCCCCTAATGACGAAGATCATCCGGTTATGAGCTTGGAAAAAGTTCTAAAGGTTAGTTGTGTGTATATTTTAAGACAAGTGTTATTACACCTTACTGCCTTAATTTGTTGTTTTGTTAGTTTGTTTGATTTTTTACAAATAAACTCCGACAAAGTCATGTAATTACTCATTTTAAATTAAAAAAGCATAATATCTTCCGCAATTATAGGCTTAATAACTACAATGTGACTTCTAAAATTTTCAGGAAAGAAACTCTGATGAAGATGCACTTTCACACGCAAACTTTTTAATAACAAATCTGCAAAAACTCAAAACTATAGAGGAATCAGAGATATTAGACCCCTTGCTACCTGCCCCTGAACCCCTCGTTGCGCAGTTTGCGGCTAGACAAATATACATAATAGGGGATTCCAGTGATGAGCGACTCACAACTGGGTATTGGTTAAATGTGCCGGCTGCTAGTGGGGAAGACGATGTGAATGACACGGAATTGGTAAGTTGGACTTAAAATTACGTGTGTGCGTGAAGCTAAAAGGGATTTTTGAGTGAATCTTAAAAAAGTTAAAAAATTGAGTTCGAGTTGTAAATGAATGAGATGTGTTCGATACATATACGTTAATATTTATAATATTACTAGAATTTAGGATAGTGCTTGTGTTATTATCATGGTTGCTGTGGTCTGCTTCGTCTGACCTGCAGTCGGGGCGTTGTGGTTGAGTGCAGAAGCGATCCCGCGACGTCTCATTAAGACGAGGGAGATTTTGTTGGGTTTTATTCGGTAATACTGGTTTTTCCAGCTGGTGAGTTTCACATAACCACCTGTATGTATACAGGTGGTATGTGTAAACACATTTCTCAACGTTAAAAAAAGACTAGATTATGTTAAAAAAAAGTGTGCAATTCACACGCGGTAGAAGTGAAACCTTCAAAAGTAAACTTCCAAGATAATGAGACGAATGTAGAATTTCAGGAGTAGGATAATTGTAGAGATTATTTATGATAATATTTATACCAAGTTTTAAAATTATTTTACATTTTTACACAAAGAGAAGACCGCGAATATAGGGAGCACTATATAATTCTATCTCATTCTCTCACGTCGAATTCTATAGATGTATATGTTTGTCTCTTTTTAATGATGTTTTTTCGTTTCATCGAGTTTCAAATCACAACGGAGCTAAAGAAGTTTTCACTTGAATATGTTTGTGTGTGCAGATGTCGTGCGACATATCGGAGGTGGCCAACGCGCTGGTGGCGGGCGGCGGCGACGCGCTGGCGGCCGCCGTGCGCCGCCTCGCCGGCTGCCTCGACGCGCGCCCCGAGGCGCTGCCCGCCGACGACAAGCGGCCCGCCGGTGAGAGACACACAGACACACACACTCAGATTACATGTATCTATACAGATAAATAAAATTGAAGTATATTCTGTTTGTAATGTCAAAACAACAACTTTTTACTAAATACATATGAAATTGTATACGGTACTTATAAGAAAAACATTTGCTTTTTAATTTTTGTCTGTCAGTCTGTTTCGGTTAATCTCCGAAACGGCTGGACTGATTTCGACGGGACTTGCTTGGATTGACACTGCCAGAGAGCTGAAGTTATAAGGAGTAACTTAGGTTACTTTTAAGGGTACGTCGCTAGTCTTATAGAAGTATCGTCCCATCCGATTTTGAGAGTGAAAGAAATCGAGAGGGAACTTGTGTAAGCGCGCAAACGCGCTTCACTATATGTCTCCTACACACGAGTACTTTGTTATAGTCCATTCGCGTTAAGAAAAAGTCATCAAGTGCAACGGCAGGTAAAGGTGTATACAAAGTAGGAGTAAAAATTCAATTCAAATTCAATATTTCAAATGATTAAGTTTAATGGATAAAAATCAACTTAATTATTTTACTTACCTCAAATCTTGATTTGAGATGATAATTACTTTATTTTGAATTGAGACAATTAATAAACTTAAATATCTTAAATCAAAATAAAGTCTAGTCTAATAGCCATTACAACGTATATATTGTGTGCACCGGCAGTGGCGCTGAGCCGCGTGCGCGCGGAGGGCGGCGCCGACGCGTTCCGCTCGCGGCCGCCCAACACGTCGCGGCCGCCGAGCCTGCACGTCGACGACTTCACCGCGCTGCACAACCCCTACGCGCCGCAGCCGCGGTACGTGCACACACACACACACACACACACACACACACACACACACACACACACACACACACACACACACACACACACACACACACACACACACACACACACACACACACACACCACCACCACCATAGATACAGATACAATATTGATGAAAACATTATTTTTTGTTATTAGTTTAAGCTAACATAGACAGACATGACTACATAAATATACATTAGGATGGAGAGATTTTTTTTTTATTTTTTTTTTCAGTAGAATTTGTAACTTTTATAAGTTACCCAACATAAAATAGTTGAGTTGAATAAAAAATTATTATATGTATTCGTCAAGTCTTAAATGTTTTAAAGATTTATAATAGTTATTTTTTTTTTAAATCAGTGGGCCACCTCAGAATGTTGAATATTTTTTTTTATTTTAATAATTTTGTTTTTTTATAAACTACAAATTCCACCCTCAAGCTAAAAAAAAGAATCAATTTTTTTTTTGCTCTACCCTAATATACACAAACTCACATATCATTTAAACTATAGATTTCAATGTACATACACAAGATAGGTTCACAATTATAAAACACTATTAGAGTCTTAATCTCAATTAAGTTTAGAAATAAGAAAAAGAATATGTAATAAGGTTTTAAACTATCTTTTCTTAGTTTTCAGCGGAAATATTTTGACTAGTTTTACCCAGTGGTTCAAATTCGACCATATTAAGGGGAAAATTCATATAGATATAATATATCTATAATATATTATATACAAAAAAAACTGTTTCCAAATTTTTTTATAGGTAACGCGCGTCAAAACTACTAAACAAAAAAAATTCAGTTGACAAACAGATGAGGCAAAGGTACTGAATTGTTTTGCCTTTGCCTATTTATATATAGATTATTTTTAATTGACTGCCTCGGTGGTGTAGTGGCTAGCATGTACGGCTGCACACCCGGAGGTCCTGGGTTCGAGTCCCGGGTCGGGCCAAGTTTAGTTATTGAGTCTTCCTGTATAGTAAGTCTCAGTAACAGCCCGGAGTTGGGAAGTTGGCGGTGTTTCACCCCCGAGCCTCGGAGAGCACGTAAAGCCGTCGGTCCTGCGCCTTAACTCTCACCGGTCGTGTCTCGCGTCGTCCCACCGGAGTATGAGAGTGACAGGAATAGAGAGTGCACGTTGTGTCTGCGCGTACACTTGAGCACTATAATATCTCCTGCGCAGTTGGCTAATCTCATTGAGATTGGCCGCCGTGGCCGGAATCGGCTAGGAGAACATCATCATCATCATTTTTAATTCCATTTACAAAGGCAATGGTTTTATTTAAATATCAAATATTCGCGTTAATCAAAGAAAGTGTTGTGTAAACTAATATATTAAAACACTAAATGTAATTAAATGAGAAATAAAATAAATAAATACATATGTTGGGCACTCACCACACCATCTAGTTCCATGGTAAGCTACGGTTTGTGTTTTGGATACCAGGTAGTTAATACACTACACATATATAACTTTAAATACATACATATAATAAATATACATACCCACCATTGGAGTACAAACATTCGTGCTCAACATACAAATGAATGCCCCCAGCGGGAATCGAATCCGCGACCGCTGGCCCAGCAATACTGCACTGCAAACTGACCGAAATGTATCTTCAAAATATATAATAATTACAATCAACACAATATTACAATACAATTGTTACCTCCACCAGCAGCGCGCGGCGCGGCGCCGGCGCCGAGCGCGGCCGCTTCGGCGCACCGCACGCGCACTACCGCCATCTGTGAGTCGCTCTTATATATATTTTACCGATTTAAGAGAAAATTGGGTATTTTTTGACATTGAAATTTGATTTTTGACAGCATTTTCCTTAACCTTTAAGAACCGACGTACTATTTGATTTACATAAGTACCGATGAGTGGTCTCACAGACCACTTGCAATCTTATAATCGATCGATCAACGTGTGGATTTTTATATTGTGCTATTATTTATAAATGGGAAAATTTGTGAGTGAATGCTTCGAGTAAATCCAAGTTATATCCATCATATTTCGTTTAGCCTTTAAAGCTGAGAAAATACAGCTTATTGAAGTAACAAACACTCATAAACCTTCGAAGGTAAAGGGTAATAAAATAAAGCAATTTTCGTAATTTTACCCATTAAATATATTATGTTATTGAAGAATTAATCATTAGGCCATCATTAATGTGTTTGCATACTCGTAGATGGCGTTGTTTATAATTTATGAAACTTAACGGAGCTAAAAATAGTAAGTCGTTGAAATATGTTATATTTAATGCAAAATTAATTTTGATAATTAGTACATATTTAATAAGTATGTACAGATTTTATAAAATAAAATTTGGTCTGGAAATCTGCAAAGTAACGCCATCTATCGTCTATTTGAGCAAACATATCCCGAAGAATAGACCAGAGAATTACTAAGACCGTGGATTTGTTTGTATTGGATGTGGTATTCATACTAATGTAGTATTGTATTATCTGTGATATCAGTTCAATGTGTAATACAAGTGTTACCAGCAGAGGGCGCGGCGCGTGGGAGATGGGCGGGCAACACTTCGGACACTTCGCACCCACTTCCCAGTACTTGATGGGTGAGTACATACTACAAATATAATATAAGTTACTAGCCATGTGTTTATTGTAACTGCTTGGAAAACCCAGTGAAGCATGTTCAAATCTCGGGTTTCATACCTCAGATATTTTCATGTACCAATCATTTAAGCATGTTTAAAAGGTAAATATATATGAACTTTTATATAGTTAAAATATTATGATATAATTATTTATATTATAATTTGTGATGCATTTTATGTATCAAAATATATTAGATTTTCTTTGCAATCGGCTGGCACCTACTTTGAAAATATCTGATTAGGTTACTTTAGGATATAGGATTTAGGTACTATTCTAAATGAAAACCTCCGTTTAGTTGTTTTTTACATTTTAGCGCCTGGAAGTCGGATTTTATTAAGTTTTTATTTTATCATTATTTCTGGTTTTTTATTGTCTGTAAGTTACATTGCCAGAAGTTCAATTATATTCTTGTTATGTGCAATATAATAAGTTAATAGTAATGTGTGTGCGTGTGTGTGTGTCCGCAGGCGGCATGGGGTGGGGCGGCGCGCGGCTGCAGCGCGGCGCGCGGCACCGCGCCTTCATGCGGTAGGCACAAGGACTTGTTGTTGTAATAAATAAATAAAAATTATGTCTCGTTTCATTTCGCAACCCCTGATATTTGATACTGTTGAATAGATATTTGGAATTAATGATAATTATAATGTAGTTTCAATAAATTTTTTTTGCTTGTATTACGCAGTCGTAAATATATTTTTGATTATTCAGAAAAATATAGAGAGAATAAAATTTATTAAAAAGAGGAAGCAAAGGATTTTTTTTTCATGACTTGTAAAGTACAATAATAACTAAAGTAATATACACTGGCTTCTCAGTCAGATTTATTAAATGTTATTTATTTCCACCTGCGAGAATATCTTTTTCTTTGAATTTACATAAACCAATCCTCAAAGTATGCCTACATTAAACAGAAACATGACAGAAATTGGTTCATTGTTTGTCAAGAGAGCGTAACTTGCACAAAACACGTTGAGTATCTCCTATAAGTAAATTATATCGGTAATATATGTAATTGATGTTTTATTTTCTAATTACTGAATCAAGTATAAAGTCTATATTTTTTAAATTATTTTGAATAGATAAAATAAAGCTAAAACTAAATATAAAATCAGGCAAGTATAAATCTAACTCGAACATCAGGGGTTCTATAACTTAAAACGGTAACTATTGGCTTGGATAAAAAAGTCACAAACATGAAGACCTATCCAGAGATATCCCACACGCTTGTGTTTAATTTTTTCCACTCCTGTGACATTTGTGAATTATCGCTATTGCATTAATATAAAAAAAGTAGATACCTACACATTTTCTCACTGATATCTCTTCACAAAGCGGCATCGACATGAGATGTTAAGTCAAACCAAAAAATAACATTTAAAAATCGAAAGTTCTAATTTTCTAAACACAAATTCAAACTTACGCACACCACATAGAGTACTTTTTAAAAGAAACAACGTGAGTTTTAATTTTGTCAACCGAAAAGCAATAAATAAAAGAGATTTAAAAACAGCGCAATTCAATTTCGAAGTGTGCGCTTCTTTTTGAGGACACTTTCCAGATGCTATTTGTGCATCTTGAGTTTTTGTATATCAATGCACTATTATATAAGAATGACACTACGAGACTAAACGCGTGTACGTAAGTGGTTGGCTCAGTTTGTAGTGACCCTACTAGCTACACCAGCGGTCGCGAGTTAAAATCCCGCATTCATTTGTGCGATGAGACGAATTTTTGTATTTTATAATATGTATATATTTAAAGTTATGTATGTAGTGTATCAACTATCTGGTATCCATAAAACAAGCCTCGTAGCTTACCATGGAACTACTAGATGGCGCTGTGTGTCAATGTCCCAACATATTATTGTTATTATTAAGTGGTAAAATACCTTGTTCCCAACGTTTCGACGGCCACGGCCATGGTATCGCCCTCGAGCACCCTGGTGGCATAGATTGCCGTTATTACCACATACGATTATACATGTTTGATAATACCACTATTATCCAATTAATTTTAGTAATTTGATGAAGAAATTGTCAATAATTAATTCAGTGAAACAGCATCAATTCAAATTGTCAGCAATGTAGCTCCGTATAGTCTCCGACTTACATGATTGTGACATACGGACAGATATACATGACCAAATTAGGGTTCTGATTTTGCCTTTTGACTCCTACGAATACACTTATTTTCATTTATTTTATAGATTATATTCTATAGATTAGAACTTATTTCTATATCTATATTATAAATACTATATTTTCGTCTTTTCGATTTTACATGTCACCATGGTCACGGAATCTATCCCGATAAGTCTACTGAAACCCAAAATAATCCGCTTATAGATGAATTTAAAATAGCAAATATTCACGTAAAATAAGAAAGTATTATTCTATGTTATAAAATTGCTTTATTTTAAAGGGGTACAAATAAAACAAGTTTAGAAAATTTAGAAACAAATCAACTTTATTATCAAGATGAAAAAGATCAAATTATATATTATACAAGCTACGGAACAGATATGTAGGTCGTAGAGCTCCTTCACTGCAACACAAATCCTCGCTATACATAATATACAGTACGCGACAGACCGACGGTTATGAACGATTCTTAAATCGAATGACTAATTTCCATAATCGATTATGAAAAAAGTGGGAAACTTATATTTTCGAAATATTTATGTAATATAATTAAAAATTACCGCTACTGATTTAAAAGCATAATAAAAATAAATTCATAACATTTAATCAGACAGCTTGCTAGAATCGTCCATAATCGCCCGCCACGTTATATAATACAAAAACGAATCTCGAAACGCTGAACGAAACGATAACAATGTAAAATTTTCATGAATAATACTCCACCGAGAAATTCCCATTAGCGTTTACTATAATTGTCTTTGTTATTTTTTTTAATCATTAAATGGTAAAACATCTCACTAGCATAAGTTTATATTTACAAGGCCTGAGGCCACAGTTTGTTCATTGTATAAAATTATCACTCGCGACAATGGCACGTTTCGGGCATGGCTGGCCGAGGCGAAGGGCTCGTCGTGGCTCACCGGGCCAGGCCTTGGCGTGGCGTGGCCCGTGGCCGACCGCGTGGCGCGTCAGGCCACGCGGCGACGCGTCCCTAGCTCCTGAGGGAGAACGCTCGGCCACTAATCGCCGGGATGTTCGGGGCACGATCTGTTCACTTCGAACCATTGGTCTATACATCTGGAAATAGAAACGTAACAAATTGAGCATAAAATTATTACTTTTAAATTGAGGCATACGACAGAGATTATAATAACAAATATAGTTTTTATATGTAGATAAGTAGATTTCGGGCTTCAGGTAATGAATACTGATTAAACAACAAGAATATTTTTTATCACATATACAAAGTTATTGGTGTCACAATAATGAAATTAAATACAAAGCGAAGATGGACATAATCCTGGCGATAGTCGACCTAGTTAGAGGCCTTTGCCATTGCTTGTCTCAAACTGTGACGATACTTTATCTACATTACAATGTGAGAAAATGTATGGCAGATAAGAAGTTTTAAAGAAATCATAATGACTATACATTGTCAACGTATAATATTGAATAAAGTCAGTTTTTGAAAACCCTTATCATTTTAGAGCTTACAATCTTTTTTGTTTATCGAGCTTTTTAAGCTTAGCTACAAGCTTTTTGACAATCAAGCACAGAATTTACCTCCATCGTTTTTATAGCTTACATTAGAGACGCTTAAATATTGTCAAGCTTACTTTCAAAACTCGTAACAAAGTCGCAAATTAAATTCCAACTCGAATAATATTTTGATGGGTCATACAAATTTTAAGATTCTTAGCATTTGTATATATCATGTATGAATATGTATGTATTGTAACTGCCTCGATGGTCTAGTAGCTAGCATTTACAGCTTCATATCCGGAGGACTTGGGTTCGAGCCTTGAGTCGAGCCAAGTTTAGTATAGTATAGTTATTTAGTATTAATAGCAAATAAAAAATCTTAAGATTTTCTGTCAACAAATTCTCAGTAACAGCCCGGAGTTGGGAATTTGACAGTGTTACATCCAATGCCGAGGTAGAACACTTATCGCGTCAGTCCTGCCTGATCTCTGGTCTCACTGGTCGTGTCTCGTGTCGTCCCACCGCAGTGAGAGGAATAGAATGTTGTGCTTGATGAATATTTTCCTCAGATGGCTAGTCTCAGTGAGAATGGCCGCGGTGGTCGAAATCGATCGGCCATTATTATTAAATATGTATATCTCACCCTTTATGGTAGATGCAAAGGCAGGGCAGGCGCGCGATGGTGTCGCCCGCGGAGAGCTCCTCGAGGCAGATCACGCATTCGCCCTTCGAGTCGCTCAGCACGTCCTCTGAAAACATTAATGCAGCTTTTGAAAACACATTAACATTTTAGTTACAATAAGTATATCTGTAAGTGTATCATATCCATTTTCTATCTGGTTAGAGAGAGAGAGAGAGAGAATAAAGATATCTCATTCTACTATGTACCTGTCTGTACCTATACTATTTTCTTCCTTTAGTTCCGCTCTCGCGGTGTTTAATAAATAAGATACACGACTCCAAAATCACTTGAAAATATTTTCGTTTATGAAACCAATATTAAGATAATTAAAAAATTAATAAAAATCATTTTACAAAAACCTACAGATAAAAACGAGTCAATAAAATACGCCGTACAATATCGAATCTACATGTATAGACACATCGGGCACGTCCACACAGTCCTCCACTATACGCCGTGACGCGGCAGTTGCGACACAATCGTCAATACAATAAACCTGTATACAATAGACACTTATAACAACATTTAAAGTATGCTTCCTCACCATTGTACGAGAGACGAGGCCGCGTGAGGCACATGACGAGGTGGCACTCGATGTCGTCCGGCAACACGAACTTGCTGCATACTGGACACTTGATACCTGCCAACAATACACTCTATTAATATCTAAGAATATCATAAATATCAACTAGTTTTCAGATACTCACGTAGGATGAGTACATACATATATAATTATTGTGTTGCAATATTGTAAACAAACATCTAAAAATAACAACTGTTGAGTTTCTCATCTGTAAAAAAACTGCTTTCCATTTCTCACGGACTTATGTACATACTGAGATTTAATTTAAATTAAAAAGAAAATTGATCGTAAAGTCTATATTCAGTTGAATAAAGTATATTTTGATTCGATTTGCATTTTGTTAATTAAATTTGATGAAACTTTGTACATTGATAGATCATGCTCTGGATAAACTTACAGGACACTTTTCACCTCAATACAACCATACCAAGTATTTCTCATGGGATATTAGTCTGTTCAAAACGAGACTGAGATAATTACAAAAATATTTTACTAAAACCATAGATCATCAAATCTAGATACTAGATCTAAATATAGATCTATCGATCGGTAATATCTTATAATAAGTTATTATACGATATGTTATTTTCAAAATGGATTCCGCAATCACTTACAGTGTAACTGTACAGTACTGAAACACCGCCCATAAAAAGTAATTACTGTATAATGTACATAAAGGTTACAGGTCGAGCTGGATATAATCTTATCTCATACATCTTTGCCCTTACTATAGATCGCTTGCGTCACTCGGTAGTCGTTAGCGAGCGCGTAAATAGTTGCATTAAAAGTTCACGAGTATACTAATTTAATATTATATCTTTAATATCTTGTAGAACCTTATAAATATAATATATTTACTAACGCTACGAGATTTTACTTCGCAAAGTAAGCACCAGAATATGTTCATTACTATCTAAAAACATTTGTTGATACAAACGTATCTTACATTATCTTTTTTGTTTGTTTTGTTTTGTCGTCTTCCATTATTTGAGGTTGAGATACAGTCACAATATTGTTTTCCTCCAAATATATTAAAATTTTATTTGGATAAAACCCTTTCATTACATATATATATATATATACCTACCTAACATCAGCATTTTCGATGAAATATAAAAAAACTACGATAAAAGCGAGTTTAAATAACTAGTTAAACTAAAAACAATGTAACCGCTCATATAAATGAAGTATTATGGCTTTAATATCACAATATAACGGTGAAGGTGGCATCATTAAACTACATTTACGATAGTCATATTATGGTGTCATGGTAAGGGTTCAGATTCAATAGATAAACCATGGAAGGGCGCACACCACAACCCACAATCGATGGAGTAACCAACAATGAATAAATCGATATACACTCATTACTAGCAATATATATATACAAGGTATAGTTCATTCAAATAAAAGCAGTTCATCAATTAAGTAAATTATAACTTAGCTCACTAAACAAAATGAAATATTTTAATACGTACAAAAACTCTATATACAAAAAATCTATATGATTTTTTCATAGAACTGTTTCCCATAGGTAAATACTATATGTAATGAAGGCTGATATTCAATTGATATAAACTTATGGGATTCATACTTAATTAAGTACAACAGGACTCTACAAATAAGTATACTTAGAAGTAAAACATCGTCAATATCTATAGATCACGATCTAGACTAGTTTAAGCTCAGATAAAATATTATAATTTATCTATTTTATTAACTTCTCAATCGTATCAAAACTAATGCTTTATATTATTGATTTATTACTGTTTTTCTATCATTAGTCCTTTAGGACTGAGGCACATTCTGAGAACTGATGGCAGCATTAACGTATAATTTCCGTGTTGATTTATTGGTTTTAACTAATAGCTCGTGTAGGTCTTAATATATTTAAATAACTTTTTTTCCTTATTACACGTGTAATTTGCAAAAACAAGAACAAAACAAATAATATTATTTTAATAAATCAAAATAGAACAAAACTTATCAGACACTGTTTAATTAAAGAAATCAGAACCGACACTTGACAAGGATATGGCGTTAAGATGACGTGAAAATTCCTCGACTTTAAGAATTAATGAGAGGGAAAATAAATAAACGAATTCCTCAAAACTTAATTATAATTTACAATAGACATTCAACACGTTTTCGTCGTATTATTTAAAATGTACACCGATTTATTATTTAACATGTACACCGATTTAAAAATCACAAAATCGATAAATACCATCCCTAGATAAAAACCATCCCTTGGAGGTAGACTTTATTGTAACTAGTGTTCGGCCAGTGGTCGAAATTCGAGCATAATATTTTTTTTTATTGACAACACTAAATCTCGTTAATAGCTATTAAACAAAAAAAAATCCATTCTTACTATAGAAGGTGAGCCTTTCCCGTCCCGTTTCGTCTCTAGTGAAAAACAAAAACAAATCTATTCCACGGATACCGTGCATTTTTTTGGGATAAAAAGTAGCCGATGTGCTATTCCAGACTATAATCTATCTCTGTACCAAACATCCAGATCCGTTCATCCGTTCTTACGTGATTTAGTAACGAACACCCAACCATCCAAACTTTCGCATTAATTTAGTAGTAAGATGTAAGATTACAATAATTATCAAAGCTATCGCATAACATACAAACAAAAAACCACTCGAGTACCTCTATTTGAAGTCAGTTAAAAAAGTTTAAAGTATATGAACAACATTCTCAATAAGTGGGTATATTTGTTCCTATATCATAATACGTCGATTAACTTGACCAGTGGGCGCGCGTACTCGAGCTTATGAATAAATGCTTGATGCGTTCAGTTCAAAGCTGTAGAGGGAGGTGACCATCACACTACATATTTTTAAAAACTAATTCCGCACAAATATCTCTTTGTCTGTGTTGCCAAAATAAAAGTGCATTCCTAGGTACCACTATAATACGTATTATTTCAGATAATCTGTATGTATTCAGCCCTTTTTAACGTCCCACTGCTGGGCACGGGCCTCCCTTCAGTACGAGGGGAATCAGGCCATAGTCCACCACGCTGGCCAAGTGCAGGTTGGCGGACTTCACATGTCTTTCATAAACTTGTTAGGTTCTCTCAGACATGCAGGTTTCCTCACGATGTTTTCCTTCACCGTATATTAATAGATTATCTGTATATACGAGTGCATATGTACCTACTAATAAATGCCGACCCTAATTGGACCCAGTATGCAAAAAAACAGCCATGTGTGTAAAAGTACCAAAAGAGTTATAAGCCTTTTTCTGTCGATAGTTGCACTTGGGTTGTTTTGTTTTTCTGGTTATTTTAAAATTGAACAATATTTATATACTTAAGTATTGTTTATTTTTTATAATTTTTTTTTTATAAAATGCTTATAAATCTGTTGGTACTTTTACGCACATGACTGTTTTTTTGCATAACTGGGTCCAATGGACTGACTGATCTATCAACGCGTAGCTCAAAACAGCTTAACGGATTGGGTTGATATTTGATACACGTAGGTACAGTTAATAATATGAAGTAGGCATCTGTTTAGAACAGATTTTTGAAAATTCATCCCTCAAAGAGTTGGAACGGGGGTTCAAAAATTGTATGGAGAAATCATTTAAGAGAGATGTATCAATTCGAAAATTCGCAGGATTACTCCTGTCAATAAATAAATAAACACGTGTTTCGTGCTTCTTCAAAAACAACCCCGTCAGGGAGTGAAAAGAGGTAAATAATCTAAAAATCAAACTTGGCGCGAGAGAAGCCGCGGGCAAAAGCTAGTAGTGTAGGTATATGTGTATTAAATTTCAGTGCGAAAGAGTAACAAACAAACATATTTTCACATTTATATATAATAATAGCAGCCTTTATACAACATACATACAAAACAATAGATTCTATTCTCTGCGCCAAATACATACGGACAACGCCAGTCGCAGTCGCCACCGGCGCTCAAACATTTAATAACAACAAACAACCTCCTTACACTAATGCCTAATGGTAATGTCTTCAGAGTAACATTTCCAAACAAAATTTGCAACAAACCCAAACAAAACTTCGTAATTTTCATACAACGAGACGTTTCTAGGAATTTTCCCCTGTATATTTATAAGCGGGGGACAGTCGTCTCACGCTGGGAGCGCAAAATTGTATTTCCTACAAAAGGAAATGCGAAACTTGATTTGGATCTCGATGAAACCGGTATTGATTTAAACAAGATGATAGGCGCTGACGAATGCTGTAAGTTAATAAGAAAATTTAACATCGTGGCGCAGTGGTAGCATTTCCAGCAAGCTGTGTTTATTAGTAGGTTCAATAAAAAAAAAAATATTTTTACTATTAATTTTCTTTTACCCACGGCCACCACTAAATGCACCATCATAACAAGTAATCTACGACCCACTCCTACATAA
Organism: Brenthis ino; assembly: GCA_921882275.1. Classification (NCBI taxonomy): domain Eukaryota; kingdom Metazoa; phylum Arthropoda; class Insecta; order Lepidoptera; family Nymphalidae; genus Brenthis; species Brenthis ino. The sequence continues at coordinate 21,637,768 of OV170228.1, read as the reverse complement.
TGCACACTAGATAAACTACAAAATACCCCGTCGACCCGTTGTGCATGATTCAGTAACAAACATTCAAACATTCACACACTCATATTTATAATATTATTTATAATAATCCGCAAAATGAAGCGTACAATAAATTTTCATACTTAAAACACAAAACTTTGATCCCCTACACTAAGTCCGAAGACCGTGCCGCGCGACTTTCTTGTATTTTACAACATTATATTTCATAATGTCGGAATCTTAGAGAATGTAAATCTTTTTCATTATAAAGCTCCTTTAATTAACAAAACAGTCTCTGCTTATCTTTTAAAAGATTTTAATTTACATTTTTTTTAAATGAACTTCCTCATTTTTCTGCATGAAATTATAATAAACGAGATTGCGGCAGGTAAATTATAATATATAACATTTATTGCTATTTTCTGTATAACTGTATTAAAAAAATCTATATTAATATCAATTAATATATACATATATATATATATATATATATATATATATATATATATATATATATATATATATATATATATATATATATATATATATGTATATATATATTAATACAGCTGGGCTAGTTGTGATGGGATTCTCTCTTTAAACGTTTATAACTAAAATTACCTAAAGGCATTTTCACTTGTATGGTTAACATAAACTTTTTGTATTCCCAGAGCTTTTAAACAAATAATAACAGTCATAACAAGCCATAAGTATCGTTTATTATCAATTTTTTAAGGAAAAAATACACTGCAAAACTACTTTAAAGTTCTAACAACTTAGAAATGGAATTTTATTTGAAACTTTTATGAGAAATCACTTGAGGTATAACTTATTAATCAAAAAAAAACATACCTACCTATATAAAAAATGTTTATTTTTTTGAATGATATATCATACATAACTCAATAAATACAGACAAAGTGAGCCCTCTTTTTTGAAGTCAGTTAAAAATATAACTCCATCTAGATTACCCCATTTTTATCGTGCAATAATTTTTAAAATACAAAATGCGCTCTCCGACAGCAAAAGGTCAGCGCATGCGATAATATATCGTACACTCTTACCTAACATTTGTGACGTATAACTACTGGCATTTATGACGTAGACATACAAGCACACATAAACTTTAACATTAATTTATCACTAGTTCAAAGGTTTTCATAGATGGCTAATCAGATATCAGAGTTCTTATACCTAAGTGCTTAATATGTAGTATTATAACTGCGAAGGTTTGTATGATAAGGTTAAACGAATTTAGATGTAGTACACAGATAGAATACGACCTGGAATATGCTAGGAGACGTAGGCTAAGACCTTAATGTCCGATTTCACCAACAACTCATAAGCTACCACCTACGTATGGAATCCCTAGCTTAAAATTTCCCTAAACTAACTAGCCCCTAAATTAAATTTCGTTTTACCATCGTCTTTAAGGCCATATTTCGAGCACCTAAATTTAGGGGGCCTTTTAACATTTAGGTGACCCCTAACTGTCGGTGAAACAGAAACTGTCCCCTAACAGCCCCCTAACCATGCTTAGGGGATCCCTTTAACTTAAGTGACGTTGGTGAAATCAGGCATAAGACATTTAGGAACGCTCGAAGCGAGGGTACATCGCTAGTCGCATATACGAGAAAACCTCGTTATGAAAAGAACAGTCAAATAGAAGAATATTTTTGTTAAAATAAACATCAAAATAACAACAACGAGTTATACGTTACAAAACTTTCTGCACGTTTTTGCGCCATACCATCTAATATTCGAGCGAGTTATTTCGCTGCGAAGTCGTTAGATTTTATGGCATTCCGTAAAGCAAATACCACCTATGGTACACATTCATTCAATTTCGATACATAAAACTGGTGAATTCAGGCGTGAACAAATATGAGGTTTTTAGTGCTCGATCAAATAGTTTTATTTTAAGCTTGGACGAACACACTGACGGTCTAACTAATCCGTTGATTGGATTACAGGTAGGCCATGCGATCCTACTCGAAAACTATTGTTTTTAACCAACTTTAAAAAAATAAATGTAAGGTTATGTGAGTGTCTGCCCTTAAACGTGCATGTTATTATCTTTCCTGGTCGTGGATTCGATTACGTGATAACGGCTAATCGAATTAAAACGGATATAGCACGTAACAAAAATATTTTGTTCATTTAGCAAATCGTTTCACGCTGTAATTTTAGTGGCTCAGATAAATATGTAGCAATTGTAGCGAATTTCTCTTCTCTGTTATTTTTACATACAGATCGCTTCGTTTCTTTAAAGAATTAGGAAAATTTTAGTACATATTATGTATGTAAGTCGTCAATTTCCACTTTTTGAGGAGAAAATATGAAGAATAAAAATAATGCTATATTATTTTCTATTATTGAGATATTATATATTAATAAATCCATTAGCTATATTTATTTATTGACATTTGTTTACTTATCACAGTAATGAGAATTTTATTAATATTCATATTCTGTTTTAAAACATTTTTTTTTAAATATTGTTTGGTTCTACAACACTCTGTTCATTATTATTCAGTGTTTCATTTAACTACACAAAGATATTCCCAGGAGTACATATCTATAGGTACTAATAATATTATAGAGGTAAAGTTTGTGAATTGTGAGTTTGTGACGTTGTAGGGGGTAATCTCTGGATCTACTAATCCGATTTAGATGAAATTTGGTAAGAAGATAGTTTGTGACCCTGGGAAGGACATAGGATACTTTGTATCTCGGAAATCATCCCTTTAGGGGGTGGAAATGGGGATGAAAGTATGTATTGGGAAGCAAGCTAGGGACAAACCCGAGCGAAGCGAGGGTGAGTCGCTAGTACATAATATATATAAATAAATTAATAAAAGAAAACTTTTGATTTTACTGCGACATCGTTTATTTTATTAAATGTGTGTATTACACGAACTACATGGTTACTTACAAAGGTAACATGGATAATGGTTTAAGCCTGGACGAAACCTAGTATTAAATTGTATTAAAGTAGTAAATAAAATTGAGTTTAAATGTAATAATAATAATATAAGCATAGCGTAAAACAACCGGTTTTTAAACAAACAACTGCTACAAAGTAATATCCTTCCATCTCGAACCATGTTTTTATTTGGATTATAATATTAACCTATAACTTTAAGCAAAATCAAACTTAACCGTTAAGCAAAAAGCTTAATCTTACAAAATAAACTCCACCTTTGCGGTTTCACTTATGTCGAGTTGGCAAAGACACGAGTTGAAGTCTCCTTTATGTCCTAATAACGTCGGGCAAATGGTCGGAAGGACTTGGTCAAACTTAGTACTGAGATTATTGTTACATTCACTTCAGTAGGGAAGTCCGCTGTTCAATATTAAATCAATGACCATCTGGTATAGCGGCAGTGTATTTCGGTAACACTAGAAAATATTTCGCTAGAAACTTTAAAACAAAATTGGATGTACAGAAAAAACCAAATAAGAATTTGGATGAAATTTATTAGTTACTAATAAAACTATAGTACAACATAATATCTTATATTATGGTATTTAGTTATTTATTAAATTCTCAATTCTTGTATATAAAATTTGACTTTGACGATTTGGATCAAATTTTTGTATTAAGATAAGGTTTTGCTTTTTAACTTTATCTATGTCTTATCTGAAAAAAAAACGTAAGTTTATATCTTTTATGAAACAACACGATTTTACGAAAAAGACGTGATCGCCCGGGTTATAAGTAATTCGTGAATAGATTGAACTGTACGTAATGCCTGGAACGTAGATTGACATGAAACAATAAACAAAATGACACATTTTCGTTGAAACTTGTTATTTAAACATAAAAAAGCCATTTGTCAAAGATAATAACTGTAACAGTAATATACAGTGCTAAAAATTGCTACCAACGACAGTAAACTACCAAAAGAACTGACAATGACGTCAAATATAACAAATATATACCGACTCAAAGTCTAGAGTGATATTAAATCGATTTTTTGTTTCTCTTCTTAAATTGATAAACTTTTAATTAAAGCTTAATTAAAGTTTTATTCTGAAATAAGACATTTAGATAAGCTTATTAAATAAATACTTTATAATTAATAGCAATCAAGTTTAAAAATATAAAAAAAAATGTAAATAATACCGTTAAGTATAATTGACGAAATAAGTATTTACATCTAACTTTTACATAAGCAAACAGCGTAGAGCACTAAAAAGCCCGTTTTTACCAAATTTTTTTATTTTTACCATCGTCAGAGCCCGTATTTCTAGTACCTATATTTAGGTGGCATTTTAACATTTAGGTGACCCCTAACTGTCGATGAAACAGAAACCGTCCCCTAACAGCCCCCTAACCATTTTTTTTTTTTTTTTTTAACGTTGGGAAATGCATTTACGCACGACGTGTGAGACTCACCGGCGTAATACAGCCAGTACTACCCACTAAAACCCAACAAAACCTTCCCCCGTCTTAATGGGGCGTCGCAGGATCGCTTACGCATTCGACTACGACAGTCCACTCTGCTATCAGAGAAGTACCAGGAGCAACCCGCATGGTACACCGCCCTCCGAAGAGGGCCACATCCCACCGCCCACCGAAGTGGGCAACCTCCCTGTGCGTTTCTTAGCTTCGCTACTGCTACTGAGCCCCCCCACCACGACAAGGTGAACGCACGTTGGGGGGGAACAGCCCCCTAACCATGCTTAGGGGATCCCTTAAACTTAGGTGACGTTGGTGAAATCGGCCATTAGGCAACTTATTCTAAATATATTTTAGATTAAAATAGACTATAGGTACAGACTAAATTATTAATAATAATGTTGGAACATTAACACACAGCACCGTCTAGTTCCATGTCAAGCTACGAGGCCTGTGTTATGTACCTACATACATATACCAAGTAGTTCATACACTACACATATATACTCGTAACTATAAATACATACATATTCTATGTTGTAAATAAAAAAGACAGTCTTTAAAAAGACAGTCTTTATTTATATAAACACCCATGACTGGAGTACAAACATTCGTGCTCATCACAGTAGTAGTATTAAAATACTAATAAAACTTTCGACTTCTAGATCAGGTCACGTAGGACTAATGTCAGTTCACTTATTTTCAGAATGTTGTCAGCTCTGATTTTTGCAATGCTATGTATTATTCCTTCATCGGCCATCATAAACTGTCGTATCGCGTGTGTCCGGTGTACAAAGAGCAACGATCATCCTGAAATACTAGAAGTGTACTGCGCCATGTGCGACGAATGCAAGGAACGGAGACGAGAGTGGCTCCGGAATGCCGATCGGAATCTACAGGCGGAAAATGAGAAACATTTGAGCAACAAAGAACAGTATTTGGATGGTATGTTCTTCTATACTAATATTATAAAGAGGAAAGATTTTTTTGTTTGTTTATTTGTACCGAATAGGCTCCGAACCTACTGAACCGTTTTAGATGAAATTTGGTAAGATGATAGTTTAAGATTCTGAGAAAGACATAGGATAATTTTTGTCCCGGAAATCTTAAGGAAAATCCGGAAAAAATCTTAAGGGGGTGAAAATGGAGATGAAAGTTTGTATGGAGACGCAACATAGGGACAAACCTGAGCGAAGGGAGTCGCTAGTATTATATAATTAGCTTCTGCCATCAGCTTCGCTTGTGTGATACGATGACAAATATAAAGCCCTTATCATTCTTATCTGAATCTTTTGCCTGCTAGTCAAAGTTCTATTTAAATCGGTAAAGCCTTGATTCTTCTATTATGCCTCCCATAACTCACTAATTTTAAAGGATAAAAATTAACTTTTGTCAACCTAGTTTGAACCTCCTACCCGCCACGCCACTTAGGTTTCGCCATATCAGGTATCATCAGAAAATATTTTTAATAGACGCCGTATGCTGTAAGTTTTGGGACTACCCAAATGCAACCATGCGAAATCAATATAGGGTCGCTATTTAAAAATCAAAGATATACATTTTTGTACATACAAGACTTTTCTTGAAAAAAGAAATAGTCAAGATGATTTATTTCATATTCATTGAATCTTCAACACAGCATAAAAGTCACCACACGGAAATCGAACCCATGATATAAAATATATTAATTGAATTTAGATTATTTTGGTTTACTAACTTTAGAATATCGCTCAGAAACATATAGTTGTAATATAAACCTTGACTTACACTTTTTGCGTGCAGATTTTTTTAATTGTCAGGGCAATTAGATGACAGAGTAAATGCTGAGCAATTAATAGTAACGCTTGTTAATAAAGATTGTTAATTAAGCTATTTTTGTTGTTAGTAAATAATTAAAAAAACATGAAATAAATATGTTAGGACATTAACAGACAGCACCATCTAGTGTTCCATGATAAGCTACGACGCTTGTGTTATGGATACCAGATACATATTATAAAATATATAAACACCCACGAAAGGAGTACAAATATTCGTGCTCATCACACAAATGAATGCCCCCAGCGGGACTCGAACCCGCGACCGCTGGCACAGCAAGTAGGGTCACTACAAACTGAGCCAAAAGAGTCGTCGAATGTATAGGAGGATCGATATTACCAAATAATTTGTAACTTTTTATTGGAAACGAAATTAAAGAGAGTCAAATAGTTTTAACTGGAAAGCTGAATGAATGAATTTCGAAAGCACAAGTTAAATATATACGTAAAATTAATAAAGTGTACATAAAAATGGTTTTTTATATTAAGAATATATTCATTTTTCATTTGGAAGGATTAAATTAAAACCTACTCGTACTTCCATTTTGAATAAGTAATAGACTGTAATAAAAACATTAAATTTAATTTTAATAATTCCATCAGATTAAATGATACGCTTCTGTATAAAATGAGCGTTATCTATATTTATATTATAAAGAGGAAAGATTTTTTTGTTTTTTTGTTTGTACCGAATAGGTTCCGAAACTACTGAACTGATTCGATATTTGGTAAGAAGATAGTTTGAGACCCTGGGAAGGACATAGGATACTTTTTTCATTCTTTAAGGGTGTGAAAAGGAGGATGAAAGTTTGTATGAGGAAGCAGCCTAGGGATGAACAATACAAACTAAAAAAAATGTACATGCGAGTGAAGCTGTTATTAATCTTTTTCAGAGGATTGTATACCACAAGTGTCTGAAGAACCATGTGATCCTAGTCCTAAACCTTTGCATCAAGTTATCACCACGTCTACTGAAAAGACCACAACATCAACGACTACTACTCGACGACCTTGCACTCCAAAACCCCATTGCAAACCTAAGCCAGCCTGTGTAAGCATGCCCTGTATCCCAGCTTTTCCTATGTCACTTTGCAACATGTGCCCCATGGAGTCCTCAAACACAAAACTCTTATCTCAATCTGTCCTCCCATCACAAGTATCGAAAACAGACGATGTAAAATCTACACCAGAATCCTTATATTTTTACGTCGGAGTACCAAAGAACATGTTAAAAGATTTGGATTTACTGCGTTCTAAGTCATAAGCAAGATCAAGAGTGCAAAAACCGGAGTTTGTCTCTATGTCTCCCTATCGTATATAGAGACTTATTTGTGGGGTTTATAATACAAGTATTATTAATACAACATCGTTATGTAGAGGTTTCAGAAATTTTTCTATTAATTTAAAATAGACTAAGTTGTTTCTAACTAATTATTTAGTTTCATTACTGTAGCAAAGATAAGTATTATTCCCTCAACGACAGCGGACACGCCGGCGTTACAGTTAACAATAGATTTCTTAGAATTCAATTAATTTCTTAGAAATTTACCTGAAGGTGTTAAGTATTATCATGTCGTAAAACTATGTATATTATAATGTTATTTGACTGTAACCTTAATAAAATTACAGAATCCACTTATCTCGATATAATATTTATGACAGCTTGTGATAAACATATTTCATAAAAAAAGCGAATGATAATAAAAGAAAGATTTGAAAAAACTTAATCTGAAGTAGTAAGGAATTTATTCTTAAGTAAACTATGACATAACTTTCTTTCGTTATATATTTACTATATTAATTACTTTATTTAAGGTGTCAAAAATACGCCATAAATAAATTCTTCATAAAATACCAATCCGTTGTCAGTTTTTGACTGTTGGAGAATAGTTGAAAATTTTTATAATTTAGAGTTCTCATATTTTTCTTCGACAGAGTTTTTGTTTAAAACAAAATATTGTTATTAAAATACGCTGTTATAGCTCTAGACAAGTCGTTAGTTCGTAATTTTTAAAAAGCTTCTTTTTAAAGCTCACCTTAAGCTTGGGTAAGTACAAATTAAGTCGCCGTTAAAAATACGTTGTAATTTAAAATAAGATACAATACATATCATATAATAAAGAGGTTATAAAAATATTATTATAAAAATCAGGTCACAATTAGATAACATGAAGCGAAACGTGACTTTTCATACTTCTTAACAAACAATCGACGAATATAGAGAAAAAACTAATGCGCAGTTACAAAGGTGTTTTATTAGTTTTACATTATTGATTTTATTGATTTATTTACATTAGTGATTTTTTTTTATTTGGATCTATGAAATCCATATTGTTAGTGTGAAATAAGTTGTGTGTTTGTTTGTTCGACGGATTGATGTCTATTTTTGAATGGAGCTACGTTATTATGAAATTCCTGCATAGTAAATTTTTGTATGGAGATTATATATCGGAGGTTCAAGAGTGACATACGAGTATGTTCTGTGTATCTAATAATGACCGGGAGCTCGTGTAATAAATTGTTATTTAAATAGTGTGTATTTGGTTATTATGTTAACATATAAACTATATAAATATTGAAGAAAAATAAAACAATCTGGAAAGCCCAGTAAATGATTAAACTATGAATAAATTAATTAAGTTAATGTAAATTAATTTTAAATTAAAACATTTCGACCTACAATCGGTAGCGTAGAAAGATAAAGCTTGACCTCTGTAACCGCCAAAATTAATAGTCTACCTTTTATAGTAGGGGAGCCCAAGAGGGGATTTTCTGTAGTTACTCGAGCGCGGCAGATTAACATAAAAGAGGTTACCTTGCACTCTATTGAGTACTTTCACCATAATATAAGTCTTCTATATAAAGGGGCGCGTCTAGGGAAGCCGATTAAAATATTTAAAAAATGTTTTGATAAGGTAGAAATACTTGAAACCGTCAGATTAAGGTGTGGTAGGCTAGTCACATCCTGAAAAGTGTCCAATTCAATAATCTGCCGAATTGCACAAGCCGAAGAGGCAAAAAATTGACTATAAAGTTTATGATGATTATATATATATATATATATATATATATATATATATATATATATATGAGAAATGATAGCCATACCCTTGAGGGATGATTTCCGGGATAAAAACTATCCTATGACCTTCTCAGGGTCTCAAACTATCTTCATACCTAATCTAAATTCAAAATACAACTAAAGTTTAGTTCGTCATTGAAAGCTAAAAGTATACTACCAGTTTAGAAAGAATATTTCTTAGTATAAGCTGAAAATGAAACAAAAGAAGTCTTTTGATTCTTTATGCGGTTTCTGCACTGTTTTTTGCTAAAATAGTTGTAAAAACACTTATGCATGCAACAATGGTCGCTTGGTCACCTGCATGAGAATTTACCAAGAAATTCTTTTAATTATTCATACTAATTATAAATGCGAGAAAAACTTTGTCTGTCTTTCTGTCTGGCTGTCGATTTAGATGAAATTTGGTATGGAGATAGTTTGAGACCCTGAGAAGGTCATAGGATAGTTTTTATCCCGGAAATCATCCCTTAAGGGGGTGAAAATGATGAAAGTTTGTACGGAGAATCGATCATTTCTAAAGTAAGGGATATGTATATATATCTATCTATTCCATATTAACCATTAGAACATGCATAGGAACGAACCCAAGCGAAGCTAGGGCGAATCGCTAGTAGGTAGTACATATAATATAATGCTTTAGTTATTATTATGATTTAAAATGACATAAACGTTGTTTACTGGGTTTATTTCATTATGCTGTGATTAGTTTTTTCCTCATGAGTCAATTGTAACCGTCCGTGAAGACTCATTACTTTATATATTATTTCATTTGCGATGAAGTCGTTCATTTAGTTGTTTATTTTTACAGTTTACGAAAAAGTCAGGTAGCTAAAATTTTTAATATCGTATTCTGGCGTCGAATGTTCTGTAATAATCAACAAGTGATCGCGTGCCACGCGGCGGTACCCTTGAAACTTGAAAGTCTCACTTCAGCCTGTCGCATTGAATAAAATATTTATAGATTTAATATTACTCGTATTATACTTGTAATTTAAATTTATCCAAAAAGGAGGATAAACTATATTTACCTCTTTATGATTTCCCATCAAAATTAATGAGCATAACATTCAGAACTGTTAACACCAAAACTTTTCGCAAATGCATTAAACATTTTCTACAGACAAAATAAAAAATAAAATAAAAACTATAGTTTCATAGAAAATGAAAATTTGATAATCAATAAAAACTTAATACTGTGAATATTTAAAATACATACATACACATACTATATTAAAAACTTACCGTATGTAATACGATAATAAACGATTCGTCCGTCAGTTACGTGCTCAGAGATCCAATGGCTAATTACCACTCACATATGGCTTTAGTATATGGTCCTTTTACCTCGCCAGCCTTTTTTGGAGTCGAGGTGGATTCCAGTCGGACGTCAGGCTTTTTTTGTTGAGCAGCGTAGAGATTAAGATTCCCAAGTACGTACTGAGTAAGCGTAATTAAACACCGTTAATGGGCTTAGTGAAGGTGCTTTGACAACCTCAAGGTATAATTTACCTTCCATTATATATCTTAAGATTATATTTTACAAATTCTTTATTATAAAAATCGGCATTCTATTTAAAAATCACCAAATACTATTGTGAATATAAATTATTTTATATTAATTTTTTATTCAAAATAGTATATAATAACGTGCTATCTAACCTGTAACAACATATCATCCAAAAAAAGTTGATTAGGATGTATTTACATAAAAACATGTTTCACAATAACTAACAAGGACTAAGCAAAATCACAAACTCAATTATCCACATTAATTACCATATAGTATCCTCCTGGGGGGTCGTCTCAGTTGAGCGCCGTACGCCGCCGAGTCAGGCTCCGAGTCCGGCACACAGGTCCCTATTATGATGCCCATTTTGACCATAACACTACGTCCGACGAAACACCATCACATGTAAACATACACCGCTATCTCATCACTGCACTCGAAGACAGTCTTATTTATGAACAAAGACGATACGATCAGTCCGATCAACTTTTGATTAGCGTTTATTAAATTAAACTTTAAAATTAAGGCTTTTGTTTGTATAAACTCATTTAGAATTTAACATTGTTATGGTACACTTAACTATTTTCTTGATAGAAAAAACTTTAAGCGTACGCTCGTTCCGATGGGAGAAACACAACTGATCAGTTAGTAGTACCGACTACCGGGTCGCGTTCATTTGGCACGCGAGCGACGACGTCACGGCGGTCACCATGCGTCACTCAGCACAGGTCTGACCTAGCGTTAGAACAAGTGGATCCTTGAGATAAGCGTAAGAAAGTTCAAAGAACTGCCCTATTTCCTCGGCGCCTAATAAAAGAGTAATGACTGTCCACACTGACAACGCTGTGTTAAAAATAGATTATCCAAGAATGTGTCTCATATTGTTGGTAAGTTATTTGGAAAGCTTTCCGCCATACATACATATATCTTACTAGCATTGCCCGCGGCTCCGCCCGCGATCAGATGACCAAATACTTAGGTTTTACCTACATATTAGTATAACTCTTACATTACAGTTTTTGTAATTTTTCTCAGAAATGAGATATTTTCCCGCGCTATATAAATAGAGTTTAGTTATTACTAGTTTACTATTAATTACTACGAAAACCTTCCTCATCATAACCATATAGATATATATTTTGCACGAAGATTGATTTTATAATATCTGGCGCAACAAGCAGTACCTACCACTGCACTGTAGCGGTCATCAGCCTCCAATAAGAAATAGCAATAAATCAATCAGCTCGTAAGCCTAAGTACACAGTTCGACTGCACATTTGACCAGATTTTTCATGATGCATATCATAAAATTCATGGCTTGTAATCAAAACGCTTCACCGATAAGATTCAAATATTAATGTTTTCCTGCATTTCGATTTTTCCAATTACGCATTAACGAGAAATTAAACTCAAACGTTGGCTACCTGCTAAATGGTTTTATTGCACATTTTTTTTATTGAAAATAATCTCAGAGTTTTTCATTCGATCGAGACTAAGTAATAAATGTTTTCGGTTAACTTGATTATATATTATTATAAATAGCCAAACTTAATTCCGATCACGAGCAGAAATATGATGGGATTCTCTTAATTAGATTTATGAAATTTTACCCCTCCGTAGGCACGTGTTAGTGGCTGCGTACAGCGAAGCAACGTGGAGTTTAACTAAACATATTTATTTTTATAAAACAGGTCCATGGATGATAGACGCCACACACAGTACGACTTATATAGGTATAAAGATAATACAAAAAATGTGAAAGAAATATTTTAAGAAATGCCCTTTATCATTTCGTAAAATTGTTCCTAAAGGAATACACAGTGATTGAGAAAGCTGGTATGAGCAACCATTTATTTTATCAAAAAAAGATTTTTCAGTACAAAATAATCGCCAACAAAATTAGAGATAAAACAAAAATAAAACGTAGACGAGTTAAGCTTGCAACACACGTATTACAGAACAAGGAATAAGGAACATAATTATTATGTAGATGTTGTTACAACACTGAAATATCCATTACGAGAGTATAATAATATAAGCGGAAAAAAATATACGAGCTCCACCAAGGTCAGGAGATACGCCACACTATAAATTTACTTCTAGTTCTGGTTAATGAATTGGAAAATAAAGCAAACATTCCGTCAATACATTAGTACTAGCATTATGACGTCAGAGACTCTAAATAACTAACTGTTGCACTGGTTGGCTGAAAGTATTCAAATGTAATTCTACCTCGGTAAATATAAATATATATAGAATTAGAAATAGCATCTTCTTGATTTCATCGGGACATGAAAAAATAAAGCAGCATTTCATACGTCCATTATGTAGGTATTTTCATCTACGTAAAAATCCTTCCCAAGTGAGAATTGAATCCACGATTTCCGTATATAAGACATTGAAAACCTGATACGATGTCACTGCGCCGGATGGTTATCATGTAAATACATTTGTTTAAATAAAAACCAAGGCGGCCTTTGCGTGTAGCAAATCCAAGTTACACCGAGACAATTATGGGCACTAGAAGCTGCCCTTGAATGTTCTGTTGAGGACTTTACGTAATAACCATAATAAGAATAGCATTTACTCACGCACTTAACGTGCCTCATTTTATTAAAAACTAAAAATCTCAACAAAAACTATGGTATGGTATAGTATGGTATATTCGGGCTTGTTTCCGCAACTCGAAGTCTGCGCGCTTATTTTGCGTGAACAAAAATTATAAGAATCCTTTAATAATGAAATCGGAATCATAACACAAAGCGACATTTAGACAGATTGTGGCTATCACTTTGGTATAAAACTAACAATATCAATTCTATATGCATCTACCTAATTACATCTAACTACTATGGGCATAAGGTTGATAGTCCCTTAACGAAAACAAGCCTACAAAAGTAATCTACTGTATGTAGAACAAAGAAGAATTAGGAAGCTTAATCAAACAGGCTCACTCTGACCATCGTTTGTGAGAAGTTTTATCGGATAGATTTTTGTTTTCTGTCGACAGTACCGAAGAACGAAATTAGTGGGGACGATATACTCAAGTAATTAAATACAACATGTCTAATACTTTCTTAGATTTACGCGAATATTTGATATTTTAAATAAAACTATCTTTTGGGATTTTCGCGGATTTATTTAGATTTTAGGTTCCCAAAGTTTCGAATGGTTTACAGTTACAGCAATAATAGTTACGGGAGACTCTCAGAGAGAAAAATCCAAAAAAAAAAACTGCGAAAAAGTACGAAAAAATAGTTTATTCAAAATTATTTTTTTCACAACTTTAACCGTCAATGGAGACGTTTGGAATTTGGTCACATTAAAGATTGCCTTAAATTGGTCTTGTCAATTGGTGGTATGTTCCTGCAATGGCGTTGACCAATACGCTTGGCCTTGTTCTGAAAATAACTATTTTTGTCATCTTGCAAGTAACACAAAAGATACTAACAACAATGTACATACGTCAGACTTCCCGTTGATTGATATGAAGGTAAAGGATGTCGAGACGTCGACAGTGTTTATTGCTGGTGCTAACTAAATATGATAGCGTACATTATGGGCATAATGGCCCCTTGGAGCACGTGCCAAATGTTGTGAACGAAAAGCTCTACACATGCGTTCTGCAAGTTTTTGTATTTCAATTAGCCTTTGTTATTTTATCAATATAGCCGTCAGTCCTATTATAAATTGGTATATGAAAATGTTATAAAACATGTTACCTAACGGAAGCTTAAAAATATGTATATACAAGCTTTTGAACTTTCTGTCCGATTGATTTCATTCTTTTCGATTTGATACTATTTGAAATAATAAGAAAGATAATATGAGAATTAATCTTCCAAGACTAAAGCTGTGCGTCTGCAACCCAGAGCGTTAGTAACCAGCTTGATATATGTCTAATGGAACTCCACTATGTGAATCCGGAATGGCATAATCAAAGCAGTGGCGGTAGATTATAGAATGCAATTTGTAAGCTTTATTCGCCTCATGAGACTAGAATTTCCACTTTGGTCGTGTGTAAATTATCTACATGGAAAGGGGTCAAGCACATATCTATTTCCCTTCATTTGCTTATTTACTTGCACTGAATAGGAGATAAATAAAGAGCTATCTGTAATTTACGTAACGAACGAGTGCGTCAAACTTTTTATATATTAAAAGATAAAAGGCGCAGTCAACTGTATGAAGCCGTACTTTCTAATCATACAATTACATATATACGTGTTTGAAATGTTGTAAATATATGTATAAATAATACTTTGTATATATAATTTTGTTCGTATGTCTGTAGTGATTGTGTAACTCCTGAGTGAATCGACCGGTCGAGGTTATATTTCAAAATATGGTAAGATGACAATTTTTGCATACTGACGCTTGGCGCCAACTAAGTAACATACACAAATAAAAAAAAGACATATACGAACAATCTTACTAATTACAATCACATGTAAGTCATAATTATATACGAGTATATGTACATTGGAAACATAGTCTATATGCGATGTAAAAATAGAAAACCTTTCAATATATTACGGATGAAGACCGACATTTTTATGATTTTCCGATAACTTAAATGTATTTACAATGTTGAAAGTAATTTACCGACATGGAGTCATTAAAAAAATTATATGACTTCATTAGGTACTAATTATTTCAGCATCTCTTTTAATGGCACCTTATTCAATATTCACACTTTGAATGGATATAAAAACTCTTGTGATTTGGGTCTCTTTAAATGTAGGTAGAAGTAAAGATTACTTCATAGCTTCGTTAAAACACTATGTGTGAGGGTTTTTATGTTTAGATAGAGAATGCAGAAGACCTGTTGTACATCATATATTAGCTGAAAGTGTCCGAAATGAAGCGGAAATAAGCCTTTTTTTATTAAGATTTCATATAAACTTATTAGACATAGGAGCTTTCAACAGCATTCTGGCCTATCCTGTATCAGTGAAGAATGTTGTATAAAGTAGTACAAGTCGGATTAAGACATAGAAATACTTAATTTATGTTATTTATAAGCTTGATTATTGGAAATTGTATTCATTACGTTTAGTTATTCCTATAGGGGTGGCATGATCACTTTATGACCAAACCCCTTTTAAAATAAAGATTAAAAAAAAGCATTTAAATAATATATTTACAAACTTAACGTTTATAAAGCTTTTCTACTTTCATCAATTCGTACAATCTGTTACAATGTATACTCATTAGTGCTAAGATAAACTTTTAACCTGTCCACGACCACCGAGCCACCGTTAACAAATAATTTCATCGAAATTATCCTGGAGGAATATGTTACGTAAAAGTAATGGCAATCGACACATTTCATACGTCTTTTAAAATATTATAAATGCAAAAGTACATTCCTAATTTTTTTCCATAGGGCGATCGAGAAGGCAAATGGTAGCCTAGTGGTAATGCGCTTGTTTACGAAAACCAAGTGAAGCGGGTTCAAGTCCCGAGTCACACACCATTTTTGACATAGTAACTTTTAAGACTTATCTTCATATGTCTTACGGTGAAGAAAAACCTAGTAAGGAAAGCTACATGTCTGATAGAACCTAGCAACTTATCGAAAGATATGTGAAGTCAGCCAATCTGCACTTGGCCAGCGTGGTGGATGGTCTTATCCCCCTCGTATTGAAGGGAGGGCCCGTGCCTAACAATGGAACTTTAAATAGTGGCTGAATACACGGCAATAGAAACATTATAAACTTAGAAATGATATAAGCTACCTTCAGTATGTCGCTTTAAGTGTTTATAGTGAAATCATACTGAAGAACTAATGAGGTACCATTATGGCTTGAGTGAAGCAAGCACGGGTCATTAGTAATCAATATTGCTAGCAATTTTATACAAAAATAACTATTTCATAGCGGATATAAAGGAGTCAAGAGCATTATATTTCTAATTAGTATAGTTTCGAAGAAAAGCAAAGAAAACTTCTGCATATTGTAAACTTGGGCTGTCAGTCTGTTATGGTTGGCGAGATATAACTAATAACAACTTTGATACGTACATCTACGTAATGTGCTCAGAGCTAGGAGATTTTTATATAAAAAATGTATTTTCTGAGAAAGAGCTGTTTCCAATGACGTCACATTTTAATCTTAATATTGACTGATAAAACGAATTAAATTTAAAATAAAGTAATAAATAAAATAATAAGAAGTAGCTTGTAATATATGTTGGCTCTGTAAAAAATATAAAAATCCATCCAAAAAATAACTCACCTAGCAGCCATTTAAATTAGTTTTTCTAAATTCGGCTCTCCATATCGAAAGCTATCAAAGGATATTTGACCAAGTTTTATTACAAACCATATTTCTGCAACAATTTTCGAAATAAAACAGAATAATAATGCTGGTGATAAACGAAAGTAAGAAAATATTTGATTTTTATTTTCTTTGTGCCAAACATAAGTGGGAGAGATTTGCCAAATGGGTCGTATTGTATTACATTTTATTTACAACATAATTGGATTTTTGTATTTTTAAAAGTGAAAATATGTCTTCATGCCAACTAAAATAACAAATAGTTCGTAAGAGTTTAACAGTCAAGCTACATAGTAGGTGATTCGCAATTTGAAAATATTCATCAGTTAGGCTAACTTAGACAACAATCAACTACATAATTTAATAGTTTCTTTCTACATTGAAAAACAAAACCAACTTCGACTTAGTATTTAGTTTCACACATAAATAAAGCAAAGTAAGACGGCTAGTTGGGAAAAAACAAAAAAAAGATCTTTCGAACCCCCAAGGAGTCAATTAAAGTAATGGAGTGCAAAAAAATGTAAGAAAGAAAGTATTTCAGACTATTTCCTATGTCTTCCACAACTAATATATTACTGATTGCGAGATACAAGATTTTAATAAAAATGGTCAAGTGCGAGTCGCACTCACTTAAATGAGATTCTTATAATATCGAGGTTTATAAGAATTTCACTAAAAACCATAATGTGATGTAATGATTGGCTATTTTACTTTCTAGGGACAGTAGTTTAGGTAATAAGATAAGCGAAATATTGCATTATACCCATTTTTTGTACATTTTCGTTAAACCTTTTAAAATAAGTTATTTAATGTGTTAATGGGTGGCATAACTCCCAAATGTATCAAAATTTTAACGACTACGAGTGTGTTCAACACAAAATTTAAACGCTTAAATTTTAAATAGAACTATCTTTTCGGATTTTTTTGCGAATTTATTATAATTTTTGGTTCATGATGTTTCCTTGTACCCGACGTGAGAGAATCTCCCCCGCTCATGATTGTTGTAAAGCATTTGAAACGTCGGGAACTAAAAATCGAAAAAAATCTGCGAAAAAATCCGCAAAGATAGTTTTATTTAAAATTTTAAATATTCGCGTAAATCTAAAAAAGTATTTAAAAAGCTTAGAAGCAATTTAACCGCTCTACAAACCCATCATACTACTAACCATTAGAAGCAGGCAGTATGGAAAACTAGTTATATATTAACAAAGAATCGATAAAAACCTCCATCGGACGCAGTGACCCGAGCAGGACAGTACAATGTGTCAATCTATGCACCAATTAAGCTCAAACGAGGTAAGGTTTAGCATTTTTTATACAATTTGTAAGGTGATTGAATAACACGGGTCGATCGGGAGATTAAATGATTTTCAAAAACTGTTTTATATATCCTTCGGATTAAAGTGTAATGTTAAATACATCTTAAAAATAATTTGTTAGAATCTAAAATTATCATACATATCATTTTACGGCGTAAATGAGTTCCGGTGTTCATACTATCCATACAATTATTATAAATGTGAAAGTGTGTTTGTTTATTTATCCTTTTTTCGAGAGACTTTTTAAGAGAGACGGAGTGCCGTGATTTTTTGTGTGCAGATAGTTGGAGGGCTGGAGAGTGATATAGGCTACTTTTACCGTGGGAGATCATCTCATTCCCAAGGGAAAACACGTTATAATAAAACTCAAAAAAAAATTTTTGATCAGAATTACGTGAAACTTGGTATTAATGCTCTTCAATACAATTAAATAAATACGCGTTTTAGCATTTTCGAAATTCATCCCACAATGGGGTGAAATAGGGGACGAAAATCTGTATAAAACCTACATTTTTAGTTTTTTGTAATTTTAACGCGAGCGAAACCGCGGGATCTGCCAATCACTTTAATAACTATGTTACTAAGAGAAAAATTACGAGTGCATGCGAAAGCTTATAAAATAAAAAAATAAGTTCTACATAGGAATATAATTAAAAAATCATACCAGAAGCTTTTGAGGAGAATTAAAACAGCGATATGAAAAATTAACAGAACACCGTCAAAGTATATACAAGTGAGCATACATTCGTATAATTTATGATTCCCTTTACTTAACAAACACGGGATTTAATGGTTGTTGAGATCAAGGGAATTAGCGGGGGCGGCTTTCGTTTATAGCATTCCGAACAAAATAACAAAATGCTACGGCGCTACACACGTACTTATTATCTCTACATATTCATATACGTAACTAGCATTGCCCGCGGCTCCGCCCGCGTTCAGATAACCAAAAACCAAATTCTTAGGTTATACATATTAGTATACTCTTACCTTGCAGTTTTTGTATTTTTGTCAGAAATTAGGTATTTTATCGCGGTAAAAAGTATCCTATATGTTGACCCAGATAATTAGCTATCACCATACCAAATTTCATCAAAATCCGTCCAGTAGTTTTTCTGTGATGCGGTAACAGACAGATAAAAAGACAGACAGACAGACAGACAGACAGACAAAAATTCTAAAAACTATAGATTCGGCCTCTGTATCGATAATGAGGCTATTTCAATAAGCTTTTCTAAAAAATATTTACTGTACAGATTCGGCTTAGTTAGTTTGTGTTCTTATATAAAGCATTATCTCTGAAACTACTGAGGCTTATTTTTTTTAATTCTTAGGGAACTTCACTGTTTGTGAGTGCCAAGAACTGTTTTGTCAACTTATGAACTATTTAATATGACAGATGTTACAAGTTCAATCCTCGATTGTTTGAAATGACCGTATTGACCGTAAAAAATATTTCAATTATAGAAAGCTTTTTTGTAAGAAAATATATAATATGCGAATGGACTCGTATCCAACAATGGTCTAAGCTTGATTTAAAAATGTAAACGGCCTGAGTCCATCAATGTCATGAAAGTAAGTATTCTTTGGGCTAAAGGCTCTTTTGTTATATTTTTATTCAGCATTTATAATAATTCAAATTATACTTTTCCAATAAATAATGAAAGTTTATATTATGTTATTAAAAATTACAATTGAATTGATGAAAATTGTAATAGATCACATTAAGAATTATTAAAACAAGTAAGATAGAAAGAAAATGGAAAAAATAAAAAAGAAACGACTTCTTGAGTGTTTTCATAATTTACGTGAAAAAGACGACAGCACAATGAAAGTAATAGTAAAAAATGCGGGCCGGGTTCCAAATATTGTGAAGAGCAGAAATAGTATATAGTGTAGCTTTGGATACCTTAGTACATACACTACGGTCCTATAATATGTTGTATGTAACTTAAGAAGTCACTTAGATTTTTTTTACCCTATTTGTTTATTAAATTAACAAATTAATGTATACAAAAAATTAAGTATAAAATATTTTACGTAAAACTGCCTTGACATTGAATTATTTTTAAATCATACGTCAAGACAAATACTAAGTGTCGATCATCAACTGTACCCCTCTTTTTCAGAAAAATAATAGTAGCACTATTATTTATACTCAGTTTCTAGATCGTTGTAGCCAGTGTTGAAGCGACAAAATTTTAGCAAAAACAATGGATCCAGCTCCATTTAAATATTTCTAACGCTGTGAGAGACCTACAAGTATTTTAGCAGCCTCAATATATTTTTGAGTAACATAAGGGCGAAATGAAAAAAAATGTTATTAAGTTTGTAAGTAAATTTAGAACGATAAAAACATATATATTTATTGCTTGAAATAAACTTATGTATTTCCAATATAAAATTGGATGTAAAAAATAAAATTAATGTATAATTATTACAAAAGAAAACAATAACACCAAAAAAAATTATCTAAAAACAGTCAGTTACAGGGACACAGTAAACACCTTAATAATTATTATTTCACCCTTTAAAGGGTTATTAAAATTAGTTTCTAAAAGGAATAAATACATTATAACATACACTCAAATGAAATACAACTTAAAATGGCAAGTTCTATTGCAAACATATAAAATTTGGAAAAATACAAAGAATGCTCGAAGCTTTTTTAAATTGTCGAAATCAAGTTTCAAAAAGCTTATAGATAGATGCGGG
The DNA here is from genome assembly GCA_921882275.1 of Brenthis ino. Classification (NCBI taxonomy): domain Eukaryota; kingdom Metazoa; phylum Arthropoda; class Insecta; order Lepidoptera; family Nymphalidae; genus Brenthis; species Brenthis ino. The sequence goes on along the minus strand of OV170228.1, from coordinate 21,616,645 downwards.
ATTAATTGACCGTTCTATATAAATCTAAGAAATAAAAACTCGATACGATATATATAAAAACATAAAAATATAAGAAAATCGATTACATATATTGAATCATTTCATCAATTAATGGGAATATAACACAATCTAATGGTAACCATTGCTACGAGAACGTGCCTAATTTACACACGAGCTACGAAGTTTTGCGACTTGAATTGTGTAAGCGTTATATGGGGCTTCAGGTACCAATTAATATATAATACAAAAAAATAAACGATGTCGGGCATACTATATTATTATTTTATATTACGATTTGGGAATAAAAAGTAAATTATTGACAAGGTAATTAGTGCATGAGAAGGAAGGACTAAATAATGAATATATTATCCTCTTTATGCCTTTAATAAACGAAATATCTATCATCATTTCTCACTAATATTAAATTGATTACCTTAACTTGATAAAATTGTCATTTTCGTAGCTTTTGGTAAGACAATAAATACTTCTTTCTTATCATGCCTCATCACCCGCCTTCATCATCATCATCCTCATCATCATGCCAGGAAAAGCTAGGGCGGGACGCGAGTACCATATAAATCAACACAGGTATTTGTATAATAAAGGATGCGTGGAATCAATTAGCGAGACACAATTAACTTTACACTGTTCTATTTAACAAGTAGTGTGCTGCAATAGTGGAAATTTGCACTTACACGAATGCATTCAAAGATCTAACATCACGAGTATGTGGATACACAAAGACTCGGTCGGGTTTCTATGGTATTACAGGTATTTCATAGTTTAAAGTGCAGCACGCTTCTGTTGTAGAGACATAGAGAAAGATGATAAACAAACATAATATAATCATCATGAAATACATATATTTTTATAACAATTTTTTCTATAACTTGCTTGAAACAAGCGTGGTAAAAATGTGAACTATTGGAAAAAATTACAGCTAAGTACACCGTTGTACTAAGTTATTTGGTAGGTTAACCTTGAATAAACATATTACTTATAGCATACGATTTTCTTCACTCATCTTCACAACAAGCGTATAATAATAGGATGCCGTAACTAACAGCCCATTACACTTTCGACCACATTATTTCTAAACGCACTGTTATATCTTATATCATGATTACCATTCTAATTATTGGGGAATATTCGAATTTTAAGTTTCAATTAATGTAGATGATATAAAATTAGTTTGGATCCTCAAAATACGTATACCGGCGTATATACTAGAAAATGTAAGGCGGGGCGCAACCGTCGGCGCCCAAGGCCCGCCGCCGACTGCCGCCGCCCGGGACGCGGTTAGCCGGGGCACAACACTACCTCATTGCATTCTATCGACGTTATAATTATCTGAATATTGAATTTAATGAACGCTAAGAAACTTTTCAATTTTAGCGCACATTTTTATAGCTAACTTATGATTTAAAAAAACAAGGATTTTAGTTTAGGATATATTTTTCAAACTCTACTTGCTGCGAGTGGATGTTGGGATGATATTAGTATTCCTTTTTACAATGAAAAATTCCAACACTAGCAAGCTAAGTACTTGTCAACTGCCAACACTAAGTCCTTTTCTTGAAGAGTACAGAGAGCAGAGTGACTTCTCATTTTACAGAGGCTATAGCTAACAACATAGTGACCCTTCAGTTAATATTAAGGCACTGTGTATGAAAGAGCTACTCTTTTACCAAAAAAAAAACGCATTAATTTAAAATGTTTGTGCCTTGCTTTCAGGCAAATAGTAAATGTGATTTGCCATCCCGAATATCATAACCTACTTTTTATTTTGATGCATCCAAATATTATGGGGTAGAAGACTCAATTAATTCCTTAGACCTGAGCAAAGTGCGGCGAATTACTAGATAATAAATAAAATTGTAAGCTTATAATATATAATAACATATCTTCAGACGCAAGGGATGCCCTTAGGGAGATAGCTATAGAAACTTTAATGACATTCCATTTTCAACTCTCCGCCAATTTTGCGACATTGCGTTGTGATAATTCAAAGACTAATTTTATATTCAGTGTGGAAGATAGAATAGAAATATAAATTTGCTTATTGAAAATCAAGATGGAATGAGAAGCCACAGTTCTTAGAACTGACGAAAAACTATAATATATAATTTATTTTTGTATTTCTGTGTATGTATGATAAACGGTAAAATGGCTAAACGGATTTGGATGAAATTTAGGAGACAAAATAGATTATAAATTAGAGCATATAGACTACTAGTAGGTACCCACTACCCACTAGTAGGAACGCAACTGGGCTAAGCGACAGGTAATCGCTAGTTAAATATAAATAGCTCAAAATGACAAAGAGACATCTATGTATTGTATATAAATAAACATAATAAATACGGCGATGTGAAATAATATGTGGACAAACATAATTGGGGAGACTATGTAATTGTACATCCTAGTCCCTTATTTTTACAGTTGTTATTTACTTATTGTATTGAAACCAAATAATGCCTAGCAACAGATCTTACATTTTTCAAATGTATATAAATATAAAATTCGATCTTCTGTATGTCTTCCTTACTAATATTATATGTAAATAACAAGTGTGTTTGTCTTTTGTTGTGTGTTAAGTTTAAGAATATTAATCCCATAAACCCATACTAATATGTATATTAATGTGAAAGTTTGTGAGGTAGAATGGATGGATGTTTGTTATTCTTTTACGCTGGAACGGCTGAACGGATCTGGATGAAATTTTGCACAGAGATAGATTATAGTCTGGAATAGCACATGGTTTACTTTTATCCCCGAAAAATATACAGTTCCAGTGGGAGGAGTTTATAAGCATAGCCACCTTTAATTTCAGTCTGAGATTCGACAAGATACAAATTTACAAAAAAAAAAAACAAATCCGAGAAAATCACTAGTTTTATATTGGAGTAACCAATATTTTTATATAATAATATATACAATTATATACTACTAGCAATGCCCGTGTCTCCGCCCGCGTTCAGATGACCAAAAACCAAATTCTTAGGTTTTACATATTAGTATACTCTTACAATGCAGTTTTAGTATTTTTTCTCAGAAATGATATATCTTCCCGCGATAAAAAGTATGCTATTTGTTGACCCGGATAACCAGCTATCACGATACCAAATTTCATTAAAATCCCTCCAGTGGTTTTTCTGTGATGCGGTAACAGACAGACAGACAGACAGACAGAGAGACAGACAGACAGAGAGACAGACAAACATACTTAAAAACTATAGATTCGGCCTCTGTATCGATAATAATGTCTATTTCAATAAAAAATTCCAAAAAATATTTAATTTACAGATTCGGTCTAGTTACAATTTTATTATATGTATAGATATTCGATTGTAACCATTAAGATAAATGAAAATACCCTTCGAGATCATTATTCCTTTTGTCAGTTAACCGCGCTATTAGGTTGGTGTAGGAAAATGTAGGCGAAATGTATTTTCCGGGCCAGCGGCTAGCGACTGTTGAAAATATAGCGAAGTGATGAAACAAAAATATCGTAGAAAGCCATTGTTCTAAAACTATACTAGTCTTAACCGACGGTGCCACGTACTTACAGGCTTTAATATTTAAGTAAACTAAAAGCAGCGGTAGCCCTGTAAAGGCACTAGGCAGTGGTAGCCCAGTGGTGATACGCTCGGTTGAGAAACGGAGTGAAGCGGGTTCAAATACCGGGTCTCGAACTTTTGATATTGTCATGTCCGAATGATTTCCAATATTATTATCACTTGCCTTTCGGCGAAGGAAAACATCGTACAGAAAGCTATATGTGTGAGAGAACTTAGCAAGTTTTCGAAAGACGTGTGAAGTCGGCTAACCTGCACTTGGCCAGTGGTAGGCTATGGCCTAATCCCCCTCGTATTGAAGGGAAGCCTGGACTCAGCAGTGGGACGTTAAAAAGGGCTGAATATAAAAGCCTAATCGCTCTCTTATAGCTCTTAGGGGAGAAATTATTTCTTCAAATTCAAATAGGACCGTTAACAAAATTGGACATTTTAAAACTAATCTTCATAATGGGGCAAAATGATAAGGATAGGTAAAATACATACAAAACGCTAACTAGAAATATGAAAACAAGTTCACGAAGAAATATAGTACATATTATGCAGTCGGAGACATACATACATATATCTGTACATCTCGCGGCTAGGATGAAACGTGTATGTCTCCGACTGCATAATACTATATTCCATAGTGAACTAATTCTCATTTTCTTAGTTAGCTTTTTTGCAAGCGGGTTTTTTATTTTTATAATATGTATATATTTTTTATTTACAATTTTTTGGTTTTTGCCAAATAGACATTTGAAGTTATGTATATTTAGAAATTTTTTATCCTAAATAAACTTTTAAACATATAACTAGTATATATTTTTACTTTTTAAGTATTTTTAAGTAGGATAATTAGCGAGAATGGTTATTAACCAACTTTAAATCGTATACGTATATCCTAAGCTACTGTTAAAAATTATATTTTTGAAAATGAATCTCCCCCTTTCGAAATTAGTATCGAATTAACTTTTCCATAACAAAGTTTCGCGTGCGTCATACGAAACTGTTTAATGTGTTATATATTTGTTGTTTATGCTATTATCTATCATGCTTGAAAACAACTTAATTGAGGTTTTTATAGAAAAGATGACATGACTTTGATTAATATGATGATGTTCTCCTGACCGATTCCGGCTACGGCGGCCAATCTCATTGAGACTAGCCAACTGCGCAGGAGATATTATAGTGCACAAGTGTACGCGCAGACACAACGTGCACTCTCTATTCCTGTCACTCTCATACTCCGATGGGACTGGATTTATATATTTGACCAATTTCAGTATGTTGAAAAAATACCAAGCTTGTTCTGTTAAAGGTCGAATTTATGTAAAAACATTACGTACGAGGATAATTATATTTAACTAAGAAATAATATAGACGTACAATTTAAATTAAAAGTAAATATTTTATCTTAAAGAATTGATTTTTTTCTTGTGATTTATAGAATATCCCGCCTAGGGGTCAATAATCATTAAAAAAATAATTAAAATCGTCTTACAACGTGCAAAGATATGATATATACTGAAAACTTACTCCTATTTTAAAGTCGGTTGGAAACATAAAAAAAATAACAAATAAAAAGTTACCTTTTCTTTGAAAGTAGTTAAAAGTGTTGCAAAAAAATATTTTTACAAATAACTAGTAATGAATTATGTAGAAATCTTGAATTCAACAGTAGTCCTCGTTATTCTTGTACTAGAAAGCTTACAAGTTCAATCACAACCTCAAGTTCTTCTATTACAATAACACTCAATTTTCAACACAATGTGGATAAAAGTAGCTTTTTATGTATTAATAACTTTAATAACTTGTTTCATTATTATGATTCGTATTACTGTGGAATATCAATAAGTGCGTAGATTTATAATTCTAATAAAATTAGATATTCAAAATTATTAATGCTTTGTATATTACTTTTTTTTAATACAATAAATTCTTTAAGTAAAAATAAATTACTATCTTTTCGGATTTTCTTTCTTTCTTTGTGGATTTATTTTGATTTTTAGCTCCTGATGCAACGTTTTCAATGTTTTACAGCAATCATGGTCACGGGAGGAACTAAAGTTGTAGACGCCTCAAAGGTCATCATATAGTTGTTATAGACAGCACCTACCCACAAAATCATAATTTGTGGGTGACCTATTAAAAAACCCCCTTAAAATCAATTTATAAATGGCGGAGATACCACACCAAACGAAAATACACCTTAAGTGGATACTTATTACCTATTCCTTTTTTCAAAGATAGTCGTAGTTATATAACATTAGATAATAATATATTAAGAAACTTGAAGCACTATATCTTCTAAGTTTTATTTCAGTCGGTAAAAGTCACTCAACGATTTTGCGTCCCCACTTCACTAAAAGCGTTCAATATGTAAGGCACTCATTTACTAACTCCGATACTAATAAAATGGTATATGTCAGCAAATTCACCGTCCCAACCCAACTAACGTTTATCAAATTCTCGGTACCAGCACTGTGCGCAAAAAACATTAGAGTGTTGAGAAATTAATAAAGAGCTTACCAGTTTGTCGATATCCACTGTTACCGGACATTCGAGAGATTGTAAAATAAATAATAAATATGTTGGGACATTAACACACATCACCATCTAGTTCCATAGTAAGCTAAGGGACTTGTGTTATGGATACTAAATAGTTGATACACTACTCATATATAACTTTAAATACATACATATTATAAATATAACGTACACTATATATCGTATCGTACAAGTCCAATAGACCCATATATATATATATATATATATATATATATATATATATATACACAGTTATTATATACATAAATATTCATCAAAATTTACACCATATAAACCACCATACAAACGTCAACCTATCAATATATGAAGTAGGTACTCTACATTTTTTCCATCATTGGAATATAGTATCTAAAGATATGTATATCGACTTAAAAATCACGTAAAACTAAGTATTCCCTTCTTAAAGCTATTTTTTTAATTCATTTAAGACCTATAAAGGAACCTATTTATTAATAAAATTTAGAAAAGAAAAATATTTTGATAAGAAATAAATTTTTATTTGAAAAATAATCAATTGACGAGGTTATTTTTGCGGAAGTTCTGCAAAGTAAAGCAACTGAACAATATTCTATTATAAATTTTTAAATTTTCGCATTCAATAATAACAGCGTAACTTTCTATTACCTAGTAAAGAAAACATTTTAGAACTCAAACCAAGATTTCTCTACGCCCACTTCTACGCAGAGATCTTTTGGCTAAAGAAATCAATTTAAATCCGCCTTTGTGTATCTGTACCTAGTACTTACACAATCTTTAATCTGGGCAGAAAATATCGTCGGTATTGTAAGAGCTTTTTGAAAGGGGAAATTAAGAAAAACTTATTTTTTCTTAGTTTTATTATAAATTATCTTATTAAAATGAAAAAAGGTAAAAGATATCCATACCTAATATTATAAATGTGAATGTGTGTTTGTTTGCCCTTCTTTCACATCGAAACAGAGTGATGGATTGGCGTGATTTTGTGTAGGGATAGTTGGGAGGAAAGGGTACCGCGGGAGATTATCTTATTGTCACGGTAAAACGGAAACGGAAAACACGGTATAATACAACCCACAACAACTCATGACACCTATGTATATATATATATATATATATATATATATATATATATATATAAAGTCTATCTATTCCATACTAACCGTCAAAACGTACCTAGGGACAAACCCGGGCGAAGCGAGGGTGAGTTTTTCGTAATTAATACTAATAGTATATACATTAAAAATCTTGACAAATAAACTCGCAAATTTATTTCGGTAACGCTCGGTGAACAGGTAAATATTTTAGGTAGAGCCGTCTCGTCGTTAATGAATAGAATCATAAACACATTTAAATTTTCACTCGAGCCAAATTAAATTATTAATGTTAGCTACAGTTTTAGATTAACATTTACATGAAAACGGTTTCATTTGATTTCTAAGAAACGAATTTGTTTTATATAATAAATAAGTATGTTGGGTCATTAACATAACACCATCTAGTTCCACGGTAAGCTACGAGGCTTGTGTAATGGATATCAGATAGATTGATACACTACACATATATAACTTTAAATACATGCATATTATAAATATAAACACCCATAACTGGAGTACAAACATTCGTGTCCATCACACAAATGAATGCCCCCAGCGGGACTTGAACCCGCGACCGCTGGCACAACAAGTAGGGTCACTACAAACTGAGCCAAACGTGCTATAATAATCTAACATTAACTAAGGTCTATATTTTGTTCATAACCTAAAAATATCTTTGTCTTAATCTAAATTATTTAAGTGTACTTAATAATGATAGAAAAAAAATATTCAAAGCAGTCTTAAATATTTTATCGTTCGCACCGGTTTGAAAATATAGAGCAAAAATAAGGTTTTTACATAAGTTTTTGTAATATTATATTTTTAATTAGCGACCCGCTTCACTTCAGTCAGGCCCTAACAGCATTCCGTCGCTCATTTACTAACTTCAGAACCTTAAGATTTCTCTAGTAACATTATACACAAACAAAAGTATTATAAAATAAACTCAGATAATAACACTATAGGTATCAATTTACTTTGTAATATGCACTGTACTGGGTACACAATATATATATATATTTTTTATATGTTGGGACATTAACAGACAGAAGCACCTAATTCCATGGTAAGCTACGAGACTTGTGTTATGGATACTAGGCAGTTGATACACTACACATATATAACTTTAAATACATATATATTATAAATATAAACATCCATGACTGGAGTACAAACATTCGTGATCATCACACAAATGAATGCCCCAGCAGGACACGAACCCGCGACCGCTGGCACAGCAAGTAATATCACTACAAACTGAGCCAAACGTGTCGTCAATAAGTTAATATAGACTTTATTTTATACTAGCTTTTGCTCGCGCTCTGCTCACTTGAACTCTAGTAAGTGGGGCGGGGAAGGCAGCTTATGTCCGTTTCCTGATGCAATTTATATCCTCGCCAAATTTTATCAAAATCTATTCAGCGGTTTAAGCATGACAAGGTAACAAAATTACTTTCACATTTGATACATAATGTTAGTATCGATTTAGAGAATTTAATATTAAAAACTAAATTAATTAGAAAGGCAACACAGAAGATTCTTTTAATTGTTAATTTCTACGTCTCCAGCTATAATATATTTGTGCAGGACGCCAGGCGCCCCATTCAAGATTATTCAAAGGTGCACGCGAACAAAATGAAAATGCATACGCTCTCGCGTGAAAAATCGTCGAGACATGCTTATATTTCTAAGTGCCATTTTAAAATCCCATCTAAAGTTGCTGAAACTTGTTATGGGGATATCTACTGCACTAAAAAGAGAATGAAGCAAGCGATTTCAGAGGTGCTTAACGTGAGAAAGGAGCTTGAAAAATAACATTTTTGATGACGAATTCAGTACTAGGCTTGCAATCTATGTGCCAAAAAAGTATTTGTTAATAACAAAATTATAAAACAATACAAGTGCGTAAAAAATATACTTTCTTTCTATATTTATTCCAATGTTAACAAAATTTTAAATGTTAGTCTTTCAAACACATTGTAGTGCGTGCCAAAGAAATATACATACAAATACAATATAAACATTATCCTCCTTTTTATGTAGTCGAGTAAGAAATTAAGCTGGCTTTAAAATTAACTGTACTTGTGCAGTTTTACAAACGTCTTTGATTTACAATGTTGTATTTCTTTTAAAACTACATCACGTATAAAGTAGTACATATATTGTAAAGCGTGTCAAAAGAAAGATATGAGAACGTCCTACTACGGTTGACGTAGCGACGCTACACTGCATCGTTTACAACTCGTAGACTACTTGGCCCTAACATTTCGAATTATTTTTTTGTATTTAGGAAAGAATTTTCTTTTCAAGTTTATCTATGTAGGTGTCTTAACTGAAAAACGGAATTTTTCACAAGAACTTCAAAAAAAAGTTGATTTTGAGCGCCTACGCCGAGCGTAGCTTGGCCGCCCAGGTACTGTGTATTTAATAGCAACAAAACTATTCTATTAATTTGTTCTACATGTGATATTACAGCTAATATACACAAAAACCTAAACTGAAGTCATCCTTCACCCATTTACTTGCCATATTAAAAATTACTAAACATATTTTTTATAAGAATACATCGTAGATACCTTACGTCATTTCTTAGTACTTCTACTAATGCAAACGTACGTAAGCTGTAAAGCTCATATCCGCTACACCTTGTATCCTGTAAGCTCTACGGATATTGAACTCTCACAGTTGCACAAGTTTATGCAATTTGAGTCTGCATAATACGCAGTGTACGTTTCTAGTCTACGAATATGTTGTATATAACAATATTTACACAATGTTTTTGAGATAATTGTTTAATGCAACAATATGAAGGGGTGATCACCGATTTGATTCCTGTTCGAGACAGTTTATCCAAAAAAACTTTGTGACGTTAAAATTAAATCAAAATATACTTTATTCAAATAGAATTTTACAAGCACTTTGGAAACGTCACTTTTTACATTTTTCAAATTTAAATTGACCTAGATATGATGCATATTGAACAAACTCATTTAGTACATATGTATATTCTAAAAAAATATATATTACAACATATTTTTAAAGAATACATTCAAATATACAAATGAATAAAGCTTCTTCATTAATTATAATGAAATCATCTAAAATGGTAATCCTCAGTTCGTCAAGACGGCTATTGAAAAGTTCACATTTAGCTTTTGCTATTTTAGAATAATATCAATCAAGGCACATTCAATATAATTTTAGAAAATACACTGCATCAAAATAAATTAACAGTTAATTTTAAAGATAATATTATAATAATATAACGTCTTAATATTGCACAATGAGAGCTTTAGCAATAAAGCTCTACTTTAATCTATGCACATAGCTTTTCACTCGGACTCTCTTTAGTAGTAGTAGTAAGTAAAAATTTTAAGCTATATATAGTTTCGACATATATATCTCTTCTTCTAATCAAAAACTTACGGAAAGAAGCTTGTGAAGGCGTTGTGTCTTAACTAGGACGTCACTTGGGGATATGATCGTAGTCGTCTATTGCGAAGCTATAGCATTATTTTGAATATTTTTATACAAAATACTAGGAGACATAAGGCTTACTACTTGTCTATCTGTTTATTCCGGCTAATCTCAGAAACGGACTTATTCTGACAGGATTTTCACTGGCAGATAACTGATGTTATAAAGAGTAACTTAAGCTACTTTTATTTATGGAGAAGAATTAGGATTCTGTGAAAAAATGCGATTACGATTGAGTAAAAGATTAACTTCGTAAACCTGTCAGCTCTGCGCCTGATAACTCTCCGACTGAATTTTATATAATCACGGTATAGCACTTAGAAAAGAAAATAGGGATGGTAATTGTGTTAACGCACACATTTCTATTTTGTCTCTAACATAGTGCCGGGAAATTAGTCAGGAAAATTATTTTGATTAGTATAAGGCAGTGGTAGCCCAGTGGTAACGCACTCACTTGGGAAAACGAGTGACGTGGGTTCAAATCTGGGGTCTCACACCTCTGTTATTTTCATGTGCGAATCTTTTCTAACATGATTTAGGGTGAAGGAAAACATCGTGAGGAGACCTGCATGTCTGAGAGAACCTAGCAAGTTTTCGAAAGACATGTGAAGTCCGTCAACCCACGTCACGTCTACTAGGCCAGCGTGGTGGACTTTGGCCTGATCCCTCGTATTGAGAGGCCCGTGCCCAGCAGTGGGACGATAAAAAGGGCTGAATACATATATACATAGTATAAGGCATTAATAAATGCCATTATTATAAAGAAGCAACTTAGTCTCGCTTCACTCGAGTGCGTCCCTGGAAGCCTGACAAGTAGCTTCATTCTCTAAATATACACTAAGTTCCATTCAAATCCATCCACCCGTCCAGCGTAGAGGAGTAACTAAACATACACAGACGTACAAACTTTCACATTTATATTTTTAGTCCGATTTGCTTTTGCGATTAAAAAGCTCGCAAGCAAATCTAAGCCATTACAATAAAAAAAGCTCGCAATGTCTAGCAAACTATATATATATATATATATATATATATATATATATATATATATATAAATTCTAACACATACATACATATGTACTCGTAAATATATAACACGCTTGGATATACTCATATCTAGACGAAGTGAATACTTATTGAATATAAGTTGTAACCAAGTTAAACAGCTACTTAGTGGCGGGCCGCTGTAACTAGGCTGCCGCGAACTATATTAATGATTTTACAACTATTGAACGTTCCAAGTTGTTTGTGAAGTTTGACTGCTCCTGTAGGGAATTTAGTAATAATACCTTGTACTATGTATACAACAGAGAGAGATTGGTAATCCCTCAGCACAAAAGCATGAAGAATGCTAAATGCTGATGTTAAAACTATTTGTTTTATTTAAAATGTTCTCGAATAAAGCATTATTTATTTATTCAGATTATGTCGCGGTTTTATTTTGATTTTTTGTTTCTAGCTTTAAGTGATTTACAGTTAACATATTCACAAGAGAGAGAAGAACGTTTGTGACATCTTAAAAATCATAGTTATTACCATAGACATAGAGAGTAGATTGAGTGTTTGTTAGCCAGCCGTTAGCTAAAAATTGCGGAAAGGCGCGACAGAGACAAAACGAAAGTGCTGCCAGAAGTCTTCCGTATTATTTAAAAAACGATAAATGAAGATAAATATTTATAAACATTTTAAATTTCATTTTAATATTATATATATTTTTTTAGATTCCATTTATAAATTCCAATTGGAATAAGACAGGTGTTGGCGCACGATCGCTTTCTCTCTTTCTAGAGAGTGGTCAAATTCATGACAGTATTGCTCAGTTAATTCTCTAGGTCTGGGGTTATTACAGATCGTGTCTTGTCACTTTGACTTTGAAACGTCAAAAACCTTATCGCTCCCGTTAAATATTCGTGTGAATCGAAGAAAGTATTACTTATTAGTCGAAAAGAAAATTCTATATACATTTTTCAACAATAGAAATGGCGAAGGATTTTGCAATGTCAAAATCTATTTAAATAATCGAAATCGTCTACGACGCAGTCCACTTTAAAATTTACTATTGAAAATTGAAATAAACCAAATCATACGAAGCTCTCGAGTTATAGATTTATCCTTTGAATTTCCATAAAGCTTTCCAATATATGATTAAAATTGAAATGAAACAAGATTCATACTATAAATAATATAAAAGTTTGTATGCGTTTTTGTTTGTATTTATGGAGCTCCATCAAACAGGATCTGCTGGACGGATCCATTGACTATGACCGGGAGTAGTACATAATCTACTGTTAGTAACAAAATTTGCCAAACGTTGATACGATAATTTGCCAAAAACATAAAAGAATGTCATTTAAGTACATAAACTTAAACGAAAACTGAACCCGTTACCTTAGGCATAATAGAGAGCGTCTCAGACACTCGGCATGGCACAATATATTTCCTTTTTAGATCTTTATTTCTTCAAAGTTCAATAGTTATTATATAACGATTGTCTTTAAGCTAATATATAATATAAAATATATTCATTAAAAGGTCTACTTTCGAATTACTTTTACCGGTAACCTTTCAAGCGACATTTTAATAAAACTCAAAGGGTTCGTATTTTAATTTGACATTTACAAAAGTGTTGCTTAACTACCTAACCGGTAGTGGATGTCATTATTTTTTTTAATTTTCTTATTATAATGGTTTATAATTAAGGTATTTTATAACTGTAATACGTTAAAAGTTAAATATATGGGTTCATATAAGACTAGCGGCTCAACATCGCTCCGCTCAGCTACGTCCCTATTTACGTTTTAACGTTTAGTATGGATTCCTCGGAAATAATTTTCCCCAGTAAAAAGTAAAATACAGTACAGACAGTAAAAAGTATCCTATATGTTAACCCGGATAGCCAGCTATATCATACCACATTTCATCAAAATCTGTCCAGTAGTGTTCTTGTGATGCGTTCCCAGGTAGACAAAAATTCTAAAAACTATAGATTCTGCCTCCGTATCGATAATAATGATTACATCAATAAGATTTTCCAAAAATATTTAATATACAGATTCGACTCGGTTAGAACTTTATTATATGTATAGATATAGATATTTACTATGTTAAAAACACGATATAAATTTACAGACAATTGACACCTACCTTTTAATAAATAGACCTATAATATTATACGAACATATACATCATATTTAAAGCTTTATATGAAAGCTTTTTAATACACAAATCACAATACCTTATTATTGGCCTCGTGCAGAATATCATCATTGAAAGCATTGTGTGCTTTTGAGTTGAACTAAATAAAAATAATTACCTGTAACAATAAAAACAAACAAAAATCATAAGGGCGGATAAAATTAATATTTGCTTAGTAAATAAAGTATCTAATATAATATCTAACTAAATCTTATAATTCCTAAGTAAATATTTCATATAAAAACAAAAGCTTGATATAATTCATAGAGAAATATTTTAATATCTATGAGTATTACGGGATATTAAAAATACCAAAAGATATTCAATATACAAACATACATAAGAATTTAAGAATTTCATTATTATATATGTCTACATTTTATATCGAACGGACAGATTTTATAGAAAACAAAGTCGAGGGCAAAACCTAAGGTCGAAAACAAAACAACAAATGTATATAAGGAAAGGTTAAATGTACATATATGTATGTATGTATGTACTTAAGGGTCAGAACAAGTTATCATGAATACGATAACGTTTTATACAAATATATGACATAAATACACAAATATATATACATCTTGAATCACAGCAGTTTGGTACTGAGACTGCAATCTGCTTGAAAATATTATGAACACCCTTTCGAATCTCTCAAACGATTTTTTAATCAAGTTTGCAACAAACAAAAAGAACAGGGCATAACATTGTAATTCAGTGTTGTAGAAATTTTCAATTTGGCCTTTAAATATATGTGGAGTAGTAATTATCATTTTATATAAGTTATCTCAATACTCAGTTGCAATGTTTTTCCTTCATAGGGTCATCCTCGGGTTCGTCCCTAGGTACATTTTAACGGTTAGTATGGAATTGATAGACTATACATACATACAAAATAAAGTGTTTTTGAGTATTCCCTAATTTTTTTTTACTTAAATTACCCCCAACAAAACAAAAAAGGATTATTCAAATCGATCCAGCCGTTTTTGAATTTTAGCGAGACTAACGAACGGCAATTAATTTTTATATGTATAGATAAATTTTAAGGAATAATTTCCAGAGCCAAATGTAATTCCAAAATTGGTTTCAAGAATATAAATAAGCACACGATACTTTGATACGCCTACATGTGTATTTGTTTTATTGTTTTGAGAAGCTTTTATGTTTCGATTGAAAACGCATCTGGTTTAAAACAGGACGGTTATATTTGTGAAAGCTCAGTTTAGGTGAAAATAAAGCGCATGTAGATAGAATTGAATTTAAATTCATCTCATAATACAGACGAGATGAACAATAACCTACTAAAACTGATGCCAGCATCCGTAAAACCCTAAGCAACAGTCCAAAAGACAAAAAAAAACCTAAACCACACCAAATGACGCCTAAACTACAGTTCTCGGCCTAAAAATAATGTCTTCAAGATAAATAAATAAAAAGATAAGACAAATAAATGAGAAGCAAAATTTAAAAATACGGCTGTGTGTGTAATACAATAACAAATGGTAGGCGAAAATTATGGGTGAAATGATTTATTGGAGCGAAAGAAATGTATGATGTGTGAAAGAAAGAAAAGAAGGATTAAACTGCTAATGTACTAGTGATTTTCGAATCAGAAGCCTCGACCGCATTATGGGAGCACTTAACCAGATCATAGCGTAATCATTCAAATCATTATGATGTAAAATGGGATATTTGCCACATACTTAT
This sequence comes from Brenthis ino, assembly GCA_921882275.1. Taxonomy (NCBI): domain Eukaryota; kingdom Metazoa; phylum Arthropoda; class Insecta; order Lepidoptera; family Nymphalidae; genus Brenthis; species Brenthis ino. The sequence continues at coordinate 21,601,068 of OV170228.1, read as the reverse complement.
ACCATGTTTAATATTTACATTTGTGAGTTCCCAATATTTCGGCTTTGTTACAAGCGCCATAGTGACAATCATGGTAAATATCTCGTTTTACACCATAATAATATTGTCAGTGACCATGAAAGTTATAAGACTTACATATATAACAATCAAATCTATTATGACATGAAATAAAAACTCGAACGTTTACTTCCAATGTAAGGTTTCTTTTACTAAGTATAATTCGCCAGAGCATTGTTTTCCGTTTCGTATACGCAAGAGTAAGACTACACTCGGCACCTGGCGTCGTCTGCGATCGATACGGCGCGACTAGATACCTACTAGGGCGCCGGGGTTTTCATTTAAAAATAGCCCGGAAGTTAGAACGCTTTAGGGGTTTCATAGGAAAATACACCCTCAAACTATGGAAAATAAGGATAACTATCCCATGTAGAATGTGTAGACAATATTATGACAATACATGCATGTACATTATGCAGTTACGCAGATTTATCTTGGCATATAAAAGTTTATTAGAGCAAGAACCAGGTTGAACGTGTAACATAAAATAACCCTTTGTTACTCAGTTTCCATATAAATATTTAAAACTCTTTTCAAAGTTAAATACTCTGGTTTGGAAGTTATTTATATTTCGTGAATTCACGTGGAAATTGTTTGAAAAATAATAACTCTCCGAACCGTATGCAAAATTAATTTTAAATTATTCTATCAAAATGAATTCCTTGAAAAATTTCAAATATGTTAGGGTGAAAATGTTTCAATTCATCCAAGTGGTATATAGCAGATTTATGTTTGCCTCTTTTGTTCCATCGATCTCAATAAACGTTTTGCAGGACATTTGCCTACCTCGACACCCGACGTCAGGTCAAGCTAGACATACGGCTTGGTTATCCCTCTCGAGTCTCGAAATACATACATGTGTTATGTGTTCAGAAAGTTCCCATATTTTATTTAAAGTTTAAAGTGACGTTGTACTTTATCTATACATAATATAATAAAATTGTAACTAAGCCGAATCTGTACATTAAATATTTTTTGGAAAATCTAATTGAAATAGACATTATTATCGATACAGAGTACGAATCTATAGTTTTTAGAATTTTTGTCTATCTGTCTATTACCGCATCACGGAGAAACCACTGGAGGGCTTTTGATGAACATATAGGATCCTTTTTACCGCGGGAAAATATCTCATTTTTGAGAAAAAATACAAAAACTGCAATGTAAGAGAATACTAATATGTAAAACCTAAGAATTTGGTTTTTGATCATCTGAACGCAGGCGGAGCCGTGGGCAATGCTAGTGTTGATATATGGGACAAAATATTTAATGAAAATTTCTGTTAATATTTCTGTTAATTTAGTATAAAAAAAATTACATATTACTTTCACGGGGCTTTAACACTTTCTTATTTTCGCAAAAAAATTACAACTGTTTGTAACTGTTGAATTTTTCAACGGTTCCTCACACTTCTTCTGCCTTCTCCTCATACTGATATTTAATTAAAATTATAAATATGTAAAAAGTAACGATTCCAAGGACTCGCAAAAATCTATTTGAATAAAGTATATTTTGATTTCCTTTCATTTGTATAAAAAGGTCATCAACACAAATCTATTCTCAGAGCATTGTTTAAAGGCATTGATTGGCTACAGTGATATCAGCTCACAGGATCACTCCCCTATTCTGTGGCAACACACACGAGACGTGGATACGTATAATTCTACAAATACCCGTCTGAGCCTAACCAAATATTTGGTTCGAGCCAATCTAACCAGAAGGCTGCAGACCGAGCATATATATACAGTATGCTGTTCCGAAGCTATGATGGAGGTACTAATGAAGGTTGTGTTTGTTGCCAGTGTATACTTATAGATTATTTATATACTACTAGCAGAACCTGCGGCTTCGCTCGCGCTATATCTACAAAAAATATCTAAAAAGGAAGTTTCATACAAACTTTCGTCGCTTATTTTACCCCCTTACACTATTATGATATGGATGATTTTCGAAAAAATACTAAAACATGTATTTATTTAATTTTATCGAAGAGCGTTAATACAAAATTTCAAGTAATTCTCATCATAAATATTTTTTTTTGTATCGTATTTTCCCGTGGGAATTATATAATCTCCCGCGGAAAAAAGTAGCCTATGTCACTCTCCAGCCTCCCCAACTGTCTCCACACAAAAAATCACGCCAATCTGCCAAGCAGCTTCGACGAGAAAGAAGAACAAACAAACACACTTTCACATTCATAATATTAGTATTATGAATGTGATAGTGTATGTGTCTATAACTGCCTCGGTGGTGTAGTGGCTAGCATGTACGGCTGCACACCCGGAGGTCCTGGGTTCGAGTCCCGGGTCGGGCCGAGTTTAGTTATTGAGTCTTCCTGTATAGTAAGTCTCAGTAACAGCCCGGAGTTGGGAAGTTGGCGGTGTTTCACCCCCGTGCCTCGGAGAGCACGTAAAGCCGTCGGTCCTGCGCCTTAACTCTCACCGGTCGTGTCGAGTGGTCGTCCCACCGGAGTATGAGAGTGGTAGGAATAGAGAGTGCACTTGTGTATGTGCGTACACTTGAGCACGATAATATCTCCTGCGCAGTTGGCTAATCTCATTGAGATTGGCCGCCGTGGCCGGAATCGGCTAGGAGAACATCATCATCATTAGTATGGACTTTAAGTTGTATATGTGTAGTGTATCAACTATCTGTTATCCATAACACAAGCCTCGTAGCTTACCATGGAACTAGATGGTGCCGTGTGTTAATGTCCCAACATATTTATAATATCCCAGCATATTTTTTGACCAAGATTTATTTAAAACTATACTAATAAAGTCACGAAGACAGATAATAATTATAAAACATTTAATTCCAAGTAAACAACTTCACTATGATCTCATTTTTCAAAATAAACTTGTAAAGTTCAAAATAATTATTCTAGAAACTTAACGGTACCAAAGAGTACGACAAATCAACACATAACGGTGTGTAATGTGTAAATTATTCTCACATTATATTGTACTATTGAACTAACCTGATTTGTATATTCGGCAGTGGGTCACTCACAAATTTAACACAAATAAAAATTGACAACCGTTTGACGTGACAGCTGCGTCATATCTGTTAACATATAATTCTTTAGACGTTATGTAGGTCATGAGTTCTGTTCCTATTTGGGGCAAAACTTTTAAGGAACTAATATTTGAAGGTTTTTTTTTAATTCAAACTTTAGATTTAGTAAAAAGTTAAAAGTGAATTGTTAATTTGAAGTCACAGGAAACAGCAAGTGTAGTATACAGATAAATTATTTTGTTGTAATCTTAATGGAGACCTCCATTAATTATAGATATAAATATATTAACTTATTGTACATACAACATAGTGTACATGTTTTATTAATATTTCACACACACACAGACACACTATACAGTATGTATGTAGCTGTGAATGACCTTTAATCAGGATATTTACAATTTACATAATATATGCACAAATATGACGTTATAGTAAATTTTTCCAATTTCATTAGCCTTGATAATGCATGATGTTTAATAATTAATTAATCACAGATTAAAAAAAAACAAAAAGCTTTCGCAAGCGTCAAAACCAATCAAAAAAGCGCACTTGAAGATTTTACAACCTTCTCCATTCTACGAGACATTGATTTTGTGCCCGAATGCACTCCTAGAAGCCATGAAACTAAAGAATTGAATTGAACATTTTACAAGTAGCTTTCTAGCTGAGAGATTGTCAGATTAGCTCGATTGTATCAAATTATCGTATTGTTATTCGGAATTGACACTCTCACGGAGTTTCAAATTGAGCCAGTTATAATCAAAACGGTAATTGAAATAAAAAAATTAAAGTAAAATAAAAAAAATTGGTATGGTAATACCAAGCCAGTTACCATACGAACACGAATCAGATGAATAATGTATTTAAAAACAATCGATAAAACGCTGCAGCGCTAACAAACTGTAGAGAATGAAAAATGGACAAGTTTTATTATATTTTTAGGAAACAGCTTCATCTGGAATGCGACGTGTTTCATGATTATGTCACGATACAAATTTATTTCAGTGTTCAAATACTTTCATCTATACCGCTTCAGTTTTATAAATCGTAAAGATCTAGAAGATGTCATTGAAAATAGCGTACAAGGGAAGAAGACAGAGAGTGACGAAAATGCCATATTCCATATACTAATATTATATTCTATACTAATATTATAAATACGTAAGTAACTATTTGTTTTTGTTAGTTTGCGTTTTTGTTACCTTTTCACGACTAAACGGTTGAACCGATTTAGATGAAAATCGATATGGACATAGTTTGGGACCTTGGGAAGAATATAGGATATTTTCGACCCCAGAAGTCATCCCTAAAGGGGATGAAAACTGAGATGTAAGAATATAACAAAAAGTTGAGTACCGCCTTTATTTTGAAGTTAGAGAGAAGTTCAAGAGTTCTTGTTACTACGGTTATGATCTAGAAAATATTTTGTCTTTGTCGAGCAAGTCAATCCTTCTTTTTGTATCCTCAAAGTATAATAATGATATAGTTAATATGAAAGCAATGCCAAGATCGAACAAGTAATTTACCAGTCCACCGACATTCGATGAACATATCTGCATTTAATTTATTCAGTACGTACTAATTAAGCCAGTATGATAAGTTTATTATCCATAATGAAGTGAATATTTATTTACCTCATATATAATAATACTCGTTTATGCCTGGGGTCGACTGGTGCGGTCGGTCCGCTCATATAAAATAGCCCCAATATATGCCACCTTCATTCAGAAGTTCACTCAAAATTAAGCTTTCATGGCGTAAAGTACCAACAAATACACTTAATAACAAATTATAATATCAGTGTGATTAGAGTGATTCTGAACCGACAAAACAAAGTATTTTTTGAGTGTATCTATACATATAATAAAATTGTAAGTAAGCCGAATCTGTACATTAAATATTTTTTGGAAAATCTTATTGCAATAGATATTATGATCGATACAGAGGCCGAATCTATAGTTTTTAGAATTTTTGCATGTCTGTCTGTTACCGCATCACAGAAAAACCACTGGAGAGATTTTGATCAAATTTGGTATGATGATAGCTGGTTGTCCGGGTCAACATATAGCATACACTTTACCGCCGGAAAATATCTCATTTCTGAGAAAAAATACAAAAACTGCAATGTAAGAGTACCTATACAAATATGTAAAACCTAAGAATTTTGGTTTTTGGTCATCTGAACGCGGACGGAGCCGCGGGCACTGCTAGCTCTTCTATATTTGTATAGCTGTACATATTATCTACATATACTAGCCGTCACCCACCCGCGATGCTGGGCGTATGTAAATGTTTCTTTTTGTCTTCAGACACCTTAATGTATATTTAGGTTTTTCGCTTATAAATTAAATATTTAAGTGAAATTACCTACATATAGCGTTACTATAGTTTAATATATCTTTTTGAGAGTAATAATAATAATACATAGTTTTCATATAACTCTATAGTTCAATCTTTCTTACTTCTTCAACAACCATCATCATATTTCAGCCAATTTACATAAAACCTTAATGAACTATACACCTAAACCTCTTCATCAATCACTCCGTCTAATAGTGAAAACCGTAGGAAAATCCGTTCGGTAGTTTTTGAATTTATCACATTTAGACAGACAGACAGATAGACAGACATGACGGGGGAACTTTGCGTACATATATACATATATGTGGTGATAGATTGTAATGAGATTTTGGACCGATAACACAAAGTAACTCTTGACCGCATATCCTCTACATATATACATATATATTGATATATAGTAGTTCGTCAATTCGTACGGAGCGTCGACGTTCCATCCAATTAATGTTAACGCAATTATACATTTAATACGTTTAATCACAACCCATTAAACAGATTGAATCGGTCCTATCGATGTGTAAACAAACTGAGGCGACCCGGCTGAAAATATTAAAAATAGTCATTTTCAGGAAAATTTGTTTAGTTAGAAATCTATTATTTTTCATTTAGATTTTCCCACTTTTATTCTGTCTGTGTCCTTAATTATTTTTTTATGTACGTAACATGTCAGTATAGAAAAATTTTATGAAAATGTTAGTATTCTAGGTAGAGTGGTTTGTTCAGAGCATTGATGAACAAAAAAGAAAACTGTAAAGCTAACTACAACTCACCCTCGCTTCATTCGGGTTCGTTTCTAGGTACGTTTTGACGGTCAATATGGAATAGATAGACTAATTATATGCCAAGGTTTTGTGTTTTATATTCCTTACTTAAGAAATGATAGACTCCCCATAGAAAATTTTACCCTCCTTTTGACCCCCTTAAGCGATGATTTCCGGGGTTGAAATGTCTTCTTTATCCGTCCCAGGATCTCAAACTATCTCCAAACCAACTTTCAACTAAATCGGTTCAGCCGTTTAGCTGTGAAAAGATAATAAGCAAACAAGCAAACAGAGTTACTATCGCATTTTTAATATTATTAGTATTAGTATGGATTACAGCAACGTGAATAGCCTGGGAAAGAACACCCGATGAAAACATAAGACATTTAAATGAAAGCATATCAGGCAGACTGAGAAAGTGCATACGGTCCCGAGGAGATCCTACACGATATCAAAACGTTGTATAAGTATGTCTAAACACAACCTTTTAAATGATTTTGGTCAAAGGTTTTTTAAGCGGTCTTTTCGCCACATTGAAATTCAATGCAAGTTATCGTAAATTAAAAAAAAACTATTACTATTAATGATGTTAACACAATTTGTAAATCCCAAATTTAAGCATCTATTCAAGAAAACTCTGTATAAATTTATATAATTTAAAATTACGCAATAAAAACTAAGTGGGCCTATTACTTTATACTATTTTGTTTTAAGTAGTATATTTTGCTCAATTAACTATTTCAACAGACATTTCGTATATAGACAGCAATCAACTTTATAAAATTCTTATGTCATTCGTTGACTCACAGACATAGAGAGCAACGCACAGCTGAAACCGTTGCCTTCAAAATTTTTTTGCACTGGAGTTTCTTATATAACATAGTTGCGCACTAAGAAAGCATTTTGAATGTTAATCCTTTAAAAGTTAAACTGGGCAAGAAAAAGAATAGACAGTTTGTTTTGACAGTATGACTGTTTTCCATAATTTTATAGATATAAGTTTCAAAGTAAGGCATTGGTAGTCCAGTGGTGGCGCGCTCGCTTGGAAAACCGAGTGAAGCGGGTTACCCGGTCAATCCCGGATCTCGCAGCTCTGATATTTTCATGTGTGAATCATTTCCGACATGATTACCACTTGTTTTAAGATGAAGGAAAACATCGTATGGAAATCTGCATGTTTGAGAGAACATAGCAAGTTTTCGAAAGACATGTGAAGTCCGCCAACCCGCGTCAGTCAAGTCAGCGTGGTGGACTATAACCTGATACCCTCGTACTGAAGGCAAGACCGTGCCCAGCAGTGGGACGGTAAAAAGGCCTTAATACATACACAAATTTCAAATTCATACTTTTTTTAACTCAGCTATTTCTGATTGCCTGAGAACTAAATACACATATTTTAATATAAGCAACTTGATTGATTTTCAAAAATTGCAAGTTCAAAACAAGTTGTTTTTGTATTCAAACTATTACTGGTGACGTCCCTATCTTATAAGGAAATAAATGATAGCGCCTGACAATAAAACGATTTATTTTGATAACAATGGAGTTTGCTAACAGATCGTAGTGAATAAATATTCAAGATATTATTTAATTAAAATAATAAACACATTAATATGTATATAGAACTAGACATTACAATTTTACAATATTATTATATTGTAATATTAGAGAAAGTGCTGATACAAATTGGGACAAACTTTGAATAAAATTTGTAGAACTAATGTACTTTTTTGAAAAAAAAAAACAGTAAGTAACCATTTTGTGATGAATACGAGTATTTAAACTAATATCGGATACATATCCCATCACATCGCTGAAATATCGCTGAAATTAAATTTAAAATGACAAATAGAATATCAACCTACGTATGTGGAATACTAATATTTGTGGCAAAGCAATATTGAAACTAGAATTTTTAATGTTGTTTGAAAATATGCATTTTTAAATTTTAAAATTGGTTGAATATTTAAAAATATTAAATACTTTTTTTTCTTCTCTTATTTTTTCAGTATACAAGGAGATAGCTACGTAGCTAAGGTCGGGCTGAGTCAAGGGTTAGTCTATGTCGGATCCCAGGATGCGATCTAGGCCCTTGCCAAATTTTATCGTAATCTCCAGAGAAAAACCAGGTATTTATGCTTTGCTGGACCACTCAATTCTTATACCTACCAAAAAAGTGTAAATAAAAGTTAAAATATACGAGTAAAATAAGTGCTCGTATATTGAAATTTTATCTAGTGAGATAATATTTTCCTAGTTTGTTGGAAACTCAACTTTTTATGAGAGAAACGGATGAAATATGCAAATATTATGAAAATAATGAGCGCTCTGACAGAGATAGGAAGCGACGGGCGGGACTTAAAAAACTGTAATAAAAAAAAAAATTATCGATAGTCAACGTTGACGTTATTATTTTTGCCCGCGGCTTTGTGAGGAAAATGAAGTATAGTATAAAAACAGTTTTAATATTTTTTTATTTCAAAATGTGTCAAAATGTTCAATCGCGGTTTGGATTCTGGCACGAGGTAAGATTCTGGTCTGAATAGAACGTAACCTAACATGCAAGCCCCTAAACGAAACGAGTAAAGAGTAGCTACGTTCTCTCTTTCTCTCTCTCTCTCTCTCTCTCTCTGGTAGCCCGTAAAAAGAGAGCATAAATATTAAAAATTAAAATATTTTAAATAAAACTATCTTTTCGGATTTTGTCGCGGATTTATTTGTATTTTTGTTTCCCGACGTTTCGAATGCTTTACAGCATCCATGGTCACGGGAGAGACTGAGGTGTTACATGTCTTAAAGATATAGTTGTTACAGACAGCCTACCCACAATTAACAATATATGTGTTTTTTGTTTTGTGTAATTAACAATATGTCTGTAACAACTATATCTTTAAGACATGTAACACCTCAGTCTCTCCCGTGACCATGGATGCTGTAAAGCATTCGAAACGTCGGGAAACAAAAATACAAATAAATCCGCGACAAAATCCGAAAAGATAGTTTTATTTAAAATGTCAAATATTCGCGTAAATCTAAGAAAGTATTATAATTAAAATATTTTTATTTTATTTTATATAGGTACCTGTAGAATATAGATTTCCTTGACGTAATCGACGAAATTTCTTTAGTTCATTCTTAGATTTCATAACTTCAACATGTCATAATGTTAAAAGTATGTGTATATTATATTATATATTATGTATTTGTATGTACTATGTAGGTATGTCATCTAACACAAAAATAGTTTTATCTTATACCGACCGAACCTACGACCTACGTATTTTGCTATCAAAAAACTTAAACAGTTTTTGTGTAAGAAGCAAAGTAGTATAACAAGGAACTATAGACATAATAGTATAAATATACTGTAGAATGTAGGCTAACCGCGGCATTGATAACGTCGGGGGGAGTAACGAGGCAGCTAAAAGGATTAGCGGTCTGCCCGCCAAGTACATTCGGATAGATAAAGCTGCTCACGGTTCCTAAACTATACACTGTATATTATTAAAAATATCAAATAACAACAAAAAGGGAAACTAAGTTTGTTTGCTTATTCATAACACATGTTTAATATACAAAATAACTGAAATTATCTCAATTAACACTTAACCCTGATGAAAAACTCCAATAGAATCCCATCAAAAGCGACAACCAATACATATTTATTGGTTTCTATGTGGCTTTTGTCGCTTTTGATGGGATCCTATTGGAGTTTTTAAATAGGGAACACTGGCAGATATTAGATGAAAAATCAGGTATATTCCCACAAGTAGGTACATTAAATATTAATTACCTCAAAGTCGTCGTTCTAGTACGGTCTGTATTGCAATGTGACAAAAAAGGGGTGAATACACTCATACATACACATATATGTGTGTGTGTGTGTATATATATAGATAAAGTATCCCACAATATACCTCAGAATAATAAAGTGTATGTTTAAATAACTTAAAAATGTTATCACCTAAGTTAAAAAACAAAATGAGAACTAAATTAATTTTAAAAACTAAACTTTCAACCTCTAGTCGGATGTACAGCGCCGGATGGGGTTTAATAATGACATCGCCAATGAAAAATGCGCCTCACTAAGCATATTGCTTCAAACATTTTGCATAAAAATAAAAAATTAGAAGCCATAACCTTAAAAATATTTAAAAGAAAACAAAATAACAGACGTTGTTCTACTAATTTATAAATATACAATATACTTAAAAAATTCTGACCTGACCGCAATATCTTACGCAAGAGTTCTTATGGGATTGTATTCAACCCCATAATAACTTCCATACTGTAATAAATTTCAAATTCTTTTGAATTTGAACATCATACAGCCACGTTCGTTATCCCTTTCGTCTTTCACCAGATCAGAATCTGGTGAAGATGATAGGACGGTAATGGGAATCATCACCATATGTACAATGTACATACATCCATTAATATTTGAAATTCTTTAAACGGGCCAAAGCGAAAGGGAGGTCAGGACATACAGGTCATAGCTATAAAATACACCACGCTTGTCAAATTCGGTTTGGACAGACTTCACACGTGCTTCAAGAACTAGTTCTCTCAGGCATAATATCAGAGTGGTGAGATTCTAATTTGAACTTGCTTCACTTTGTTTTTCAAGTCAGTATATTACTAATGGGCTACCTTTTAATCTCTATCAGATATAGAAAACTCTTTTAAACAGTTTAAACAAAACAAAAACATTATTATGATTATAATAGAACAAAGTAAAGCATAAAAAAAATTCTGAAAATTTCTTCGGTATGCAAATATTGATTTCTTCGAAAGTAGTTATCGATGTACATACATCGATGTAAATATTAACTTTTAATATCGATTTTATAATCAAACGCGGCAATAATTTATAAGCAAGTCTGTGATACATTAACGATCATGACCGCAGCGCTGCCGCTTTGACGACCTCTATAAAATTTACTATCACATAGCTTTCCTTTCTTTGGAAATTAAATTTTTAATATCTTGTTACGACCTATCTATCATCCAGGTATGTGCATAGTGCCATGTGTACATATCTATATATATATATATATATTGTTAGTAATGAATTTTAAATAAGACTACAGAGATTCAGCAATTCCTCTTTACTTCGATCACTTAACAGGAATCCTTACAAAATGGCAATTACAACTATTTATACATCATTTCCCCACCGTTGGGTGTAAGGTGGCGGCATCTGTCTTCTACGTATAACATTTCCCAACGGTGGATGACAATACTCTTAAAACATTAATATTACAAATACAACTAACCGATATCATTATTAATATTATAAAATTGTAAATAATACATTATAAATAATCAATATCAAATTAATATAATAAAATATAAAATTATAACTAACAATATATGAAGAATCAATATGATCCTTAAATAGTCAATTGAGCAACTATAACTAACACTCGGCCTTTCCTGATTTACAGATTACGACCTCGTAATTTTACAACATACGGAAAAATTAAAGCACAAGTATATTTAACTTAATTGGGTTTTTTTTTTTCATTCCTATTTTTACAATTATTATTATAATCTATTGTCGGCTAAACACAGTAGCAATGATAGAAAATATTTTACTTAATTGTTTTTTTTTTCATTCCTATTTTAACAATTATTATTATAATCTATTGTCGGCTAAACACAGTAGCAATGATAGAAAATATTTTACTTAATTGTTTTTTTTTTCATTCCTATTTTTAACAATTATTATTATTATTTATTGTCGGCTAAACACAGTAGCAATGATAGAAAATAAAATTAATAGTGTTAACACTTATGATTAAACCAGTCGGCCATCTTGATTTAGATTACGCCCTCGTAATGGCTGTACACATATTATGTTCATATTGACATGCACATTGGATGCTTTTATGTTTTTCTTTTTATATATTTTATACTGTCAACACAATCCGACAGCAAGATCTTACTACTACCGGACACACCAGGCTAGTACTTTCTACATATTATGTGACTAACGGACACACCAAGATAAGACCATTACATACCACCGGACATACCAGGCGAATATGTTCATATGTAACAAACGGACACACCAAGATTGTCACCCAAATAACTACTAGTGGACACACCAGTCTAGTCATTTGTATACGACTATCGAACACATCAATATAGTCGCTAAATAAAACAACGTGTAAACAATTTCTAATTTTACACAACTAATAAAAACATTCAATAATTACTAAACATTCATGTGTGCATCTCAATTAATCAAAATTAAATTTAAATAATACCTCTATAAAATATGTAATATATTTTTTTTTAAATACATCAACATCGAAATTAAATTGAATAATTAAACTTCATATAATTTTAATAACTACACCTCTATAAAACATTTTTTTTTTCAACATTAAATTTAAATAATAAGCTTCACATAATTCTAATCAGTACACCTCTATTTTTTATCACATTAACTGAAAATAACTTTAATATTTTTAAGCCAAATTAATTAATAATTTTTATCACTCATCGTCACAAAGTGATTAGACTAAGAATTTTTCATGTTTACCTAGCTTTTTATTATACTTTCTACCTCTTTTATTTAAAGATATACTCTCTATAACGATCATTATCATACACTTTTACAATCTTATATGAACTCAGCATATTTATCGTTTTCCACTACATTTTTTTAATTATTCTTTTTCGAACCTGAACAAGATCGCCAATTTTATATTTTTAAACTAGGAAGTAGATTCTTGTCATACCGTTCTTTACATTTATGAGATAAGTTTTTTAATTATATACTAGTTTGGGCTTGAGCTCGCATAAATCTGGGGGCTGGGAAGGTATACCAAAAAGAAAATATTCCAAACCGCCGCTTAAAGCCATATGCCAGCCACTTTTGAGTGCAACTATTTATACCTTTTTCTACTAGAGGAACAAAATGCTCCCAATCATTATCATGTATAAACGATTAAAGACTAAAATTGTGCGATCAAAACGTTCGACTTGCTTGAGGACAGGCAACATATTATTTTAAATTGCTTAGAAATAGTATAATTTTTAAATTCATGACTAGTGAAAGCCTTACTATGACAATTCGCGTATAAGAAAATCTATAAATAAAACCACGTTGTATGTCTGAAGGCTTTTTTTGAAATTGGCACGATAGACACAATCCAAGATATTTCGTTATAAAACTCCTAAGCTTTTCAAACCAGTACTGGCGCTGCACTAACTCAATAACTATTGTCGCTCATGTGATCATTGTCATCCTAAAATATTTTAGTACTTCTCCAACGTACAAATTTTGGTATAATAAATTAATACTGATCTGCTATCTTTCTATGTAGATTATAGTCTTAATATATAGATCTCTTTGTATTCTCGTTTTTTTTAATATTTACAATTACGTTTCGTATCTTTAAATCATCCTTCTGAACAGTTACTATCCAATTTTCCTCACTAATATGTTGCATAGTTAGGGCATTACGACTTATTGCATCCACGTGGTGCATTAATACACCCGGCCGATAATGTACTTTGAAATCAAAACTTTGTAATTCTAGCCACCATCGCCCTATCTTTGGCAACATATCTTTTTTTGTCCATGTACTACCTACTTAAAACTTGATAACAAAAAAAAATACTTTCTTAGATTTACGCGAATATTAGACATTTTAAATAAAACTATCTTTTCGGATTATTTCACGGATTAATTTTGATTTTTGGTTCCCGACGTTTCGAATGCTTTACAGCAATCATTGTCACGGGCGAGCCGGTTATAGACGTCTCAAACACATTTGTTACAGACAGTGCCTACCCACTATTTTACAAAAATGATTTAAAAAAAAAAAAAAATTCAAAAAAAATGGCACTAAAGTACCTTATCATATATGTGGATTTTTATTTCTAAACATTTAAAAAAAATAATAATTAATAAGTATTATAATTAAATATAGCATTATTATTTATTTCATTTTAGCTGTTAATACTATAAATATTGCAATTTTTTTTTAACTTTATTAATTACTAATGTTATTTAGTGTTGTTATTATTATATTAAGAATATTAAAAAAATATATATATTAAAAGTACAAACTATTAGAATATTATTTATCCAAACTGTGATTTAAAAATGTAGATATAATCTAATTAACTATAATCAAATTATTATTATTTTTATTTTTACTTTATATTTTAAATTATGTTGTTTCAAATTTTTGTTAATTTTGTATTTTTTTTTTCAATTACCACAATTATTCCATAATATTATAAATGCTATGTACACTTGTTATTGATATGCATGTCAGATTCTTTTTTTTTCACTTTAATTATTGTAATGAATTGTTTAACATGTGTATTATAAGTGTGCTTGATAATAAATAAATAAATTCAATTTAGATTGCTATTATTTAAAGTTAAAATTATAAGCAACACTATTGCTACCTTTATAGACGAAAATACTAATCAGAATTAGTGTTATTATTGGGATATCCCACACAGTATAAACTAACTACATCTACTGGTCTGTTATATTTGTTTTTGTTGTTAAATTTTATAATGTTTATTACACGATTCCAAGATGATGGTAGTATCCAGCTATCTTCCCTATGGAAGTTGATATTAACAGATAAACACGAAATTTTCTTATAGGTACTTAAAACAACGGCCATTGCTTCCATGTTCATACGAATGATATTTTTGTTTTACAACCGTATTTTGATTACGAAAATAAGCAATGGGTTTTAATTCCCCGTTTAATTGTTTTTGAAACAATATATCGCCAACGCCATGACTTGACACGTCTGTATGTAATTCGGTCTCAAATTCAGGATTGAATATTGCAAGGAATGGCTCCGATACTAAAACAGTTTAGATGTCATCAAATGATTTTTATTGCTCATGGGGGATGAGCAGTGGCATAGTTTATTAGATTTTAGCAACATTTAAAGGGTGTATCCTATTAGCAAAATATATACTAAATTTTCGAAAATAACTAGCCAAGCCTATGAAAAGTCTTAAATCATGAAGATTCGTAGGTTTTGCATATTCATTAAGTGCTTTGACTTTTTCAGGGGATGGACGAATCTAACCACTAGTTACGACATGTCCTAGATACTCAACTCGTTTTTTTTAAATGAACATTTATTCCGACGTAATACTATCTTTAAATCACATTCTCCTACCCTTGTATGATCACCAAAACCATGGCTAAATGTTGTAACAAATTATCGAAATTAATGATATTATAGTCTCTTAGTGTCAAGATTTATTTTAGGCAAACCACGACCTATAACAATTTGTAGAATAGAGCATGAGTGACTAATATTGTAAATTTATTACATTTATACCTATTATAATCAATATTTCCGTGATTTTTGTAATTTGTTCAGGAATATCTACTTCTTTATCCAAAGATCCATGTTCCGAACGTTGTATGTGTATACTGTCTGTGTCTAAGTCCTACTTTTATTTATCTGTTTCTTAAGGATCATTACCAACTATTAAAACAGACGTGTTAACACTAACTCTATCTATATTCAATTTTAATAAGCTTTCACCTTTTGGCGCTAGAACTTAACCTGCATGCCCTTTTATACTAGTATTACACTGATATTATACGATAAGTTAATTTTATTTGCATCAGATAATTTCATAGTATTACAAGCACTACCCAAAACGATGTACGCGCTTAATTCAATACAGTTTGCAATGACAGTCTTATGATATTTACGGCCACCTATATCCATAGGATTTTCCTCTTCCGATTTATAATATATTTTTTTGGACAGTAGCACATCACCATCTAGTTCCATGATAAGCCAAGAGGCTTGTGGTATGGATACCAGATAGTTATTATACTACACATATGTAATTTTTATATATAAACACGCATGACTGGAGTACAAACATTCATGTTAGTCACACTAATGAATGCCCCCAGCGGGACTCGAACCCGCGACCGCTGGCTACAGCAAGTAGCGTTACTACAAACTGAGCCAAAAGTGTCGTCATTTGTTTTTATGTTCATTGGTTTTATGTTTGATATCTTGGGGGTATCTATATTTTTTTTTTTACCTATGACAATCCGAACGCTCGTGACCTACTTTCGACAATGGTTACATTTTTTTTTATAATCGATAACTATCCACTGTATGACCTAATTTATCACGTAACCTAAAATTAAACGTAACGTAAACTATCTTCACATCTGGTTGAAACGTGACCTCTACGACCACATATAAAACGTTTATTTGTATTGAAGTTTTTGTTAATAAGATAATTTTCTGATCGGGACGCTAAGGGGTCAACAGCGGTGTCTGTTAAATAACACAAGAGCAACGTGTATCTCTATAACCTGCACCACAAGCTCCGGCCTTTAACAAAGGGTCTCCTAATGTACACCTATATGATTACACCACATGTCACATTATCATTTAAACTTCAAGATTCACATATTGCTCTTATAATAAAGATCTAATACCTGTTCTTCTCGAGTAGTATCGATGAATTCATGTAGCTTTGCAGCGAGTCCACGATTAGCGGAAAAGTAGTCCACAAGTAGTTTTTCTAGTCTTGCCAGATGTGTATAGTCTCTTGATGTCCAAACCATAGTAACGTGTTGCCTTCCAGGTTGCCGGTCATGTGGTAGATTAATGTTTTTTTCCATCCCATCCGTATATTTTCGCCAGAGACTCCAACCGATGTAACCATGCATAAACAGATAAAATATTAGTACATGTATCAAACTTAGCGAGTATACATTGTTCGAGTTTTACTATAAATCTTGTAATATTTTTGCAATCTATAATAAATAGGTGCACAGTTTTGTGGTACAGTAGATGGGGTTTGGGGCTTATTTAATTCCTTGACTTCGTTTATTGCTCCTGAGAGTATTTGTTCAGTAATTCTGATCGGATCATAATAATGTTATATAAATGATGATAATGTACATGGATGTTAATCACAAGTTTGTATCGGATTTGAGATTTGAGGCAATGTACATGAATTATTGAGGGTAGTTTGCTGGGGTTTAAGTAGTACAAAAATATCAACAATTTGATTACCTGCTGTAATTCTGACGTCCTAATAATTATTCTCCTTGCGGCGGAGCACTATTTACTAATTCTGTAGGATTTTCACACTGAGGCGCTGTTAAGTTGCTGATTAATTATTTTTCCAATATTTGCTCCAACCGGCTTAGCCGTTGTTTGATTGAACCGCGTCGTGTGTTTAGAGTTTTAGTTTGCCTTTTTGGTGGTGGCGAAGCCCTTATTTCGTCCTCGGAGTCGCTTGATATAATTCTTGATAGGATATGCTGACGGTCTATACTGGCACGTGGTAATAACAAAGTTAAATTCGGAACACTTCCGACTGTTAGTAATGAATTTTAAATAAGACTACAGAGATTCAGCAATTCCTCTTTACTTCGATCACTTAACAGGAATCCTTACAAAATGGCAATTACAACTATTTATACATCATTTCCCCACCGTTGGGTGTAAGGTGGCGGCATCTGTCTTCTACGTATAACATTTCCCAACGGTGGATGACAATACTCTTAAAACATTAATATTACAAATACAACTAACCGATATCATTATTAATATTATAAAATTGTAAATAATACATTATAAATAATCAATATCAAATTAATATAATAAAATATAAAATTATAACTAACAATATATGAAGAATCAATATGATCCTTAAATAGTCAATTGAGCAACTATAACTAACAATATATATATATATATATATATATAAAACAAAGTCGTGTTAGCTACACCATTTATAATTCAAGATCGGCTGGACCAATTATTATAATATTAGATTTTTTTGATTTCTCTTAGTCCGAAATAGGGTAATAAGTATTATAACATCAGAAAAATTTACGAAAAAAAAATTACAATAAAAAGGTAGTTTCATACAAACTTTTGTCCCCCATTTTACCCCCTTATAAAATGAATTTCGAAAAATGCTAAAACACGTATTTATTTAATTTTATTGAAGAGCATTATTACCAAATTTCATGTAATTCTGATCATAAATATTTTTTTTGGCTTGAATTATAACGTTTTTTCCCATGGGAAAGAGATAATCTCACGCGGTAAAAAGTAGCCTATGTCACTCACCAGCCCTCCAACTATCAACAATCCGCCAAGCCGACGACGTGAAAGAAAGACAAACAAACAAACACACTTTCTTATTTATAATATTAGTATGGATTTGAAATATTCATTGGTAAAACGGCAGATTTTTTGGTAAAATAAAGTAATGCTAAATTCATTATTGACCTATAACTTCTAGATAATACACGAGTTTTACCACTAGCGGTGCTATAACGAGTATCATAACAAAGGACACAGTAAAGTCGTCGTTAGGTAATTATATATAATAAATGTTATCACAAGTTTCCTTGACTGTAGTGCCTTTGTTGCTTGTCATTAAATTGTTTGATGAAGGATAAACATATTGTATTTCTGAACTGGAGATTTCCTGGTTTTGTTTGTGTTTCATGGAATAAGTACCCATCCAAGTGGAGTCGCTCTCAAATGTACCTTTTCAGTATAAAACTAGCATTGCCGTTCAGATGACCAAAAACCAAATTCTTAGGTTTTATGTATTAGTATATTCTTACATTGCAGTTTTTGTATTTTTTCTCAAAAATGAAATATTTTCCAGCGGTAAATAGTATCCTATATATTGACCCAGATAACCAGCTATCACCATGCCAAATTTCATCAAAATTCCTCCAGTGGGTTTTCCGTGATGCGGTAACAGACATACAGACAAAAAATCTAAAAACTATAGATTCGGCCTCTGTATCGACAATAATGTCTATTTTAATAAGATTTTCCAAAAAATATCTAATGTACAGGCAAATTCGGCTTAGTTACAATTTTATTATATGTATAGATATTAATGTTTTATTTCTAACTCAAATTCCAACGGACAAACATAATACAAATAACAAACATAGAAAAGATACCAACGAAAAACATAAGATAACGTCTGCACAATAGCATTATCAGAAAAAAGGAGGACACTCAACCTGTAACTCAAACCGCCTATGTACGTATAGAACAACCCCTAAACTGATTTATGGTCCACTTTGAAGGCCAGTTTATGAGCAACTACTTTAACAGCTACAAACATAATATATTAATATACAAACAACATTCTTGTGATATATTTAATGTAAAAATATTGTAGATTTTTAAACAAAAAACTTTCTTTTTTCTCAAAATCCAACCAAAAATCGTACCATAAAAAATCTGTCTCAAACCCGAGTATTGTTATATTTCATAACCTTTTAATTTCCACTTTAATTATAATCCTAGTTGATATTTCAAAGTAGAACAAACTCGTTTCCATAACGACATTATAACTGTGCCAGTAGAACAGGCATATGAAGGATTAAATGCGATTTGCATACATTAAATAGACAATTTAGATTATTATTAGTTACATATATTACATTTAGTTATAGGTATACGTCTCTACATTAATATTATAAAGCTGATGTTTTTGTTTGATGCGCTATTTTCTGGAACTTGATTTTTCTAATCTTTTTGAGTATTGAGCAAGGTTATATATTATCTAACATCAGGCTAGGACCCTTGAAACATATCAATTATACCTACCTAACCTACCTAAATAACCTATGTAAATATTAATGTTTGTATGTTTGTCCTCTATGGGTGATGTTAACAGAACTTAACAGAACCCACTACTCTGGTGGGTTACTCTGTTTGTGCCTGGGGAGATTCCTGGCGTAAAAAAAAATATTTTTTCTTCGGACGTTTATGTTTTATGCGTTTCTAAAACGTTCAAGCTTAGGGGGCACTAGAGCGAAGCGAGGGTAAGTCGTAAGCTAGAAATAAAAATCAGTGGTTTTAAAAAAATATTTGTTTAAACACGTGTTACTGTATCTCCGTAGTTAGTGAATAATAAAATAATCGTAAGTAATATTTTTAAAGGCAAAGTTTTATTTCAATTTTCTAAAAAAAGAGAATAAACTTTAAATTAAATCAACCCCATCAATTTATTACATTACACAATTCATATGACATAAAAGCTTGTCACGAGAAACAAAATGTTATTTTTTTTATTTACAAAAAAACATTATTTTCAGACTAATCAGAGCATCTCAATCGGACATCAAATTTAACTTGCAAGATTCCATTACACAGATCCAGACAGGTGAAACTAAATAAAAGCATAATATAACAATAGTTTTAAGTAAAACATTAAACAAATCTAAAATTACTTTGAAAGCGGTTCTTAAATCTTCCATGTTCTCCTAAAATTACACGAGCTATATACATGTAGTCATAAATAGCTTTTTGATTTAAAATCGATTCAACATATCATAATATAAGTAAATTGATGTATGAAATATGACGAGTACAATAAATTCCGATGAAGATTTTCGATAGAGCTGTCAGTTCATCCGCTCACCAGAGAACGTTATTGATTATTATTGTTTTTGATTTTGATATATTTCCCATCCCATTAATCTAAACATATAATAAAATTCTGAGTTGAATCTGTACATTAAATATTTATTTGGAAATCTTATTGAAATAGTAATTATTATCGATACAGAGAGTATTATGAAATAGTCATTAGTCCTGTATCGAACAGCAGACGAATCTATAGTTTTTAGAATTTTTGTCTGTCTGTCTGGGAACGCATTACAAGAAAACCACTGGACAGATTTTAATGAAATTTGCTATGATGATAGCATGTTATCCGGCTCAACATTTAGAATACTTTTTACTGCGGAAACAAACAACTCTGAGAAATCTGTATCAACCATCAAAACGTAGAGACGAACCCGAGCGGAGCCAGGGTGAGTCGCTAGTATAAAATATATCGATCAAGTACGAATAGAAATTGAGCCGAGAGAGTTCTGTAACACTCTACAGTATGAAAGCTTTACATTGATAGAAATAAAATAAAAATACGTTAAATAACCAAAGTCTAACTTGTTCTTATATTTTAGAGTTAGCACTGCAGCCTTAAGGTAAAACGGGTGTAGGTACAACTTTCAATATAGT
The DNA here is from genome assembly GCA_921882275.1 of Brenthis ino. Taxonomy (NCBI): domain Eukaryota; kingdom Metazoa; phylum Arthropoda; class Insecta; order Lepidoptera; family Nymphalidae; genus Brenthis; species Brenthis ino. Next base: position 21,579,818 of record OV170228.1, on the reverse strand, counting down.
GTGAGTTTAATTTTTGTATATAATACTTATTTTACAATGGTAAATTGTTAAGATCTAATAAAACTGATCAATTATCTTTCCATTCACATTGTTAGTTTATGAAGGATAAAATTACCTAGACCCAGAGATCCCTTTATGTTCTATAGAAATATCTATTTCAAGAAGGAATCGAACCTGCGACATCCACAATAATAGCTCTGAACGCTACTACCACACCACACATATTTAACAGAATATATAGAAAAACATAATAATATTCATATTGAGAAAGCGAGAACATCCATTTGGCACGTTTTCTAAATTGCGACAAGGATTTTTATTCAAAGTCGCGCAAATACGAGTACAATACGGTTTTTTTTGTGGGAAAAGATTACTTACATCCATATCGTTTTAAATTTAAAACAATCAAATATATAAAGGCATAGGCAACACCATGTAAGTTTACATGTTGCCATGCGGCTCTACCATTAAACCTCCCTAATTTATGGTCTATAATAGAGGGAACTGAGTGACTCATTCTTTCCCCACTGTCCGTTGCTTTTTGGACTGCGTGTTGGGTGATTTTTAATATGGCCCTTTCTATACCTAATAACTATAAGGCCATTAAAAACCGTTCCCTTTTTATACTCAACCCTTTATTTGCACATGCCAATCATTTCGACGACTGTATGACTCAAAAGTCTATGCACAATATTACTTCTTTGAACCTATAAAAAAGTAGGTACACGAGTGTTGTGTAAATTCAGCCAGCTCTTGGTTTTTATAATGTCCGATTTCACCAACATCCCATAAACTACCATCTAGCCTAAGTCTAAGCTAGCACTAAGCCTAAGCCCCTAAATTAAATTTCGTTTTACATCGTCAGAGCCCGTATTCTAGTACCTATATTTAGGTGGCATTTTATTTAACATTTAGGTGATCCCTAACTGTCGGTGAAACAGAAACTGTCCCCTAACCATGCTTTGGGAATCCCTTTAACTTAGGTGACGTTGGTGAAATCGGCCATAAGAGTTTTAGACGTACCAATTAAAGACAATTATATTCGCTAACGTCATGATAGAGTCGAAATATCTAGAAATAGTTAAAATAGTTGTAGAAATATATCCCTCTTGCATTGTCAGTAGATTTATACTTTATAATCAGTTTGCTACGACTGCAATCTCGCCAGATCTAAACTCTTTTACAAAACCAACGCCACCTATCTCGTATATGAAAAAACACGAGTATACATCATTTATTCCATACTAGCCACTCACCATCGCTCCGCTCGGGTTCGTCCCGTTACTTTTTAACGTCTAGTATAGATTCTCAGATACAAGATATTTTCCCGCAGTAAAAAGTATCCTATATTTTGACCCGGATAACAAGCTATTAAAGTACCAAATTTCATCAAAATCTGCCTGCTAGTTTTCTCGTGATGCGTTCCCAGATAGACAGAGAGAAATTCTAAGAACTACAGATTTGGCCTCTATATCGATCATAATGACGATTTCAATTAGATTTTCCAAAAAAATATTTAATGCACATATTCTACTCAGAATTTTATCATACGTATAGATAAGAAGCAAATGCGACCCAAACTCGCTCTTAACATATTCTATTCAAGAAGTTCTCTAGAAAATTTAAATAAGTTTTCGAAACGCTGAAACTAAGAAACATAATATAAATGCAAACTAGCTTCGTAATAGGTGCAGGCAATTTTGCACACCAGTTAAGATTTTGTAGAAATAGTTCCATGAATTCTCTATAATGTCATTTTATTAGTATTATAGTAACATTAGATAAAATAATCTCAATTACACACTTTATTTTATGTATGAGGCCGCTGAAAGGAAGGTAAATCCACATTATGAAATAATTGGTATTTTTGTATGATTTGATTACTTAAAAAAAATCGATTTACATGTTATTTTTATATGCAAATTACGACAAATTATTATTTTTTTCAGTTATTCTTCGACAACGAAAGGTGTAATCCAAATCTAAAAACACAGTTATAGTATAACTTAAAGGTGTAAGATGTAACCCCAAAACATATTTATATTTAAGAAAATATAAATTTTGTTTAAAATTATTGCGGAAAGCCACCATCAAAATAACTCTTGCTAGAGGCTCTTTATGCTCTCTGTATCACGCTGGATAGATTGCAGTTCACTGAGATTGTCGCTCTACGTAGAGTTTATGGAATATATGTACATTATATTAACATATATTTATTTATTTATTATATATTATATATAAATAATATTAATATCTAAATACTTAATATATACGCATATAAAAATACAACACAACGTACCTGAAACAAAATAAAATAATTAATTCTATAGATTAAGAAACAATTTAGTAATGATCGAAATGATTATCATTTCTGTTTATTATATTACGTCAATAAAAATATATAAGAATAACCATTTAATCACAAATATATACAGGGTATAAAAATCTATTTTACATTGTTTACTTACTATATTTATATTTATTACTATTTTATATTTTACATTAATTGTAATCTATTGTATGATTCAATACATTCATCTCAATCTCAATATGTACAATACTCAATCATTCCTCATATCTTTTCAGCCTTTTCCGCGGTTTTATTTAAATATATTAATAAATATTAAATAAATACCTAGGCGGACCGGCGGGCAAGGCTCTACAGTCTACTCGCATGGTAGGTGAGCCAAAATTAAAAGATAGCTTATATTCTTCCTTCGTCATACTGCTATCTATACCTTTGTCGAATTTCGTCGTAATCTGCTCAGCGGTTTAAGCGTAAAACGTAATAAACAAACAGACATACTTTCATGTGTGTGTTACACAAGATTGTTTTTTTAAGGTTGGCGTACTATATGTTACTTTACCTTTACCTACGTATATTTTATTTTAAATGTGATTGCAGTCGAACGTTCTTGACAAATATATACAATATTTGACTCATACAAGAAGTGAGCGTCATTCATACGATAGCTCCATTATTTCACGGCATCATTGAAATTAAATAAAACCATAACGTACGAGCGTGTCATACCATAATTTCATATATCATTACTAGGTACGTATCAACACACGCAAATTGCACGATAGAAAATGTATGACATTAAAGTGTTGTTTGTTTAGTTACGCCATGTATGTATGTATTTAAATAATTACAGGTTTTCAATATACTAGCAAGCATCTTAATACTTTCTTAGATATACGTGAATATTTCGCATTTTAAATGAAACAATTTTGTCTCGGTATTATTTCATACTTTTTTATTTTGTTCCCGACGTGTCTCTCCCGTGATCACATTTGCCGTAAAGGATCTGAAAAACAATATAAAATGAAAATATGAACAGGGCTCCAAAAGAAATCGCAGTAGACCTAGACGCAGGTGGAATGCCGACCTGAATGCCGTTACAAAAGACTGGCAGGTCATCGCCAGAAATAGAGCTAAGTGAAAGGAGAAGAGGCCTTTGCCCAGCTGTGATCAGCTTTTCTTTCTTTTTTTTTAACGTTGGGAAATGCATTTACGCAAGACGTGAGGGACTCACCGGCGTAATACAGCCACTACTACCCACTAAAACCCAACAAAACCTTCCCCCGTCTTAATGGGGCGTCGCAGGATCGCTTACGCATTCAACTACGACGCCCCGACGGCAGGTCTGCCGAAGCAGACCACCACAACCATGGGGTTGCTCCAAGGTCCACTCTGCTATCAGAGAAGTACCAGGAGCAACCCGCATGGTACACCGCCCCCCCGAAGAGGGCCACCTCCAACCGCCCACCGAAGTGGGCAACCTCCCTGTGCGTTTCTTAGCTTCGCGCCCGGTTGGATTGCCGGGCACTATTGAGCCCCCCCCTACCACGACAAGGTGAACGCACGTTGGGGGGGAGCTGTGATCAGCTAGATCAGCTGATCTCCACTAAGTTTCGCAAGTAATCGCGTTTCTACTGGACTATCAATGCTACAACGGAATTTACTAACGTATGTATATACGAGTATGTATATATATATATATATATATATATATATATATATATATATATATATATATATATATATATATATATAATATTCTCATATTCCACAGTAAAAAAGAAATAAATCGCTACATTTACTTGCGTACTTTTTTAATCATTTCCATTATACCGCCTAAAATAAATAGAGTGACGTCTTGTTTTTATTTGTAAATAATAAAATAATCTTCGAGAAAGTAAATATTTTTCTAGCAATATCATTCTTAAGATTATAATAATCACCGCTTATCAGTTATATGCTTTCTTGAACGTTACGTTATCGCGGAACAAGAACTTTGTATATTACTATATGTATATGGCAAGTGAAAAGCAAACGGAAAATTTTACAATATAAATATGTTGTTGGGGCATTAACACACAGCACCATCTAGTTCCATGGTGAGCTACGAGGCTTGTGTTATGGATACCAGATAGTTGACACACTACACATAAATATATAACTTTAAATATATACATATTATAAATATATACACCCATGACTGGAATACAAGCATTCGTGCTCATCACACAAATGAATGCCCCCAGCGGGCCTAGAACCCTCGACCTCTGACACAGCAAGTAGGGTCACAGGTCACTACAAACTGAGCCAAACGTATCGTCGATTTACCGAAATCATTATAGGAAAACATAATATGTTTTTTTCACCAAAAATCAAACCAAAATATGCTTCATTTTAACAAATTTGAATATTTAATTACCTTTCTTTCTAGGTTGGTTAAGTTAGGTTAGAACAGCGACCAAAACGCCATCAATTGAACGAGTTGCTAATTTCCCAAAGGCACATTTCATAACAGCGAGCGTTTGTAAATAGACGACGCCGTATGTAAAATGCGAAATTATGCGATTTGCCTGCGACATATTCATAAATTGTGTTATTGTTTAACCGACTTAATTTTAAGTGAAACTGACTTTCCGCTTTTGTCGTAATTTTATTTTATACTTTTGTTTTCGACGTTTTGAATGCTTTACAGTAAACATGGTCACGGGATCCGTGAGAATTCTATACTAAACGTGAAAAAGTAAGTGGGGATGAACCCGAGCGGAGCGAGGGTGAGTCGCTAGTCGTTAAATATATTTTGATTAAATATAACTATGGCTATACATTATACATAGGCTATACTTTAACCCCACATTTAATATGTCTTTTTGAGATACATATCAATTTATGAAATTGGAAAGCCACACAGACTCAGCTCGAGCAGCTTTATCTACATAATATATACATACATATAAGATGACAGTTATGTATATAAATGTAGAGTTGTTAGCCTGATTTTCATATAGTAAAACGTTAATGTGTTTGACTCTATATAAACAATGACTATTTTTTAATATTTATGTCAATAATGTCCAAGAAACCAATAATTCCGACCAAAACAAATATTTTTTTCATAAGTCAAAAGTGTATTGTTTGTCGACAGTACCTACTGCATAAAATAGGCAATGTGAAGCAGAAAACAAACCAAACAACATTTATTTATATAACAAATGCACATTATAATCCTCATATACGAACGGACTTCATTTAATCGCCAAACTTTTATTCCATAAAATATAAAGAATGTTCCATTGAAAAACTTATAAAACTTAGCACGTTGGTGTAATTTAATGAAGAAACCTTCCTTTTTTCAGACGATTAAGTATAGATCATCATCAAGATGCCAAAATGATGTTCTCCCGACCGATTCCGGCCACGGCGGCCAATCTCATTGACACTAGCCAACTGCGCAAGAGATATTATAGTGCACACGTGTATGCGCAGACACAAGTGCACTCTCTATTCCTATCACTCTCATACTCCGGTGGGACGACCACTCGACACGACCGGTGAGAGTTAAGGCGCAGGACCGACGGCTTTACGTGCTCTCCGAGGCACGGGGGTGAAGCACCGCCAACTTCCCAACTCCGGGCTGTTACTGAGGCTTACTATACAGAAAGACTCAATAACTAAACTTGGCCCGACCCGGGACTCGAACCCAGGACCTCCGCGTGTGCAGCCGTACATGCTAGCCATTACACCACCGAGACAGTTAAGATACCAAAATATGCAAAACACGAGTTAAGTACTCCAATTTATTGTTCCAAACAAACGTTACGTATGTAATGTACTCACAAAATAATAAATATAGCGAGACAACCACAGTAATGAGACAAAGTTATTCGATAACCCACAAAAGGAGAGCAGTATAAACTTATAATGATCTGACATACCTACGAGTATACCAAAAGTTTATTAGGCACAGTACTTCATATCAATCGACTTTTAGATTCGAACCAATTTATGGAGCCTCGCGGTATTCGCGAAGTATTTTGTGGCAGAAAAATTGTAAACATCATTTATTATTTATGGTCAGATCGCTATACATCATATACGAATATAGACATTATCTTTGACGGAGTGTTATCGATTTGTTTTATAAATAAAGCCATGCCATGAGGACTCTTTGTAAGGTAGTTTTCGAATGAAGGAAAAACGAGAGAAATGAAAGTAAATACCAGCAAGCTGACCTATAAAAAGCCTCTGAATATCCTTCGAGCTTTGACAGTTAAGTGACATCAGAAAAAGCCTTGATGTTAGAAAAAATGAGTGACACTATGACTACTGTATACGCCTTACAATAACATATAATGCTAAAATTAAATATTTCAAAAGATAATAGTAGATTATTTATATTCTATATAAAAAATAAAAATCTTAAGAAAACCTGAATGTCTGAGAGATTGTTGCAAGTTTTCGCAAGGCATGTGAAGTCCGCCAACCCGCACTTGGCCAGCGTGGTGGGTTGTTAAAGGGAGACCGTGCCTAATACGCTATAAAGGGGACTCTATATGTAGTAATAATTATTAACTATTATTATCGTATAATACACACATACTCGTACAATTTGGAACTTACCAAAAAATACATATATAATGTATTCAGCCCTTTTTAACGTCCCACTTCTGAGTACCGCCCTACCTTCAATACGACAATATTAAATATATTTATTTAATATTATCTCCTGACGACTGTCTCCATATTCTTCGAATAATTTTATTGTGTCGTTTATATTGGCTCAACAATCTTACGGCTGTAGCAATCACTATACATTTCAAAATTCTAATAAAAACCACCTCGCAGAGAAAAGTGGGCGGAGGGGGGAAAACGTATGGCAATTTCAAATTAGTACAGGTATTCAACTAGCATACAACATTTTTTTTTACTTGAAATAAAATAGTTCAAAATATGCGACCACAGTTAGCATTTTGGAATTATAAAACAGCTAAATATAGATGTAATAAAAAAATTCAATTACACAAGTACCTACATATCGTACTAGCTTACTTCATTACAATTTCAGATCAAAAATAATTGTTCAGTCCAATGAAATAAAATAAATAAATAAAAGAAGAATTAAAAAAGTATACAATAACAAGGAAAATAAAAGTCCCATTACATATGATGATCTTTCAAGATATGCAACCAAACTCGTTATACCAGACCGCTTTATCTAATCGCCCGCGCGGCGCGTGCACTTTTAATATTAAACGTGGCTCTATTATATGGCAGTGTAAAAAGTAGGGTACTCTACTACACTTAATTTGTAATCCACTGATCATAACGAAATTTTATGTACGTCATAATACTTTGTTATTTTTACACGAATATTTAGCATTTTAATTAAAACTACTTTTTATTCGGATTACTTGGCGATTAAAAGTTTACGGTATCTATACATATAATAAAATTTTAACTGAGTAGAATCTTTATATATTGTATGTATATTAGAAAACCTTATTGAAACAGTCAATATTATCAATATAGAGGCCGAATCTATAGTTTTTTGAATTTTTGTTTGTCTGTCTGGGAACGCATCACGAAAAAAGCACAGGACAGATTTTGATGAAATTTGCGATGATGATAGCTGGTTATCCGGGTCAACATTTAGGATAAATTTTTTCTGCCGTAAAATATCCCAACTCTGAGTAGTCTATACCAATCTTAACACGTAGGAACCGAGCGGAGCGAGGGTGTGTCGCTAATATAATATCAGTCTAAAGTAGTTTAAATTTTAAGATAAATACAATATCTCTTTTCTTCGAAATTCAAGAATAAGTACTCAAAAAGTAAAAAATTAAAAAAAATAAAACCGCAAAAGAACTCGTAACAATTGTATTTACTGGTTTAGATTTCAATTTAGGATTACATATAATACAGTTAAAACGTCAATTTCTTCAACTGTGTAGTTAGAGTCTTTAAAAACAGATGGCGCTGTACACAATAAAATCGAGCAAAAGAAAAAATAAAATCTTATAAAACTATAAACACCGTTAATATTTGGTATTCTCTTTGATTAAATAGAAGACATTATGTATATACATATTTTATTATTGAGCAAAACATATTATTGTGTCGCGGAATACTTTGGTGCAATGCATGAATGCAAATGTGTGGGAAAAGTCTTAGTTGATACTCACGCAGGATAAGAACACATTTGTTGTATTACAATATTGTAAATTATTATTATATTTATAAAAGAGCAACTGTTGAGTGTCTCACGCCTTTTCTTAGCACTGCCTGCCTTTCGAGCCGGTGCAGTGGTTCCACACGGATTTACATACATACATACTAATGTTTATTTTTTTTAAATACAAAATTGACGATTCAAAAGTGCTCGTTAAAGTCTATTTGAATAAAGTATATTTTGATTTTATTATGCGATGATTTAAAAGAGCATATTTCTATGTTATACCATAAACAATTTGTTGTGTGGCGAGGTCGCACGTGTAGCCTACACTATAGAGCAGCAATCTAGGCCAGCTTGTTAGCTCGCGCTTGGGAGCACAAGGGCGGGCACTTTTTATACATTACCATCGCATTAGATGCGTTTAAGATTTAACCACGTGATCGAACGATTTGTAAATCTTTTTATATATTATAGTTAACATAATGTTTTCTAAATTTTTAAATATAATTTAACAATATAATTTTTCTTTCAACTATACATGACAAATATTCTTCATACAGTGTATGAATTAAATATTAGAATAAATGATACAGGATAGAGAAATATTGTTACAAAAGCACATAAATTAACTAGAAAGTCCTTTAAATCTCAATCACCACATAAAATTTCTTATTTTACTTAAAATGGTACGGTTGTATATTAAAAAAAACTATATTATTCATACAAAAAAAAATTACGACGTAAGCATTCACACAGAATTCTTCAATCTTTTGTACCAAATAATAAATAAATATTAAGACTTAAAGAAAGTAAAAATGAACAAAATCGAACGAACTACATGATTTTCTCGATAATTGATTGCTATAAAGCACTCGAATCGTCGAAAATCAAAAATTAAAGTATTATTTACTAGCGACTCGCCTTCGCTTCGCTTCGGGTTTGATTGGATAAAAAGTAACCTATGTGCTATTCTAAACTATTATCTATCTCTGTGCCAAATTTCATCCAGATCCGTTCAGCCGTTCTGGCGTAAAAAAGTAACAAACATCCATTCATACATCCTCATAAACTTTTAGATTTATAATATTAGTAGGATATTACTTGGATTTAGACTGTATTAGTTAAATTATAGTATACGTTTTGGACTTTAAGATATTCATACATACATATATTGGAGCAATGCCAAGTGCACATAAAATATGCAGTAAATATTACATAATAACGTCAATAAACTTTTATATATCTACTGTGTGTTTATTACACTCTATACAGAGGCCCTCTTATTTAATATGAGTGCTCTAGTAAAGTGTTTTGTAAATAATAAATACATGTATGCTTATGTATATACATAAATGTATGTATGTACATACATTTATATATATAAATACATCTATGTATATACATAACTAGACTGGTATTGTTATTCAGCCCTTTTTAACGTCCCACTGCTGGACACGGGTCTCCCTTCAATGCGTCAGGGATCATACCATACTCCACTACGCTGGCCAAGTGCGGGTTGGCGGACTACACATATCTTTCGAAAACTTACTAGGTTTTCTTGGACATGTAGGTTTCCTCACGATACTTTCCTTCACCGTAAGACTATGTTGGATTGATATTCGCACATGAAAATATTAGAGAGAGATGCGAGACCCGGGAATTGAACCCGCTTTATTCGATTTACCAAACGAGCGCGTTACCACTGTGCTAGCACTGCCTAGAATGAAATATAGTATAAGAAAAATCTGAAGGTAGAGCTTCTCGATTTTTTTATATCAATCCCTATAGAGAAGGGAGAGAGATTGTACCTATCGTATTTTTGAATCCATTCTCTACATTTCTTGAAAAAAATCCACCTAAAAAAGATATTTTATTATTTTTTTTAATATTATTTACTGACGATGACAAAGTATCACATCGTTAAAAGTATGTTTGTAATATATATTTTTTATTACTTTTGGCAAATTATGTTTATTACTACGACTGTGGATTTTTATATACTTATGCCAACAAAATACAACAACATTTTTTATACTTATATTTACACATTTAATTGTATTTTTATATGTTTAAATTTAGACGACCTTGAATTTTTTTTTCTGTAAAGCACATGTAATATATGCAAGAAAAATATAACAATAAAAATTATGATTGCAATAACAATCAATTTTATTATAGTAATAAAATCGTTGGCGGAATGGTATTTGTTTTACTGGCACTACCTGCTACATAGTGTTGTGGATTCAACCCATGCAACGGTTTGATTTTATTTAATCAAGCGAAATAACAATTTATAATTTAAGCATATTTATAATAGATCTTGGTAATAGATTTCCGTAAATAAATAAAATATAATTGCATTATTATATACTAATAAATTTAAAATAAATAAATCGGTCAAGTGCGAGTGGAATTCGCACACGAAGGGTTCCTGTACCATCGTACATGTAGGTACTTATATGAATATGACTTTTACTCTATGTATGTAGTAACTTCAATGGTCGATTACGAATGTAAAAAAAAAGTTTCTTGTATTTTTATTTCTATTTATTTTTATTATTTGTTGTTATGGCGGCAATAGAAATACATACTGTGTGAAAATTTCAAATCTCTACCTATTACGGTTCATGAGATACAGCCCTCTGACAGACGGACGGACAGCGGAGGCTTAGTAATAGGGTTCCGTTGGCACCCTTAGGGTAGAGAACCCTAAAAATAAAACCAAAAAACACGATTAATTGTGTTAAGACGTTAATACACCTCTAAAACAGTAATAACAGTAGGAAATATTAAAAAAAAACCTCTTTTTTAACTTCACTAATTGCAGACAATAACTGTAATGTTTATTTTAAAGCTATATTTATGTCCACTAGGTAAAAACCCGGGGTCATCAACAGAAAAGTAGACCGAGTATTTATTCTTCAAGCAGAACAATAAGCTTGGGAAGTGGGATAATATGTGTGTAGAAACGACAGCGTTCACCGTGAGGCAGTACAGGCAGGGGCGGCCTTAGCCATTGCGAGGCCCCGGGCAGTAGATCTTTGCGAGGCCCTTGTCCTCTATTGAATTTATGTGAATTGAAAATATTTTTAATGATGATGCTTGACGAGAAATTATATAAAAATAAATAAATTTGGAGTTTTAAGATTGTATATTGGAAATTCAGAAAAGTTAACAAGCACAAAGAAGATAAAATTGTTTTGTTAACATTTTTAGTCTTCGCGTGACTTGCCATTAATTCTATAAGCTCATTTTGAATATATTTTTCTGACACTATATATACAAATATCTCTTTAGAATTCACGGGCTCGGAGGAGCCCAGCCGTTTGGAAGGCTTGTGTTTCTCAGGTTCAACACGTAGACCCCTGAGATTTAAGCGTTTAACATGAAGCATCAGCCGGAATCCATCTCTGAGTAACCCATAAGGAATTGCTCATATATGGTCCGGATAATGCGTAGGGACTATGGAAAATATAAAAAACTAATAGGGTCTATGAAATGGAGTTTGGATGGGCTACAAAACTGGGCTCTTGGATAAGATTATCGGGCGTCCGCCTTCTCAACAGTCTCAGATTCAATATTTAATTACTCGCCTCCCACTCGCGGTATAATGTTCGGACACAGCATCAGCGTGGTCGGCTAAAGGTGTCGTGAAATATGCACCGGTTTCACCATTGCAAATGCTCGTGAGCGGGTTTCCTCGTTATTTTGCATATTGATTCTACTCTTTCAAGCACTTGGCTCTTCCGCTCCATTCTGGAGAGCCAAAGACTCTGGGCTAAAGAGTCAGTAGATGTACAGCTTTTTTAAGCCAGTCTCTAAATTTAACCATCCGTTCACACCCGTTCCCTAAATTTAACCATTTTGACATACGATCTTTTTGCAGTCGACTAGATTAATGAAACTTTAAATATTTATCCAAGTTTTTCCAATTGAAAACTCTGCACTAGACCCAATTTTTATATTCTATTCTGAACAAACGACAGAGAATGCAGTAAAGGGCATATTTTGTATGTGAATAAATCATCCAGTGCCCGTCTAGTTTTTCGCCATTAGCTAATATTTTATTGTAATGATACCTATTCAATGAATGAGTCTTTCTGTATAGTAAGTCTCAGTAACAGCCCGGAATTGAGAAGTTGGCGGTGTTTCACCCCCGTGCCTCGGAGAGCACGTAGGTCGTAAGCCGTTGGTCCTGCGATTTAACTCGCACTGGTCGTGTCAAGCAGTCGTCCTACCGGAGTATGAGAGTGACAGGAATAGAGAGTGCACTTGTGTCTGCGCGTACACTTGTGCACTATAATATCTCCTGCGCAGTTGGCTAGACTCAATGAGATTGGCCGCCGTAGCGGGAATCGGCCAGGAGAAAGAACATCATCATCATCAATGAATCACCGTCTACTATCGTTTGAAAGAAATTCTGCCTTAGAACGTATTGGACCTTTCAATGAAATTCAGATTACGATTACGATTACTGAACTAAGGTTCGGTCTGCATCAGTAATTATTGACGGCCATAAATCTGGGTCATTTCAAGGATTCAGATTTTCAATTCCGCCATTGGATGTAGACATAAATTTAGATACGTATTGGCGGCGGTGGAGTAACAATGATGTTGCTTACTCACTATTGTTCTTGAAAAAAATATTTCAGCTGGGTTAGGGTTAGAATGCAATAACATGTCACTTTCAGTCACTAAAGAGTCTCAAGGACTTAGAAGCTTCATGACCATTGTCTTTTATATATTTATACATATACACATACAGATATTCTCTAAATGCTTTCTTTTGATAGCTTGTTCCCTTTTTGAACTATCGAACTAATTTTTTCTACTGGCATCACAATCGGCCAAACTTAGTTTGAAAATCTTTTTTGCACATAAAATTAATTAAAAAATTACAAGCAGTTTTACGCAGTTTTTTTACTAATTCACTCTTTACTATTATTACTTATACTTAATAGTGCATGATTTAATATTAATAAAGGTTTATTGAAAAATATGTGATATGTGCTTGTACTTGCACGTTGTGGGTTTTGTAATGTACGGCGTAAGGCACGAGATTCTAATACACTTGGGTTGTTGTGGGAGGCGCGAGGCCCCTGATAGCGCGAGGCCCCGGGCGGTCGCCCTGCTCGCCACCCCCTAAGGCCGCCACTGAGTACAGGGGCAATATCGCTTACGCCAACAATATCTATGTTAGCTTTTATGTAATATATACTTAATGATTATATAATATGTACTAACGGCTCACCTTCACTTCGCTCGGGTTCGCCTCTAGGAAAACAAAAAGAAACCTAACCCACGGGAACGGGAATTTCACTCAGCCATGTAGGTTTCCTTACGATATGTTCCTTCTCCGTAAAACAAATGGTAAATATGTTGAAAATGATTCGCAATTAACTCCCAGCGCTTCTATATTTTATTTAGCTTAGAATGTTTACTGAGCATCAATTCGTAACAAATTAGTTTATGTAATAAAATCTGTCTAAACAAGCTGCCAATATAGATGTCAGTTATGGGAAAAGTTTATTTTTCTCCACTCTACGCCTACTACGCCCTATGTAACGCGATGTATTATGAATACTAAAATAATTCGGTTCACCAGACGGGGTCAAAAGCCACGAAGGTTCCCGGCCCCTGCCATTATATATAAATTACTAGGTTTTAACTGCGGTTCCGCTTGCGTCATAAATATATCCATAGAAAGTAGCATATGTTTAAGTCTAGAATATAATCTATCTTTTACCCCCCACGACAAGGGGAACATATGTTTAGGATCGAACAGACAGACATAAGTCCTACAAACATAATGTCTATAAAGAAATATATTAATTACGCCTTTGACCTTTATACTTTATTGAATTCTATCATAATTTACTGAATATTTGTTAAAAATATAATTTAATTAACGGAATAAGTATTCTGAACGTCCATTGTCATTCGGGTCAGGGTAGAGCAACAGCGCCACACTTTGTGCTATTACCTAGTTGTATAAAAATTAAAAGAAATATTTTAATTGACTATTGCGGTGGAATGTGGCATAGTTGACATTGACTTCAATAAAACACCAGAAGGTCGCTAGTTCGATTTTCGCTTAGAATAAATATTTATATCAATTACATATAAAAATGTTTATTCCATCTGTTAACATACAGTAATTGAATATACAAAATCCTTACTATATTATACGGATGTATGTTTGTTTGTTTTTCTATTTTTACTTAGCTCAGCGTATTATAACTGAGCTAATTCTTTAACAAATAGAACTTTATCCCTAATGTTATTTTTAATTAAAACACCACGCAACGAAGCAAAGCATGGCTTATTTAGTAGTGTTGTTTTTGCTATTTATAAAATGTTAAATGTGAAGGTAAATTGCAGTAAAATTCAGTACAGAAAGCAATAAATGGTGGAAAGCAAACACAGGTGTTAAAACATTCTGAATATCTAAGGTGTAAACGTGGTTAAAAATTAACAATTTGGAAAAATTGGAAATTTCGTTAATGCCAAATCAATCATTTTCAACATTTTTATTCAATTTAAAACCGATTTCAATAAAAAAGTGGTACTCAATTCGAATATGTGTTTTCTTTTTGTGTACATATTACGCGGTATCTTTGCAAATTGTGAATCGATTTTCATGATCTTTATTTAATCAAAAAAAAATACACATAAATTATTATTCCTGTGTGTCCCCACATTAACATCGTGTGGTCCCATTTAAGATCCAGAAAGAACTCTACCACTGGGCATGGAAATAAAATTAGATATCGATGTATCTTTTTAGCTAAAAACTTAAAAGTAAGTATTGCTCGTTTATCGTTTTCACCATATACATATACATGCTAGACGAATTTTATTGAAACTTAAAAATATTCAATTCGATTATTCAAAGTTAAAGGTTGTAAAATGTACTTTAAGCAGAAAGTAAAGTATTTAAAGACACAACTTCGTCTTCCTACACTCTATAATCATATAAATCAAACATCAAGTTAATGGGTTATGAACTACATAAAAATAAACCAAACCCGTAACGCCACAGGCACTAACTAGCATTATAAATATAACACATAGTATACATTAATATATAAGATATCGTTTGCTTTTATCAATTTTCGGTCATTATTCTATTTTTATACTAAATTATCGTTGATAAAAACCACTGATAACGGTATATTATTCTTTTAATTAGAATTATAAAATCATATCTATACATATTTTCTAATTGACATAGAAAATAATCATAAATTATTACAAATATTATAAAGTTAACGACCCTAATTACTTTATATATTACTTTGGTGTACGAACGTTTGGTGAACGTTTTAATACTATTGCTTCAAATAATTAAAATAGCTGATAAAGTACCCAAAAAGAATAATAATAAATATGTTGGGACATTAACACACAGCGCCATCTAGTTCCATGGTAAGCTACGAGGCTTGTGTTATGGATACGAGATAGTTGATACACTACACATATATAACTTTAAATGCATACATATTATAAATATGTATGTATAGAAGAATTCACCATAACTTCAGAAATATCAATAGATAGTAGGGGAGCCCTTGCTCCATAATAGGGAATTTTGGGATTTACTCAAGCGCCATAAAGTTTATGGACGGCAGAAAACGGCAGATTATTGAATTCCATACTTTTCAGCATGTAATTAGCCCACCACTGGAGGCTGGAAGACTTATTTATGGTGGAGGTACCCAACAGTGTGCAAGGTATCCATCCCCCCTCATGTTATTATATCTGCCGCGCTTGAGTAAATCCCCAAATCCCTCCTCGGGCTCCCCTACTCATAAAAGTCCAGATCCATAAATAAACCGTATCATAATTAAATTTGTATTGAAATATAAACTACATACAACACATTTGTATTTAAAGTTAAATAAAATAATCATAATAAATATCAACTACTGTCCAAATTAACCCCCCCAAATCAAAAAAAATCCCCATGTCCTTCATGATCATCACACCACTAATATAAGGTTATATGTATGTTGCAAAAGTTTGTATGTGGTTGTATGTATGTTTTTTACTCCTTAACGCTGAAACGGCTGAACAGATTTAAACGACATTTATTAAACCGATAGAAGCTAACATATAGCTTCTGTTAGTAGTAATAAAATTTGCCAAAAGATGGCGCTACCTGTATATATGTATAATATTATATTTGATACTTGCGACTTACCCTCGCTTCTCTCGGGAACGAGCCTTTTGTATTTATTTATAGGCAACGAGTCAACGAGCGTAGATGCGTAATCCTAAATTGGATGGCTCGGCTTGTTACCGATCGCTCTCGGTACACTTGGTGACTTATCCTTGTAATAACTTATTAAAAATATAAAGTGGTTATTCTAATATAATAAAATATTAAATATAGACAAAAACAAATCTTACCTTATCCCACGGGAACCGAACATTTTTCCGGGATGAAAAGTAGCCTATGTGTCATTCCAAACTATATCTCTGTACCAAATTTCATCCACATCTGTTCAGCCGTTCTGGCGTGATTGATTTTAACAAACATCCATCCCTCCATCCATCCTCACTAACTTTCACATTTATAATATTAGTATGGATATTATGTATTTAAAGTCTACTGTTAGTCTTGACTACTATATTATAAAAATATTTGTATATGTTTGTTACTCCTTCAAAATAAAACGGTTAATAAGTTAGTTCACTAATAATTTACTCCTCCCGAACTCCGTTCTCTAAATTTTCCACTTTTACAGTGATTAAAGCAGAATTAACATGTTTAATAATAGGTAACTGGAACGAAAGCAATAAAAAGCGTTTTCGTTGAGTCGGCTCTTTGTCATTTCCACTACTAACTACGCGTACTACAGCTTCAAATTAATTAAATCTGTAAAAATATCCGTGTACACTGAAAAGTCTGAAAGTGAAATTTTATATAAAAACAAGCGACTCACCCTCACCCCGCTCGGGTTTGATTTATTTATTTATTTATGTTTATTGGTCCACAAAATAAATGAAAATCAAACACATAAAATAACAATTGCTTGCAAAATTAATACACAGGATTGCCTTTTTTTTAGACACTTTTTAGATACAGACACAAAATCATGTCATCAAAATCAATCAAGACATCAAAATCTGTCCAGTGGTTTTCTCGTGATGCCTAGATAGATAGAGTGATCCTAGACAGACAGACAAAAATTCTAAAAACTATAGTCTGTATAGATAATAACGACTATTGAAATAGTAATAAGACTCTCCAAAAAAAAATGTGCAGATTCGACTCAGAATTTTACAATACATAATAGATAGATGTGTTCCCTTCAACTGTATACCTTTTTTATTTTTATTCCTATACATTTATTTCTATCGCATCTTTTATATTTAGACACAGTCCACTTCCTTACTTGAACCAGCCCTAACGATAATAAAAATATTTTGTACATTTTGTATCATATTTTTTGTCGTATATCGTAATAGTACTAACTTTTTATCTTTTCAGAGTTACCAACCCGAAGAGTGCTTATGGAACCGTCCGTCAGTCCGTCTGTCAGAGGGCTGTATTTTATGAACCGTAACAGGTAGAGTTGAAATTTTCACAAAATGTGTATTTCTATTACTGCTATAACAACAAATAATAAAAAAAAAACAAGATGGCGAATTTCAAAAAGGCTGCGTGCCATGCGAATTAAAGAAAAATCGATTATGGTACATAAATAATGGCATTTTATGACATTTTATTTTAAACTATATCGTTTTATACCATTTTTATTTTAAAACGAACATTTTACTGTTTTTAAACTTTTCTTGTTTGGAAAGTAATGGGTAAGTCATGTGTTATTAATATTAACATTTCTATTAAGCAGAATTTAATTATACTTAGTGTGAGTAGATACACGACTTAGTGTAAGTGGCGGAATAACTATATTTCAAGTAAAACTGCATGTTGAATTAGCCGAATGTGGTGTATAGTGTAATAATTTTAGCGACTTATCACCGCTTCGCTCAATCGCGTCCCTATGCTTGAATGGTTTAGGAACGCATAAAAGACAAATGTCCAAAGAAAAAAAAATTTTTTTTAAGCCAAGAACCTTAGCAGACTTATACAGAATAACCCACCAGAGTTTCATCAGTCATCACAATCGGTTCAATGGTTTAGGAAGGCATGGAGGACAAACACACGAACATTCATTTTTATTTATTATATTAGATTATTACCAACGATGACGCTATGGACTACGTATTTAAAATAAATAAATATCTTGATTATTAAATAATGGCTGACCCCGACAGAGGGTTCCAATTACAATAAATATATGATTTTAATATACACAAAAAATGTATAGAAAAAAACACTTTCAGTTTCAACGTTACGAATTTTCCTAAAATATATCCTAAAATACCTTTGGACTATAATAAATATTTCAAAAAAAAAATACCAAATTACCCAAATCGGTTCAGTTATCAAGTGACGCGCGAAGCAACGAATTCTATTTTTATTATACATAGATTCGTCGATTTTATATACTTACAGAGTGATAAATCTATATTACGCTTAGTCTGATTGATGTATTATATAACCTATACATAAGCACGACTAACAATAAGTAGATATCCCCTGCCCGTTACTAGAACACTAGCCGTATCCAGAAGCTGTAGGCACTAAACTAAAGCCACTCGGGCGAAGCGTGATTCACTAAATTGATACTTGATAGACAAACTGCAGTTATTTTGTTTGAAGCAGTTCATTTTAGACTAGCTATTGCACATGACATCAACGTTGGTAGATATGTTTTGGCATGGGATTAGAGGAGATTAGAAATATAGACAAATTAGTTAGTAGTTATTTATTAAAACTCATAATAATACCTTGTAGGTACATTATAATAAAAAAATACTTAACATATTTTCGTAAGGTATGTATACAACTTCCATATTTGAATGGGATATTATTAAATTTTTCATTGCTTTTAATTTTTTTTCGTGGGACCCTATGTTTTTTTCTAAAATAAAAGTAGCCTAAGTTACTCCTTATGACATCAACTATCTGCCAGTGAAAGTCCCGTCAAAATCGGTCCAGCTATTTCAAAGATTAGCCAGAACAAACAGACAGACAAACAAAAATTGAAAAAAATGTTGTTTAGGTATATGTACTGTGTACACATCCATAGGTATGCATTTAGTAAAAAGCTGTTCTTTTGACATTACAAACAGACACTTCAATTTTATTTATCTGTATAGATAAAACTATCCATACTAATGTTTACTAATAATTTAAATCTGTAAGAATGTTTGTTGGGTATTTAACGCAGTAATGGAGGTGCAGTAAATCGATGTGATTTTTAAAACTCGCTTATTATCTCTTTTAGTGCGTTTTAAAGATATAATAGTAGATGATACAAGGATTGTAGTCAGAGCTTGAATGAAACATGGACATTTTAAGCACAACATAACTTTAAATATTTCATGCCTGGTACATAAAATATTGAATATTAAAGACATGTACTCATATGTATGTATGTATGGATAATATTTCTAATATAGTCCCGAGTTATCTCGGTTCATTCTCAAAATAATATGAGTATTAATGTTCACAAAATTAATTTTTTTTGCTTAAAACATCCAACCGCATAGTCTCGGTATCATCTCTTCTTCGTCTATATGGAGTAGCCGTAGTACGGACGCGAAAACTATAAGCTTGCACATAAAAACCTATTTCGAACAAAAATACGCAAACATGTTTAAAATTAGTGTTTCTTATAAAGTGTTTAAATGGCGATTTGTTTTAAGACCTAACGTCGTCGGTAACGTCGGACCGGTTTGATCCCCCGTCCCCCGCATCTCTTGATCCTTAGCTCGGAGCTTTAAAACTTGTCCCCTAAATCCAAATACACATACAATAAAGAAGTAACGAACTAAAAATTATCAACAAGCTCTATAATTCATTAAAAAGTAGCTAATACACATTTAGCGATGGTTATTTTAAATTAATATAAAATCGTTGTTATTAAAAAGTAATGAACAAAAACATTTCACAATTGACGAAGATAACGCGTGACATACGCCAAAAAATTTACAGCTAACTGTATATATTTTTTATTTAGTGTCGATCAAAAACATAGCCAACATGGAAAAAATATAAAAAAATAATAATTCGTAGGCGTTATCTTTTACTACCTTAGTCATCTAAAATTACGACCTGAATAACGTAGCTTGTTAAACATTTAAATGTATTCAACAGAGTGTTGGCTAGAAAATTCGACAATTTCGTCCATTACCGCGTAATAGAAACTGCACTGTACCGGAACGCTTCAGTCGCGATCGTTCCGCTCGTTATTTGCTAAACCGAACTAACATTGAATACTACGGCTGTATCAATTTTTACTAGTATTGTAAATAATAAAGCGTTTGTTAGTTTGTCCGTTTATGTACATCCAATTATGTTCCGAATGCTTTACAGCAATCATGGTCGAAACGTCGGGAATCAAAAATCTAAATAAATCCGCGAAAAAATATTCGCCAGATATTTTGTTTTCTTATTTAACATTTGGTAAGAAGACCAATAAAATAAACATTATTTATATAACAAATTATACACATAATATTATTCAAACATTTTTAATCTTAAATACTTTTACGATGTTTACAATAAGTAATGCTTTTAAAGTTTATTGTGCTAGCTGTCCTCGTATAGTCTGCGGCGTTTAAGCGCAAGCGAGAGAACTTTCATCGTAGAAGTGATAAGTATAAAGTAATTTATACATGCCACCGTGAGGAGGAAGTTATGATGATTAAAAGTTTGAAAGCGTCTAGCTAATGCAGTGGACATAAGAGAAACTATAGCTTCCTTATATGAATTTTAATTAAACTTTATTCAATTAGACTTATACAAGCAATTTTGAATCGACAATTTAATTTAAAGAGCGTCAGTTAGTCAGTACGTGGGGAAGCTACCACCAGCTCGGAAAGCAGTTCTGCTAACAGTCCAAGAGGAACTTATTTAGTACTTTAGTTCTTAGAAATAAAATTCTACTAGATATTTAAAAGGGCAACTGTTCTCTTTGTTTTATTAACTTAAAATTTTACATAGCCCGCATATGAGTCAATATATCCCAATCCCTCTTAGAATCCCTCAAAGAAACTCTTAATCAGAGTTAATATGCTTTACTCATTAAAATATTTTTAATTTTATCTTTAAGTTATTGAAAAGGTAAATCTAAGACAATTTATGAAATAACATGCGTATACTCAGACTCATGAAGGATTTGAGGAAGAATGTCATAACTACCTAGATAAACAGGACATTTAGCATATTAATAAGGATTGATGCATAAAATATGTTCTAAGAAATAATATGGCTTTTATGAAAGCTTTTATTCTAAATCTTGAAAGCTTCAAATAAAACCGAGCTTGCTCCAAGTGGATGACCACAGTAATTTGGCAAGTGCAGACACTACTGGAGCGAAAAAACTATTTACTTGCTACGATTACCTATATGGAAAATTAATACCGAGTTTCCGTTAGATGAACAAAAATATGTTCAGCGATTACGAACGTTGACGCAGCGATAACAAGACTGATTTCTAAATCTTTTATATAAATAAAAATGAATGTTGGTAAGCGCATAACTCAAGAATGGCTGGACCAATTCGGCAAAAATTTTTTTCGTATGTTCCTTAAGGTCTACGGAAGGTTTTAATAATGAGAAAAAATGAAACATTAACGGAAAAAAAATTAAAATTTATATGGCTAACGCTGGCTAATAACTATTTATATATATTTAAAACGTACCTAGCGACGAACCCGAGCGAAGCGAGGGTGAGCCGCTAGTATATATATAAATAAAAATAAACCGCTAAATATGTTGCTAAGCGCAATACTTGAGAACAACTGGACTAATTCGGCTATTTATTTTATTCAAATATTCCCTGAAGTCCGAGGAAGGTTCTTATGAAGAGAAAAAATAGAAAAAATGCCCGGAAAAACGTAAAAACATCATTTTTCTAACCGGGCTTGGTTCACGTTTGATTTGACAGAACGAGGTCTGTCGGGTCAGCTAGTTACTTAATAAATTTAAGCGATCCTTTCCGAATTTCGCTCAAGGACGTTGAGTCATAATAGTGTTGAAAGTAATACACACTTTAGCTTCTTCAATTGCAAACTTTTAAATTTATGTATAATATTAGTGCCATTAGTGTCGATAAAAGACACCTCACACCGTTCATTACTTCATCTACCATTAAGTAGTTTCAATCGGTTTGAGTGGGTAACAAAGATATAACTCATTTTTGTACTTATAATCAAGGATTTAAAATACCAAAACTTTATTTTCTAACTGATTCTTTATTAACTTAGCGTCTAATACTTACACGACTTTAGTCTAACTTCAATGAATGAAAATGGTCTAATTTAAATCAAAATTTGTTCGTCAAAAATAAAGCATCAACTCGCTTCCACAAAGCGTAACTAGTGGACAGCTATCATTAAACCCGTCGGTGTTAGAAGCATAAAGCCGTTGACACACAATATGTCTGTTTGTTCGCAGCCAAGTGGCTCGCCTTGGCAGGCGCCGGCCGGCCGCAGCGCTACATCTGCATGGAGTCCGGGCTTTCGTTACGTCATAGGTTTTACTGTTTTGTCGGTATAAATACTTGTTGGTGAGAAACCGTTTTGTTTAACTATAAAACTATGTGTAGTTGAACAAACTCATAGTACCTATTAGTACCAGTAAAATAATGTTAAATTATCAACAGACCACTTTAAAAAAATATATTTAAATATCCATTTCTAGCTAATGAGAATACAACGTCAACATACATATCTATACATTATATATATATATATATATATATATATATATATAGAGAGAGAGAGATAAAAAAGTATTTATATTACATAGTATACATTATGCAAGTTAAATCTATCATAAAAATATTAATGATCACTTTTTGATAAAAAACATAATCTTAATAACAAACCTTTCTAAATTAATATTTGATTAAACATATTAGGTACCTAACTATAGAAAGCCTGCCAAGAAAATAAATATTTGAATTTACATTAAAACGAATTTATTGTAAATGTAAAGTAAATTTGAATAACAAAGTTTTTGTTAAAATCTTTCTAACTTTCCAACTTGAGTAAATAGTGAAATTTTTGTATTATCTAAAAATCATTAAGACACGCGGTATTATAATAAATCATCTGAGACTTCCAGACTCCACTTCTGTTACTGTAGCTTTCAGTTCATACTTAAATTAAAACTAAATAATCTTGACATCTTCTCAATCAGCGATATGCAATTGTTATTCCTTTACTGAAATATACTATATATAAATACATAATATGTATCTGAGAAGAAAATTAAAAAGTAGGTATGTGTCTTGAGAAGCAAGTAACATTTAAAAGAATGCTTGTTACTCTGTTTGTAACTATTATCTACAAAACGGCTGAATCCTTTTCAATGTCTCTTTCACTAATTGTATTAGTGATAGATTAAGTTTAATGAGACAAGTAAAGCCGCTAACAATAGGTAGTTGATTTTATTTTAATAATATCTAATTAATATTCATTAAACAACTCAGTAAAATTTGTTTTATTACAAGTATTCTTCGCTCTATTATTCAATGAAAAAAGTAAAGCGAGTGCTTACAAAGAGTTTTCAGACCATTTTTTTAGCTCGCTAACGTTTAAAGTACTAAAAGTTCTAAGACTTACTCGTCTATCGATTGGTAAGTTTCCGAGGGAATTAAATTCATTACTTGGTTTCCTTTTCATCATAAGCTCCTTCTTGTTAGTTTTACATTTTCGATTAAAAAATATACCTATCTATTTAGAAAAATATAAGCACACTAGCATTGCCCGCGACTCCGTCCGCGTTCAGATGACCAAAAACCAAATTCTTAGGTTTAACATATTAGTATACTCTTACAACGTAGTTTTTATATTTTTTCTTAGAAATGAGATATTTTCGCGCGGTAAAAAGTATCTTATATGTTGACCCGGATAACCAGCTATCACCATACCAAATTTCATCAAAATCCCTCCACTGGTTTTTCTGTGATGCGGTAACAGACAGACAGACAGACAAAAATTGTAAAAACTATAGATTCGGCCTCTGTATCGATAATAATGTTTATTTCAACAAGATTTTCCAAAAAAAATGTAATGTACAGATTCGGTTTAGTTACAATTTTATTATATGTATAGATATTCCACTTTTTTCTGATAAAGTAATTATTTCATTCGTCGTAAATTTTTATATAACGCACTTTAACATACATCATCTATTCAGATGTCCAAAACTTTCTTAGATGTGAGTATTCGATTACCTGTAAAGAATTCTTATAATAACCACTATACAATCTGTACCTAGTTTTTTTTACCAAACTAATTCCCCAAAAGCAGTGGTAATTTGTGGTAAAACCGGGCCATGCACGGTATAATATGATAAAGGAAAACTCGCTATAATGTTTAAATTGACTTACATATATCCTTTCTAACAATGACCGTTTCATTAAGCATCTTCGTTTGATTTATTATTCTCTACGCTTTGTCTTTTTTATCTCACTCTCTTACCTTGAGTATATACCTATTAGTGACTATATAAACTATGGATTATTCTCTACGCTTTGTCTTTTTTATCTCACTCTCTTACCTTGAGTATATACCTATTAGTGACTATATAAACTATGGACCGATAAAAAGTCTGTAGTGTGTTGGGGCTTTAAGGTCCTAACGAGTGCATCCGGCGCCGACGCATGACTCACACAGTATACTCCTTTACAAAGGGTCCACACTTCACAGCTATTTCGGTAAATTTAATTTCGCACCAGCAAATAAATGAATGTAGCGCAATGACCCGACTCTTACGAATCTATATTTAGTTTTTAAGTGTTAAATTAATCATATAGCACTACTAGTAAAGTGTCATGAGAGGAAATCACGTAAATTTATCGGTTTTGCTCCTCAATTGGTTGTTGTTTACAAAATGAACTCATAAAATATTTCTATCCCGTCCATTAGTGACACTTATCTTCCTCTCTAGATGGCGCTGTATAGCATGCCAATGATTTATTTATTAAAGATTCCAATGTTTACAAAGCTGTGTACCGCCTTGCAAGTTGAATTACCCACATGACAAGCTTTGTAGTAGAAAAAGGACAAAAAATTATTATTATTTAATATTTTATACTGACATAATAAAACATCTAGAGCATATAAAACATTAAAAGTGAAGCTATACTGTGTTAGCACAGTGTGTGTTTGTCCCTCAAATTCCATATTTCAAATAGAATAATTAATTCGAGTTTTTAGCATTTTCATGTCTTTCTATCTTGTTCTTTTTATCTATATAATTAACATTTATTTCACCTCATTAAATGGCAAAAAAGTATTTATCTATCTAGTATAATTAGCGTCTCAAAACTGTCCCCAAAAAGAAGCGCATATTTCAAAATAATGCGCTTTTTTTCTAATCTCATATGTTCATTGCTTTTCGGATGACAAAATTATGTAAAACTCACGTTGTTTCGTTTAAAAAAGTAAGTTCGAATTTGTGTTTAGACAATTAGATATTTCGATTTTTGAATTTTATTATTTGGTTAGATTTAGCGTCACATGTCGACGCCATTATCTTACCATAATCTTATCTATACTAATATTATAAAGAGACAGAGTTTGTTTGTTTGGATGCGCTGAATCCGATTTTAAAAAATCTTTTTGCTATAAATAGTCCGTTTATTGAGGAAGGCTGTATGTAGGCTTATATATCATATATGTATACTATCTATTCGATACTAACCGTTAAAACGTACCTAGTGACGAACCCGAGCGAAGGCAGGGTGAGTCGCTAGTCAAACAATAAAGTAAATATCAGTTAGCTTCACGGGTCATTTACATAGCGACAATTTCTCGCACAATTTGAAGAAAGAAATTGTACGCTAATATCAAAAACGTAGCAACCTCATAATATATAACTTTATTTAAAGATCCACAGTATATAGTATATATGTAGTGTATATATTAGATATAGTCTTACTTAGAAGATAATTATAAAGTGTTACATTTATGTAAATATCAAGAGTTACTGCAACCCTTAGAATATGCTAATAACATCAAAGTACCGAGGGCATGACATGATTAAGCGAATTCGAAGCCCCTCTATCCATCCCTACATCATAAGCTACTTGAGTACCAAGTAGAGCTCCTAACTTTACTTAAACAATGTCATATTAGCTCTACATATACAAAATTATTGTTATCTTTTTGTTTGTACCCGCCCGCATATCTCTGGAACAGCTAATACAATTTTGACGGGACTTTTTCTAAATAAATTAGGAAAGAGTGACAGATGCTATTTCTTCTTCTGATCTGAGGCAGAACATAGTTAAATATACTTATTATTGTTAAGCTAATTAGTGATGTATATCATTAAGCACCAGTGAAGGACAATTTTTATGTTTTCCTGTATAGAGCACAAATGCCAATAATTATACCGCTATTATACAAACATGTTATTATTCATATCGACACATGCTTTTCAAACGTAAGAGCTAGAACAACACTAGCAAGTTACCGCTAATGGGATTTTTATTATAAATGTTAAAAATTGTATGTGTATGTGTAACATAAACACAATTCGTTTGTTACTCCGTTACGTTAAACGGCTGGACAGGTTTTGATACAATTTAGTACATAAAATAGATTATGAATTAAGAGTCCTAGATTAATACATATAGACTAAGCTATACGATAACTTCCTTGTAAATGGTGAGTCGCTAGTATATACTTTTAAATTCTTACGTGTTTGTTAAAGTGCAATTGAATAAATTATACTTTGACGATTTTAGTGAATTAATAACTTGCTTTAGTTAATATGACTTTCTATAAACAATATGTATGATGCTGATGTACAATTAAATAATATGCGAAATTGTTTTGACTAAGAATCTATATATGTAGCTTAACATTTAAAGACTCATATACCATTTTCACTTCAAAAATTTTATAAGCAATTGTTGAATGCCCGCGTTTTGGCCTTCGAGTTTAAAGCCTTAATAGTGTCTAAAATGTACACTAAAATTTAAATTTCGAAATACTAAGCGAAGGTGCTAACTTATACTACATATATATGTATGTATATGCAACAAATAAGATCCGTGACGAAACCGGTTAAACTTGTATATGATGAGTAACAACGAGACCCTTGATCGTCTCCTACAACTTACACTTGTCACAATATAGCACGAAAGAACAACATACCTGAAAATAAAGAAAAGTATACATTAATATTGACATTGGCAGAAATACAACAAAAAGGTAATTTATACATATAATAAAATTCTAACTAAGTCGAATCTGTACATTAGATATTTTTTTGGAAAATCTTATTGAAATAAATATTATTATCGATACAGAGGCTGAATCTATAGTATTTAGAATTTTTGTCTGTCTATCTGTCTGTATTTAACCGCATCACAGAAAAATCACTGGAGAGATATTAATGAAATTTGGTATGGTGATAGCTGGTTATCCGGGTCAACATATAGGATACTTTTTATCACGGGAAAATATCTCATTTTTGAAAAAAAATACAAAAACTGCAATGTAAGAGTATACTAATATGTAAAACCTAAGAATTTGGTTTTTGGTCATCTGAACGCGGGCGGAGCCGCGGGTAATGCTAGTAGTTTATACAAATAAAACCAAAAATAATACAAAAAATTATCTTACGAGAAAGACAAAAGAAAAGATGAATAACTTAAGTCTTATATTATACCATGAGAAACGTTCGTTGCGACCCAATTTAAAAGTAATATATGGTATAATAGAAATACCCTGAAAAAGCCATAGAGCATGCATGTGGAAAATGAAGCCACAAGAAAAACCAAAAGGGTATTTCATTCAATTTCGTGATCGTTTGTCACAATCTAAGCCTTTAGATCTAAATATATATATACCTATATTACCTACTAGCAGAACCCGTGACTTCACTCGAACTAAGACTAGAATTTCGAAAAATGCTAAAACACATATTTATTAATTGTATTAATGAACGTTAATACCAAGTTTCAAGTAATTCTGATCTTAAATATTTTATTGGGTTGTATTACAATGGGTTATCCCGTGGGAATGAAATAATCTCCCGCGGTAAAAAGTAGCCTATGTCACTCTCCAGCTCTTTAACTATCTCCACATAAAAAATCACGCAAATATGTCACTTGGTTTCGACGTGGAAGAATGACAAACAAACAAACACATGTTCACATTTATAATATTAATTAATAATTAGTATCTTAAAATAGCTAACAAGACGAGAGCGCATAATGTTCTAAACGTTCGCTGGAAAGGTTACGAATGTTTAATGCTGCATAATATAAATCTTATGACGCATTTGCAGCATTTACCTGATGTAAGCCACTCTTGTTTGTTATTTATCAGTTATTTTAGTAACTCAGGTAATGCTGACAAGAAGCTGGACTGTACCAACTCTTTGTAAACTAAGCAACAAGTATAAATCAATAAAATAATTTTACTGACCTTAAAATATATTAATGGTATTATTTTGTAAATAAAAAAAAAATTAACAGCAAGTTTTGACTTCCGGCATTTATAAAAAATGAGTTTACATTTTAAATCTCAGCTGACGACTTTATACGATTTATACCTTGCATGAAATTAAAAAAAAAACAAAAACCACCTTTCATATAGGTAAGTGTAACAAAATGAACTCTACAATTTACATACTATGATACAGCTATTCGCAGATACCATCTTTCAATTGGAAGGCAATGCTTTAGAAGAGAAGAATTATCAAAAAAAAAACTTGGAAACTCTTGGACTTTTCTTTCACTCATTCCAGGTGTTCAATTTGTGTTTTTTTCTTATGTTATATATTAAATTTAAAATCAACAATCTTGAATGATTACACCATTACCTGGACTGAAAATACTAAGATCAATTAATTTTATGAATTATTTTTAACAGCCTTTAACGCAAAAACCATTATACTTTATTTGTATATGATATTATTAGGCATTTTTATATCTGCTCAGTTTTCATTTACATAGATTATTTTTCCGAAAAGTAGAGAACCTAATATTAGCTTCATATTAGTGATATAGATGGTTTAAAAACCTTGAGTCAAATCAAAGCTTTCGAAAAGAAGTTCAAAGCTTAAAGCTCGCACGAACGCATCTCACTATCTAATGTTTGGAGTATAAAAATAACCCTTTTTTAGTTATTGTACTATAAATGAATTTTTATTCCAATGAAATCAATTAATTTCATATAAATCACCTTATGATACCTACGAGTATATCAAAATTAACCAAACCATAAACAATAGAGTTACTTTCGTGACAACGACAACCACCACATAAAAATCCCCATAAAAATCGATTTGCAAAATCGACTTGTCGAAGACATCACGTAACATACTACTCGTAACAAAGTACAAATATACCAAAAAATTAAGTAAGTACTTCTTTTCGAAACCAAAAAGAAACATAAACATTGTTTTAAATAAAACAGTAACAATATCTATTTAAGAACAACATTCTCAAACAAACCATAAGCGTTCCCCTTTAACCGGCAAACTTAAGACTACGTGACTGGCACAATAAATGAAACATTATATCTACGACTTTATACCTTGTAAAATCGCAGATACATAACAATATTTCTTCTACACATTATAATAATAAGGGAGAGAAAAAAAATCAATCTTTTCAATTTTCTCATGACATTTTGTTAGAATATTAATATATAAACTATACGAGTTTTTATATAAAACTGAAAAGTAAAATTTGTTTCTTTGTTTGAACGTATTTAGGTGCTATTCTGGCTGGACCAGTTTGAATAAACTATTTCATGATATAGCCTACTCATTGAGATTATTATATGTATATTATCTAACACCATGCTATAGCCCGACATAGTTCGCACCCGACAAGAAAAGATACATATAGGTATAATATGTAAAAACGCGAGCGGAGCCGTGAACAAGAGCTAGTATTAATATTAAATTATTAACAAAAAAAACATATTTTTAATATTATATTACATTCTATATAATCTCGAGTGTGATATTTATGACGAAACCAAATTGATGCGATACATATTTAAAAGTAACAAATTATGTTTTAATATGAATAGTAATAAATAATAATGGGGTTAACAAATTAGCGATACGTAAATGTTATGACCAAAAATAGAAGTGAATTAACACAAGGATATGAGGATAAGCATTAAAATCGTGACTGATTTAATTAAGTAATGTAATAGATGGCAAAATGTCTTTGTTTATTTGTCTTCTTGTATCACACAGGAAAAGACCCAGTACCAATGTTTTCTACAGAAAGGCGGGGAAAGATACAGAATAATATTTATTTTAGAGCACCATGTAACCCCCGTGGATAATTAGTATTTAGTATGTCACTAAGGACGCGCTCAAGTGGCACTCGCCTGAAGGGTTTCGTACAATATATAAGAATTCTCGGTAAGTTAGGCCCTACATTTTGCATTTCATTGATCCCCAAAAAATTTCACGATCAGAATTCATTGACTATTAGAATAAGATCCTTTACTACGTGGTTATAATTCAGATACATATTACTAAAATATCTAAGAAGCTCCTTAAATCTATATTATTTGATCCTAAGGTTATGTTCCATATTTTTTTACAAAGAATAACCGGTCAAATGAAATCAGTAGTCTGTACCAGCCAGCCAGTGTGTGAGACAGGTAGCCGAGTAAGATGAGACAATATACTGCTGAGATAAGAGTAAAAGTTGACTGGCGACTAGGCCATCTTCCAGTCAACAGATAGGCGATTGTAATCTTCAAATGTACATTAATAACAATATTTTAGATTATCTTAGAGAAAAAATACATAATTTTGTTAATGCTATAGCAATATATGTACTTTAGTACTAAATATAGTAATAATCAATGATAGAATGATTGTTTTGAGGTGCAAGTTCGATTCTAGTGTAAGACAAATATGGTGATATGAGGCGCATTAGGTTTATATGTAGTTATAATTTTTCAAAGAAAACATGAGTTACGATCAATTTATAAATATTATATATACATAATATACATATTATGTTTACTTAATATTATAAAATGTAAAAGTATTTTAAAAAGTTTTATACAATAACGGAATAAAGGTTGGACGTGATTATCTGCTTATTATTTATGGATGAAAGTGACTTTATTCTGGTCCATTAAAAGCATCTCATGGATGCTGATATATTGGAAAACGATACCGAGACTCAAGGGTTGCTTTACAGATAATTAAATGAAATTATCAATCAAACATATTGTCCTCCATATCATTCAAGTTGTGATGATCAGATCAGAGAGCAAAATTACTTCGTAAATGATCTATCTGGTTGAACAAGCTCATTTGAGTGTCCGAGGCGAGTCACGGCCGGTCACTAGCAGGGAGCGGGTTTTGTATTCACAAAAGACACAAGACAAAAACTTTGTCATATATAAACATTAAAATACGTAACCATTGGCGAATTCAAGGTCGATTTGTCGCGTCGCGTTTTTATTGAGACATCCGTTCAATTGTTAAAAGAGTTTATTTTTTAACCGACTTCAAAAAGGAGGAGGTTTTCAATTCGATTGGTATTTTTTTTAATGTATGTACACCGATTACGCTGAGATTTATGATCCGATTTACGTGATTCTTCTTTAGTTTGATAAGGAATAGTTGCCATTTGGTCCCATAAAAATTTAACATAGTTTGGCCCAGTAATTTTCAATTTATGAACATTTTTTGTGAAGATTTTTTTAACGTGGACGATGTGATTTTATTTTAGTTTGTGTACGGCTTTTTAGGAGTTTTCATTAAGGTTGATTATATATTATTATTAACCCGTGTCCAGATAAATGGGTTTAGGCTACCTGTCATTGAAGTGGAGCGAGCGTGCGGAGTAGAGAAACTAAGAAATATTATAACCAATGTTACATTATTATCTACTGTAGTTTACAGAACAATCTATTACAGATACTAAAAAGTAAAAAATAAAAAAACTACCTTTAAAAAATCGACTTCAAAACTAAAAAGTATGAAATAACTTAATAATGATTTAATTTAATACACCTCTTATGCAAACCAACCTTTAATATTAATAAAATACTATTATTTGTATGTGCTACCTATTGATAGATTTGAAGTCTGTGCCTCTAATATAGATTTCTCAGATCGCGGCGAGTGTGGGTACCTACTATTACATTTGACTTGGCATTATGAAGTAACAAACATCCATCCAAACATCTAAAATTTCACATCTATACTTATTATAAAAATAAGTCCCCCGGCCGCGTCTTTCTGTCCTCCTGTCTGTCCTCCTGTCTGTCTGTACGCGATAAACTCGAAAACTACTGAACGGATTTTTATACGGTTTTGAACAATAGAAAGAGTAATTCTTGAGGAAGGTTTAGGTATATAATTTATTATGCTTTTATGTAAATTAGCTGAAATACGGCGACAAATGTTGAAGAGGTCGCAAAAAATCTCGCCAAATGGGAACTTTCCACGCGAACGCCGCGTAAACTAGCAAAGATACAGTTAAGTAATGTACTAGAGAATTCAAAATCTATAAAAATGCTACAAAAAAGTCCGCGATAGCATATCTCTATCTCTTACGGTTGACTTACAATAACCACTTTTATGTTAACATTTTTAATTAAAAACATTACGTTATTTTCAAAGTTATTTTCTTTAGTTCGGTATTAATCCTTATCCAAATGAATATTTTAGTTAGCTTAGTCATTTAATGCAGATTAAAATTGCTCTTTACACTAAATCAATCAGATGAATAGTTTTTGAGATATCGTTGTTAGAAGTAATTAGTAGCGAAACATTTTTAATGCTTGGCGAGCATTGAGATGCCTACGGCGAGTCCATCCCCTCTGCCCCGCATCGCTCGACCGCCTGCTCAAGCTATATAAACCGGGCGATGTAGCGCGCGATCCTAGGATACTTTTTACCGCGGGAAAATATCTTATTTCTGAGGAAAAATACAAAAACTGCAATGTAAGAGTATACTAATATGTAACACCTAAGAATTTAGTTTTTGGTCATCTGAACGCGGGCGGAGCCGCGGGCAATGCTAGTTTATAATATTAGTAAGACATATTTATAATTATTTACGAATCCTTCAAGATTATTAAAAACATTATATAAAAATGTAAACGTCTAGAAAAGCATTTGACTTGGTGAATAAACGTAGAACAAAATGATACTTACTAAAATAAAAGATCGAAAAAAATTATCTGTTCCACTAAAGTCTAGAACATTAAACGCGATCGTCACGTACATGTTAATTTATATGCATATATCTACATATATGAGGTGATTAACACAGATAATAAAGTAATTACAGGTCGAACTTTATACGTTGAATATTTGTATAAAATAGTTACTAGCGACTTAATCTCGCTCGTGTGCGTCCCTAGGCGCCTTTTGTATTAATATCATTATGAACAGACAACGCTGTATTCCCAAAATTTTATTGCTAACAGAATCCTATATGTTACTTAGTCACACTGTGTTTAGTACACAGTGTGACTTAGTAAATCATCTATCAATTATTATATATCAATCATTTCATCTAAATCCACTTAGTTACAGCGTGATGAAGTAACAAACATGCATACACATACAAACCTACGCTTTTACAGCAATACGATTAGTTGAGATTACCTCAAAAATAAAAGCAGTCTTCAGAATTTCGTACAATAGGATCGAGTCATGACCTCATTGAGAGAACATTTTGTAACGTTTATTTGATTTTTTTTATATATTTGTTATACTGGAAAAGTCTTGCCATGTTTACTTTTAAAATACGTTTTTGACCTTACTAAAGAGATAATATCTGGTGAAAAGAAGGTTCTTGTCGTTTCTCGAACGCACTCGGCCATATGAGGCAGTTAGTATAAAATACATGAGTCGAATTTTATTTTATGCTTTGTTTAAAACATTAATTTATATACATCCATTATATATTCTTACTGTAAATGCTAAGGTTTATTTATTGGCTTGTCCTTCTTTAAGCAGAATGAAGCCACGAATTGGCGTGAATTTTTGCATATAAAAAAATATGTAATCCAAAGAGCGTCATACAATATTACTTATATATCTGGCATAATGACATAAGTATTCAAAATATACTCCACTAGTGACTCAATCTCGCTTCGCTCGGGTTCCTCCCTAGGTTGATTCCACATACAAACTTTCATCCCCATTATCATCCCATTAAGGGATGATTTCAGGCATAAAAACTATCCTATGTTCTTCCCAGGGTCTCAAACTATCTTCTTACCTTTCGTTTAAATCGGTACTGTAATTTCGGAGCTTATTCGGTACAAACAAACAAAAAACCTTTCCTCTTCATAATATTAGTATAGATATTGCGAACCAAGACAGTCGGGTCACTAGATTTCTATAGTTTTATATGAGTTACATGAAATTTCTATATATTTTCGGAACTGGGTGAGTAGATTTAAAAGTAAATAAAAAAATATATAATAAATACATATATTACTTCAGTAGTAATTAATATCTTTGAACAATATAAGAAAGCAGAAGTCAAAGACATAAAATAAGGTGAACAGTGATATCAAAATTCATATAACACGCTAGCACCATCTTAACAATCTTATACCAATAAAATAAAAGTCGATCGGTGACCGTTATCAATAACAGTGATAGAATTTATATCCAATAATAGATATTGTACACAAACACGACCTCTCGAGTATCTCGTGCGCTACAGTAGAAGTATATTGACCGTCCTATCGAATATCTTATCTGGGAACAATAAAATAGAAATTGTAAAGTACCTATGTTCTAGAAAATTATTTTAGAAAAATTATAATGTATCTGTTTTGACTTATACAACGAACAATGAATTGATGACGACGATGACGATACGTTTGGATCAGTTGTAGTGACCCTGCTTGCTGTACCAGCGGTCGCGGGTTTGAGTACCGCTGGGGGCATTCATTTGTGTTATACGCACGAATGTTTGTACTCAAATCATGGGTGTTTCTATTTATAATATGTATGTATTCAAAGTTATATATGTGTAGTGTATCAACTATCTGGTATCCATTACACGAGCCTCGTAACACGTATGTGAGTTTTAAAATGGCCTGGGAGCCAACACTTGCGGGTACGCTCAGCTTGAGTGACGATATAAAAAAAGTAAGACTAAGAGCTAACCGACGACAAGTGTTTGAGTAATATAAATATTACGTATTTTAGTTATTGCCATGACATATAATGCTGAAAAAAGATCTGTGCGAGCAATTGATGACATCAATCGGATCAGATAACTCAAACCTGCATGGATTGTAAAAAATTGTTTATTATACTTACAATTGCAACAAAATGTACGAGTATATTTTGTAATATGTAGAATATTTATTTTTCATAATTTCAATAGTTGAATAAAAAACAGTACTAACCGAGTTGTAAGAACAAGACTTAGTTTGAAAAAGTGAATGTGTACGACGGAATAATTAATTTAAAAACATGTATATATTAAAATATTGTGACTCAATTATACAAAGAAAGACCTGTTGAGTTTCCCACCGGCTGCTTTCAGAACTATATTCGAGGTGTGTGGCTTCCTCACGGACTGACTACCGAAATCTATACAGATAAATGAAATTGAAGTGTCTTTTTGTAATATTAAAATAACAGCTTTTTACTAAATGCATATGAAATTATATGGGATAGGTACTTATAAGAAAAATATGATTCTTAACATTTCTGTCTGTCTGTCTGTTTGTTTGTTCCACTTAATCTCCAAGACGGCTGGCCCGATTTTGACGGGACTTTCACCGGCAGATAGCTGATGTTATAAAGTAACTTAGTCAACTTTTATTTTGGAAAAAGAATAAGGGTTTTGCTAAAAACGTACTTAGAGACGCACTCGAGCAAAGTAAGGGTAAGTCGCTAGTTATACATACATATATCCCGAGTACACTCGTGACTCACTTGTAGCAATGCCGAAATATCAGAAACGTAAGAAAAAAATATGCTGCTTACAACATAAAAATAATATCAGTGACTTTGAAAGGTAAAATTCAAACGCACTAGTGAAAGTCAGACTGAATAAAATATAATATGATTTGAATGTATTTCAACAAAGAATTGGACGAGACGTTCGAGACGTAATAGAAGCCAAATCACTCGAAAGCAACTGAACTTGAATCGGACTTTGTATTGCACAGATATTGTACGCAATATAATATAATATTGTATGGGTATTTGTTAACTTAAGAATTTTATTATTGCCATGATTTTATTGAGACTAAATGTACTTGAGCAAAAATATTCTACTACAGTTTTTTTTAATCAAATTGTAGTCAAAAACAAGCAAAACTAAGCAAAAATTAGATGTTTCACTTACAAAACCTTTATATAAAAATAAATATGTTGGGACATTAACACACAGCACCATCTAGTTCCATAGTAAGCTAAGAAGCTTGTGTTATGGATACCAGATAGTTGATATACTATAGATATATATCTTTAAAACATACATATTATAAATATAAACACCTATTGACTGGAGTAGAAAGAAACATTCATGCTCATCACACAAATGAATGTCTCCACCGGGAATCGAACCGGCGACCGCTGGCACAGCAATAGTAGGGTCACTACAAACTGAGCTATACGTGTCGTCCATATACATACATAGTTTAAAACACAAATTTTATTTAGTAAAGTACCACGCGGACGAGGCATGGCCACTTTCCAAATGTTCCGATGAAGGAAGCCTTTCTCTCGTAACGATCATTAAACATTACTTTATATAATAAGGCGGAATAAACAGACACTTGTAATATTCTAATTAATAGCCAATGTTAATAAATTGAAAGAAAATAAAAGAAGAAAGACAAAATTTTGTAACGCAAAAATAATTTTTCAAAACCAATTAGTACTTCCTGAGATTAGCTCGTTCAAACAAACAGACAAACAAACTCTGCCTCATTATAATATTATAGTATACATTGAAATAGATGTTAAATCAATATCTATAATACTTAATAGAAGCCATGCATTTAGAATATTGAAGAGGTTTGTCTGTCTGACTGTGAAACTGATGACTAATAACTATTAATTGTCTAATTATTATCATCGTGATAACATAAATCCCATCTATTTAAGAATTAAAAAGGCGCTTTTCAGTCGCTGATTAAATTATTTTGTAGCGAGTCATACTTGGAATAAAAACAAAAAGAGATATACGCGATAACAATACTCGTAATATATTTTATGCATGTTTTACCTTATTCTGAGAGTTCAGAGATTGCTTTATCATTCAGATTACCTTTATTGAAATTTCTTTATATAAAATCACTTTATAGTATTATAATTTATATTAAACGTCTGGCAGTTTTTTCGTTTCTGTACAAAAATGGCACATAAATCTATACGTATAATAAAATTCTGAGTCGAATCTGTACTTACATTTCATATTTTTGGAATTTCTTATTGAAAAAGCCATTTTTATCGATACGGAGACCGAATCTATAGTTTTTAGAATTTTTGTCTGTCTGGAAACCCACTGGAATAAAAACACCGATTTTGATGAAATTTGGTATGATGATACTAGATTAGCCGGGTCAACATATAGCCTCATAGGATACTTTTTACTGCGGGAAAATATCTCATCTCTGAGAAATCTATACTAACCGTTAAAACGTATCTAGGGCCGACCCCTAGCAGAACGAGGATGAGTCGCTAATGAAAAATATTAAATAGTAAAGGTTCTAGGTTCTATACATAGATACCTACTTAAAAACTTTTAGTACATCATTTCGTAAGTTTTGATCATTAAAAACTTAGAAAATGTTATTTTTCTATACAATATTGGAACCCCTAGATCACCGGGATAGAGAGTAGTGTATGTCACCTCTCGACCTCTCGACCAGTGGGTACATTGTTTTTATGTAAAAAGTCCCATCAATGCTGCGTCGAAGAAAAACACACCAAGAAAGACGCTATTGAGTAAAAATGTACAACTTATAATATTCTACAGTGGGAGGCTCTTTTTAAATACAGATTACGATACTCACATCTGCTCTAAAGGCCCAGGATTCGTTTCTCGGTTGGGAAATTTATTTATATTACGCCATAATAATTTAGTCCATATTTTCGTGTGTATTTTAAGGAGTGCAATAATGTAATATTACCATCATGGGAGACATAGTGTGAATAATTAAATTTAATTACCCAATTAATACAAATTATAACTGCGAATAAAAGCTTACAATGATTGTAAAAGCTTTTCGACAAGCTTTTAAAGTAGTTGTCGGCGCTGGCGCATGCAAAAGTAATATTACTAATGTAGGTCGCTGATATGAAAACGTGTCCCTTATCTTGATCGCTTGTCTGACCATAAGTTAGGGTGGTTTGTAGGGTTGAGTTTTTGTAAAAAGGCTACATATATTTCGAAACTCATAGTAAATATGTTTATAATTGAGTGGATTACAATCAAATTACTACAAATTAAAGTTACTAGCAAATCACATTTTTGACCAAATTTTTGACCATTTTCTATCAAACGAGCCTAGGTTAGAAGGTTTTACTACTTAGTAGTGATTGAAAAGTTCCACTATCCACTTAATCATCAAATCTCATAAACTTACAAAGTTACAAACCGATACGACAGTTAAATGTACGTACATTTAATAGAATATTTGTTTTGAATCCATATAACTTTAAATGCTCATTTTAAGTTGATTAATATATTGAGTTATAATTTGGCCAAAATGCATTTGATACTAGAGAAAAAACTGTTCACATAATGGACCACCAATAGGATACACATCAGCGTAAAGCACATCCAGAAAACTGAAAAAACCCATGTGAGTAAAATTATTTTAACGAAATTGTCAAGACCAGGACTGAACCCGCGCCCTCTGACTCAGAGACAAATACTCCGACCACAAGTAGTAGTTTAAATTTAAATTAAACATTTGGATTTGCTGCCATCGAAACTTTTATTATTATTGCGATAAAAACAGTTAATATTAAAGACAATAGTATCTAAACCAGAAGATAAACTTATCTTAAAAATATTATAACCCTTACTGACAAAGCGACATTGATAAGAAACGTATATTTAATTATTATAAAACAACTAGCATTGCCCGCGGCTCCGCCCGCGTTCAGATGACCAAAAACCAAATACTTAGGTTTTACATATTAGTATATTTTACTATGCAGTTTTTCTCAGAAATGAGATATATTTCCGCGGTAAAAGTATCCTATATGTTGACCCGGATAACCAGCTATCACCATACCAAATTTCATCAAAATCCCTCCAGTGGTTTTTCTGTGATGCGGTAACAGACAGACAGACAGACAGACACACAAAAATTCTAAAAACTATAGATTCGGCCTCTGTATCGATAATAATGTCTATTTCAATAAGATTTTCCAAAAAATATTTAATGTACAGATTCGGCTTAGTTAGAATTTTATTATATGTATAGATTAATTCACCAAACTCTGTATACAACCCTAACTGTAAATGCCAATATATGTTATCGCGATTACAGCAGATGTTGTTAAGAACTCGTATAAGCTCCGTAAAATAAATATCATGTAATGTTTTAATTGGCGACTTGTCATACGCAAATGGCGGTGTCACCTTTTACATCGGATACCAGTAAATGTGAACTGCTCTGAATATAAAGAGGTTATTGTTGATATACTTTGTGATTTTGGCTAATTATAAAACATAATATGTTGTGGCCACCTCACATCTTCTAACTAATTTTGATATTGGTCTATTTCAACACATTTAAATATGGTGAAAATGTTCATCATGTATACTGACCTCAAATAATATTTAAAACCACATTAAATTTGACCTTAAATGGGAGCCGAAATGGAAAAATTGATAGAATATTGCTAATCATTGATTGCACAATCAAAACATTCATAACTTTTAAATAAAAAATAAATAAAAAAAAACCAACACAATAACCTATTCATTGAGGTCATTTTAATATACGTAAACACGGTATCTCTGCTGTATTTAAGTAAAGACTTGAGAATCTTGCAGATTCCAGGTGCCGCTGCAGCATCAGACCAAGGTTACCATATATTGCAATGTCATTAAAATAACGGGATACCAAATTTCGAATCGAATAGATCTGTGGAAGTTGTTCATATTTTTTTAACATCTAGAAAATAATTGATAGTATGCAAATGGCTGAACGGATTTTCTTGATTTACATCTAAAATTCTTATTATTAAAGTAATTACCCCTTTTACAAACAAAAAACCTTATTTTTACTATAATTACCGTATCATCATGCATCTCTTTTTAAAATCCCATTGCTGGGCATGGTCTTCAACAAATGGAAAGAGGATCAGACCATAGTCCAATAATACCGTATATTCCAACTTAATGCGTATTCCAATATAAATCTCCATCATATTTATAATACTATTTACATAAGTGATCATCACCATCACGTGAATCATTACAGCTTATTTAATGAATAGGAAACGTCATACAATGTAGAGACGTTCTCGTTTATCAAATTCACATGAAGCCATTCATGTGTTCTATTTAGAATACTTTATGCTTATTTCTCTACTAATACTATAAATGGTAATGTCTGTTTATTTGTTAGTTTAATTTTTTTAACTTATCAACGTTTAGAGGTGATTTTTTGTATATATGTATGTAGGTACTCTCTAAAGGTGAAAGAGACAATTCAGATTTTATTTTGCTACACGATATACAAACGAAGATTGCTTGCTTAGCGTACATAACAAATTCGTTAGCTTACTATTACAAGATTCTATGTTAATTTTAATGAAGTTTAGTAATTTTTACATAGAACTTCGTTATTTTGTTATCGTAAAAAAAACAGAACTATGTAAAACTGAATATTTTGTAGTTATAGTGCCGCTATCTAGTGGTTTATTTTTGCAAAACTGTAGCTAATGACACATAGAACTTTGTAGCATTAATAACTAAATAAGTACTAAAATTGTAACATAGAACCTTGTAATAGTGAGCCAACGATATGTATATATACAATTTAATTCCCAAATACTCTAAATTTATTTATAACTATTCCATAAAAGTACGCTTTACATATATTCTTCTTATCTCACAGTTTGGTCTTCTTTACCTTACTGCTACCTTATCTTATATTCTTCTGTTCTACTTAGCCAACCAAATACACCTATTCATTATATTACGACAAAGAACAAGTCTTTTACATAGTTAACTGGCTGTTTAAAACAACTGTCACAGTTCCTAAGCACTCGAAGCTCGGAAAAAGAGAATTCTATTAAACTAACCGATATAGCACGTAGCAAGTTTAGAGGTCACGTCTCCAAAGGCAAACCCGTTTTTTCTGTCGATTGAATTAAAAAAAAAACATGGCGCAAAAATTAAGCACTTTGTGAAACGACGAATAGTGAATAAAAAGCAATATTTGGCGACAAATGATTTTTATTAACTACTATTCATTTTATAATATACTAGCGGCTTATCCTTGCTCCGTTTACGGTTTAACGTTTAGTATAGATTTCTCAGAGACGAGATATTTTTTCGCAGTAAAAAGTATCCTATATGTTGACCCGGACCAGCTATCACCATACCAAATTTCATCAAAATCCCTCCAGTGGTTTTTCCGTGATGCGGTCCCAGGCAGACAGACAAAATTTCTTAAAACTATAGATTCGGTCTCTGTAACGATAATAATAGCTATTTCAATAAGATTGTCCAAAAAATATTTAATGTACAGATTCGGCTTAGTTACAATTACAATTTTATTATATGTATAGATTAAAAATTCTTGTTTTCTATTTTTAAATCCTAATATCGCGTCTGAAATGAAATATATAATTGTAATACCATATTATATAAACTAGAACTAGCTACTACAAGTATTGAACTTAAGTAGTTACAACTAATATTACAGATAAACCTCTATATTAATTTTTACTTCTGTCCCCTGAAAATGGGCAAACGACGTGATATTCCATAAAGATAATTTCAATGGTCTAGATCAGCTATACTCAACCTGGCCTTTGTTATTGGCCCATCTGAAGTTACATCTCAGAGTTGGCTTCCGTTTTAAATTGTAATTACTCAGAGTTGTTTGACGAGTTCATCGATTTTGAAAACGATACCAATCTAGATGTTCTGTTTAAAGAAAAAAAAGGGAAAACAGACCATGACTGAAACGTGTTTGTGGTCCCTACAAAAAGAAGGTTGAGTATGGCTACTCTCGTGGTATTCCCTTTAACCAGAGGACCTTATATAACAATATAAGCTACTATTTTGGATGTAATAATAGAGTGCAAGCTAGTTAAACAACAAATATTAGAGTTCCTAGCATTTTTTAGTGCCAAAGTGGACGATCCACATAAAACCGCATATACACGATACACACTGCACCCAATAGCGCTAAAAGCCGGAACGAAACAAAAAACATGAAACACAATATGACAATGCCGGGGAATTGTTGCGTCTGTACACGAGCCGCGAGTATACTAACATCGTCTACTTGCGCATACATATGTACATGTAAATTTAATTGAAATGTCTATTTTGCTACCTCTAAATAGCATAAAGTAGTCGCTATTTTTGTCAATTTGTGAATTTAGTTCTTTTAAGCTATGTATAAAATATGATTCGGTTTTTTCTTAATTTACACTCTCGATTTTTCAACCGACTTCTGAAAAAGGAGGAAGTTCTCAATTAGGCCGTTTTTTTATGTTTGTTACCTCAGAACTCCGTAATTTATAAACCGATTTGGAAAATTCTTTTTTTGTTTGAAAGTTTAAGTAAGTTAATATAGTTCCACTGTGTTATAAAATACCAACCAAAGGGTGGAAAAATAGCTAGTAAAAAATTTTACCTACTTAGATTTACGCAAATATTTGACATTTTAAATAAAACTATCTTTTCGGATTACTTCGTGGATTTATTTTGATTTTTAGTTCCCGACGCGACGTTTCGAATGCTTTACAAAAATCACGGTCACGGGAGAGACTAAGGTTGTAGACGTCTCAAAGGCGTTATAGGCGGACAGTGGCTACACACTATTTTACAAAAATGATTTCAAAAATTCAACTTACTTACAATATTTGTTGATGTTTATTTCTAAACATTTTCAACAAATTATATTACTAATTATTATTTTAATATACGTGTTTCATTAAATAAAGATAAGAACAAGCAAATCGCATTTCGTAAAAACAATTTATACGATAACAACATTCATTTTAAAAACAACACATACACCATAGATAACAATCTAGGCCACTTCAGCCATAATAATTTGGTACTAATGTAAAAGGGAAAATTCAAAGCTCTATCAGAAACTCAAAAAAACGTGCCTTATCTGCGAAGAACTGGGGGAATAACTAGCTATTTAATAAAGATAAATAGCAGACAATAATATCTAATGTTTTGATGTTCACGGAACTTAACTATCGTGTAATTATCGTGATCCATCGCGATAACGG
This sequence comes from Brenthis ino, assembly GCA_921882275.1. Taxonomy (NCBI): domain Eukaryota; kingdom Metazoa; phylum Arthropoda; class Insecta; order Lepidoptera; family Nymphalidae; genus Brenthis; species Brenthis ino. The sequence goes on along the minus strand of OV170228.1, from coordinate 21,535,805 downwards.
CGGAGATACGCACTTCTACACAATATACTATAAATATTATTGAAATCACGGATAAACGCTCGCAAGACATGATTATTAATAAAAATATATACATATATAAAATACAATTGAAATGTGTGTTGGGTGATGATTCAGGGATACTTATTGGAGGTATGATGAAGATAATAAATTCAATTTGTATTATCAATAATAATGCTCAAGCATTAAATTTATTTAATTGTGTACTGAATATCATGAGTAAATAAATATATTGAGACATTTAACACACAGCACCATCTAGCTCCATGGTAAGCTACGAGACCTGTGTTATGGATACGAGATAGTTGATACACTACATATATATAACTTTAAATACATACATATTATAAATACACACACCCTGGAATACAAATATTCGCGCTCATCAAACAAACGAATGCCCCCAAGCGGGACTCGAACCCGCGACCGCAAGCACAGCAAGTGCACTAGGGTCACTAAAAACTGAGCCAAACGTGTCGTCAAACCAGTCCACCGGTTCTGAAAAAAAAGCCTCAGCCCTAACAAAAACTGGCGAAAGAAACTTCGAAAATACACCAAACTTAATAAAACCGTTAAAATCGATAGATCACTTCTTACGCTCATTGCCTAGATCCCTGCACTAACTTAACATTTGTTCGCATATAGATTGCTTACAATTAGAAACATAACGTTTTCGTCTGACGATAATGACAAAAAAATGATAATAAATGATCTCTGAGAAATATAATATAAGAAGTTGGCAGCACGATAAAATTGTCGAAATTTTATCTCACATAATTCGTTTGTTATATAAAAACATTTCATAATATTATTTAAAAAATTTATAATCTTTATTACAACAGGCCTCTGACCGCGGCTAACTGAAAAATATACGAAATATAACCGAGTCTTAAACATACGCACTTACCATATAAGTATTTACTTCTTTTTAGACCATTACCGTTATTTTACTGCCGGTGTATTTACCGTATAAGTACATGGAAACGTTAAATATTTGAAAAAAAAACCCACACGACACGCGAGACAATAATTTTGGTGCGATTTTTATAATTTAGTCGCAATTTTTTTTATGGAAACATACTCGTATCGTATAAGATATTTGGTTAATAAAGAGATAAAAGGCTTAAGTGAAATTTTGATGTTTCGACAATAGCTTCTGACTCACAGTACAGCGACCTCTTTAAAATCAAAACAATAATAATAATTGAAATTGTTTTAGATTTACGCGAATATTGGAAATTTTACATGAAACTGTAGTTTTACTATATTCCACAGTTTTATTTTTGTTTTTTGTTACCGACACAACTTATGGTTTACAACCAACATGGTCACTAACGTTTTGGACGTGTCAAGTTATATTTATTATAGACAGAAGTACCTTACAAATTGAATAAAGCATATAAAGTAACAAGTATTATTTAAACTATTCTAGAGCTGTATGGAATAATGAGACATGAATTATACAAAATTAATTAAAATTAGAAAACATCACATAAAAACTCTTTTCTCTTTGTTAGCTAAATGAATTTAATTTAGAACCAGGAAGACAAGACCTCGTTCAATTTTCAAGTAAGAGTTATAAAGCGATGTCCCATAGCATGAATAATTAATTTGTTAGACCCTAGTAAGTAACTTTTACGTAAAGTGCATCAGAAAGTATGAGGCCTTGGACAAAGTATCTATACATATAATAAAATTGTAACTGAGTCGAATCTGTACATTAAATATTTTTTGGAAAATCTAATTGAAATAGACAATATTATCGATACAGAGTACGAATCTATAGTTTTTAGAATTTTTGTCTGTCTGTCTGTTACCGAATCACGAGAAAACCACTGGACAGATTTTGATGAAATTTAGTATGATGATAGCTGGTTATCCGGGTCAACATATAGGATACTTTTTACCGCGGGAAAATATTTCATTTCTGAGAAAAAATACAAAAACTACATTGTAAGAGTATACTAATATGTAAAACCTAAGAATTTGGTTTTTGGTCATCTGAACGCGGGCGGAGCAGCGGAAAATGCTTGTCTCTAATACGATATTTGTAAAGTTAGTTCAATATCTTTTATTTTACTACATACTATATTCAGTATCAACAACTTCTCAACTTATAAGTATATTTCATATATATAACTTATAAGTATATATGCCTCGGTCTTGAGAGTAGCTCATTGTATAAATTATATAGGACAAATTTTTATCTGCGACTCTGTTCGCTTATCAAACACTTGCATGCGAATTTCCGGGAAATTATTGTTAACATACACACGGGTCTGTATGCGACTCTCAAAGGGTTAATCCCTCAACGACCGCGTACACGCCGGCGCGCATTACATTTAAAACAATAGATTTCTTAGAAATTTACCTGGTCAAACAAACAACTCATCATACCTATGTCTAAAAATTTAATATATAGTCTACTAGTATTGCCCGGGCTCCGCCCGCGTTCAGATGACCAAAAACTAAATTCTTAGGTTTTATATATTAGTATACTCTTACATTGCAGTTTTTGTATTTTTTTCTCAGAAATGAGACATTTTCCCGCGGTAAAAAGTATCCTATATGTTGACCCGGATAACCAGCTATCATCATATCAAATTTCATCAAAATCCCTTCAGTAGTTTTTCTGTGATGCGGTAACAGACAGACAGACAAAAATTCTAATAACTATAGATTCGGCCTCTGTCTCGATAATAATGTCTATTTAAATAAGATTTTCCAAAAAATATTTAATGTACAGATTCGGCTTAGTTACAATTTTATTATATGTATAGATATATTTCATACTAACGTTAAATAAAACATACCGTTTATTTCGCTAGTTGACCATAAAAATATTTACTTCAAGTAATAAAATCGTACTTATAACAAGTATGTGCTAGTTAACAAGTCATAGACGTTGTAATTACTCGAATATTATAAGTATAGAGATATACACTCATGAGTCATGAGTGTACTTCATTATTCATATTTTATTTATTTATTTATTTATTTGGTAACTTTACAGCGTTACAAAAATAATAAAATAGGTACTGTTTGAGCACAAAGTTATTAAGAAATACGGCCAAAATTAGATTACTCCATTATGATCTCTAGGTCTACTTAACCAATTTAGATGAAATTTGGTAAGAAGATAGTTTGAGACCCTGAGAAGGACATACATAGGATACTTTTTATCCCGGTAATTATCCCTTAAGGGGGTGAAAATGGGAATGAAAGTTTGTATGAGGAAGCAAGCTAGGGACGAACGAGTCGCTAGTATCTTATATAATGGACAACAGATTACTCATACATTGAAAATTATTATTCCCATATCTAAAAACATGAGGAAACTGACTAACAACTTGCCGGTATGTTATGGGGCTCTACGTCTTCGGCTCAAAACACATATTTTGTCATAGTGTTTCCTAGACATCTTACAGTTTGAGTATTACAAAAAAAAATATTAATTTTTTATATGAGTTTTAAATTTACTTAAAGTAATTCCACGAATAGGTACTTTCAATGCCATAGAAACACATTATCTCTAAGAATAATGAAAACGAATAACAAATGTTAATTAATACAGCTGATATACAATAATAAAGACCTACATAAAATGTATATAGCTAAATATATTCGTTATATACAAACATACATAATACAATTATATATTATGTAAATAAAACCATTCGCACATTAAATTAGAGACAAATAAACAAAAAGACAAAAAGGCTTTCGAAGATGCAGATACACTATGGATAAAACAAATATGATGATAATAAATAAATATATAATAAATAAATTTCATACACCAACAAGTATTTAGACAAGCGTATCAAAATTGCGAAAACGATTACGTATAAAACTGCAGTTGCACACAATCCGTACCGATTTCCTTTCTCACGTAATGCCTTTGCTCACTGTTGTGGGAATTCGTTCCAAAGGACTGGCCCATCTTGACTACAACAACACTGTACCAAAAGTCACAAATCACTATATTATAATAAAAATCAGCTGATAACGCTCAACGTTTATAAATAAAAGGTATTTTCTCATAGCACGGCACGTCCGCACGCGGCGGTGGTTCGACAGATACTGAATGTCGACGAACGGTGACCGATAACGTATAGAACTGACCCATTTGATCGTATCTTGTTTACTTTATAGATAAATTGAGATCTTTGTGCATTTGTCTAGGTCACACTGTGGGAATTATTGGCCGATAATGTGCAAATCGCAACACACTCACAACATATATTAAATAAACAGTTACGTACATTTGTTAAGACTTAACACTATTTTTCTGGATTACGGGTTCAAAGTTTGATTAAAATCTGTTAAGTTTATGTACAAGACAACAAAAATATTATATTTTTAGAATATGTTATGTATTACGCTATTTTAGGACTGTGATAATATACTGCCAATGATAACAGTTTCCATATTTTTCTAACAGTTGCGTAATCTATTGCTTTGATAGAGCACTTTAAGAAGGTCGTAGAATTGATTTTATCAAGAAGGTTGAAGATTATCAATAGTCTATAAAGGGATAAAGCATGAAAAAAAATATATTTACATAAAAGAGATATGAAGTTCTGGCAACGCTCATGCAAGTATCTTATGACATAACTTTAAAAGGCCATACATACTAGGCGACCACGACCGAGACCATTGTCACAGCGACTAGCAATACATCGAAGGTCGCTAACAAATGTGGTCGCGTAATATTTCACGAGCAGGGTCAAGTCTAGATTAAATATAATAATAATAACATTTTTTCTATACATACTCGTATAATAAAATTGAAACTAAGCCGAATCTGTACATTAAATATTTTTTTGGAAAATCTTATTGAAATAAACATTATTATCGATACAGAGGCCGAATCTATAGTTTTTAGAATTTTTGTCTGTCTGTTACCGCATCACAGAAAAACCACTGGAGGGATTTTGATGAAACTTGGTATGGTGATAGCTGGTTATTCGGGTCGAGGTATATAGGATACTTTTTACCGCGGAAAAATGTCTCATTTCTGAGAAAAAATACAAAAACTGCAATGTTAGAGTATATTAATATGTAAAACCTAAGAATTTGGTTTTTGGTCATCTGCACGCGGGCGGAGCCGCGGGCAATGCTAGTTAGATGATATATATATATAACTTTTATATATATATAAAAGTTTATTTTTAGTTATGTGTATTTTAATTTTTGTTACTCCGCCACATAATGCATTTTTTAAGTTTAAGCTCAAATTATACCACTTAATGTTATTATATTTCTATATTATATAATTTTAATCAATTTTTCCCATATTTTTATATCAACTGTTTACTTATACTTCTTACAAAATAGTTTTAATTTTTTAACATTTACAAAATTGAATGTGTTTCACTCCGTTTTAAGTATTTTACCTTTTTAGGTGTAGTTTTTATAATTTTTTGATGTTTTTTTTTTTGGGAATTACTTACTTTTTATACATTTAAATTTTAAACCTTCACATTTTTAAATTTTTTTTATATAAGTACTTAAATATTTATTTTGTAATTTTTTTATACATGTTTTTTTACTGTTTATTTATTATTTTTTTACTCTACTTTTTACACATTTATTATTTATTTATATTTTTCATAAGATAGATATGTAGTATAAGTTTCGGAACAATTATTGTTTATGCATATTAAGTTACCCTTAAATGTGGTGTATAGTGTAAAAAAATATTTTATAAGAATTTTTGTATAAAAGATCAAAAGCACTGTATACTATGTTGGCTTCCTATATAATAAATAAATAAATAAAAGGATGATCGATTTGGATGAAACTTATTTCACATATGACCTGGAGTAACACTCGGGTATTTCACGCAAATTGGGACGCACATGAGCGAAGCGAATTAATGTCGTTAGTAATAATTATAAGTCTTATTATATTAAATAATTTGATTTTTTTTATTGATTATTTGGCGGATAAAACAATCCTAATTCTAACAACTGATGTGTATTAATGAACAAAGAGCATATTCACTACAAGGTGAACTTCTACGCACGTCGGCTTGCTGAGATGTAAACAATAGTGTCATAGCTGATAAGAAATGAGGTGTTATTGTTCGCACTGGTTTTTTTTTTATAAAATCGACGAAGGTAATGAAAGTGCGTTTTGATTTGTCCAGATATCTCGAGAAATTATAATTTATGAAAATAAGTTTTAAATAAAAAGATAGAAAATTTAATTTAAAAGAGAAAAGATCTCTATAGTTTTTACGTAAGAAGAGTAGTTCTGAAGACATTGAAAAGAGCGCGTGTTTCGCGATAGTGGCGCCAGCACCTCTCGAGCGACCCCTCAAACTTGGCTTTGGGTTTAGGTAATGCCCCTTTATCAAATGGCAATATCGCGACAATTGCTTTATTTTATGTAGACTAATTCACCTACAGACTGGACTAGATAGCTGAATGAGAACTTTGAACGTTTTTGCCTGCGGTTCTGCACGCATGGAGAGCGAGGTAGGTGATGGTGTGGCCTATGCCTATGTTGCAATTTATAACTTAGCCAAAATATCTTTAAAATCTGTTGAGCGGTTAAAGCGTCAAAAGGTAACAAACAGACAAACAGTGTAAGGTAATTTATTATATATTTTTTTTCAAATTAGTCATTCAAAATAGTCTGCATTTACTAGTGTCTTAGTCATTTGCTGTAGCAGACTAATATCCTGCGAAAGTCACGTGACGATTCTAGGATAAAAATTAGCCTATGTCACTTGCTCAATGCAAAATTTACGTTGCTGCATGTAGGACTAGCTAACAAATTCACTATTGCATACTCAGTTTAAAAAAGTAAAAAAATGTGTTTCTTCTTCTTCCTCCTGTTTACACGATCTAAATCTTAGTTCACCATTTCCAATGTTGGTCTACCCTATGTGGTGTATGTACTTAATAGCACTAAAACTACAAATGCAATGTTAAGTGTATCAAATGGTCCTTAATCTATACATATGTATATATGTATGTAAGTACTCAGCCCTTTTTAACGTCCCACTGCAGGGGGTAGGCCTCCCTTCAGAACGAGGGGAATCAGGCCATAGTCTACCACGCTGGCCAAGTGCGGGTTGGCGGACTTCACATGTCTTTCGAAAACTTGCTAGGTTCTCTCGATGATGATGATGGTGATGGATCCAGGTTTCCTAACGATGTTTTCCTTCACCGTTAAGGCGAGTGGTAATTATGTTGGAAATGATTCGCACATAAAAATATCAGAGGTGCGAGACCCGGGGTTTGAACTCGCTTCACTCGGTTTCCCAAGCTAGTGCGTTACCATTGGGCTACCACTGCCTAATCTATACATATATGTACTTAATAAAATTCTGAGTCGAATCTGTACACATAATATTTTTTGAAAAATCTCTTTGAAACAGTCATCATTATCGATACAGAGGCGGAATGTAGTTTTTAGAATTTTTGTCTGTCTGGGAACGCATACGAGGAAACCACTGGACAGATTTTGATGAAATAGCTGGTTATCCGGGTCAACATATAGGATACTTTTTACTATGGGAAAACATCTCATCTGTGAGAAATCTATACTAACTGTCAAAACGTACCTAGGGACGAACTCGAGCGGAGCGAGGGTGAGTCACTAGTTTAAAATAAATTTTTATTTACTTATTTTTTAATAAGTTACGCGTCGTATTTCATGGAGTAAAATATTAGACCGTTATTAAGGCTTTCTTTCAGAGTAATGGTAATTACTAATTACTATCTACGCGAGAGTTTGTTACTTTATCGTAATTACATACAGCAGTAATAATTTATAGATATTTTTGCATCAAGATTATTTAAGGGCCAGCGTATAGTATATTTTATCTCGGTACATTAAATGATCCTTGATATATCAATTTGTTTATAAATAAAACTATATTTTCGAATTTTTTAAAATGTCAAATATTCGTAAATGTAAAGCATTATATTATCATCGTATATAATAAATGTAAGTATTATTAAGAAATGAGTAATTGAAGAAGATAATCTTCACTATTTTATTTAAACTTTACCGTGATCACATTCTAACAATCATGATTATCTAATATACCACTTTAAAACAAGTTGTTGCAGCGACGTTTCCTATTTTTCTGGCAAATAATTCTAAAGGCTTTGAAGTTTTTAATTCCGCACCAATTACCCGCAGTGGGTTCACAATAGCTGAAGAGAGCGTCCAATCTATTCTTAGTTTACTCAATGCACTATTTTCTATCAAGAAATGAGAGATAATGAAATTATATTTCAGATAATTTTTACTTGAGATGGTATAAAATGAAAGAGCTTGATATGACCAGATCAAGAGATATGAAACACAAACTCAGGTTTCTACAAATTCTTTTATATCTAATATATTGTATAGTATGTTTTCTATATATATGCTACTTCTATTTGAATGGGAAGAGAAAACAGCTTCAGTTTTACAAAGGACTAATTAAATAAGTATTTTCATTTTGCTTATAAAGCGAAAGAAGGTTATTATAAATGTTATCTAAGAAAAAATATATAAAAAGCACTATGTTTATAATATAAACATATAAAAGCTTATAGGAACTTATTTAACTAGAGGCGTACCCTGACTTCGCTCGGGTTCGCCTCTAGAAAAACAAAAACAAATCTATCCCACGGGTACCGTACATTTTTCCGAGTTATGTGTTATTCTGATGTATGAGCTATATTATTGTAGTTTCATTAAAATTCATTCAGTAGTGAAAGAGTAACAAACATCCATACATCCAGACATTCATACATCATCTAAAACTTTCCCATTTGTAATATTTCTTAAAAATCGGTAAAGTAGGATATTTTTTTTAAATTAAACAACATTTCATTACGCAACGCATAATTAAATTTAAAAAATATAGAATTTTTATATATGAATCCTTGAATTCAGAAAATTGAGTCCTGACCGATTTCAGATACGGTGGCTCCTACCAATGAGACTTATCATCAAGAGCCTATGATCTGCTGTCGAAACTAGCCATCAAACTAATAAAGCTGTATATACATAAGTTTCATACAAACTATGTCGAATTCCTATCTCTAATAAGATGAAGCACATAATATGGAAAGATTTTTGGAATTCACCGTTAGTTTTTTCATGAATCACGTTATTTCTCAGAATGAGATGACAAATGCAGCGATAGATGACGTGTAAATAATAATTGATGCTATTTATGATTTTAGATTTAAAAATAACATTTAATATATATTTAAACTAGCGACTAGTTACGTTTTAACGTTTAGTATAGATTTCTCAGAAATTAGATATTTTCCCGCAGTAAAAATTATCCAATTGATTGACTATTTAATATTTTTAGTAAATATTGAATATTTTAGTTGACCCGGATAACCAGCTATCATCATACCAAATTCCATCAAAATCTATCCAGTGATTTTCCCGTGATGCGGTAACAGACAGACAGAAATACAGACAAAAATTCTAAAAACTATAAATTCGGCTTCTGTATCGATGATAGAGTCTATTTCAATAAGATTTTCCAATAAATATTTAAAATACAGATTCGGCTTAGTTACAATTTTATTATATGTATAGATAATCACTGATGTCTGATATTTCTTTACCATAATCCATAGTCCACCACGCTGCCCTAGTGTGGGGTGGCGGACTACACATGCCTTTTGAAAACTTGCTAGGTTCTCTAGACATGCAGGTCACGATGTTTTCCTTCACCGTAAGACAAGAAAGTAAAGGTTTTACATTTAATTTGCTATTTTATAATAAAAAAAACAACGCAAAGCTTTTAATTATAAGTCCGTATATTTGCTCATGACATATTACTAAGGAAACTTTCTAGTTTCGACTTGTATCAACGCACGTCTATTTTCACATACTTTATACTACGTTACGAGTTTTGTTGCTAGTTAAATTTACCCAGGCGCATTTCATAAGAATATTGTAACTTAAAAAATGCTTGAATGTTATGTTGAATATTGAATAATAATAAGAGCTTTTAATATAGTAATAAAATAAAAATGTATTTGTAAAAAATAATAACGACCGCTTGGTATATTAAAATTCTTCCGTCGGAGATCACAGGTTCTACTGCGCAGGACAAATATTGGCCATGTTAATGTTGGTTAAAACTATAATAAGATATTAATATCGAATAAATTTTAGAAAACGTTTTAAGTACTTGAATACAGTTTTTTTTCTTTTTTTTAGCTTATCGCCATCCACTGCTGGAAGAATTCCTCCCCCATAGCAAGCCAACCATTCCGATCTTGGGCAGCCCACATGATGTGGGCCACATCTATCCCCGTATAACCTGCCACCTTTGTATACACCCTATACACACTTAGTATATATAAATTTTCATCGTAATTGTATACAACACAGTATTCAAATAAACTCAAAGTAAACAAGCTGTAACAACTAAAACGTCAACTACTCAAAAATATTACGTCTTAAATATCATCATTTGAGTTCGCACTCCGACTGCGCGTGCGCATCCTCCCTGCTCGAGCAAAGTAGCAAGATAAAACCTTAGGAGCATTCACCTTACGTACAAACTGGTATAAAGGTAGTCGACCGCCCGCGCAGAAAGCATTAAAATGGCGGGAAAATTATATTCTGATATTTATTAGGAATTACTTATGTGAAAGAAAGGGAAAAAAATTATTATATAATCTTATATTTATGTATTTTTTTGTCTTTTAAAGATTATATTGTGTTTACGTGAAAAGACTCAATAGAAATACTAATCTATACATATAATAAAATTCTAACCGAGTCAAATCTGTACATTAAATTTTTTTGGAAAACCTTATTGAAATAGTCGCTATTATCGATAGAGGCCGAATCTATACTTTTTAGAATTTTTTCTGTCTGGCTGTCTGTGACCGCATCAAGGAAAAACCATTACAGGGATTTTGATGAACTTTGGTATGATGATAGCTGGTTATCCGAGTCAACATATGATGTTCTGCTGGCCGATTCCGGCCACGGCGGCCAATCTCATTGAGACTAACCAACTGCGCAGGAGATATTATAGTGCACAAGTGTACGCGTAGACACAAGTGTACTCTCTATTCCTCAATAACTAAGCTTGGCCCGACCCGGGACTCGAACCCAGGACCTCCGGGTGTGCAGCCGTACATGCTAGCCACTACACCACCGAGGCAGTTCAAGTCAACATATAGGATACTTTTTACTGCGGAATAATATCTCATCTCTGAGATATCTATACTAAACGTTAAAACGTCACTAGGGACGAGACCGAGCAGAGCGAGGATGAGTCGCTAGTTTAACATATGACTCCCTCTTTACATTTGAATACAAAATGTGTGAAATCGCAGGAAAAAGTGTACTTCTAAATTGTTCGTAAATTAGAAATATTTAAGAGTTCGATAAAACCCGCTCGTAAGATAAATAATCATAAGCTTTATTTATATATTTATATATTACTAGAAAAATTTGGCTTCTAGCCTATGAGTATAAATCAGACATCTATTATAAACAAATGCGATATTAACAAATAAAGAAACTAAAATATAGCGAATTTTCGAAGAGAAACCTTGAATATATTAAATCTACCTAGAAAGCAGACAATAATTAATGAATGTAAAAATACTCTCCGGAAATTCATAACTTTTGCCTGAGAATGAAATGTTTGAATGAGGAAAAAGTTAAATCTTTACACGTTTGTACGTTCGACCGTACGTAGTGCCACTTGTCAGATGCAAATGTGATTTTATTTATTGCCAATATCTACATAGGTTTATAATGTACTAGCGACTCACCCTCGCTCCGCTCGGATTTGTCTCTAGGTACGTTTTATCGGTTAGTGTAGATATCTCAGAAATGAGACATTTTCCCGCAGTTAAAAGTATCCTATATGTTGACCCGGATAAGTGATAACCAGCTATCATCGTATCAAATTTCATCAAAATCCCTCCAGTGGTTTTTCCGTGATGTGGTCACAGACAGACGGACAGACAAAAATTAATTCGGCCTCTGTATCGATAATAATGACTGTTGCAATAAGATTTTCCAAAAAATATTAAATGTACAGATTTGAATTTTATTATATGTATAGATATAGATAATGCTATATATTATAAGACGATTTGGTCTATCAATATGACGATTGTTAAAAGAAATATTATATTCAACACGTTATCAACCAACACTTTAACAGTAGATATTATATAACAATTATCGACGAAGACTAATGATTAATCTAATAACGCCGCCTCGTTGCTCTATTTCCTTGCATGATTGGCTGCAGATCTAGAAGTCTTGACTTAGTCGATTAACTGTTAGTTATTAGTTTTACATCACGAAGTAAGTCCCAGTAGCAGACCGGAGTTGGGAAGTTTGGTGATGTTTCATTTCTATGCCAAGAAGAAAGCACTTGTAGTATTGCGCCTGATATATTTTTGTTCGTATCAAGTATCGTCAAGACGATGTTTGAGAGTGAAAGGAATAGAGAAGAAAAGGAAAAAATATGACTGATACCGAAATCTGCAGAAGGATATCATTATTAAATATTAAGTTTCTAAACAACGACAGAAGCCACAGTAGATCATGATCCAGTATATTATAATATAGACAGGATTACGAAAGAGATTTGTTAGATAAACATAATGGACAAACAATATTAAATCAAGGCTGTAACGACGAACGTCAGAACTCATATTAAAACCATTACATCTGGCGATAAAATACTAACAATAGATGCACAATATATTGTATAAGTAAATTATATAAAGTAATAATATAAATAATTGAGTAACGTGTAATATTTAAGTTACTTTTTAAAATGCTAGGTATTACTTATAGGATGCGTAACTTGATCGTACTATTATTATACTTATTGTCACTCAAGTTGCATAAATCGGATGCCAGTAATGAATATATCTCAGAAAAAAAATATTATTCAAACACTACCTTTTTTGTTTGTTTGTTTGTCATTCAAACACTACCTGAAATTCCATTTATGTAAATAACTAGCGGTAGATTCCCCATACAAACTTTCATCCCCATTTTCACCCTCTTACATGATGATTTCCGGAATAAAAAATATCCCATGTCCTTCCCAGGGTCTCAAACTATCTTTTTACAAATTTCATCTAAATCGATCCAATACTTTTTGAGTTTATTCGTTACAAACATATAAAAATATGTACAAATCTTTCCTCTTTATAATATTAGGGTAGAAGTGTAGATTACTCAGGGTGGTTGCTAGTAGTGTGATACTCTAAGTTCTACATGTGTACACGATTCTTATTGTTTCGTATGAAATATTTGTATATATGTATATATATACGGCTATATATATATATATATATATATATATATATATATATATATATATATATATATATATATATATATATATATATATATATATATAGTTTCCGCAACTTAATACGTTCTTTTTCCAAGATTAACTAAACATTAATGTATTCACTCACACAATTCCGGTAAGGCCAAACCGCGACCTTTTTTGACTAGTAGGTAGCTCGTATTCTATAGGAATATAACATGTAGGTCTAGCGGCGGCTTTCTTACCCTTTAGGTTAAACTTTTAGTAAGCAATTCAACCCCAGTACCGTTTTTCAAATAGTATGAAAAGTCTAATACAAGGTAAGTCTGAAACAATCCTTTTATTAAAGATATAGCATCACATAATAAAAAATCAAAAAGAAATCACATAATATATCTCTAATAATATATTTATATATTTTTTTTCATGGTTCAGTGAACGTTGTGAACAACACCCTAAAGTCCTACCTACATAAAGTGCGTGGCAACAGTTGGACGCGTAGAGCTGAAGATCGAGCTGAATGGCGTGAGCTGAATGGCGTGGACTAAGAGAGACGTATGTCCAGCAGTGGACGAAAGCCAACCTATAATGACGATGCTATTGACTGCGTGCTGTTTTAAACTACAAGTGCTTAGAACTACGCAATCAAATCCACTAAATAAATTCATCCATTGCATTCTTATCTGGAGTTACTCTAAGCACAATCAATTTGTGCCGAGCTGTGTTGGTGCCAGGTTTGCTAGTGTCAGTGAACTCGTAAAGCATAATCTTTAGACTTCATTCGATGCCAAATTATACTGTAGCTTTTGAACTACTTTGCAGTCGTATCTGTATTAAATCTTTGTTAAAAGTAGAGTTACGTTTAATGTGGGATTTAAATATATAGCCGAGGTATACATAAATTTCTGTACGCGTACATTGACTCTACACTCTGCAATAGATTTGGAGTAAACGCATCATTATTTGCGTACTTTCGACCTTTTTTGTACAATCAAATTGCTTGTTAACTGTTTGAAGGATGATGAGAAAATACTTGTAATTGTATATACATACGTGTCAAATGCTGGTAGTGGTAGTAATACAAACAACCATCAACATTGCTGTGAATAAAACGATCAAATTGATATTTTTCGCTAGAAGGGAAGGCTTTTCCAAATTTCTATACCAAATTCTCATTGATATATTCGATTTTTACTTACTCTTTACGTAAGCTAAGCCGCTGATGGAAGTGAGCCCCTTCGTATCCCATACTTACACACATCGAATCGAAACGAAATATTACGTATATTATATTTTGTACAGAATCTACCCTACCAATATATACGTTTAGACAGTATATATAATCTTTGCTGAGGATGAATATTTGCATACGACAGATTATTGCCTCAATAGGCAATTGCGTCCATAGTTGAAGGAACACAATCTGATAATCGAAATAATTTAATTTAGAAAAAGTAAAAAATATATATGTTATATACATATATCATATATATATATATATATATATATATATATATATATATATATATATATAGCCTCAGCCTGCAAAATTTTGATAAATAAATAATTTAAACTGTCATAGTAAATAACTTTTTTGATCGAACTAATTTCTAACGTGATCTTTTTAATGAAACAAAATAACAAACATTTTAGTAAAACAAAGACAACGTATAGATGTATCTACATTGCATTTGATTATCTGATATTACATACGTTATTACTCTACTAGCCTTGTCCCTGAGCACACAGATTTTTGTGTTTGTGTGCATGTGTTCACAATTTTGTGGGTTTTAATTATTTTTTGCGCGGAACCTTAATCCATTTTCTAAAATAAAAAGTAGTCTAAGTTACTCCTTATAACATCAGCCATCTACCAGTGAAAGTCCCGTCAA
This sequence comes from Brenthis ino, assembly GCA_921882275.1. Taxonomy (NCBI): domain Eukaryota; kingdom Metazoa; phylum Arthropoda; class Insecta; order Lepidoptera; family Nymphalidae; genus Brenthis; species Brenthis ino. The sequence continues at coordinate 21,520,589 of OV170228.1, read as the reverse complement.
AAAGGATCCAGCCGTTTCAGAGATTAGCCGGAACAAACAAACAGACAGATAAAAAAAATATTTTGTTCTTACAAGTACTGTATATACCTACTTTCAAATGTATGTAATAAAAAGATGTTATTTTAACATTACAAGCAAACACTTCAATTTTATTTATTTGTATAGTTAAAAGACACTTGGCGTCGTCAAACATTTTAAACTTTAAATTAGTAACTGGGCGAGCATGTAGAGTTCGTGCATTCATACTGCGAGTGCATCGAAAATAGCAGATACGAATTCCACAAGGCCGTATGCGGTTTTATTTTAAGCTCAAAAGCTCTACGGCTGTAAGAAATAAAAAACTATATCAAAAAAGAGAACTTATTTCAAAGACATCCTTGAGTTAATTATGCTTCTAAAACGTAGTGTCAGGCAATTGCTGTGTTGAAAAATAACAAGAAATACGAAATGAAAGATGAGTTTGTTTGTTAAGTAAGCATTAATCCTATGGGATAATATGTATTCGAATTGGTCACAAAAGGGGAAGTAGGTCAAGAAACCCCAGTAACATTACTATGACGAGTCTAGAATGTAATAATGCATTGTTATATAATATAGCAGAACTAAAATACTATATTATACTAATATTTTCAAAGTCTTCATTTTAAAGCGTCAATTATGCCAATTAAACACGCTTCAAAGGATTCCCTAAATAAAAAAATTCAGAATATAATAAAAAAAGATTGTCTATGAAACAGCGCCCTCTCTTGCCATATTGCGTAAAAATATTTTATGTATGCATAGATGGCGCTCATAGTTCATATGTACTTAGAGTAAATCTAAGAAATTAACTAAGCTTAATATGTGTAATATTATAGTTAGATATATTTAAATAATAATAATGTTTTATTAATTAGACAAATATTTATATTATTGTATTACTAGCGACTCACCCACGCTTCGCTCGAGTTCGTCCCTAAATACCTTCCTTTTCCGTCTGTCATATAGGTACGATGAGTTTTATATCCCTTACTTGAGAAATGATTTATCTTCCCCCCCCCCCTTTCACCCTCTTAAGGGGTGATTTCCGGGGTAAAAACTATCCTATGTCCTTCCCAGGGTCTCAAACTATCTCCATACCAAATTTCGCCTAAATCAGCGGATTAAGCGTGAAAAGGTAACAGACAGAGTTACTTTCGCATTTATATACTAGTATGGATAATCAGAAAGATTAGATACATATGTAGATAGATTGATTAGATAGATAGATAGATCTAGATAGATATTATATAGATAAATAGATATTTAGATTAAATAGATAGACCAGCAATAATTTATTTATGAATACGAGTCTACCAACTTTTCGTTGGTTATTTTTAGTGTGGATCATAAACAAAAAACTTAAATACTGATTCATATCTAAAAAACCAGTACCATAAAATAAAAATTATATACACAGAAATAATTTCATCTCTATGAAATGTCTCTTAGAAAAGGTTAATTTCATTTGAAACACTAAGGGAAAACACATATATCGAGCCACAGTGCCTTGCATCCGTCCTTGACATCCATTGATCGTACCAACCTTGAACTTGACTCAGCTAAAACAAATACGGTTGCAAAATAGGTCTACGAAATTATCGCGTACTCCACTCGCGTTCACTCAAGTACAAGTACTCATAACATTCGCTAACATCCTGTTTTCCTTCATAATGTTGCATATAAACGCAAATCATAAAAGATATTTTCATCCTACATTCGGGAAATGCTTTAATTTATGAAAAGTTTTACGCGTTCAAATCATCAGACAAGATTCATTTATATGTCAGAATAAAAAAAGGCCAACCGAAACATGTTTATTTAGCGTCTTCTTAGCGTCCCACTGCTGGCTAGGCTAGTTTCCTCGAGATATTTTCCTTTACCGTAAGTCAAGTGGTAATCATGTTGAAAATGATTTGCAAACGAGAACATCCGAGATTCGACAGCCGAGATATGAACCCGCCTTTTTTAATTTTTTATTGCCTTGAATAAAACAATTTAATTAAGTTTTATATTCAGGTCACCTATTTTATTTAGCTAATGGAAAATTATTACTTGATAATTGAAAAGTCAGCCTAAATCTTATGTCATATTAACCTGCTGTAATGAATGAATGAATAAAATCTAAATCAATGATTCGGTTCGTACAATGTCACTTTTACTAAACTGTTGTTATGTAATAGATGTATATCTATACAAATAAATAAAATTAAAGTGTCTGTTTGTAATGACAAAATAACAGCTTTTTACTAAATGCATATTATGAAACTATAAATTGAACTTAAAAAAAAACAACTTTCAAATTGTCTGTCTGTTTGTTCCGACTAATCTCCGAAATGGCTGGAATGATTTTGACGGGACTTACACTGGCGGATATCTGATGTTATAAGTAGTAACTTAGGCTAAAATTCGGCTTTAGAAAAAGAGAGTTCCACGAAAAAAAATTAAAAGTCAAGAAATTATGAACAAAATCGAAACGTAAGTCGCTACTATTTAATATCAAAGTATAATATTATTTAGTTATTATTTATTTAATTAAATATTGTCATTTAACTTTTTTATTTCCCTGCATCCATTTGATTTAACTTCCGTCCACGATGAGATTATTCACATTATTTTTCTCCAAGAATTTACTTTAATATAAGAAGCTCTAAAGCTGTAAAAACGGTGATGCAATTTATACCGATATGAATATTTTTTGGCAACGTATCATATTAGCGTTCATTCTTCTCAGCCAACAAACGGTGAAGTAGCGCTTAATAAACCTATTATCGTAGAATTCGATATTAATAAATAATCGGAATCTATACTAATATTATAAATGTGAAAGTTTGTGAGTATGGATATTTCTTACTCTTTCACACCAGAACGGCTGAACGGATCTGGATCAAATATGGCACAGAGATAGATTATATTCTGGTGTAGGTTACTTTTTATCGCGGAAAAACGTACAGTTCCCGTGAGATAGGTTTGTTTTTGTTTTGCTCTAACAAAAAATATTTAGATAAGACCAAAACTAGAATCATCATTGTACCCAAAAAAAATATCAAGTGATTGAACTAATGTGACTAAAATATGCACATGCGGTATACCAGAATGTTTATCTAGCATTCCACTAAATAGCATTTCCCATTTCAGCTAAAACGTAAAGTGATTTTCCGAGAGACGCGGCTTTGCCCGACGCAAGCTGTTAAAGCAGGTCAACCGCGATCACCTTGCCGAGCTACACGATGACTACCAACCTTCAGCCGCTTCACGATGAAAAAACAAATTGTAACTTTTTAAAGAAAGTATTCATAAAAAAATATATAATTATAGTGCAATTCTTGCAAACAATTGCATCCGCTTGAACAATAAAAGAGTTACATTACAATATAACATAAAAATGAATCTAATAACAACATAAAACCTATTTTTATGTACATGGCACATCACGCACAAATCAACCTATTATTCTATCTTCTATACTGATAAATAAAATTGAAGTGTCTGTTTGTAATGTCAAAATAAGAGCTTTTTACTAAATGCTTATTTATTAAATTATATACGGTACTTATAAGAAAAACAACTTTTAAATTTCTTTGTCTGTCTGTCTGTTTATTTGTTCCGGCTAATCCTCGAAACGGCTAGACCGACCGTACTTTTAAAAAGTATTAGGGTTCCGCACAAAAAAAATAAAAAAAATAAAAACTAGGGACGCACCCGAGCGAAGCGAAGGTAAGTCGATAGTTCTAAATAATACTAGATAGATATAGATAGCTTAAAAGTTAATTCCATTTAATTAAATAAAAAATATAGATACATCATTAGTAAAGTAGGCACAAATAAATACATACACAAATATATACACACATCCATTATTATTTTTCTGTTTTTATTAAGAATTTTTATTAACCATTTTTTTAAATAACGTTTGTGACAGAATTTGCAAAAAAGAAAAAAATAGAGACATTAAAAGGCGTTCAATGAAATGCTTGATTTTCATATCCTATTTTCAATAAATAGATTTAAATAATCAAATAACGCTGCAACGGCCATAGATAGATAACTTAAAAGTTAATTCCATTTAATTATATTATAAACAATATAGATACATGATACATCATTCCTAAGACTAAAATTAAAATAGTTTTCTAGTAGTAATACAACCTACTATAATACTCTACAAAAAAATTTATCGAAAATTAAACACAAAGTTTATTTATGCAACTTTATAGCCAATAATTAACTTAGCTATAACATGTGCAAGTTACACTGTACAATGTACACACATAAATGTACATACTAAACATTGGACCATAATAAACAATAACTTTAATTCCGATTAAAACGTAGCGTGTAAGGTAGAAAGAGCGACAAAAAGCTATATATATTACATACAAAATGAAACCGTTAACTACAAGAAATATGGGTTGCACGCGGGTCAAATTAAACACTGTTGCGCACCTACCGGTGTGGAAGTGCATCGATAAGAGTGAAAAACATAATATGCATACTTATTAAAGATGACGAGAACAAAGATCTTGCCGATTTGTGTCTGGGTTCGAATCCGGGTATTTATTCAAGTGTACAGTTTTTTTTGATCTAAAAAATTCGATATAACAAAAAAGAACTCCGACCTCAGCTACTTGCATGTTATATTATATACTTTACTTTTTCCAACTTTACTGGTGAATAAATGAAAATGAGATATTATTGATATATTTCTTTGAATCCCCCATACCAAAAAAAAACCGGTAAAATTACGAACCAGAAATTGTCCAATTCTTATATTATGGTTCGCACAGATGACTGAAAATGATTCGTTACAAAAACAGTGTCACTTCAAATTTCTGTAATACAATACAATGTTGCAAGGTAAAATTTTATTTTAGTTTTTTTTAGGGGATTTTAATTAATTCAAATACGCTAAATTACCTACAAGTATACAATAATTATGCATTGAGAAATCGATTCCGTTGTATAAAGGTAATTGAGTACTTACATAACATTAATCTACTGGAGTTGGTAAAACTGCATATTCTTACCTGTAACAAAAACAAACATCTTTTATCACAATAAAATATTAATAAAAATAACTAAAATCTTCTTGAAAATGTCTATGACAAACTTTGGCGTAATGGTGAAATGTCACTTCGTCTGGTACAAATTCAGTTTCCGTTTGAAATAAATAGTTGACTGACTCCAGGTAAATTTCTAAGAAATTAATTAAATTTCTAAGAAATCTATTGTTAACTGTAACGCTGGCGTGTCCGCGGTCGTGGAGGGAATAACCTATAGTTACTCTAACATTTCACAAATAGTATGGGGTAAAGCTTGATACTTTTATAGCCAGTTAAGAAAATGACAACATCAGGAAAGAAGTGTGTGCGTCAAATATTTTTTTTTCTGGCAATCGACCAACATTATGTTGCGATTGTGACTGTCAAAGTGGCTTAGATCAAAATGAAAAGTAAACATGTTTTTTTTACATTACACTAGCCGTTCTTATGATTCAAACACGTGTCAAAGCGATAAAGAAGAATATTTTTAAAAACAGCTGTTAATACGTTTCCTGGTTGTGGCTTTGTCCGAATGCAGCGACAGGTAATGTTTGAGTCGCAGTTGGTAGCATTGATTTTGTTATAGCTTTATATACTAAAAAATATGGAATTTTTAACGGTAACATGACATCCAATTATTTTTCAAAATCCAAGAAGTAGCAGGATCAATGTTATTTATTGAGCCTTTTTAACATCCCACTGCTGGGCACGGGCCTCCCTTCAATACATAATCATGTTGGAAATAATTCGCACATGAAAATATCAGAGGTGCGAGAACCGGGATTTGAACCCGCTTTACTCGCTTTTCCAAGCGAACGCGTTATCATTGGGCTACCACTGTCTTTTGACTAAAGTTATAAATTATAATTCATATTGTCATGTCATGTCCTGTTAAGATACCTTAAAATAACAGAAAATTATAGCAAATGTCGAGGGAGTAAAAGATGGTAACTAACTGAAATCAATTTTAGGCATCAAAATCGGAATAGATAAAATTGCGAATATATGTACATATGTATGTATGTCGTATAGGCTGAAATATTTCCCCTTTCTTCAAGCTGGTCAAAAATAACAATTATGTATACTAAATACTATGTAATATGTTTGTATTTTACACAAATAATATCAAAAAGATGAAACTGAATTCTGGAACTCTTGGAACAAACGCTCACATTATGCTGATATAAATTCAATATATTTGTAACTAATAAATATGATCACATCTCATAATATGAAACAGAAAGCAAATTCAGGTCACGCGGCACGCGGCGGGTATAATTTCATTCAATTCGTAATACCGATATAACAAATTGGTTGCATCCGCCACCTGATGTGAGACGTTTGATCCTGAACTCTATCTATCATTATAGAATGTTGCAGAAGGTATTATTATCTTTAACTAACTTGCACACGCGATGCTACTTCACATGCGTTTAATAAAAACTTATTCATTTTGCAGCAAAAAAAAACTATTAATCCATACTAATATTATAAATGCTAAAGTAACTCTACATGTTTCTTTGTTTATTACCATTTCACATCTAAACGGCTGAACCGATTTAGATGAAGATTGTTATATAAATAGTTTGAGATCCTGGAAAATACATCGTAGGTATAGTTACTACCCCGGAAATCAAATCACGGTAAAAGTTTGTATGGGGAATCAATCATTTCCCATGTAAGGGACATAAAATTCAATAGACCTATGTGTATAGTCTATCTATTCCATACTAACCATCAAAACGTATCTAGGGACGAACGCGAGCGAAGCAAGGTCGAGTCGTTAGTAATATATTATTGATGATTCCCCTTATAAACTTTCATCCCCATTTTCACCCCCTTAAGGGATTATTTCCGGGATACAAATACTGTCCTTTCCAGGGTCTCAAACTATCTTCTTACCAAATTTCATCTAAATCGGTTCAGTAGATCCAGAGATTACCCCCTACAACGTCACAAACTCACAAACTTTACCTCTTTATAACAGTAGTACCTATAGGTAAGACTTAATTTTGATTTTAACCGCAACTCCGCTTTCGTAAAAGTTCATGGATACAAATACTGTCCTTCCCAGGGTCTCAAACTATCTTCTTACCAAATTTCATCTAAATCGGTTCAGTAGATCCAGAGATTACCCCCTACAACGTCACAAACTCACAAACTTTACCTCTTTATAACAGTAGTACCTATAGGTAAGATTTAATTTTGATTTTAACCGCAACTCCGCTTTCGTTAAAGTTCATACAGAATATGTTTCTCAATTCCCATTTTCTGTTAAATCTGTTGACTAGTTAAAATGTAACAAATAACAGATAAACTCTCATTTATTCACAAGATTTATAATGTGAGTTAAGGCAGAAATCAATCATGAGACGATTTCCTTGGAATTAAAAGGCAATAAAATAATTTTCACAAAATTTCTCTTGTACGAAGATTGAATGATTTTATGTTTTGCGTCAGAGTTAAACATCACACTGGCTTGAAAGGTCAATATAACACGGTACACAATATAATACGGTTATATAACACATGTGTATATATATATACTTATATATATATATATATATATATATATATATATATATATATATATATATGTGTGTGCGTGTGTGTGTGTGTATGTGTGTGTGTGTGTGTATTAATAAAACGTAGATGTCTACTTTTAATTGATTTGTATGTATTTTATGCTTTAAATACCTTGAATTTAACACATACAACATACAATTTGTTAGTAAACTTATCATATCATCATGTTTATGAAACGATATCCAGTGTTCTACAAAAACTCAAATTAATTCAAACAAAATGTATGATTTTTTCTAAAGCACTAAAATACTTTTCTTATCTACTACTAGCAACTTAACCTCGCTTCGCTCGCGTTCGCCCCTAGGTATCTTTTACCCGCCTGTGCGACGCAAAGAAGGGTAATGTGTTTATCAGCCTATGTATGTACATATGTATAAATAAATAAATATATAGGGACATTAACACACATCACCATCTAGTTCCATTTTAAGCTACGAGTCTTGTGTTATGGATGCCAGATAGTTGATACACTACACATATATAACTTTTAAATACATACATATTATAAATATGTATGTATGTTTGTTCCTATGTGGCTTTCTAGAGAACAAACGCATAAGCCGGTTTTGATGATTCATACGTCGTTAGATTCGTCGTGATAACGCGAGTGTCGTAGGCTATAATATAAAAATAGTTAAAAATATGAATATATGAATCTGACCATAAGTTTCGGAAATTACCTCTTATACACAAAATTACAAACTTTCCCCTTTTAAAACAATAGTGAAATATTTATCCAATTTCAATCAACCGATTTATATTGCAACATGAAACATATACAACAATGAGGCATTGCAATAATTGAATGCGAGCTTTATTGCACAAATTGATAGCGTCCGTGCGAGTTCTGAGGGCTAACGCGGCGGTTAATCTGATTAATGGAAAAAGGCCAGGACAATTTTCTCTTTATCTTTATTGTTTGTTGTTCTCTTATATTTATTTCCATACGAAAGATACTTGAGTAATAAATACCAAATATATTATTAGGGTGATTATAACCTAATATTTGTTCTTATTACAAAAAAATAAGGCTATCGTTACTCATGGGTTGAGAGGATATTATTCCGTGGAAGATCTTACACAATTCTTATTTACTTTTACAAACAGAGAACTACACTATCACTTAATATATACATATAATAAAATTGTAACTAAGCCGAATCTGTACATTAAATATTTTTTGGAAAATCTTATTGAAATAGACATTATTATCGATACAGAGGCCGAATCTATAGTTTTTAGAATTATTGTCTGTCTGTCTGTTACCGCATCACATTAAAACCACTGGAGGGATTTTCATGAAATTTGGTATGGTGATAGCTGGTTATCCGGGTCAACATATAGGATACTTTTTACCGCGGGAAAATATCTCATTTCTGAGAAAAAATGCATAAACTGCATTGTAAGAGTAAACTAATATTTAAAACCTAAGAATTTGCTTTGTGATCATCTGAACGCAGGCGGAGCCGCGGGCAATGCTAGTTATATATATCAACATATGCTATATTATCAATTCATATATGCATCATGTAGCGAAGAGGAAAAAATAGTAAGTATTTATAACTTTGTAAACGTAATAATGTGTGTGTAAACGTTGCCACTAGTAAATGAGTTAGAGAAACTAATAAAAAAAAAGTAAAGTTTTATAAAAGGCATGCAAAGATTTCAAAACGTAAATTGTTGTGGGAATACGATCTAACTTTTAAACAAAGCCAAACTTTCTTCATGTGTACACATAAATAAACCTAGGGTTTTAGACGAGATAGATTTTCACGTCACGCCACGTCAATATTAATTGCAATACTAAATTTCTTTGAAAACGAAAATTAAATAGGGCGATTACGATTATATTTGAAGAGCTCGGTCAATGCCAAGGAAACGCTTTCTTCATCCGTCGCCTGTCATACATTTATCATGGCGACGAGATATTTAAATGAGCGGTCCCAAAGCAAACAATAATTCGTATAAATTCTGAAATTTACAGTATTTCAAATAAAGGTTTTCAAAGTGTGCAATGCATGACTATATCTATATGTATTTTAAATGTGAAAGTATGCTTGTTAGTTTGTCTTATTTTTATGGAGGAACAGGGAAATAGACGTCATTTTGCATATAAAAGGGTTCATGGGCCGGAAAGTATTTAGGTTATTTTTTCAACCGACTTCAAAAAGGAGGAGGTTCTCAATTCGACTGTATGTTTTTTTTTTATGTTTGTTACCTCAGAACTCCGTCATTTATTAACCGATTTGGACAATTTTTGTTTTGTTTGAAAGGGTATACTTCCAGATTGGTCCCATTTAAATTTCAAAAAAAAATACCACCCCTAAGGGTGGAAAAACAACTAATGATGAATTTAACCTACTTCTAATTGTCATATTGACTTGAAACTTTGCAAGTATTTCTATTTCCGTTGATAGTAAAGTGGTTCGGTGTTGTTGACCTGATCTGATGGCAAGGCCAGAAGGTGGATAGGTGGAACTCTTCAACGGCTAATAGTAGATACTTTGAGTTTGGGCTTATTTTGTTTGATTTGACAAGCCTAACACGTTAGAATCCTTACTATGCTACTACTGTCTACACTAAAAAGGGAAAAATAAAAACTTTTTAACAAAAAAATAAAAACCGACTTCAACAAAAGCACTAAAAAGTAAAAAATAACTGATTGGTAGTTTTCATTTACTATACATACCTAATCAAATATTTTCGAAGTCTGTGTGCTTTGGCTAAGTAATTAAAGCCTACCTATTAAATACATACCTAATCAAATATTTTCGAAATCGGTGCCAGCCCATACAAAGCAAAGCACACCGACTTCGAAAATATTTGATTAGGTATGTATAGTAAATGAAAACTACCAATCAGTTACTTTTTACTTTTTAGTGCTTTTGTTTGAAGTCGGTTTTTATTTTTTTGTTAAAAAGTTTTATTGCGGTACTTTAATGAAGTAGTTCCTGCTACCTTTAGAATTTAGATATATTCGAATATTGTAAAAAGTAACTATTTGGACGATTACTAGTAGAATATCAGTCAAATAAGTAAGTGTTTGATCTCATATAACCGGTAAAAGATTCTGAGTTATACATCTATACGATAATAAAACAGTAGAGGTCGAATGTCTGTACATAGCAAAAAATGCTAAAAACCGACTCAGAGGGACGTAAGAAGTCAAATAGAACCAATACAGATTTTTTTCAATTTTTTTGTTTCTCTGCCTGTTTGTCTGTTTGTACGGGCTAATCTCCGAATCTATTAGACCGATTTAAGTGAAATTTTGCATGGTGGTACCTTATATCCCCGGGCAACATCTTAGATACTTTTTATCCCGGAAAAGTAAATAGTTCCCGTGGGATAGTTAAAAAACTATAGTATCTTATACAGCTTAGTACACAATAACTTATGCAGCTAATTTAGTAAAAATTAACATTCTGATATTTTATATTGTCGGTCAAACAACAGTTTACTTTTTATCCCGGAAGAAAGAACGGTTCCCGTGGGAACTAATAGATCTGTATTAGTGTTTTTGTAGAGGCGAACCCGAGCGAAGCGAGGGTAAGCCGCTAGTTTAAAATAAATGTTTCGAAGATACGCATATTTGCTTAGGGACAGATAAAATAAAAAATTGGCACTAAATCGCCATTTATTAAAGTAAAAGTGATAAAATCTGACGATCCCAGTTATCTTGGGATGATGTCGTAACATTGTAATGTACTGAGTAACTGATGTAATTGTTACAGACAGTCGGTACGTGCGGCGGCGGCGTACGATCTTAATAAAAATTACATTTAGTTCTAGAAAAACATAGAAAACTTCACAACAATCTAGTAAGTACATATGTGTATTGCGTGCGTTTATTCAGTGTCCTGTATTTTTCACAAAAGTAATCAAGTTACGCAGTAAAAAGTTTATGTTGAATCCAATTAAACCACACTGTAATAAAAAATAGTAACATCCTTAAATGAACGATATTTTACATTATAAAAGGCCACAAGATAATATTTTTGTACAAGTATCTTATTAGCCAGCACGAGAAGTAGCCATCACTCTCCGGCCCATAAGTAATATACCAATTACTATATCATTATACAAAAATCATATCAATCCGTTACTGTGTAGAAAGAAAAAAAACAAATAAACACACTATAAAAGACACAGATGTAAAAGCTTATTTTATTTGTAATATGAACCTAAAACAATTAAAAGACTAACAAGAAAACCTTTATATGTAAATGTTTATTTTTCACTCGCGAAACACGTATATTTTTAACGTAGGCGCTTGCCGTAGCGTGCTAGAATATTAAACATTGTCACGTACAACTAAAGCTCACATTGTTCACATGTTATTTAACTATACAATGGGTAGCTAAACTGGAAATTTTAACTAAAACTTCTGCTACTATTTATATATGCACAATCTGAATATATACAATCTAAATATTTGTCCTTAATACATAATATTATAAGCTAAAGTCCCCCGCCGCCTGAGTTTGTGTTTGTACGGGTTAATCTCAGAGACTACTGTACAGATTTTCATACGGTTTCCACCAATAGATAATAGGCTATATTTTATGCACATTATGTAAAAATAAGCTACCGATATAATATTTTTGAGTTATCGGAAAAAATACTTTTTTGTTTGTTTAATAGTATTAATCAAGCAGAAAATAAATGCATTTTAAAACCTAGTGTTAAAACACATTTTAATTTTTAACTATCAATCTGCACTTGCATAAAGTACATCAAAACAAATATTTTTGAGTTTCTGTGGGTTCAGTACAGTTTATAAAACCAGTAAAACACTAAAGTAGGTGTGTTACCTCTTGTATAGGAAAAAACTACCAAGTCACGGTCTAAAAATATTCGCGACCGAGTCCCAACGAGCGCTTGGCGACTGACCTTCGCAACTTTTTTATATTCCGCCCGCCGCTGATCGATTAAACGACCAACTTGCAAGTTTTATATTATACAAATATAATAAAATTCTAACCGAGTCGAATGTGACATTAAATATTTTTTGGAAACATTATTGATCTATTTAGTCATTATTATCGATACAAATGCCGAATGTACAATTTTTGGATTTTTTGTCTGTCTGTCTGTTTGTCTGTGACCGCCTTCACGAGAAAACCACTGGACAGCTTTTAATTAAATTTGGTATGATGGTAGCTGGTTATTCAGGTCAACATATACGATACTTTTTACTGCGGGAAAATGTCTCATCTCTGAGAAATCTATACTAACCGGTAAAACGTATACGAACCCGAGCGGAGCGAGGGGAAGTCGCTAGAATAGGTATAATATTACACGTGTCTACTGACAAAAATATACAAAAAGTAGGTATGTTATTTTAAGTGGTTTCCCTGCCCCATTAAATAGCTAAAGCTCCTTAAAAATAAACTTTTTAAAATTGCAGTTGATGTATAATTGTTCATTGTTCTTAGCTAAATCTCCTTTATTCACTAGCCACTGATTCATTTCTCTTTGTGCTTAAATTTATAGCGAGCTTACAAAGTTCTTAACAACGTTCTAAATGTAAAAGCTTAGACTTTAGAGCGACTCATACTTATGTTTATTAAAGTGTAACATGACCGAGGCCATGCACTCTGCAAAAATAAGTCAGCGCATACTGAACCAAATATTTAATACACTAGCTTTTTGCTTTTGATTTGATAAAAATGTAATAATCTTATACGATAATAAGGTAAAAAGACATTTTTGAAGTTATACTTCTTTTGGCACGTTTGGGAAAAATTAAGAGAGAAAAAATTTTACGATGAGCGCGCACACTGACAGCCGAAAAGCGACATGATGAAGTTAGCTGCATTCCTTTTACAAACAGAGTTGTGACATACGGGATAAAATGTTTAGCTATTTTTGTTCTGTTACGCCAAAGAAGTATAACTTCTTACGTGCGTACATAAATACAGACACAGGTTTTTTTTTTGTATGACACCTCTAATTATTTATTGTCTTACGGTCTGACTTGGCTGACGGTGAAGTACCACTTGTCTTAACGGTGAAGGAAAACATCGTGAGGAAACCTGCATGTCTGAGAGACCTAGCAAGTTTTCGAAAGACATGTGAAGTCCACAAACCCGCACTTGGCCAGCGTGGTGGACTATGGCCTGATTCCCCTCGTATTGAAGGGAGGCCCGTGCCCAGTAGTGGGACGTTAAAAAAGGGCTGAATACACAATAAGGCAAGTGGTAATCACGTTAGAAATGATTCGCACAGGAAAATATCAGAGGTGCGAGACGCGGGATTTGAACCCGCTTCACTCGGTTTCCCAAGCGAACGCGTTACCACTGGTCTACCACTGCCTTCATCATACAATAATATAATATGATATTCCAACTCTTTATTTGAAAATCAAACCATCAACTACGTAGACAAGTGCGCAACGATGAGAGCGGCCAAACAGGCGGTCAGTGACAGCTTGACAGGTGGATTTAAACGTTTCCGCCCGCGCTAAAAAATTAATATGCTTCATCATATTGCAGAGTGAATGAACTACACTCCCTCTTATAAATAGAAATTCCAAATTTCAAAAGCAATTTAATTCTTTTTCGGGGATTCGCAAAATACAACCAATTTAGATATATATATATATATATATATATATATATATATATATATATATATATATTCATAATAGATATATATATATATATATATTCACAATAAACATATATGTACATACATACATAAAAAACGGGATAATAAGCGATATTTGAATACAAATACGATTTTTTACTCCTAATGCTTGAGTAACCTTTAGTTTTAATAAAGCGTATCGAATATCTAGTTAGTTTTGGGTTCAATTTCTGAAAGGAAACAAGTAGGTATTAGGTATATAAAATAAATCATCTCAATTTTAGTCCAATTTGTCTTTCATAATATAAACAGTTCATAACATTTGCATATATATGTATATAGAAATGCAACCAGACAACTGGTATTCATAACAATATCCATCAATTGTGAAAAAAAAAGGATTCTGTAAAGTTGTTTTGCCAAATCAAGATACGAAGGTAAACAGAAGGACGGCCAATGCGCTCTGACCTTTAAAGTTAGACCAGCATTCTAAATAAAAAAATAAATAATGGTTAAAGAGTAAAAATGTCAATAAACCATATACCAATATGTGTTTAATTTGCCTTAGTTTTCTGGACACAACAACTGGTTAAAAAATGAAGAAATAAGTCACTCTTTTTTCTTTGTTTTTCCAAAGAATATATATATATATATATTATAGGTACCTAAATATACAGATAAAATAAATAATCTAACTCAGAGTACTATGTACAGATATCGATCCCGTATCATTTAGAGAAGTAGACTAACTATATCCGTAAGAAACACACTACCTAAACTGTGCCACAATTTTCAATACAAAATCTATTTGAATCTCATACTAAAATATTACGATGCATAAATCAAAAAGAAACTTCCGCCGATAGCTTGACGTCATAACTAGTATTTATTTCATCATCATATGTTTTTTTATAAATCAACCAATATCCTACAACCAACACGTATTTGCATCCGGAAAAACAACAAAAATATATATACATTATACACTAATCTTAAAAGAAAATGGATTTTCCAAATTAAGTTTTTTTTACAAACAAACATATATACATTCACATATATTAGCACCCTTATTTTATGTATTTAGCATACCTTGATATATTATTTATGAACAGACGTCTAATTGAATGTACTCGCAATCTCGCACCGCCCACCATCCGGAGCAGAGTTCCTGGTGCGAAGGGGTTCACAGACCGAATCAATTCGATAAACAGCTGGCCGAGATCCAACGGTGTTAATAAACTTGTATTGTTCCACCTCTGATGATGAGGATCCTAGTTCAAAGACCTTAGATTTATTTGCTTTAGTCAGTAAAACTTTTAGTATGTAACAGTAAAAAATCAAATGAATGTCTGATTTTTTCGCTCTTGTCGCTTATATCAAACGGCTGTTTTATTGCGTAAAACAAAAAAGTTACTAAATTAGCCTACAATGTTGTGGAGCTAGTCTATAAATAGAATAGACATCTTCATTATCATATTCGGTCGACCTTGAGACGAACTTTCTCCCATTAAATTATGTCATTACCCGATAGATGGGCAATGCAGGGGATAGGGGGGGATTCTATTTAAAGACAGGTCAGTGGGGCGAAGCGCTGGCAATCTGGCAGCTGCTGGGCTATTTCAGTCAAGATTTAGTTACAGTTAATTTTGTACGGGAATTTGTTGGAGTTTTGATGGCCTAACTTGATATGAGCCTAGTGTATAAGGTACTAACATTTACGTTGACCATGCACGCAGGCGTTAGTTCCGTTTATAATCAATTTTAAAAAATGAGGAGGTATTTAATTCGATTTTATTATCTATACAAGCGGCTAAACATCGCTCCGCTCGGGTTTGTTTCTGAGTACGTTTTAAAGATGTATGTAAATAGTTATTAGCCAGCGTTAGCCATATCAACAAATCTAAGATAATAAAAATCGGTCCAGCCGTTGAGTTATAAATGGTGTAACTAACCCGACTTTGTTTTTTATATATAGATTATATATAGATTTGTGTATTTAACGCGATACCTATTTGATTAAAAAGTATTTTTTGTTATCCAATCCTTAACGATTTCCTCAAACGTGACGTCAATAATTCTAAATTTTAATACTACTTTAAACGTTCTTGGAAATCAAATTAATGGCCGACGGCAATGTACCTTAAAAATGGTATTCATTATAGCATATGTAAAGACTTAAAGACAGACACACGTACTTCGTTTTAACATGTATACCTAGAAATCATTATAACAGAAAAACATACTAATGAGGCAATTTCGTAATACACCAATAAAATGTCAAATTCAAAATTACAGCTTTCAGATGAAGAAATTATTTTACTTCGAAGTTTATCCCCTCTCAAGGTCCTTCGCTGTGTGCTTGAGAATGAACGAATGATTTTAAATTGAATTTCCGAAGTACAAAATTCATAGAAACAAACATTTTATTTTAAAACTTAATATTTTTGCTTTAATAAAACATTAAGCAAGACCTAATTGTTCTTTACCAACATTATAATTGTGAGTGGTGTTCAATTTTCCTCTATATGCGGATGTATGCTCATTGGTATTCACAAATACTTATTATCCAAGTACATCAAGTTCCCGTGAACAATCCATACATATAATAAAATTGTAACTAAGCCGAATCTGTACATTAGATATTTTTTGGAATATCTTATTGAAATAAACATTATTATCGATAAGGAGGCCGAATCTATAGTTTTAGAAATTTTTGTGTCTATCTGTCTGTCTCTCTGTTACCGCATAGCAGAAAAACCACGATTTTGATGAAATTTTTTATGGTGATAACTGGTTATCCGGTATATATAGGATACTTTTTACCGCACGAAAATATCTAATTTCTGAGATAAAATGCAAAAACTGCAATTTAAGAGTATACTAATATGTAACCTTAGAATTTGGTTTTTGGTCATCTGAACGCGGGCGGAGCCGCGGGCAACACTAGTACAAATATACTATTTGCTGATAAAAAATACAAAAACTGCAATTTAAAAGTGTACTAATATGTAAAACCTAAGAATTTGCTTTTTGGACATCTGAACGCGGGCGCAGCCGCGGGCCATGCTAGTTATTAATAATGCGATAGTGCAAAAAGCGACCAATAAATAACGATTACTGCTTATTTTTGCCCTTACCGTATATAATTCATCCATACTTTCTTAGGTCGTCCTTTACCCACATATACCTCTCATATTTATCACCTTTTCTACCTATATGTACGCTCTTCTTCGTAATAAATAAAGGTTAGAAAATAATATATTCTAAGTAACATCACGCATAGATCTAACTTCTAACAGACTGACAAGTGGCGGCGACCGCGCCAGATGCGCTAGTCTATTTCAGTAGAGATTTAGTTACAGTTAATTCTGTACAAGTAATTAGTTATGCGTAGATTTACGCGTTTTTAAGTGTCTGACTTTGGAGTGATGTGAAAGGTTAAATGTTCCATAATTTATGCTTTTGTTCTACCACTCACCCACAAAATGAAATCTTTGAAATTACCGAAGAGATTTAAAAATACTTAGATAAATTTACTTCATCCCTTAGTAATATTACATTGTTATTATATCACCGTTGAGTAATTATATGGAAAAAAATCATTAAAATAGATTCAAAATCGACAAGGAAATTTCGTAACATACACAAGACGAACATATTATGTATATAACAATTCGTCAGGTACATTCACCTTGTTTGAAAACGATCTAAAATAATAAAATAATGCTTTTTTCCCCAAAATTTTAGAAATATACATTATACATATAAGTCGAATCATCAAAAATTTTACGCATTGAAAAAGCTGTCCCGAGTTCATCAATAGGTAGACAGAAATATCAAAGAAAATATATAATGACTAGCGACTCACCCTCGTTTCGCTCGGGTTCGTCCGTAGGTTGATTTCGCATACAAACTTTCATCCCCATTTTCGCCCCCTTAAGGGATGATTTCCGGGATAAAATGTATCCTATGTCCTTCCCAGGGTCTCAAATTATGTTCTTACCAAATTTCATCTAAATCGGTCTAGTAGATCCAGAGATTACCCCCTACAACGTCACAAACTCACAATTCACAAACTACCTCTTTATAATATTAGTATAGATACTATGTTGTAAGTAGCACACTCTTCCGAACTTCGGCACAAAAAAGCTTGACGCTTAATTGTTCAACAAACTGGCAAGTAGTCGGCTTGTTTTTAGAATTTAAATAAACCTCACATGACATACTTTTGAAGTCGGACCTTGTCCTAATGTCGCAACGGTTTATTTTTTCCTAATGACGCTGAAGAAAATTTTCTAAACCAGACACCGACTTACAATGCATACGATCGAGAAGTGCCAGGAAAATTTAGAACAACTGAATTGAAATTTAACCTTTCATCTGTTCTCTACAATAGAAAATACGATATTTAAATCCTATAAAGACCAATTAACTTCGAATGCGATTAATTAATATAGCTATTTTTTAAGAAACATTCAACGAATATAGTGATATTTAAGTGCAAGCACGTCTCTGATAATTTAAAAGAAAGCATGCATGTCTTAATCTGTAAGCCTTAAAAATTGTAGATTATTTACAAAATCTCCAGTTCCACCCACGATATTTTTTCTATAAAATATTTTCCAAATAAAATATGAAGCAAACTAATAATTTTCACCCATTTACATATAATGTATAAGTGAAATTAAGTAGAAACGTAAATTAAAATTTATTTTTCAATAAAAAGAAAAATATTTATACGTTTTTATTTCTTTTTGTATTTTTATATTTACTTGCTACTCGCCCACGCTTCGCTCAGGGTCGTCCCTAGATTGATTCCCCATTTAAACTTTCATCCCCATTTTCACCGGATGATTTCCGAGATAAAAGGTATCCTATGTCCTTCCCAGGGTCCCAAACTATCTTCTTACCAAATTTCATCTAAATCGGTTCAGTAGATCCAGAGATTAACCCCTACAACGTAACAAACTCACAAACTTTACCTCTTTATAATATTAGTATAGATAATTTTAAAGACTATGTTTGACTCTTTTAAGCTTTTATAAAGTGTTTTAATATGTTTAAAAGCATAGCGACTATTACGAGTGCTTTAATCTCTCTTACTTAAATGAAATTTCAAAAAGTACACTTTAATGTCAAGGCAGAAGTAAATATCTGCTTCAAGTAGAATTGGAGCTAGCTTTTAGAAAGACGTTCTCATTTCTCTCTTCTTGAAGTCCTTTTTTATTATCTAATACTAATATTATAAAGAAGTAAAGTTTGTAAGTTTGTGAGTTTGTTTGTAGGAAGTAATCTCGTGAAATATTGAACTGATTTAGATGAAATTTGGTAAGAAGATAATTTGAGACCCTGGGAAGGACATAGGATTATGTACTTCTATCCCGGAAATCCCTTAAGGGGTGAAAATAGGGATGAAAGTTTGTACGGGGAATCAACCTAGGGACAAACCCGAGCAAAGCGAGGGAGAGTTACTAGTTATTTTAAATATAATTACTCTTTCCAAAAAATATAGGTATAACCTGTACTTCAGTGGTATTATCCAGCTGGCAATCTTCGACATCGATTCGCAGATTCGAGTTTTGCATTTGACAAATACTAATATATTATTTGACTGATAGAGTTATTGGTCCAATCCAGTATAGCAAAATATAAGAGAATTTTATTTGTTAAAAGGCGAAAAAAAAATGCTATGGATATAACACTCACGAAGTAAATAGGACATATCCAAGCTTTGTTTTCTTGTAAGAGCATAAATTTAACATCACACTACACTACAATGCTGTATATTATGTGTACATAAATAGCTTTTAGCTCAAAAAACAAACGTATAATAAAATATTTTTTTTTATAAATAAACTATATGTACGTTATATTTGTGGTATCTACATATCAAATGAAAGCAGTAAAATTCGAAATTAATATGCGCCACCAGACACTCGTGACTTTGTTAGCTATCTAAAATTAAAGTAAGTATCTTCAAGATATATTTTCTGATACTAAAATAACCTCATTGCAAGGTAAAGAGTAAAAACCTCATCCAATTTCTTAAAACGAAATATTTGAAACGACGACGAACAATCTGCGCAAAAATTATAATAAGTACAATGTGTCGTGTGTTTACATATTTATTGATGGCCTGTGGAAAAACCATGAAAAACTCAAAAAGTTTTTTACCTTCTATACAAAAATAAAAATTCCTTTAAAATTCGAAACTGCAACCCTAAAGCACGAGTACCAAAGTAGGTATATCCAAAACAATTTATAGCTAGAAATAGCATAAATATGTGATCAAATAGAGAGAGAGTTATCAAAATATATACTGGAAATATGTAGTTGATTTTACGTTGGATTCTCGAAAACAACCCACAGGGGAAGGAACTTGCTACCCAGTTTAACTTAAATTGTAAAATTCTACGTTTTGAAATCAACATTTCAAATATTATGTAGAAATTCTTACTAATGTTATATTATGTGATGTTTAAACCATTTTTATTAGCATCACTAGTATCTTAGGTAATATCTTGGAACCTATTTTAATTATTTTTTTATTATCGTACGGTTTGAAATTATATAACTATGTAGAATTAGAATGACAATACAATAACTCGATACCATCGAGCTTATCATCATCAGGCATGAAGGTGGAACTCTTTAATTGCATCCTATTAGTTAAACCTTCGAGATTGAACTGATTTAATTTATTCAGACAGGCGCTACGTATAACATTTAGTCAACAGTGTGTTTCTTATTAGATTACTAAAACGATAATTATATAGACAGACGTTTATAGTAACAAGTTTATGGGCTAAAGAAAAATATATTTTCTATAGGTATTGGTGCATTTTGAGATTCCTATCATCAGTATCAGTTTTGTTTTTTAAGCTAATTAGGGACTGGCCAGTACGAAGTTAGATAGGGAGTCTCTAGAATTGTATAAAAATTCAAAAGCGCTTTATGGTAGTCGTAAAGTTCAGTCAAAGCATTAAGTATGTTCCATACACTATTCAACTCTATTGTGAGTGGTAACATTTTTAGCATCCTCAAAATATAGTGATTTATATTTATGAGAGATTTTAAATCTCTCAGGATAGTAGGAAAATTAAAATATGAAATTATTAAAGATAGTGTGGCATAGTAACTAGATATGGTTTATCCGGATATCACGAGTTCGCTTGGAGGAGACATTACGGCCGTGTTTTTAGTAAGAAATAAAGCAGTTCTGACGGACCAGCATAAACCGTTCTGCAATTATAAAGGTAACAAGCTCTTTGTTACACTAAAGTAATACAACTTAATACCTAATAAGTACATAATAATATACTTATCTTTTAATTTTATTTCACAATATAGCTACTGATTTATATCAGTTCAACACCTCATTCACTGTAATCACCGATGACTTCGTATAAAAGAGATGGATATTTAAAAACCAGTCTTGTATTTTATGTTGTACTTCCGCAACCAAAACCTGCACGAAGGTCAACACACCGCAGACCCCTCCAAACCGTGTAGTCAAGACTCAAGATGAGAGCAAGCTCGTTAGCTTATCGATTAAAGGTTTTTGAACCTACATAAAATAACTGTAATAAAATGCTAAAACAATATGTTCTTATGGTTAAATAAATGAACAAATTTGTTATATAATACCAAGAATTAGACAAATTAAAACACGACACTAGAATAATTATAATCATTATAAAACTAAAAAATACATATGAGAAGGACACATCTATAATAAGTATTTATTAAATCACGTGGTCTAAAAATGTCATATACATGTAGAAAGAGAGAGAGAGAGAGAGAGATATGTCGCAAATGGATTGCCGAATCTGTAATTTTAGAAAACCGTTAGTTATTTTAAAAAACAGCGCCGTTATATAAAATAGCTGAACAGCGTTCGGCTGTATTGCCAATGCGCTGTTTAACAAAACTGCTACCCAAGTTTAGGGGCTCTGAGCTTGAAATAAAAAAAAACACCTAATCGGAAGTCAAAAATTACTAAAATGTATAATTAATCCACAGTGTGACTTTTCATTTCGCGCTGTTTTACATAACCTCTAATCGTTAACCTGTTGCTTTGATAAATGCAAAACGTTCAGGAAATTCTGTGTATTAAAGTTCAGTGGTTATGAAAAAAAACCTCGTTAAGCTGTTTTACCTAACGGAGTTGTTTTATAAACCAGCTAGCTATTATGTAAAATAACTAATTTAGCAATCCATCTGCGACATATCTACCAAATAACAAGCTAAGGACGTAAACAGATCTCGGAAGCTGATTTAAGTTATAACATCAATTTAAACTTTTCATAGATGACATCAATTCATACTTTAATAGAAGAATGGGAGTGGGATAGTATAAAATTACCTACTTGTTACTTATTTCCAAAAGTTACTTACCCATTATTCTTATTATATCATTCTTCTAACAATTCGATTATTCTTGTTTATACATACCTATAATAAAATTGTAACTAAGTCGAATCTGTACATTAAATATTTTTTGGAAAATCTTATTGAAATAGACATAATTATCGATACAGAGTCCGAATCTATAGTTTTTAGAATTTTTGTCTGTCTGTCTGTTACCGCATCACGAGAAAACCACTGGACAGATTTTGATAAAATTTGATATAATGATAACTGGTTATCCGGGTCAACACATAGGATAGTTTTTACCGCGGGAAAATATCTCATTTCTGAGAAAAAAAAACAAAACTGCAATGTAAGAGTATGTATGTAATATGTAAAGCCTAAGAATTTGGTTTTTGTCATCTGTTAACAATACTAGTAAGACATAAAGCTCAAGGTTCTATATAAAATACCTAGCTATTATAATTAAAAAAGGAAAAATATACTTGTACCTAATTTCAACCAATAAACCTAAATTACACACACTTAATGTCGAATTATGAATAGTATAATTATTCATAAGTAAGTCTTATTTTATTTTATGTTGAATATTTTTAGTCTTTCGAAATATAATCCAACTTGGTTGGTTTTTAAAATGTATGTATATTAAAAGAACAGTACCCGCGGCTTCGCTCGCGCTAAAACTACAAAAAAAAACTCTTTGGCTTGATGCTATAATTACCTTTTTTTTTTTAACGTTGGGAAATGCATTTACGCACGACGTGTGGGACTCACCGGCGTAATACAGCCAGTACTACCCACTAAAACCCAACAAATCCTTCCCCCGTCTTAATGGGGCGTCGCAGGATCGCTTACGCATTCAACTACGACGCCCCGACGGCAGGTCTGCCGAAGCAGACCACCACAACCATGGGGTTGCTCCAAGGTCCACTCTGCTATCAGAGAAGTACCAGGAGCAACCCGCAAGGTACACCGCCCCCCGAAGTGGGCAACCTCCCTGTGCGTTTCTTAGCTTCGCTACTACTACTGAGCCCCCCCACCACGACAAGGTGAACGCACGTTGGGGGGGATGCTATAATTACCTAGTAATAATGTATGGAAGGCAGTGGTAGCCCAGTGGTAACACTCTCGCTTGGAACACCGAGTGAAGCGGGTTCAAATCCCGGGTCTCGCACCTCTGATATTTTCATGTGCGAATCATTTCTAACATGATTACCGCTTGCCTTACGGTGAAGGAAAACATCGTGAGGAAACCTGCATGTCTGAGAGAACCTAGCAAGTTTTCGAAAGACATGTGAAGTCCGCCAACCCGCACTTGGCCAGCGTGGTGGACTATGGCCTGATCCCCCTCGTATTGAGGGAGGCCCGTGCCCAACAGTGGGACATTAAAAAGGGCTGAATACACAAATGTATGGAAGTCAGCCCGATTTGTTGACCTTTATGATTACTGCTCCGCTCCCTTGGGTACTAGCATGATAATATATAGCCTATAGCTTTCCTCAATAAACGGGCTATCTAATGCAAAAAGATTTTTTAAATCGGATTAGTAGTTCCTGAGATTAGCGCGTTCAAACAAACAAACAAACAAACTCAGCCATTGTATAATATTAGAACATACAGATTAAACATAATATTGAGCTTAATTAGATAAGGATACAATGATGCATATATACATATCTATTATAACTTATTGAGCAAACAAGCTCTCGGACACAATAAAAGCTGACAGACCTCTACTCAAAGTCAAAAAAACGGAGATCCAAACACCAAAAAGCCAGGTAGGATTAAATGTAACTTCCATTCAAAGCTTACGTTGTACGTATTAAAGAATTAAGCAGTCTTCAGGCACTATGACAAAATTAAATGTCATACGCCAATTTCCTCTAAAATTGGCACAGAGGGGCGGAAAACTGAATTTTCTTGAGTAATAAATTATCTTATAATAACTAGGGCGGGTAATTAAAATGTAGGTTTATGAGATAAAATAAAACATTAGTTCACAAACGTCATGCAAATCTCAATGTTTAATGAATCGGTGATCATTATTTGTATAAAGCACTTACTTAACTAATAAAATATATAGTATATACCCAGTTATAGTATACGTTAGTAGTGTTTGTCTACGGCTCCGTTCGCGAAGTAGATTCGAAGATATAAGATCTATATGTAATGAGCTCTATGTGTTATTCTGGTAATCTAGTAAATAATCTATTTCCGTTGCAGCGAGAAGATGCAACAAACACATAAACTTTAGCATTTGTAACATTAATGTAATTGCTAGAGTGTGTATTAATTAAACAAAATTTTAGCATTATTGCTCTAAGTAATGCTTACATTATTAATAACATCTATATAAATAAAAAGAATCACCAAAATGTATGTACGCGCATAACTTCCGATCGACTGCACCAAATTGGATAATTCTTTTTTTTTGTGTTTGTTATTGTCAGGACAAGCTTTATATAGAAGAAAATTAAAAGAATTTTTTAAATTAAAACTGAATAAAACTAAGAAAATATATTTTCCTACAATATACATTTTACCAAAATATATCTAATTTAATATTGACTTTAATAGAGCACTTTAAGAACATCTATTAACATACGACTATTTTGGTTGATGGGTCCACGACTGGACCGACAGTACAATTAAGGTATGGAAGAAACGAGCCGGTGCATCCGAAGCCAAGTAAATCTGTGTCGAGTCTCCTCAGCTTAACGGTCTAAAAACCTTTGCAATAGAAAAAATAAATTTTTTAAATTTATATTGAAATACTTTAGAAGTAACCTTAAAATAATAAAATAAAAAACATTAAAATAGATTCTCAACGGCAAGACTTAAATTCTAACGCTCACAAAAGACAGATATAAAACTCTTGCTTTGAAGTCGGTTAAACAATGTATTCAGCTAAATTTACGTAATATCATGTCATGAGAAACAACCTAGATTTATTTGACCTTACTCTGAGCGTCACCGTTGTTTTATTATACGATTATATTGTATATTATATTATATAGTGGGTACAAGAAAATTGAAGAGGCCCAATTTTTCGAGTGCTACGGACTTAATAGACAAAGTTCACCTACTGTTGGGATGATCATTCCTTTGTATTATATCATACAACTTTTCGTGCACTGAAAGATCAACAGTGCAATTATGGACATATAAGTTCTGCTTGCATTTTACGACCGATTAAACCGATTTAAATGAAATTTTGCATGATATATCTCATATCCCCGGTCAATATTTTAGATACTTTTCATCCCTGAAAATTAAAGAGTTCCCCTGGGATAGTTAAAAACTATAGTAATTCATACAACTTAGTACACAACAACTTATGCACCTAATTTAGTAAAATTTGGCTTGCTGATACCTTATATTTCCGGTCTAACAACAGGTTACTTTTTATTACGGAAAATGAACGATTTCCGTGGGACAGATCTGTTTGTGCTTTTCTAGCTATTAATATATTTGTGCACTAAATACTGCTTGTGGCTTTGCCACGTATAAATGCAGTAACATGACTTTTGCATCACTTCAGGAAGTTTCATCCATCCTATATATCAAAATGCAAGTGCAATATTCCAAGTTTATACAACAGCCTGTCCAAGTTTACACATAACACAGAGTTTCCTTAAAAACCTTTCATTCATTCTGGAGTGACGCGGTATGCTATTAAAAAAAACTAAATAAATATATATGCAAATATTTGCAAATGTGTTTGTTACCTTTCAACGCATAGGAGCTCAACAGTATAGCTATAGTGAAATATATACTATAATTTTGTGAGTAGCCGTCTGTCTGTAACAACTATATAATGACATTTGAGACGTCTAAAACCTTATCCCGTGACCATGATTGCTGTAAAGCATTCGAAGCGTCGGGAACCAAAAATCAAAATAAATCCGCGAAATATACTAAGGGATAGTTTTATTTAAAATATCAAATATTATCGTATATCTCAGAAAGTACTAACTAAGGCAATCGAATAGAAAACGAGCATAAAATCTATCGCACTGCTTAATTTATTCGTGGTCCCGACGCACTCCCAGCAACAAACCACTCTCTAATTATAACCAAACCGAGTTACATCATTACTCAGCTCGTTTATTATGAAAGCTGAATTAATTTTCTTAGAAAGATTTGTCGCCATTAATATAACATACATTGTGTCATGTAGTCTCAGTAGACCTTCTCAGTAGCACTGCATACACCACAGTGGTGATCGCTAATTCGATTCTCATATACGACAAATTATTTTAATTTGTATTTCTACCGATCTAGGCAAAATATGACCGAGTTATGAAATACAATAGTGATAAGCGACCTTAAGACACTGTTCAAATATATTTAGCCGATACCTACAATGGAAATAGAAAATTATTTTACTTATTATTCGTACAACTATAAGTTTTCCTCAAGCTTAAATACGACCTGGTTTCTCTGATTTTTGATTCTTCTCATTTATGCCAATAATAAATAAAATAAAACAAGTGTACCAATAAATCTACTTTTACTAATTTTAATAATTTCTAGCTAGAGGAAGGATATATATATGTACATATGATATAGCCGACGCTACTCTCAGTAGTTAAAATCGATAATTAGCTTACCAAACCTTAAAGCAATAGTATATTAAAAAAAATCAATAATTAATCAATTTAAAATAACTTAATAATCGTTAGAAGATACCGCATTTACATTTCGCATAATTTATAGAAATAAATCGTTTAACTCGCGTAAAGGTGGATGGGATATTCATTTATAAATATTGTAGGACAAGGGTTAGTTAGCCCCACTCATCCCGCTAACAAGCCTGCCCCAGCATATTATGTAATTGCTAGCAATTATTGCGGTAGGGTTCTAAACCCTCACGTTGAGTAGCGGTAGTTGCACCTATACGAGTATATGTACAACTAAATTGCAAATGGCCCTGGCAGTTTCACTTTACACTGTGTATTCATTTAGCAAATATTTACATTCGTTTAGGCGTATAGAAGTAGCCACTTCTAATGCACACATCATCCGATGGGCGACGTCATATTATATTTACGGTTAGTATGAAATTCAAATCTTTGAATTTCTCGACTTTTCTGTACTATAATATGCATGTATTATACATATAAACCTTCCTCTTGAATCACTTTATCCATTAAAAAAACCGCATCAAAATCCGTTACGTAGTTTTAAAGATCTAAGCATACATAGGGACAGACTGTACTGAGTCGAATCTGTACATCAAATATTTTTTGGAAAATCTTATTGATTTATATTATTGATATTATTATCGATACAGAGGCCGAATCTATAGTTTTTAGAATTTCTGTCTTTGGTCTGTCTAGCAACGCATGGTCGATCATCGACGAGAAAACCACTGGACAGATCTTAATGAAATTTGGTATGATGATAGCTAGTTATCCGAGTCAACATATAGGATACTTTTTACTGCGGGAAAATATCTTATCTCTAAGAAATATATACTAAGTGTCAAAAGTTAAAACGTAACTAGGGACGAACCCAAGCGAGAGTGAGTTGCTAGTTTATACATATATTGTATTATTGGAAAAGACTAAAGTGATTAAAACTGTCATTGGCCCTGACTCATAGATCATAGATTAAAATTGTAGTACGGATAATGTTGCACGCGTTATCCTATCACCTTACACTGAAAGTTACATCAAACTGGCGACTTACCCTCACTCGAGAGTCGAGTGTATTAAATTTCATCCAAATCTGTCCAGCAGTTTCGGCGTAAAGGAATAACAGGCATACAAACTTTCGCATTAATAATAATAGTACTCCGATCGGGCTAATTTTGAAAATACACCTACAATCAATACGTTAAATAAGTAATATAAAAAAGTAAATAAGTTTTTAAAAATATAATATTAAAAAAACCCAAACATGACTAACGGCTTTAATTAAAAAAAATAGTTCTATGAACTAATTACGATAAATTATTTCAGGTGAACGTGTAAATAATATTATTAGCAAACGGCACATTAGGCGGAGTCGGGTTGTGAAACGCAGACGGATCGGTTATGAATAGCGCTCCCACGCTCCAGTTTCCCGATGACCTAAAATTCTAGGCAAGCTTGTACTGCTAATATAAACAACTGCCTTGATGGTCTAGTGGCTGGCATGTACGGATACAGATCCGGAGGTCCTGTATTCGATTCCCGGGTTGGTCCAATTTTAATTATCGACTTTTTCAGTTAAGATATTCTCAGTAATAGCTCGTAGTTGTCGATGTTTCACCCCCGTGCCTCGGAGAGCACGTAAAGCCGCCGGTCCTGCGCCCCAACTCTTACTGGTCGTGTCGAGCAGTCATCCCACCAGAGTATGAGAGTGACAGGAATAGAGAGTGTACGTTGTGTCTGCGCGTAAACTTGTGCACTATAATATCCTCTGCGCTGGCTAGTCTCAGTTAGATTGGCCGCGGTATTAATTAAGCAGTAAGTATACTCGTATATGCCGTAAACATTTTGCACTCAAAACTCAATTATCGTTCGCATACACGAGAGATTAGCTTCACCTCGTGTCAATGTTCAATATTCCATTAATAGTTACGAACCCATTAATATGTTATACAGTACGGGATGTCCGGGCTCTCTGTCAGTCTACGATACCCTCATTCGATAAACAATCCGACAACTATATTAAAATCTAATAAATAAAAATGAATGTTCGTATTTTTGTCCTCTATACGTTCCTTAAACCATTGATTCGATAGTGATAAAACTCTGGTAGATTATTCTATGTATGCTTGCGAAAATTCCTGGCGCAAAAAAATAAAAAAAAAATACATTTTTCTTTGGACGTTTGTCTTTTATGCGTATCTAAAGCATTTAAGCTTAAGGACGCGCTAAGGTAAATCGCCAGTTTTATATAATTTTTACCACGACGTTTTGGTATATCTATACATATAATAAAATTGTAACTAAGCCGAATCTGTACATTAAATATTTTTTTGGAAAATCTTATTCCAAAAGACATTATTATCGATACAGAGGCCGAATCCATAGTTTTTAGAATTTTTGTCTGTCTGTCTGTTACCGCATCACGGAAAAACCACTGGAGGGATTTTAGTGAAATTTGGTATGATAGTAGCTGGTTATCCGGGTCAACATATAGGATACTTTTTACCGCGGGAAAATATCTCATTTTTGAGAAAAAATATAAAAATGCAATGTAAGAGTATACTAATATGTAAAACCTAAGAATTTGGATTTTGGTCATCTGAACGCGGTTGGAGCCGCAGGCAATGCTAGTTTAGTATAAAATATTTTTTAAGAAAACTGTTATAAAATCTTCTATTCATTTTCAATGGAACTCCATAAGCACTAGATCTACCAGGTAAAAAAGTATATAACTCTACGGTCAATACAGTACGCCTATGCGAACGTGCGCACTGTGTACATAGGTCACGATGTGACTAAGAAGGACAAACAAAACGAACATACATTTTTATATGTACATATTTATAATTAATAACAATAAGCTTTGTTAATAATCTATTCTTCTTAATACTAATATTAAGCTCTTACATTAGTTCAACTGGCATTTATAGCTGGCAAATAAACAATGTTAGAACTGGGTCACTGAATTAAAGGTTTCACAGTTAACGAACGTGCTTGAAGAACGCTGTAAAGTAAGTATTGCTCTCAAGCTGCACCGCTATATATTTGCTGAGGGTAAAGTATTTCTTAGATAAATTAAAATGTTTTATACGCTTTTGCGTTAAAAGCTCTGGAGTTGTTGAACTAAACTACATTCGAATAGCGCTGTGACTATGATGTAATATCTGCAGTGGCATATTGTATTTTGTCGATATGGCTTATATTATACACTAGCATTACCCGCGGCTCCGCCCGCGTTCAGATGAGCAAAAACCAAATTCTTAGGTTTTATATTAGTATACTCTTACATTGCAGTTTTTATATTTTTCTCAGAAATTAGACATTTTCCCGCGGTAAAAAGTATCCTATATGTTGACCCGGATAACCAGCTATGACCATACCAATACTATCAAAATCCCTACAGTGGTTTTTCTGTGATGCGGTAACAGACAGACAGACAAAAATTCTAAAAACTATAAATTGGGCCTCTGTATTGATAATAATGTTTATTTCAATAAGATTTTATAAAAAAAAATATTTAATGTACAGATTGGGTTTATTCACAATTTTATTATATGTATACATTATTTTAAAACGAATCATAAAGTTAACGAAATGAGAATTGTTATAATAGCACAATTTGGTATACATAACACTTTCTTAGATTTACGTAAATATACGTGGATATTTTAAATACCACTCTATTTACTCGATTGCGGCGAAGCCCAAAGGTTTATGCGTTTTTGGGTTTTTTTTTTTGGTGTTTTATATTACTTTTATGGTCCCGACATTTCCGATTCCTTACAGAAAACATGGTGATAATGGTCATCGAAACAGGTCTATAATGCTTGAAAATCCATAAATATTACATAAAGTGTTTATGCAATAAAATATACAAATAAAAAAAAATTAAATGACTTAAAGTACGTAAATAAAAACAATATTGTTATAGTAACACCATTTGGTTATTATTATCTTTCTAATATTATAAATGTGAAGATTTAGATGAATGTTTGTTACTCAATTATGCCAGAACGGCTGGGAGGATCTTATCTATCTTAATCCTAGAAAAATGTACGGTTCCCGTGGGATAATTTATTTTTATTTTTCTAGAGGTAAAATGAGCTGCTAGTATTATATAATTACCGAGATAGATCTTTATGTAAAGCACACAGCAAAAGATAGATATATAAAGACCCAAACATTCTAAGAAATATATGTAAATTATGCAAAAGACTGACAAAGTTAATTGAATATTTTATGTATATATTATTTAATTAAATTAAATATTAGCTTGTTCTATATTCTAGTTTCATTAATTTACATAAAGCGGTAGTAACGTTGTAACATCGAAGTCGCTAGCTAACAACTTTGGCAAACCATCGCCGTAACTGGCAACTGACAGCACAGAAATCAAAGGAAATGCAAATACAATAATGTTGTTAGACTGAACCATAGAACTCTATATAAATGTTCTATTTAACCCCCAACATCTCTTGTAGTAATTTAGATAAAAATTAAAAAAAATAACGGATACTTAATATGTATGATTTGACGACACGTTTCGCTGATTTTGTAGTGATTCGACTTGTTGTGCCAACGATCGCGGGTTCGAGTCTCGCTGGGGGCATTCTTTTGTGTGATGAGCACGAATGTTTATACTCCAGTCATGGGTGTTTATATTTATAATATGTATGTATTTAAAGTTATATATGTGTAATTCACAAGCCTCGTAGCTTACCATGGAACTAGATGGTGATGTATGTTAAATGTTAATGAACCAACATATTTATTAATTTTTAAAAATAAATAAATATAAATATTTTTAATACTGAATAAATTAGGGAACGACTATCTGAAGATATAATTTCTTTTAATGATTTTTATATAATCGATAGACACATGGACAAACATACGTATGTGGCCTTTAGTAGTATGTGAGGATATAGATAGTGAAATATCTAACTGGTTCTGCCTACTATGCCGGATGTATTTAATTCGATCGAATCAAACACAATGTAAATTTTAGTTCGCTCAGGAGTGAGCTTCTAGCGAAGTTTAAAAGCAAGAGTATTTTAGTATTGTAAGGACAGACAGTACCTACATATCACATTATAACGAACATTTTGACTTTCTGCTTACGACTTTATTTTGGTACACTTTTTGTTATTTATACATATTAAGTAAAAAAAGTTTAATTTTATTCTCAAATCAGAACCAGTTGTCTGATTCAGTTTCCCTACTATCCTAGTACTAATATTATAAATGTTAAAGTGTGTTTGTTTATTTGTACTTCTTTCACGTCGAAACAGAGTGCCGGATTGACTTTTTTTGTGTGGAGATAGTTGGAGGGCTGGAGAGGGACATAGGCTATTTTTTACCGCGGGAGATTATCTCATTCCTACAAGAAATCACGTTATAATCCAACCCAAAAAATATTTATGATCAGGATTACTTGAAACTTAATATTAATACTCTTCAATACAATTAAATAAATACATGTTTTAACATTTTTCGAAATTCTTCCCATAAGGGGGTAAAATAAGGGATGAAAGTTTATATGAAACTTACCTTTATTAAGTAATTCTACTATATAAATCGGTAAAGAAATAGTATATATTACAATTATACTCAGGTACTATCTCTCTCTTATATCTTTGTGTTAGTGAAAAAAAAATTATACCGTACACTACCCACAAATATACAAAATTAACATAATAGTTTATAATAATAATAAGTAAAAAATAAATAATTAAACTAAAAAAAATGATTCTTTATAAACTAATCTCACAAATCTCCTTCAACAATGAACATTTTGTATTCTTCGGTAATTAAAATGCCATGTAATTTAAACGCGACCTTCGTATCCTGCTTTGTTGCTCCTTGCGCTAAAGCCTTAGTAGGTCACTTATTGTTCGCTGCATAAAGCCTCAAAGCGCCGCAGTCCGTAGTTGAATAGACGAGACGACTACAAAGTACACACAGATATATTTTCTGGCAATTTCAGACTAAAACTTGAGATATTGTTAGCAATTTTCATTTTTATACCGTTTTAAAATATTTTTTTTTTCATTAAATACTAGTTAGTCGTTAATAGTTACGTTTTAACGGTTAGTATAGATTTGTCAGAGATGAGATATTTTCCCACAATAAAAGGTGTCCTATATGTTGACTTGGATACCCAGCTATCATCATACCAAATTTCATCAAAATCTGTTCAGTGTTTTCTCATGATGTGTTCCCAGACAAACAGACAAAAGTTATAAAAACTGTAGATTCAGTCTCTATATCGATAATAATGACTATTTCAATAAGATTTTCCAAAAAATATTTGATGTACAAATCCGACTCACTTAGAATGGTATTATATGTACCTATAGATAAGGGGTATTTCGTGTGAAGTGGACAGCGAGAATAATTCGAGGTTCTACGTTGACACTAGGTCCTATATGTACGAGTAAAGATATCTACGTGTTTATCTAAGTTTTAGTTCACAAGTTATATATACATTATATATTATATAAATATTTATATATTCCATAATTATACATATGAGACAAAAACCAAAGGTATATGCATGTTACCCATGTGTGTAAACACTATTTGAATAAGAAAAATAACATCTTACTTTTACTCTAATTTTGAGATTTACGACCATTCTACGTGAAACGTATGTAGTACACATTATAATCTAAACAAAAACTAATTCCATCACTAGATCGTTCTATTAAATAAATAAAACTATCTTTTTTGATTTTGCGAAGATTTATTTTGATTTTTGGTTCCTGACGTTTCGAATACTTTACAGCAATCGTGGTCACGGAAGAGACTAAGGTTTTAAACGTCTCAAAGGTCAAATGGGCTTTTTATCGCGTAAAAATGTACGGTTCCCATGGGATAGTTTGTTTTTATTTATCTAAAGGCGAAACCGAGCGAAGCGAGGGTGAGCCGCTAGTTTACTTCATGTATGTATGTATATAAATATATTTTGTGTAAACGTCTCTAAAAGTACTTTACTATAAAGCTTGCGGGTGGGCCACTTAAAAAGCTACTTATTACATAATGGCTATCAAGCCATAGCGTAATAAAAAGCTCATATGAATAAAAATACTCAAAAAAATAAAAATCCTACACATATAACAGAACACTAAAAGAAATTACTTTGTTAACTAATAAAAAATTAAGATAATGTAAATTAGCTAATTGGTCATCGCAGCAGTGGTCTTAATTGTATTAAAACTTCAGTTTGTTTGTAAATTCTATTCCCTGGACGCACTTAGAGGCTAAGTGAAGTCAACCAACCAACTTTCAAGTGTTAATTTTTATATCTTTATTTACAAAACAGCACCGTAGACATTTTAACAACTTACTCAAATAAGCTTTTAATTAAGAAATTGCGTTATTTTTATAATTGTTGCGATTCTTGAATTCATTTCATAATAAAATCTTTATAATATGCATTTTTAGGTGAAAATTAATGATAAGCAATATAAATTATTTAATTAAAATTGGTAAATTCACAAAATATGTTAATACTTCATTAAAAATTGCACTTTTATTATTGCAATGAATGATATGTTATTTAATTATGAGTGATCTAGTATTAGGTCGTTGACACACCACACAAACAGACCTTGTGCAGTGCCGGCGTTTTCATACTTCGTTTTGAGCTTAGCTGCAGTCGCACGCGCATCCGACCTGACCGTGTCTATTGTGGATGTACGGGAGGAGAACGAGAGGGTGGTGGAGAACGTTGAAGAGAAGGAGGATCCCAAGCCGAGGCCGAGGGTGGTGCGGTAACGACGACGATACATGGCTACTGTGCGATTTACACGTCCTATCTCAACAGTGTCTCGCGAACGACTGAGCTTTCGCGGAACACTGTGTAGGCGCAGTGTAACCCGGAAAACAGATTTATTATGAGCTAGACGGATTGACGCACAAACTGAACAGTGATAAAATTGAAATTTACTGAGAGTTATGGTATATCCTGTGCTCTGTGTTGTTAATAGCTTATATTGGGCGAGCTTTCATATTCAAGAATTTATTAGCCTTAGTTACAACTTTAACGGATAAATTTTGAGTCGTATCAGATACTACATATATAATTTATCACCCGCAGTTCTTTTCACGTGGTGCATCATAATAATATACACCTTTTTTAGAAAGTTATAGGTAAAAGTTTTTACATGTATAGTGTAGCATGTACGATTTAGCTTTAACCTAAAAATAAAGTATACAAGACTTGCACTCTATGTAATAACAATTTTTCTTGAACGTTTTTTCCAGAACGGCCTATTAATGTATTAGTGCAAGATATATTGACATTTTGGGTTGATCATAAATTACAGGACAGACGTGGGGTAGACACTGATGGAATTACTGCCCTACAACGCTTACTATACACTGACATATTAAATTACCATACTGCTATACATATAAAGCTAATTTCCCCCCTTGTCTCCATGTACATATCTATACATATAATAAAATTGTAACTAAGCCGAATCTGTACATTAAATATTTTTTTGGAAAATCTTATTGAAATAGACATTATTATCGATACAGAGGCCGAATCTACAGTTTTTAGAATTTTTGTCTGTCTGTCTGTCTGTTACCGCATCACGGAAAAACCACAGGAGGGATTTTGATGAAATTTGGTATGATGGTAGCTGGTTATCCGGGTCAATTAGGATGAGCTATTTCGAATAAACTTATATAATACTAGCATTGCCCGCTGACCAATAATCAATTTGTGAAGTTTTACATATTAGTATACTACACTCTTACATTGCAGTTTTTGTATTTTTTCTCAGAAATGAGACATTTTTCCGCGATAAAAAGTATCCTATATGTTGACCCGGATAACCAGTTATCTTTATACTAAACTTAAAATTGACTGCCTCAGTGGTGTCGTGGCTAGCATGTACGGCTGCACACCCGGAGGTCCTGGGTTCGAGTCCCGGGTCGGGCTAAGTTTAGTTATTGAGTCTTTCTGTAAAGTAAGTCTCAGTAACAGCCCGGAGTTGGGAAGTTGGCGGTGTTTCACCCCCGTGCCTCGGAGAGCACGTAAAGCCGTCGGTCCTGCGCCTTAACTCTCATCGGTCGTGTCGAGTGGTCGTCCCACCGGAGTATGAGTGATAGGAATAGAGAGTGCACTTGTGTCTGCGCATACACTTGTGCACTATAATATCTCCTGCGCAGTGGCTAATCTCAATGAGATTGGCCGCCGTAGCCGGAATCGGCTAGGAGAACATCATACTAAATTTCATCAAAATCTGTCCAGTGGTTTTCTCGTGATGCGGTAACAGACAGACTGACAGACAGACAGACAGAGAAAAATTCTAAAAACTGTAGATTCGGCCTCTGTATCAATAATAATGACTATTCTAATAAGATTATCCAAAAAATATTTAATGTACAGATTCGACTCAGAAATTTAGTATATGTATAGATTTTCATTTTATATTTTTGTGAGAAATATTAGCGTAATGCTGAATCTTATTATTTTAACATAAACAAATATAAATATGATTACAATTTACAAATACAAATAATGGCACCCATGCGTGCATCAAACAACATCCTCATAAGTAGAACGCAGTGCCAGGCAGGCACAGAGCCCTAGCCATGATGGCGGTTATCAATTTTTATTATGTATTACTATCGTTCGTCTGCGGCTCCGCTTACGTATGTTATTTATGTATACGTATTCTCTATAAGCCTTTCTTAGCATGGGCTTTAAGAATCATGTCCTACCCTATAGTGTGGAAGATGATATAATAATAAATAAGAATCATTAAAAAAATAAGAATCATCTCCCACTTTATAGGGTGGAAATTAATTTTAATTAAAATTTAGACACAAAAACGGGCTCAACTGTACAAAGTCTAAGAAAGTATAACGTTCTATTATATATGGAATTCTACAAATCAACACTTGAAAGAGTCACTCTATGTGTCAACATAAAGCAAGATGTACCGTCTCTAGTTCTAACAGATACGTTGTCTAATTTTCGTCTCTTTTGAGATATAATGTATGGTAGGAATTATATAAGCCCTTTTCCTAAGCATTTAAATTGAAAATTAATATATCAATACTGAATTTCAACTCGGAAAGTGAAGTCAAGATATCTACTGCGACAGACGATACGACAAGACGGTGAAATTTTTTTTTAATATTTACATAATCTATACTACTAATATTATAAATGCGAAAGTTTGTGAAGATGTATGGATGTACCTATAGATGTATTGATGTTTGTTACTCTTTCACGCAAAAACTATTGAATGGATTTTTATGAAACTTTACAATTATATAGTTCAAAGATACATCAGATTCGTTACAAACATACAGAAATACAAATCTTTCCTCTTTTTAAAACCTCCAGGTACTTAAATATCTAAGAAATTAATTAAATTTCTAAAAAATCTATTGCTAACTATACCGTGTCCGCGGACGTGGAGGGAATAATATTTGTGTAGAACTGTAAACTAGTGTAGATGTACAATGATAGATATAGTATATAATATATTGTTTGATTACAGACAGTGGATTAAAAACTACCCTTTATTGAAGTTAGTTAAACCACTCAGAAAATGTCGCATACAGACAACAACAACATGTAGTGCAATATCTTAATCAAATTAGAATACCCACTAATTCTCTTAACGAACGTCATTGTTTACGTTTCTCTATATGCAATAAAAGTTATTATGAATTATGTATGACGTTATATTGTATGTTATATAATATTATTTTAATGGTGCTGAAAAAAATTTTATTTTAGAAAATCGGAAAAGCATATCCTTCAAAATATATTCACTTTTATAGTTTTGAATTTTCGTATTTTAGCCTGTGCTAATCTTCCAGCGTAACGTAAAAGTTACTAGACTGATTTCGATGAAACTTTGTTATTTAAATTTTCATATTAGTTTTATATATAATCATTCTCGACTTACAAGCGCACAAACTGATAGGGCGGCAATCTTTTTTATAATATGAATTGAGACGAAAAGAATGAGAGAATAACCTTTAAAAATACGATTTTTAAAGCATATTTCGTACCAAAACCAAAACGCGGAAACGACATTCGCATTTAATTCGTCTGTTCTGCCTTATTCCATAATACTCACGTATATGTGGAAAAGCGCGATTTAATCAATATTGCTATTGGCAAATCGCCGACTGGGACAAACGTGGTGTAATCATTTCATAACATCTCCTTCTACTGCAGAAAAAAATAATATTTGTCTCCATAGTTTTTCAATGTCTCGGTCGGAATCATAAGCAAATCGTGTGTTAGCCCATAATGTTTATCCAAATGTTAAGGCCACATGAAACATAATATTATAAAATCTGTATTATGTACACCAAGTGGTTAAAACAGGAACCAGAAAAAAATTCAACTGGCCATTTCTATAGCATAGACGTACTTATTTTATAAAAAAAATATACATTAACTAGCGACTCACCCTCGCTTCGCTTGGGTTTGTGTCTAGGTTGATTCCCTATACAAACTTTCATGCCCATTTTCACCTCCTTAAGGGATGATTTCCGGAATAAAACTATCCTATTCCTTCCCAGGGTCTCAAACTATCTTCTTACCAAATTTTATCTAAAGCGGTTCAGTAGTTTCGGTGGCCTATTCAGTACAAACAAGCAAACAAAAAATCTCTCTTTATAATACTAGTATAGATATTCATTTTATATACACTAAAAGAAAATAAAAATGGTAAGAATAAAGGTGATATATGACAATCACAAAACTGGATACATGATATATTCAAAATAGAGCCATACATCAAACCAATGTTGACAGCTCAAAGTGAAACTGATATTCCCATTGCACTTTCAAACCAAGCAAAAGTATATAAACATGATACTTATTTCACAAAGCAAATTATGTCATAATCTTATTAGACAAAAGCCTGCTACTTAACAGTCAATTGATTTGTTTTACAAGACTATGTTGCGTCTTAAGTTTTAATACAACACATACTATAAATAGTACAAAATTGTAAGGCTTCAATAGGCACGTAATTTCAGTAAAACAAATGTTAGAGGCACCATATTTTTATGTGCATACATTAATTTTAAACTTAGTACAATATTACAATAACTCAAACAGAATGGTTTACAAAAAATCTTGTTAATGACTTTGAACTTTAAATCATGCTAGTTTAGAACAAATTACTTCACTAATAGCACATAAAATGAAGAAGACTTGAGAAATGTTTGTAAGTTAAAAAATATTAATTTATGAATCAAATTACTTCTGACATACATTGACATAAATAATATATCTTCACGCTGCATTTGTTGCAGAGAAAACCATGGAGATTCTAAAAATATAGAAAGTTCACCTATTATAAAACTTACTAGCAACTTAGATTCTCCCATCACTCGGGTGTGTCACTAGGTACATTTTAATTTTTTGAGTGGAACCCTAATACTTTTTCTAAAATAAAAGTAGCCTACTTTACTTCTTATAACATCAGCTATCTGCCAGTGAAAATCAGTCCAGTCGTTTCAGAGAATAGCAGGAACAAACAGACTAACATTTTAAAAATTGTGTTTTTCTTCATCAATTATATAATTTCATAATATGCATTTAGTAAAAAGCTGTTATTTTTACGTTACAAACAGACATTGCAATTTTTTATCTGTATAGATAAACATTAATAAGTGTATTTGTTTTTACATACTCCAAAATTTAATTAAATATCCCATCTTCAAAGCATAAATTCTGATAACATTGTTTTTATAATAACAGATAACATCTATATTTAGTAATACAAGTGTTTTATGTAGACTTTGCCTAAATATACCACCTTATCATACCCTATTAGTTTTATCTTGACTCGGTCCTTGCTTGGCTTAAATAAGTAATTTATAAAACTGTAAATTATAACACATACAAAAACTTTACATTTAAATAAAATTCAATTCAATTTGTTTCTTTAGTCATTAGTGACTTCTAGGATACATTTATGTACAACAAAGTTTTTATTTTAATATCACAGCTTATTTCTGTCATTTACAGTTGGCATTTTGAATTAAAAAATAATGAATATCAGAAAAAAAAATATGCGAAAGATCTATTGGAGTGCCTTGGCAGTAAAACCAATTTGTGGTATGATGGCAACGGCGGCGTGACACTGTCATGCCATTATGCCCCCCTTCTAAGCCACCCACCACTCTCGAGTATACTATACATGCTCCATGGTACAACAGTCTCTATTAAAAAATACATATTTTCTATTCTATTTATAAATATAGACTCTGTAATTATTATTATACCTAATTAAAATAATTAGAAAAATAAATTGATTTTAATAACAAAACTATATTTTTCTTTTAATTTTACTCCATATTTTGTTATAGGTTTTTATTAATTATGAATTCTAATATTAACATAGATGTTTCACATCTACCAGGTGTCCCATAAAGGCCAACTTTTTTTATTTAAGATTCTTTAAATGACTTGAAATAGTATTTTTATGACCACATTCAAAAATGTGTTTAATAATTATCATTTTAATATCCTAGAGGAATCTTATTAGAAATTAATGCCTAACACCTTAAGATTTTGTTGTATAAAATAGAATAACCCACGAAAATATTGACTAAAAAGTATCCAACTAGATCGTCCTTGGCCAGTCAATGTTATTGAATTAAAAGATTTTTGCTTCTCTAAAGTAGAATATTATATTGATATATCAGTAATTCTAATTTCTTTGTTTTGACAACATAATGGTAATAAATTTCATAATATCTCAAACATTTACATCATATATAATGGCATGTTATGTAAATATGTTGAATCATTGTTATCTTAAATATACAAAATCTTACTAATATCAATAATCGTAGATAAAACAAAATAGCACATACCGTTTATGGACCAGATATGTGAAGGCAAGGAGTGTGCTGCGTATACTCTGCCTAAGGCCAAGGAAGTACCAGCTACTGGACCCGCCTCCTCATTAGAGCTCGAATCAGTGTCTGGACTAGCTGCTGCAGAAGCTTCGTAACTCTGAGAATTAGGAGGAATAGCAATAGCTTCGTGTGAAGCGTGCAGATCCGGCACTGATGAAAGAGATCTCGCGCGTTGTCTGTCGTTCGATACTTGTATACCCGGTATGGCCCGAAGTAAGCTAAAGCCTGCACCTCCGGACACTACGTCAGAGCTCGAGCTGGTCGAGAATGTCCTAGCCCTCGGACTCTGTCCTCCGTTCGCCGTGCTAGCCTTAGCGCCCATCGCGACAACGTTACGCAAATCGCACCTGTCACAACCGAACTCCAAGATCACGAACACTCGCTCAATACGACACCCGCGGCACAGGAAGACATCGTATTAAACACAAAACGTTTACAAGAAAAACAAACGCTGGACGACAAACAGAAAAACGTCGCGAGCACCTACTTGTAAACAGCGTTGCATGTGCCTTCCTGCAAAATTTTGACAGTTCTCATCTGTAGTGAAATATCGATTCCACTTGAAATCGATTTTATATACAGCAACATATACATTTCTTAATCTTTCTCATAAATTTATACTCAAAAATATTTATATTAGAGCATGTCTTGTCATATAAAACAGGACAATAATTTACTCTAATCCGAACTCATTAAAGTAAGTTAAAACATTGTAAGTATTACATGATAAAAACATTGTCAGTAATCATGAAAGTTCAAAAATTAATAAAGTAGATCATAGTATAACAACTATAAAAATAACTTATCATAATAATTTTATAAATATAACTAAAAATAAATGTGAAATCCTTTAAACTTAATAATCATGTTGCAACTTAAGAACTTAATACATACTGTTATAATATTGTTTTTCTTTCATAATATCATTTAAATACTTCACAAATGACAAATAATTAATTGTAGCTTACAAATTAAAAATATTTTTGTATGATATTAATAGACCGTAATGGACCATAAGTTACGATTATTATTATTTTATAAGTGAATCGATTTCCGACATGAGTTATCGATTTTAAAAGTCAAATACTGCGCAATACTTTCATTACTTTTATTAAAAGTATGAGCCAATTATTATTCATATGTGTTATTTGCTATAAATATAACACAGAATATATGTATATATATGAACCTAACCCTTAAAACTTTCTTTTTACATATATTACCATTGGCCTTAAGGTTGAAAAAGATTTTCAACTAATAAAATTAGTTAAATCAAAATATACCACTTTTTCATTGAATATATGGAGTTTATTAGTTGAATTATATTGTTCCACGTATAGTATTTTTACAATGGTTTAGTAACAATGATTAATAAATTTAAAAAAATTAATAAAAATTAAAGCCGCGTTGACACGATCAAAGTATACTTTGACAAAATAGCTTTGATGACTACTTTAAAGCAACTTTGATCATGTAAACGAGCAATCAAAGCGCTCTTTGAGTAGACTTTGACCATGTTCTACTTTTCTCAAAGCTTGCTTTGACAAAGTAGTTTTGATGACTACTTTGATCGTGCAAACGTGCAATCAAAGCGCACTTTGACATCGGCGTGTAATAAAAATGGACTTTATCAAAGAGAACTTCGTTTCAAAGTTTTTTGTCAAAGTAGACATTAACCGTGTCAACAGGTTTATGAGTAAACTTTAACCTTAAACTTTGTCAAAGCAGACTTTGAGCGTGCCAACACGGCTTTATTGAAAGCAACTAACTAAAACTACAATAAATCAACTCTTGGGGCTAGTTTTGAAATATAATTAAAATATTTTAGCGAATAATGGAATCGATAATAGGAATAATTTTGGGACTTACATAATATTATGTAAACAAATAGTATTTTAATAAACTTGACACGATTCCAATTTTCATCGATGTCTCAATGACATTGACAATTGACTCGACATGATTTTGACGTTATGAATTTTTTCTACAATATAACTTATTTGTAAACGATAGATATTTTGTTGAGTCTTTTAACACTTACGAATTAATATTATAAAGTATAGTGTTAAGTTCTTCCTATATAATATCAGTTTTGAATTTATTTAGCCTTCTGTAAGTGTTAAATCAAAATGAGCTCCGCCACTGTAAGTACGTTAGACATATTCTGAATCATAAAATACATTATCTAGATTAAAATTACATTAGAATTCCTTTCATCTATAACCATCATCTTAATGTCCTTAAAAAAATACCAGCTAATTTTCTTTGCACAGTTTTCTAATTATTTTTTGTTCAGTTTGATTTAACTCGCTTTGCACGGCTTGAGCTGACGTAGTTGTTGATACGCTATTACAGCCAGGTGTGCCGCAGGTGCCGCTCCTGGATGACGATACCATTGCCTTTGGAGAAGAGGACAATGCAAATAAACAATTTGTGTAAGTTATATAAAACTAATGGTGTACAACTTAATATTAAAGAAAAAACATATAGTGAAACTAATATTTGAATAAATTATTGCCTACTTTGATAACCCACTTTGACACAATTTTTATTTTGTATATTGTTTAAAGTGATAGGATCTAATAAGTACAGGTATGTTATAATTTGTATAAGACTGCATAATTCAATTCAATTCTTTCTTTAATGGCTTTAATGCTTGCCACTTGAGCACAAATTATTTCAACAATGTCACATTGAACATGGGAGTTATGTTTGAGATGGGCCATGGCATTTTAAATTATTCTACTATAATATTGGATTAACAGGGTTAAATAGAAGAATTTTATTGTTATACCTACACCTAAAAACAAAAAAAAAACCACAAGAAATTAATAAAGACTGCATAATCCTACCTACTAAAGTTTCTGGCAGTACCATCAACATACTGTCTGCATATAAATCATATGTACCAAAAAATTTATGATTTATTAATATGAACTAACACAAAATGAGCTGTATGTAAGTATATGTAAATACATATCTGTATTCTACATCAGAGAAAAGCTAAAGCAGCCAGAGCTTGTAAAAATTAAAATAAATAGTGTTTATGATGACTTTGTTTTCTCTTTACACAGATTCCATATCAGTATCACAAATGACATAATACTATAATAGTACACATACTTCATTTAAAATAAGGAATTATTCAGATTACTTATTTCCCTGTTTAATTCTATTAGAATACATGTAAATTTTAACCAACCAGCAAATTTTATTCATTGTAAGTGTTTCTAACAGCACAAAAAAAATTGAAATCCCATAATTTCATTTACTTTTGCATTATATATTATTTTAAACTATGAATATTCATTTTTAAAATCTTGTTTTTTTTCCAAAATTTTACTTAAATAATAATTGCTAGTCTGTACATATTATGCCGTCATATCAATATGTAATTTGGCAATCTTTCTAGGCACCCCTACATAGTATTTTTCCACCTGGTCTTCAGGAGTGCAGCAATAGTAGTATACATCTTATGTGGATGGTTCTCTGACTCATTTATTGCAAGCTTCG
This sequence comes from Brenthis ino, assembly GCA_921882275.1. Lineage (NCBI taxonomy): Eukaryota > Metazoa > Arthropoda > Insecta > Lepidoptera > Nymphalidae > Brenthis > Brenthis ino. The sequence goes on along the minus strand of OV170228.1, from coordinate 21,475,909 downwards.
TATTAGTGATATTGCTATTGTCAGCTGACTTCTGGACGGTTAAGAATATAAGTGGTATGTATGTAATTACTATGTTTACTTTTATGGTTAATAATTAAATATTAATATAAATAAGCTATTATTTTATGAAGTTGTCAGTTTCTTTAAACCACTTGTGGTAGTTTTTAAACCACAAAAAACATATACAATAATCAGAATTTATTTAAAATCTTTCCACTACCACATTTAAATGATCTACACTGAATTAAAAAAGAAGGAACAAAACTTAGATATGTAATTTTATATGAATTATATGTTTCACTTTCAGGACGACTCTTAGTGGGTCTGAGATGGTGGAACTATGTCGATGATGAAGGCAAATCCCACTGGGTCTTTGAATCTAAACAGGTAAGCGACTATTTCAATTATACGCTATTATAGAACAAAAAAGCAACTGTTTCTTTAATAGTTATCATACAATCTAAGAGTTAAAACATCATCAACATATAATACTATCTCTTAAAGAAAGGCTGTAACTAAAAGATTTAAATTGTATTTAAATTTTGAATGCATCACCAGTTTTAGAACTATGTATTAAGTCAGCTTGGCTCCACTTTATAAGTTGATTAAGTTAACTTTAACTCAAAAAATAGTGATTGTTTACTGTATTTATTTGGCAGGTATATGTCACAGATGAACAAAGACTTATTTTTAATACTGCACTCAATGTCTTTAAAAATTTGACATATTACTATGCAGTTGCTGCTTCATCCCATATAAAATATATTGGACAGCACTAATTTTGGCTTTTTATTTAGTTAATTTTGCTTGAATAGACAATAGATGGCGTTGATCCGCGTATTAATCCATTTTAGAAATAAGTATCAAAGTGTATACAAAAATATGTGAAATGTTTAATATTCATCCTGCATTTTGGTAAACAAATTGCAGTCACTTGAACAGTTTTTAACTATGTGGTGCGCCGTCTATGAATACATACTTCAAACCTAATACCCAATGGCTGATTATTCTTTTATTTTTTAATTTTTTTTTGTCATAGTTCACAGAATGAAATTGTCAAGACTTATTAAGAATCTTCACGTATTCAACTCGCACTTGACCATTTTTTAATGTGTTTCTGAGGAATGAAAACTATTATAATTATAAATACATAATTGATGTATATTATTTTCAGAACCGAGTAAATAGCAATGAAAGCCGGCTTTTCTGGATGGGGCTGATACTGTGCCCTCTCATTTGGTCCGGATTCTTCGTTATCTGTCTTTTTGGGCTTAAATTTAAGTGGATGGTGTGTAACTATACATTTTTTTTTAATTAAGCTAATATTATATGGTTCCTGGCTTAGTTTGTGGGTTATGGTAAATGCAATGTCCGTTTTTATTTAAATATTATTGTTGATATTAGTACTGTCTCGGTGGTCTAGAGGTTAGAGCATGACCGCAGATCCTGAGTTCGAGTCCCGGATCGGCCCAAACTTAATACTTAGTGAGTGCTTTGTTACTATGTATGTATTTTAATAAAATCACGATGGTATGATACTAATAATACAATGTATTTATGTGCGAATGCCATTTGGGCACTATTTATTTCGCCAATATCACGTAGAATGGAGAAGACACGTTATATATTTATATACTCGTATAATGAACGGTAAAAAAGAAAAAAAAGAAACACTAAAATTTGATTACATGTAAAATGTATTTTCCAGCTATTGGTGCTAATAGCGTTGACACTGACAGGCGCCAACTTGTACGGATACGTCAAGTGCAAATTTGGCGCGAAAGAGAATCTGCAGTCCGCGACAACAGACTTCGTGAAAAGGCAGATCTTCCAAAACGCCTCAACATTTATGTTCCCGCAGCCCGCCCCGCCCACTACTGGCAACACTGGTGTCGTTTAATTTATTATCATTGTAAACTATTTTAGAATAAATTATTAAGAATAATCCGAATTATCTTTTTTAATATGTAATTTTTGCTAATAAAGTCTATACCTGTTATATTTTCCTATATTTTCTGTTGCTTGTATTTTTCTTTTATTTTCTGTTTTAACACTTCTAGGTAAATTTCTAAGAATTTAATTAAAATTCTAAGAAATCTATTGTTAACTGACACGCCGGCAGCAACTCTTTATATACACGTACATATGCCCAGTCTATTTATCCATACAACCGACTAACAAAGGGGTATAGATAACGCATACGAGGCGTGCAGGGTGAGGAGTTCTCGACCATCATACGTCAGTCGGAAGACAGGTTTAGGGTTGTCTCCTGACTCGTATAAAAGTGACTACAGATTTGACGGGTTGAAGAGATGATTGCAGTGCGATTAGTATTTTTAGCAACCCTTGCATTTGGCAGCATTTCGGTTAACATCAAAGACGATTGTCACGTGTATGGATTTATGTATATAAATCCATACACGTGACAGTATTGTGATATCAATTTTAAATGTTTAAATAAATAGTAATTTGACTAGTCGTTGTGTGAAGATAACGTACTTTTTAAAACTTGAATTTTTATACTATACTCCAACTGGCAACTCTTAATACATATTGTGTATCTGTAGCTTTGTAATTACAAATTATTTTAGAATAAAGACTTAATATTAAATAGTTTCATTTTATTTATAATAGTATACCCAGTATTATTGTTTGTGCACTGATAAAAGTGTTCATATAACCGTGTTTCTCTTTTATTCCGTAGCCTAAAAACAAGTTCTTGCTTTTTGTACGAACATATACACATACCTACCTGATACCAATAAATCAATTTTAATGTTTCTGTATATTTTTTTCATACAAATTAAAAAAAGGATATAGTCGTAGAAATCTAAGCAGATATCATACACACATTTTTAACTGACTTTTAAAAAGGAGTAGGTTCTCAATTCGTCGTAATCTTTTTTTTTTATGTATGTTCACCGATTGCTCGAAGACGCCTGATCGGTTTGGAATTTTGTTTTAAAGGGTATACTTCCCAGGTGGTCCCATATAAATTTTATCGAAATCGGTCGAGCAGTTTTAATAAACATTGACAATGAATTTTTTTATTGTTTAATCGAATATGTTTTTAAAAAACTTTCTTCTTACAAATTACCTGCTTATTACGTCTACACTAAAAATGAAAAAATAAAAACTTAAAAAAAAAATAATAAATACCGACTTCCAGGCACTAAAATGTAGAAAATAACTAAACGGGGGTTTTCATTTAGAATAGATAGGTACATAACCAAATATTTTCGAAGTCGGTGCCAGCCGATGCAAAGCAAATCTTTCGATACATATAATACATATTTACCTATTAGATATTCATATCTTAAAATATTGTAGGCTGGCATTGACTTCGAAAATATCTGATTAGGTATCTATTCTAAATGAAAACCCCCGTTTAGTTATTTTTTACATTTTAGTGCCTAAAAGTCTTTTTTTTTTTAAGATTTTATTGTATTGTTGTATTGCACCAATTTATGAAAAACGCTTTAAAAAAAGCACGGCGGCACAGCCCATTAGCGTTAGTCGGAAGCCAAGAAATGTTCAGGGAGGCTGTCCACCTTGAGGGGGGCGGTGTGTTACGCGGGCTGCTTCTAGTGGTTGGTACTTCCCTGATAGCAGAGTGGACCGTTGGAGCAACCCCATGGTTGTTGTGGTCTGCTTCGGCAGACCTACCGTGGAGGCGTCGTGATTGAGCACGTAAGCGATCCTGCAACGCCCCATTAAGACGGGGGAGGTTCCGTTTGGTTTTAATGGGTAGTACTGGATTTGCCGATGAGTCCTACTGTATGTATGCAGGTGGTATAGCTACATTTCCCAACCTTAGAGAAAAAGGTTATAATCTATCTGTATACTAAACAATCAAATCCGTCCAGCCGTTTCAGCGTGAAGGCGGAACAAACATGCACAAACATACAAAATTTAGAATTTATGATTAATAGTACCGTGACATTCCTTTAAGTAATTTATAGTAAGTAAATACTTCAATCGATGCTATCGATGTTAGTCGAACAATTTTTAGTTTAAAGAGTATAATTATCTAGTAAATATTCTTTGTGGGCTCTAATATTGGCAAACAGTAACGATAAATTTATATCGTTTCGTTAAACGGCATTGAATACGTAATGATAAATTGCATGAAATTTGCTTTTGTTTAAAGTGTTTTTCTAGTAGGCCGGTTCCGATACGACGGATAATTAGATTATTAATTTAATTAATATTTACATTTAATTAATATATACACATTTTAAATACCCTAAAAATATTATTGCTTTTCCTCGATGCCATTAAAATTACATATATTATTTACCGACGATTTTATCGACGAGTACTAGGGATCCCCAAATATTTCTGGTAATCTATATAAAATGACGCAAAACTGCTTTGATCGCATTCTGAATAACTTCGCAGTTTAAAAAGGAACTGCTAAAGCATCGGTTATAACAATGTTACTTATAATACCTCAAGTGTGGACTCCTATAGAGACGCTATTACATATAATAATTACCAAATACCTGAATCTATCATATTGCATTACAATTATATCTGAAGATAATTTATTTATTAAATCGCCTAACAGTTTTGTCCATATACTTGCAAAAGATAATGAAACTCTCACAAATCTCATGCTCAATGCTTCAGAAATGGGCTGCTCAGATTACATCGTACAATTAAACGAGCCAGAAACATTTATGAAATCATTTGAGGATGTTGTCCATTTGGGAAATGTGAGGAATGGTGATAGGAAAATAATTATGTTGCCAACTTTGCGAGATATCAGCGATAAAAATTCGCAGTTGTTGCTAAATGTGTTGTCTATGAAGGAAACAAGTTTCATTGCTAATATCTTGTTACTTTTGCCATCGGACGCAGTAAATGAATCTCATATTTACCACTTGGTCACCCACAAGTTTGTTGGCGCACACGAAAATAATAAGCCGATAATATTAGATAGTTGGAACTCCTTCACTGAGAAGTTTGAAAAGAACGCATCTTTATTTCCACACAACATGACTAATTTAGAGGGAAAAACGGTAAAAGTTACGGGGTTTACTTATAAACCGTACATTTTGTTGGAACTTGATCCTAATGTTGTACCTAATGGTCGGGACGGTTTAGATATTAGGATCGTCGAGGAGTTTTGCAGGTAAAAATTACATACTACAACTTTATAGGTATTTTCATAAATTTTCAAAGTACAATTGAAAAGAAATTATTGAAATCGTAAACCCATATATGTATAGTGTATGTAAGATAAGGTTTAGATATAAAATAAATAGACTTTATAAATACTTATTTTGTGCAGATGGATTAATTGTACAATAGAAATGGTTGGAGATGACGGCAAGCAGTGGGGAGAAATATACGACAATAAGACCGGCATTGGGATTTTAGGAAATGTATTCCAGGATCGAGCCGATCTTGGTATAAGTAAGACAAAATAAAATATACATATATGTACATATAATCTAAATAATAATATAAATAATATTTCTTGCAACATTTGAACACATGTACCTGTAACTTAAGCTTACTCGTGTAGGTAAAGAATGGCGTCAGAAAACTATTGTCTTCTTTTCTTGCAACTACAAAGTGAAATAATAATAGTGTTTTGTGTTTAATTATTATGATATTATTTATTACCTACTATGTTTTGTTTCGTGAACTTCGAGATTGATTAAATTGTTAATTATTGAATCTTTACAAAAATGCTGCAATGATAAATGTGTTTTGGAGACTAAAAACTCGGTAACTCGGTGACTCGAAATGAGACTAGACCAACGTGACAATGCTTATTACATAATTATGTACATAAACCGTTATCACTATATTATACCAATAATAACTACAAGGCACAGAACCATATATTTTAAAATATTTTTGTAGTAAAGCATCAATCTTCAAATGAGCCACAAATTTTAATCCCATACTTTATCTGTATTGATAATTTATTGAACTCCATTTACAGCTGCTCTATATTCTTGGTATGAAGAATTTCTTGTAATGGATTTTACAACTCCATATGTCAGAACTGGCATCACATGCATAGCGCCATCGCCAAAGTAGGTTTCCTGCGCATACTTCAAATAAGTTTAAGGAATTTATATGTCGTACCTGTCATAATAAGATTACAAAAGGATCAAAATGGTTTCATTAAATACCTTTGATGTTGATTTTAGTTTGCTGATTAGATTAGGTCAGATATTGAAACGTTTCTCTATCAACCTATTTCAAAACATCAAATAAAAATTTCATAAATCAAAACATGGGATGCGTTGCTTAAAACAAATCACGCATGCGCTAAACAACCAAATTACCTTAGAAGTTTTAACGCACTAAAACAAAGAGACAGACACATCTTTGAACTACTGCATTTACTACGTCTACACGTATCGTTATTTAAAATAAAAACTTTTTAATAAAAAAATAAAAGCCGACTTCAAACAAAAACACTAAAAAGTAAAAAATAGCTGATTGGTAGTTTTAATTTACTATACATACCTAAGCAAATATTTTCGAAGTCGGTGTGCTTTGCTTTGTATCGGCTGGCACCGACTTAAAATTATTTTCTTAGGTATGTATAGTAAATGAAAACTACCAATCAGTTATTTTTTACTTTTTAGTGCTTTTGTTTGAAGTCGGTTTTTATTTTTTTGTTAAAAAGTTTTTATTTTTCCCGTTTTAGTGTAGACAGTAGTGGCAAAGTAAGAATTCTAACGTGTTAGGCTTGTCAAATCAAACAAAATAAGCCCAAACTCAAAGTATCTACTGTTAGCCGTTGGAGAGTTCCACCTATCCACCCTCTGACCTTACCATCAGATCAGGTTAACAATACCGAACCACTGTACTATCAACAGAAATAGAAACAGATGCAAAGTTTCAAGTCAATATGACAATTAGAAGTAGGTTAAATTCATCATTGGCTGTGTTTCCACTCTTAGAGGTGGTTTAAATTTAAATGGGACCAATCTGGAAGTATAACCTTTCAAACAAAACAAAAATTGTCCAAATCGGTTAATAAATGACGGAGTTCTGAGGTAACAAACATAAAAAAAATACTGCCGAATTGAGAACCTCCTCCTTTTTGAGGAAGTCGGTTGAAAATAAAATAAACTTTCCTTGATAAACAATAATTTGTATGTATTATATTACTGATATATCACCATCCTTTCTATCCGTTTTTTGGAAATTTCAGATAGATGTCTTTTTGCACACGGATATGTAATATAATATGAGGATATATTTACCGCGGTATTATTTATAGGTTCCCGTGGGATAACAATTGTTCATGCACTGTATGGCTTCACGTTTAACCTCATCATCATTGGATTCAAATAATCCGGCTCGAAGGACTAAAAGTAAATTTATTCCAAAATTAATCTTAATGATATGATGACGTTAAATAAATGATTTGCGGAGTAAAACCCGCGGTGTTCTTGCTAGTCAAGAAAATATACGTTTGTCTTGTAAAAATTAACAAAATCAATAAGCAGTTAAAGTTACAGATACAGACTCTGTCTGTGAGATACTCAAGGAGTCAGACCGGAACAAAGTAATAGCTGTCACTAGTATGCTGTTTTATTCATCCTAATCAATTTGTATGTTTTAGGTTATTAGCTAGTTGGCAAATGCCACTATTGCCTTTTGGTTTAAACATGTGGATTATTTTGCTTTTCACATTCATTTATGCCTCTTTGGCTTTGATGGTAGCAAAAGGGTTTTCCACGAAGGATAGTTTTTTGGTAACTTTTGGTATCATGATATCACAGGTAAGTAACATTTTATTCTTACCATTTGCTAAATTTTTAATGAAATGCAACTACTGAACGTGAACTTAACGTTAATCGAGATTTCAAAATACTAAATTTAGAAGTGTTTTAATACTATATCTACAAAATTGCAATAAAGCCATTTTTATCTGTTTTCCTCGGTAAAGTAAATCGTTTTAAAATTATCTTTTACATATTGATTATAATCAGCTGCATTTTTAATAATGTTCACAATTATCTAGTCACGTCCAGAATCAGGATTTACTTCCTGGCGCATACGCAGCGTCGTCGGATGGATGATGCTGACTGGTTTAGTCCTGGACAATGCCTATGGAGGAGGTCTGGCTTCTACCTTTACAGTACCCAGATATGAACCAACAATTGACACAATTAAAGATATCGTCGACCGCAACTTTATATGGGGAGCTACGAGTGATGCCTGGACGTTTTCCCTACTACCTTCTGAGGAGGTTACATTTTAATTAGTTATTTTTGTTCCCCATTAAGTATACATCATAAAAATTATTGCTATTTCTTTTCTAGCCTCTGCTTAAAGAGCTAGTAAAATTATTTCGTACATTTCCATTTCAAGAGTTAAAACGTAAAAGTTTGACGAGGAGTATGGCGTTTAGCATTGAAAAGCTTCCCGGTGGTGAATATTTCAATATTCAATAAATTTGTTATCTGAAACTGCCTTCGAAGATAAAATTTAATATTTACATAAGTTTTTTCCTTCGTAGGCACATACGCGATTGGAGAATACATAACTAGAGAGGCGACTTTTGATTTAACAATTATGCTTCAAGAATTTTATTTTGAATATTGTATTGTGATGACGAGAAAGAGTTCGTTTTATACAAATAAATTAAGCGAGCTAGTGGGACGATTACACGAATCTGGTCTCTTGTTAGCTTGGGAGACACAGGTTTTCTGAATTTTTTACTACACACTCAAACGTAGACATTGAAACCACTATGCCAGAAATGTCCGTTTGTTCTATTGTCTTTATACAAATATAAAGATATCTAGAAAAGTAAATAAAGTACAGATAAACAAAATTGAAGTGTCTGTATGTAATATCAAAATAACAGCTTTTTACTAAATGCATATGAAAATATGTACGGTATTTATAATTGCGGTATTTAAAATTTGAAAATTGTGTTTTTTTATAAGAAAAGCACAATTTTTATTTTTTTTGTCTATCTGTCTGTTTGTTCCGGCTAATTTCCGAAACGGCTGGACTGATTTTGGCGGGACTTTCACTGGCAGATAGTTAATGTTATACGGAGCTACTTTTATTTCAGAATTATTTTAGAAAAAGAATTAGCGTTCCGCTCAAAAAAATTAAAACGTCCCTAGGGACGTACTCGTGGAAAGCGAGGGTATGTAAGTCGCTATTAAGTATAAAACTTATATTTCAGATAGCTTTACAGTATTTGGATTACAAAGTTCAATTAGAAATTAAACTGTCGCGTGTTAAAAGAGATGTTGAAAATATTGAGCCCTTAGCTTTTAGACATGTCGAGGTACTTGTTATTCATTGTCCAAGGAAAATATTACGTAACTCTAAATATATATTTTTTAAAACATATACTATTTTTTACAGGGAGTATTCATAATTTATGCCATAGGTGTAATAATATCCTTCATATCGTTTTTCATTGAGATTACTAAACGTAAGAGAAATCTCAATCACAAAGACGTCTAAGATTTTTAAAATCACTCAATTTTTTAAGGCTTTCGAACTGGTAATGTTGCACAATTAGTTGTATTATAATAATTATTTTAAAATAAATTATTGACTTAAATGAACAAAAGTATCTGCAACTTGGAAGGAGTCTTTTGAGTTAAAACGCGAAATCGCTGCTTCTAAAAGAGAGATCTTAACTGAAGAGAGAAGTATAATATAGAGGCAGAAGAAACGCCACTTCATCTTCTGGAAGAGTGTGGACTTCTTATTCACAAACGCACAACTTGAGAAGCAGCTTATTATTTATAGACCCATAAGACATTATGGAGTGTACTCCAAAGCAAATCCTGCAGTTTATTACAGCGGCTGGGTTTAGTGGGTTATTCTAATTTAATATGCGGTGATCACAGTAGACGAGAAATGGTCGAAGTGATATTTTATAGCCGCAACACAGAAGTAATAAAGAAAGTACCAGAGGACTCTACAGAATCTAACAGAAACGAGGAACAGAAACATAGTACATAAAACGTTTTTAAGAGTGAGATAATAAAACCCTCCTCAGGAATTACAAAATTAAATACATGAAATTCTTAAGGACCACCGCATTCTTTCGCGAAACATTCATAAGTCGTAACCGTTGTCAGCACGCAAGTTTGTGATGTGGCAAATTATATAGAAGATTGAAAGCAAAATAATGAGTGGTGTTTTTGGACTACAGGAAGTTATTCAACTTGAAACTTCATCACAAACTTGGGCGTATACTACATTCCTGGGAAATCTAGATACGACTGACATAATAACTACTTAATAGCTTACCTACTTTACTTGTATTTTAGATATCTTCGTATTCTTATATTAATTACGAATAAATAAACATAAGAATCTATGTCAACCCTTATTTCTTTTGATAGATAACAATATAATAAAAATCCTCGCTTCAGAAGCTGCGCGAAGCAAGTGTACGAGTACACTTGTAGGGTAGGCAGAAAAAGCACTGTTTTTATTTACCGTCATGCGGTAATAGAACTTACGGCCTCCGAAATAAAATATTTAGCCTTAATTAAAATAACTTTCAGTTTTAATTCATGATACATTTTATAAATCTAAATTAAATCTACCCACATCGACACCAATCCATTTGTTTGCGACGGACAGTTTACTTCAGATAATATGTATTTATTGTACCTACAATTATTTCAAACTTAAATGTCACTTATTTTGCGAACTATAACATCCTCTATTTATTGATTTTCTATCACAAAACTTAACAATAATATATTTACATACATAATAGCAATCATTAAATCTGCACGAATACATTATACGCGCATATCAATAATAATCAGTTTGAAACAGACCTGATAAAACTTCCTACATGTAACTGAGTCATCTGAGTATTATCAAACTAACAAAACTAACTAACGCTATATTATATTACATGAAAATACATAAAAATTAACTAATATGGATATAAAAAAATCAGTAATTTAGATCCATAGAACATGTGAGATTTTTGCACGAGGAATAGTGAGCTCCAGTGGCGCAATTGGTTAGCGCACGGTACTTATAAGACAGTGTTCGTGTGAGACATGCCGGGGTTGTGAGTTCGAGCCTCACCTGGAGCATATTTTTTTATATCTAGCCCATAAAAACATATAAAACATTATCTTACACAACGGTGAAGGTTGCTTGAGCAATGCCGATTATGTTTTAGATTTCAATCGTAGTTCTTTTAGACGTGATAGGTATATTTGCAAATTAATTATGTTGGGACTAATTTAAATTATAATTAAGTATATACGCTTTTATAAGTTAATGAAAAAACAGTCTTCTATTTAAATTTTGTTTGCTTGGTTGAAGTAATCTCTGATACGACTGCCAGTGCAATTAGAAAAATCTTTTTGCACTTTATATCCCATTTATTGGATTTTTACTATAAATCCATATTTCCATATCCTTTTCCATACTAATGTTATAAATGTGAAAGTGTGCTTGTTTGTTTGTTTTTCCTTCTTTCACGTCAAAACGGTGACGGATTAGCATAGCTTTTGTATGAAGATGTTTTTGTTGGAGGTCTGGACGAGTGATATAGGCTACTTTTTACTGTGGGAGATTATCTAATTCCTACGGGAAAACACGTTATAATATAATCCAAAAAATATGTATGATCAGAATTACTTCAAACTTAGTATTAATCCTCTTCAAAACAAATAAATACGTGTTTTTGCATTTTTCGAAATTCATCATATAAGGGGGTAAAATAGGGGGATATAAGGGGGTATAAAAGTTGAACAATAATTTTCATAAAAACTCAATGGTTTGAATAATACCGATACTAATAGTAGGTACCTACCTTATACCTACAAAAGCGAAAGTATGTTTGTTGGCTTGCCTTTCGTTCAAGCAGTAGGTACGGGTGATATGAATGCCAATCGATAATCTATACCACAGATGATATAAAGCTTAAGAAAAGATTTTTTTTAAGCTACACTTCTTTTGGCGCTTTATGAAAAATGAATGATGATCTCGAGTGATTTTTTTACGATGCGACAGATTTAGACTAGGTACAGTATGAAGTTAGTCGTTATTGGCTACAGGGTGAAGTTAATCATTAAATCTCCTTTTAGTATATGACGAGTGATGTTTTCAATCAAGATATTTATTCCGGTATTTCTCTATACACAACAGGTGTTTCATATCCATAAAAATAAAAATATAAGTCACCAGTCCCGGTGTCTGTCTGTAATCAAATCTTGCAAGTTAAATTTAACCCTCTCCCCAGTGTCCGATTGAGCTGAAATGGCATACACGTTTAGTTCTAGTTCTCGTGCAGTCACGATTACCTAAATGCCATCATTTTTAACCCAACATGGCGGAAGTTACATAATGGCACTTTATTATTTCCACAGTGACTAATAATTATAGTTATTATTAGTAATTTATATGACAATTTCCAAAGTTAGTGAGTGAGTGAGGTGAGGTTAGAACCTTTTTCCCATTAGGCTATAGATAGTCCATACCGACTATAGAAAACCAAAACCCATTTGGTTATTGAACATTAAAAGCAAGGTTCAAGCATAGTAATAATGCTAGACGTAATGATATAAGACTAACAATTAAAAAAAGTCGATAAAAACAAAATTTTCACAAACTGGAAACAAAATACATATAATGAATTAATAGAAGTATGCAATATATAAAAACAAAAGAATATGAGCTTTCTATATCTCCTCATAAATACTATATAATAAAAACGTATTTGATGAACAAAAAATATATTTTAAATTATTAAAAAGTATAAAAATATGCTCCAGGTGAGGCTCGAACTCACAACCCCGGCATGTCTCACACGAACACTGTCTTATAAGTACCGTGCGCTAACCAATTGCGCCACTGGAGCTATGCCTGCAAGTCCCAAATTTCCCTGTATATTCTACAACAACAATTTGAATCAAGTGACGTTCTTTTTTCATGTTGTTCAAATGTCAAATTTACTGATGAAAAAATATACTATTTTTCCTTGTAAAATACAAACTAATCCATTCGATACATCATGCAAATGAAAGATTATTAGTAATAATAATAGTTGATTTTATGTTCATTTGTAATAATAAGTATTATTCGCTATACAATTCCAAATAATAAACTGAACGAAGATAAACACAAAATGGAATGTAAACGTCATACATGTACCTCGAAACTTGTGTTGTGATTTGGTTTTCTAAAACAATAATACGGTTTAAATATACTTAAATACGTATGTGTTTCTGAGTGGTAATCGCTTATTCTAGTGTTTTATGTGTCTAATGTTTTCACATAATGAATTGGTTCGATGCTTCGGGGCTAACGAGTTTAGCCAAGTCAGCATTGAAGGAGGCGCAGAAAACTATCGATAAAGCCTTAGATATTCAAGATGACAGCAGTGAAGAACAAGAAGAAGAAGCCCTAAAGCCTTCTTCTTCGAAGTCATCGCCAGGCTCCGGCAGCACACCACAAAAAGATAACTCGGACTTTTTTTCTTCATGGGGTCTTACCGTCAGCGCGGAGAGTGGAAAATCTGATCCAATAAAAGAGCAACCCGTTGTTACAGAAAGCCCTTCGAAAGCTAATCCTTCACAAACTTTATGGGGCTCATTTGCTGGCTCGTTTTTTGAACAACCAAAATCAGAAAGCAACACAATTGTTCATCCACCGAAAGCAAAGTCCATGAATGTTATTTCAGATAAGTATGACAGTCAAGACGATTTGTTTTCTAAAAGCCAACTTGTTATGTCAGATGGTGCCGATTGTTTGAATTTAAAAAAAGAGGATGTTATGAAAAATGACGATAGACGTGATTCAACTAGGTCAAATGTGTTGTCATTTATGTCAAGTAGAAATAGTTCTGATTCCGTAGAAGTGTTGTCACAAAGCTTGAAGTCTACACCAGATTCAGAGGCAGCGTCATGCCAATCTATTTCACATAGCAGTAGTGCGGGCCTTAAACTTAATTCAGAGTCTGTTGAAATATTACCCGACAGCCTTATAAGCCCTAGTTCTATAGAATGTTTAGGTTTTGATAGTTATGCAAGTGATAGGAACAGTAGTTCTTCTTCTAACATATCAAATGATTTTTTAAATAAAAAATTTACTCCTATTGGGGAAAGAACTGAGAGGGCTGAGACAGCTGATAGTGTCAGTTTGGTTGCTGATGATGATGAAGATACAATGTCTTATAACTCTATATCTGAATGCACTGCCCCCACTGTTTTAGATACTGATGAAAAATCACTTAGCCCATTTCCTAAAATTACTAAAATCTTGAAAGGAAATGAAAATATAATACACTTAGAACAGCCTTTACTTGTACACAAAATGCAAATTAGTGAGAACTCTTCTAATGATGGCTCTTGGTCTGACAGAACTTTAAATGCTGATAATGATAGTGTTACTTTGGAAAATGCAGAAGAACAAAAGAAAGAAAATGATCCAGAGGATATTTTAATGGAGAAGTGGAGTGATTCATCTTCATTTTACAATGTATCAGCAGATTTGTTAAGGTCTGAGAGCTCAGCATTTGTAAATGTTGAGAAAAAGCAATGCAGTGCTGGCAGTAGTGATTCTTCACAGAAAGAATGTAGTGTAAAAGAGAGAACTTCGCCGGTAAGCTCTGATAGCAAAAGTGATTTGGTCAAAATTGGTTCAGATCGTACATCAGGCCACACATCAGGTGATGAACTGGAAACAGCCACATCATCAGATATTGAAATTATTCCCAGTCCAAATGGAGATAGCAGCAATGGTTGTAGAAATAGCCCCGGTAAATATTGTTTTAAACAAAAACACGATGGTGCAACATCCCCTAATCTAGTAGATTTGGTGCTTGGTAAAAATCTGGCAACTAAAATTCGTGGTCACAATCGAGAGTTATCTGAAGCATCAATACAAAGTAATACTAGTGACGAGAGCCAGTGTTCTGAAAATGATCGTTTGATGCGACGACTCTGTGAAATGGCAGAGATTTTGGACGCAAGAGAGAATAGACTGATGGAAGTAAGTAGAAGTAATGCAGAGCTGGCTGAGTGTAATGCTAGTTTAAAAAGCCAAATGGAAACCTTACTGGCAAAACATGAAGGTGGTGACATAAATACAATAACCGAAGATTATACTCAGAGAATGTCGGCACTTGAGAAAAAATTCCAACAAGCAATCAGAGAAAAGGTAAACTTTTGTTTTTAATTTATTTATTTTTACATAATAGGTTAATGGAGTTAAAGCGATGATTTTATAAAATTAGGGTTGTAGAAAAATTATTATAATTTTTTTTTTAGATATTAAGTATATGACTTATAATAACAAAACTATACAAAATCAATTAATTTAGGAATAAATGGAAAAAATGTTTTTTTTTACTTTGATAATAAATAGTTAATGCATTTTTTATTCAGATATAGGTACTATGTATGTAAATAAATATATTTCTATGATAGGTTGAGTGAATAAGAAATAATGAGCATAAATTAAACACATTTCAATCAAGTTTTAATGAATTACTATTTTGACCTTCTGAATGCGAAATGAAGGTGTACATTGTACAAATATTCTTATACATAAATATTTTCAATGCCAATGATTTTGAGATTAAAATAAATAATATTCCTAATTACTGAAGTATTCTCAACTGTACTAATTTTAAATATTGTATAGTTTGTTATGTTTTTGTACTTATAAGACAAATGTGGAACTTAAATCCACTACACATACAGCACACTTGTATTTATTATTTTAGGGGTATGAAAAATATTTAAGTTAATTTATTTTCAGGATCAATTAAGAAAACAACTAGACACCCTCAAGTCAGATATGTCTCGTAAGAACTCTTCGGAACTAGAGACCACATTGAAGGAGAAAGATGAGATTATTGCCCAGCTTCATGAGGAAGGAGAGAAGTTGGCTCGCCAAGAGTTGCAGCATTCAAATATTATAAAGAAATTGAGAGCCAAAGAGAAAGATAATGAACAGGTTATTAAAGGATTGCGGTGAGTTTCATCATAAACTCAAATTAGATTTAATTAATTTGTTTTTCATTCTTATTTAAGAAATCGCGACTCAACCTTGCTTCGCTCGGGTTTGTCCCTAGTTTTAACATTTAATGTTTTAACGGCTAGTATACAAATAGATAGACTATATGTTATATACATATATACATAGCATAGGTGTGATGAGCTGTTGTGGCTGGTATTATAAAACGTTTTCCCGTGAGAATGAGACAATCTCCGGTAGAAAAAGTAGCCTGTGTCACTCTCTAGCCCTCAAACTATCTCCACACAAAAAATCACGCCAATCCGTCACTCTGTTTCGACGTGAAAGAAGGACAAACAAATAAACACACTTTAACATTTATAATATAAAAAAAGTATATCTTTTAGTGTTATTTGTAGTGGCAGTGATGAAATTATCATAGTGGGTATTTTCGAGATTAAATAAAATTAATACCTAAAACAGAAACAGCCTTAATTTACCTTATCATCTGTGGATCTATTTACTTGGTTGTGAACAACAAACAATATTGTTATTTAAATATTGTAATTATTTAATAATATTATAACAATAACAGTCAATACTATAACGTTTTTGGGTAAACATGGAAATGCAGTAAATACAAAATAGTAGATTTTTTTTATTACATAAAACGTTTATTTCCAGGGATAAAATAGCAGAACAAACAGCGGAAATAGACCGCATGAAGAGGTCCATCGCAGCCAAGGAGGAGCTGGAGGTCAGCCAGATAGAAGCCGTGTACAGACTCACCACCGCTAATAAGAAGATGGAGGCGGAACTCGCAGAGGTTTGCAACATTGATGATATTTTCTTAGATTTACACGAGTATTTGACATTTGAAAATAAAACTGTATAATAACTTTTAAGACGTCTAAACCTTAGTCTCTTCCGTTATCATTGGTGTAAAGCATTCGAAACGTCGGGAACTAAAAATCAAAATATATACTCGAAAAAATCCCAAAATATAGTTTTATTTTAAATTGCATCACTGATGTTTAGTTAATGAACAAGCGACTCACCCTCGCTCCGCTCGGGTTTGTCCCTACATACGTTTTAACGTTTAGTATAGATTTCTCAGAGATGAGATGTTTTCCCGCAGTAAAAAGTATCCTATATGTTGACCCGGACAACCAGCTATCATCATACGAAATTTCATCAAAATCTGTTCTGTGGTTTTCACATGATGCGTTCCCAGATAGTCAGACTGACAAAAATTCTTAAAACTATAAACTCGGCGTCTGTATCAATAATAATGACTATCTCAATAAGATTTTGCAAAAAATATGTGACATACAGATTCGATTCAATTAGAATTCATTATATTTATAGATTACTATAAGATGTTAGAACTCCTTATTGCTTATCTATAAAAGCAAAGAAAAATTGAAGGCTCAAAGTTCAGGAATAGAATTATTGTTTTGACAGCTGTTCCTGTTGGACTTAGGGACTAATTTAAAAAAATTAAACGAAAAATAAAGTTAGTATAGGAAAATTAAAGTCTATATAGTCTACTTAATTGTAATATGTAACAGCAAACTACACTCATGAGTCCGACTTGCGCCTGCGCAGATGATATTGTAGTGGCAGTGCAATTTTTATTGCGCTTAAGGAAACATATTATACAGACATTCATTAAGCCAAGCCTGCTTCGGTGGTCGGTGGATCCGCAGGTCCTGAGTTCGAGTCCCGAGTGGGGCCAAGTGTAATCATTGGGTTTTTCTATCAAGAAATTATCAGTAGGAAAGTTGGCGGTGTTTAGCCCCCGTGCCGAGGGAAAGACGTGAAGCCGTCGGTCCTGCTTGCGCCTTGTTTACGTTCTTATTTCTGCACTTTAATATCTCTCGCGCAGTTGGTTGGTCTTAGTGAGATTGGCCGCCTTTATAATGAAATTATAATATACTTAAACATGTCCCGTGAAATTGCAAGAAATAGAAATTGTTGTATAGATATTGTTAAGTTGTATAGAAATTGTTGGAAAAAAAGGAGGAGGAATTGTACAAACCATGAAATTATAATTTCAGTATTGAAATTATAATTTCATGGTTTGTACAATTTCACTGCGACATACATACATACATACATACGTAATACATATGGATATAGATGTAGATTTAAAATTCTATTACCGTAAGGCTTTATGTACTACGAAATAAGGTTCAAATTTTAATATGCATTTCTTATTTCTTTTCTGTATAGATCTAATAATAATAAGTTAATATCTATTTTGTATAAGAATATTATCTTTATGTATTGAAATATGTGTAAAACATGCAAGTCGTGACTTTAAACGTAATGGTTTTACGTAATTATTCTCGTGTAATTTTAAATTTAGAATTTTTGTATTGGAACATATGAGTGAAAATGTTTTTTTAAGGATTATTACTACATATTATAAATTAAGGTTATGATTGTGTTTGTTTGGGTTAATTCTAGAAACTACTGTACTGGTTTTCATACAGTTTTTATCAATATAAAGAGGAATTATCTCAGAAGATTATAGGGCATAGTTTATAAATATTCCGACTTCTGTACATTATTATGTATTTTTATGGAAATCAAAAGATTATTCTAGAAATTAAAAATAAAAAAACCAAGAAAAAGTTAAAAACCGAGTTTTTTGCATATATCTCGAAAACTTTGACATTATTGTAAATAGTGTTATTTATAAAAGTTGTAGAATTCTACAAAGCCTACAACTTTTGTACAAAACATTTTTCGATAGAACGGCACACTAAAGCGGAAAATAAAAAAAAAACTATTTTTCAACGCTTTGCGTCCCGCCATTTCTCGGGGGTAGCTGGCCATAGGGGGCATTTACGAATTTGAATTCCCTATATACATGCTAACATTTTAAAATCATAAAACTTCTGGTTTTCAATATATTTTTTTTCTCTTAAAAATAAGCGGATTCCGATTGGTCTAAAAATATAAAATTAGCTATTTCTAAAAATATAATATACTTTGTATTAAATATAAATACCTTGGGTCTTTGCGCTTCGCTCGGAGTTTTTGGCCAAAAGTACAATTTTCTTAAAAAAAACTAAAAACTTCGAAAATAAAACAAAAGTAAACGCTTTGTATCCGACCGGGATTTGAATTCGAATCGATTCGGGGCACCTGTGATTTTCAATCTTGCGCCTTGGCTGCTTGACCACGATGCTTATACGAGTAGGGGAGAGCGGGGTTGGAAGTTCCGATTTTTAAATAACATGAAATTTTATTATAAAAATGAAGGGTTTCATTTTTAACATGTGCAAATATTGAATGAATGTTTATTGGTTTTTGTAATATTATAGTCATTTATACTAGTATCTTAATAGTTTTTTTTACAGAAGCAATTTTTTGTCAAATTTCGGAGCGGAACATTCAGCCCCGCTTTGGGGCGAGTTGTTCCATCGTTGGGGCAAATTGTTCCACTTAGATTATAACAATAATCTATCCGAATAACATAGGTTTTATAAAATAAAACAACCATTTCTATATATTTATGATGTAATGTTTAAGTTAAGTAAAAATAAACTTTAAAAAACAACAAATTTTTACTGGTACAAAATATTACTGGTCCAGATAAACTTTTTGTAACTTTAAAAAACAACAAATCCTAAATGGTGTGCTCCAGATAAACGTTTCTTTACTTAGTTAACATATAATGGAGATCTATCAACTTATAAATCTTATCAGATGCATAACTTGACTTCAAGAAACAACAAAACATAATCTCCAAATTAACTTATTTTTATTTGTTTAAATTATTCATTATATCAGTCTTACATTAATCAGGTGTAATTAAATTTGGCAATCTCCATTCTCATTCATCAGGAATTTTATTCGACACTCATTTCTTTATCTGACTCACAGTTGGGACACACATAAGTACGCCTCTAAACATTTGATACGAGCCCAATTTTTACACATGATACATTCTATCCATTGTTCTCTTGGACGAAAATTTGAATATATGCATCACAACAAATTATACCGTACCATTCTAGATCGTGCTAACATGTCAGTCTCGTTTTCTTGTAACACTCTTCGTTTAGCTTTTCCTTGAGATTTTCCCTTCCCTTTCCCGTTGGTTTTATCTTTTCCTTTACTATTTTGTTTGATTTTTTTCTTATCCTTTCTTTGCAATGTCTTCATTCTTTTTTGTCTTCTTCTTTTTCTATTCTTCGACTAACGCATTTTGTCTGGCGTGTCAGTTAAAATAGATTTTTTTCTTATATCCAGTGAAACAGTCAGCTCCAGCAAATTTCCGGTTCTCTTGCCACAGTTTAAAAGAATCTCGGAGGAGTCTCGGAGGGTTTACCTTCCTCTGTCTTATGATTGTAATTTCGCATCCTTAAAATGAAAAAAAAGGTCTAAAGTATTTTAGGTATACGACGAAGGTAAATTGGGGTAAGTTGTTCCGGGGAACAACCAGCCCCGTCAGGAAGGAACTTCTTACCCCAAATTACGTCTATATACGAAGACTGACATACTGGCAAACTAATATAATAAATTATGAAAATACTTATGCGATAATATACCTTACCAATATCACTACAATTTTGGAAAGTTACATATGAATCGGTCCATAATAAACATAGATAGACCAAATAGTTTAAGCACGAAAAAATTTACTTACGTGACGTTTTGACAGCTACGTGCACACAACCACTCAACCTTCGTCGCTGGAGTAACTAAAATGGCTGACGGCGCAGCGCGTTACCTGATGCTTTAACGGCGCACTTCACATCTATTGCTATGTCTTTCCCTTACAAAGTTATTACCGTCGGAACGACTTACCCCGGTAACTTCCAGCCCCGCTCTCCCCTACCTGAGCGTGCGAAATTAGCGACTATATTTTGCGTGGAATAATGCGAAAGAAAACCGCATGAAAACTCGAAAACACGCGCTTTCCTAGACATAAGTCTAATCTAGATCGATTTTTTGCCCCCGAAAACCCCACATGCCAAATTTCAGCAAAATCGTTAGAGCCGTTTTCGAGATCGCCGGTATAAATAAACAAAAATTGCTCGTTTAAAGGTATTAGAATTTAAAAATATCTATTAAAAAAAATTGTGCAGTATCGTCACTTTACAATTGTTAGTTTCTTATCAAAATTATCCTAAATTGCCAGGAATTCTCATCTCTGGCTTTTTGTACTTGTCAGAGCCTAACAGAGCCTATAGGAATCTATCTACTGTACTATTAATCACCTACAAAATTGTAAGCTATAGATTGCAAATAAACGTATTGAGCCCTGAGGTATTGAGTATTAAATTGTTTTTTTTACCACTTGACTTAAAAACCCATAGCAGATCGAGGGCTCTTCGAAAGAATTTGCTACGGGCCCCGTGCTTGCTTAATCCGCCACTGTCTCGGTGTACAATAAAGTGTAATTGAATTGAATATTTTGTAACGGTTCCAGACGAAAAGTTCACTAGACGACACCACCCAAAAGCTGGAGAGCGCCCGAACGTCCCTGGAGGCGTCGAAGCGCGAGCTGGGCGAGCTGCAGCGGCACAGCGGCGAGCTGCGGCGCGCGCGCGCGGCGCTGGCGCAGGCCGAGGCGGCCGCGCGCGCGCCGACGCCGCCGCCGACGCGCTGCGCCACGAGCTGCGCCAGCTGCGCGCCGAGCGGGCACGCGGTGCGGCTCCTTTGTTCTTTGTTTTATATTACTTGAGTGTTTGACAATAGCCTGTTTGTTATATCAGATATTCATAGACTAAATTTTATTAAATTTCATTCGTATTTACTTTAGCGTAAAAAACATAAACGAAAATTTTGTACTCTAAATTATGCATAGTCTTCTTTCGATCTGATATTTTTAAGGTTTTTTTTTTCTATTTATATTAATTAACTCATAATTTTTTATAACTTTCACCTAATAATTAAAAAAATAAGTTTTTATTGGCTTATGTTTAAGAATGTAAAAATTATCGTCGGAAGAGTTTGTAAAAGGTTTTACAGGTATTTATACAATAGCTTATATAAATGGTTCATAGACCAATAAACTTTCCACTCATAAGTTAAATCATATCGAGCGGTGAAGTTAAATTATAGTTTTAGGCAGTCATCTACTCTACACGATATTGGTGAAGTAGTCTGTGCTAAAATGGCTCACTTATAAGCCGCAAAACAAAGAATTGAATTGAAATTTTCAGGCAGTTGAAATAACTGTTAACGCTCGTGCCCATTTTCGCAGTTCAGATAATGATCGTCTGTTATAATTCGTTACACCCCACAGAGGAGCAGCGCTGGCTGTCGCGCGAGGAGGCGCTACGGCGCGAGGCGGCGGAGGCGCGCGAGGCGGCGGCGGGGGTGGCGGGGGCGGCGGCGGCGGGCGAGTCGGCGGGGGCGGAGGCGCCGGCCGCGCTGCTGCAGCAGCTGGCGGCGCTGCAGCGCGCGGCGCTGGAGCGCGAACGCGCGCACGCCGCCGCCGCCGCCGCGCTCTCCGCGCAGCGAGGTCGGTTGCTATAGATAAGCGCTTAAATCATTATCTACCGGTGTCGAATTGTTATTTTACTTTGAGACCAAAAACATACATGTATACATACATTATGACAATTCCTACCCAAATGACTAGTCTTACTGATATTAGCTGTAACCGAAGTCGATTAAGGGGATATTATATTATAGTTAACAAAATTAAAACGTGGCATGTAAAGTCAAAACAATGTCCAATACTCTATGGTTGCGTAAAGACAACAGACATGTCTCTCATTAAAACGTAAAAACAGAAGTACATGATATAAATGGAGGTGCGCAAACTCACCATACAGCCAAAATTGTAAATCTGTTATAACATAAGTATGTTGTCTAATTAGCTTTGTTGTAATAGTTTGTCAATAGATGGCGTTACGGGGAAGATAAATCGCGCTATTAAAGACGCAAAATGATTTTACAACCCGAGTCAATAGAATATTGTTTTATGAGTTAAATATAGTGGTTATTGTTACAGACTACAGTACTAGTGAGTGTTAATTGTATTGGACCCCAATAGTGACCACTTTTTACATATGTATATCATAATAAACCTAACATAGGTACATATTATTGACTAGCGGCTCATCCTCGCTTCGCTCAGGTTCGTCTCTGGAAGAACAAAAACAAACCTATCTCTCGGGAACCGTATATTTTTCCGGGATAAAAAGTAGCCTATGTGCTATTCCAGATTATAACCTATCTCTGTGTCAAATTTCATTCAGATGAGTTGAGCCGTTCTGGCGTGAAAGAATAACAAACATCTATACATACCTACTCACAAACTTTGACATTTATAATATTTATAGAGATTAGTATAGATGTTATAATAACCGGATGTGTAGCGGCGGCGGAGGCGGCGCTGGCGCAGGCGCGGGAGCACGCGCAGGCGCAGGCCGGCGAGCGCGCCGCCGCCGCGCACGCGCAGGAGGAGCGCGCGCGGCGGCTCGAGCGGGAGCTGGCGCGGCTCGGCGCGCTGCTGCAGGAGTGAGTGCCGGATGGACATTCGTTTTTTATTGTTTACGTCTTCTACTTCTTATTTCTGTTAGTTATAAGTGAATACTTGATTGGTTTATGTGTTGTATTATTAATATTGTTTATTATTTATGTTATATTGCGCGATTTGTTTTCCATGGGCCATTCCAGCTCGTAGGCTATCTATATACTAAATACGATTCAAATCCGTTCAGCCGTTGTAGTAGGACGAATGAACATGCACATACAATTCAATATTTAATGGAGCAAAATAGAAATATCTTTAAAAAAATTGTGGAAAACCTATATAATGTCTATTTTTTGTTCCTATCTTTCTGGTTTAAACGAAAATTATAATAATTTTTCACTTTGACCTCCACACATGTCTCTTATATAACTTACGTTTGGTACCATTTATATAATTAAACTCGCAATCTTTAATTCCACAATACTATGTTTGAAGGAAAACCCTGGAACTGGACCGTTTGCGTGAGGAGAGCGAGAGGGAGATATCGGAGCTGCGCGCGCGAGTGAGCGAGACGGACGCGCAGCTGGCGGCCGAGCGCGCCGCGTTGGACGCCGAGAGGCGGCGCAATGTTATACTGCAGGTGAGCTTTGCCCAATAAGTTGATACTCACACAGGATAACAACATAAATTATAATTCTATTGATGTATTGTAAATTATTATTGTATTTAAAAAGAGCATTTGTTGAGTTTCTCGCCGACTCTTCTCAGCAGAACTGCCTTCCGAGCGGATACAGTGGTAGATTTCATGGACATTTAATAAAATTAATAATAAAATTAACAATTGAAAAGTACTACTTGTAAAAGTTTTTTTGCATATTTAGATTTTTTGACGTTTAAAAAAAATAGTCACGCGAATTACAGCTAAATGGAAAAAAGTGGAATATTACGAACGTCACGACACTTTATTGTTTACTAAAAGTACCCTGTGTGACGTCATCACTAGCACCAGGCGAACATAAGTGTCGAGGAGTGCATGTAGTAAGTAGTTCGTATGCACTCTTATGACGGTGCTCTTCATGTATAGTGACAACTCCTTGAGGTTCGTGCTCCCCTAATACTCGTGACAAAAGTATCAGGCGAACATAAGTGTTGAGGAATGTATGTATATTGTAAGAAGTTCGTGTGCACTCTGTGCAGGCTTAGCTTCGATTAGATTCAACATGTAACATTTTTTTTTCAATCAATGATATTTCCTACGTATTTTTAATATTAACTATTTATTTTAATTGTTTGATAATAAATGCCGGATTATATTTTAAGTAAATTTTAAATAAAACTATATACTACATTACATTACATATCAAATCAAGCATTAATTATTGTTAATAATATTGTAAGTTAGTATATACAATATTCATACAGTTATAAGTAAGTTTATACCAACTAATATTTTAAAATATTATATCTATACGACCTTATTTTTTTTTTTGAACGGTTCACATCTAAAGGTTTCTGAAAGAAATTTCTCAGAGACAAGTTTTTTTAGTTACGTGTTTACGTTTTATTTTGATTAACATATATTATATAGTATATAAATATATAATATGTAGTGTTTTTATTTAATGTTTATATATATATGGATGTTGTGTTGCAGGAGCAGGTGTCCGCGCGCGGCGACGTGTCCCCCGCGCCCTCCGCCTCCTCCGACACCTTCGCCGCGTCCTTCTGGCACTCCGTATGTCCTGATCACATGGTTTTATTTATTTAATACGAGGAGGATCTGGTCAAAGTCCGCCACGCTGGACAGCTGCGGGCGGACTGAGCATGTTTTTCGAAATCTTGCTACGTTCTGTTAGACTTGCAGGTTTCCTTACGATGTTTTACTTTATCGTAAGACAAGTGGTAATCACGTTGGGAATGATTCAAATTCAATGCAAGAAAATCTAAGCGTGAAGTTGTAAATACCAAATATACGTTTGTTTTCAGAAAAAGTTGAATTATTTGTAATAAACTTATCTTTTTATAAAAATTGATGGTCATCCATGTTTATAGAAATTCAATTATTGGAGTACTATTTGGGTTTCTACAACAAATTAATATTCGAATCGAAATTCGAATCAACTTTCAAGTTTCGAATCATGGAAAGAAAAATTGTTGAGTTTGAATTATTACACACCCCTAATGGATATATTCCCGGTGCGGCAGGAGGAGCCGCCGGGCGCGGGCGGCGCGGGGGGCGCGGGCGTGCTGGGCGTGGAGGAGCAGCTGGCGGCGCTGACGCGGCGCGAGGGCTCTCGGCGCGGGCGCGACGCGGCGCTGACGGCGCTGGCGGCGGAGCGCCGCGCGCTGGCCGGCCGCCTGGCCGCCGCGCACCTCCGCCTGCAGGAGTACCAGGTGACCGGCGCGACACCGTACATACTCTTATATCACGCTCGGGGAACGGTTTTAACGACGGGTATTGAAATTATTTCGCAATTATTGGCCATGAACATTGGTCACTTTTGATAGAACTCGCATTCGGCAGCGTTTCTGTCAAAAATTGTGAATGTAAATTAATTTCTTGATATAAACTTTAAAGTTGAACTCCAAAAATTTCTGTATTATCCGATAGAAATATAATTATATACAAAATTAACTACTCATCCTCGCTTCACTCAGGTGCATCCCTAGGTTGCTTCCCCATAAAAACATCCATCCCCATTTTCACCCCCATAAAGGATAATTTCTAGAATAAACTATCCTATTTCCTCCTCAGACTCTCAACATTTTCTTATCGAATTTCGTCTAAACCGGTTCAGTAGTTTCGGAGCTTATTCGGTACAAACAAACAAAAAATCTTTCCTCTTTACAACATTAGTATAGACTATAGAGTATAAATTAAAAAATAGGATTTTATCAATTACCTCGCGCAAACGACAAATACTTATGATGTTATAAATGCGAAAGCAAATTTTTGGTTTATTGTAATTTTCAATTTACATTATAATTCGCCAGTAGACACAGATGAAAAAAGTTATAATTTGCATAAATAATCCCATTTTTGATTAATTTTTTTCCTACACGAGTAATTATATTATTACATATATATTTACTAAATTAACATATAAGACGTGAACACTAAAAAGTCAGTACGAACTAACATTCCCAACTCGCCGCAGAACGTGCAGGAGCAGTACGACGCGCTGCTGCAGATGTACGGCGAGAAGGAGGAGCAGCTGGAGGAGCTGCGCCTGGACCTGCACGACGTCACGCAGCTGTACAAGGCGCAGCTCGCCGACCTCATACACCTGCGCCAGGCGCAGCAGCCGCGGTAGCCCCCCGACCCCCCGGCCACCGACCCCTTGCCGCGGGACCCCCGTCCTCGAGACCCCGCAACAAGGGACCCCTTGCTGCCGAACAATGTACTCGTGTCATCTCGCAACCTACTGGACCCCTTGCCTTGCGCAGTCAGTGCGCCTGGCGATCTGGTGACCGACCCCTTGTCTGTGAAACTTGCTACAACATCGGTATTTAACAATCTTTACACGCATTTACCTATACCGCCATTTCAGATAACCTTAGGAAATAAATTCAATTTATCTAAGCTATCTACGAGTATAAGCTCAACTAACAAGTCACAGCTTTCATTAAATCCAGTAACGAAACAACCGTTTTCATCAAAAAACCTCTCGAGTTCTTACTCTGTACTTACATCTAATTACTCTTCAAGGTCGATATCGGACCCCTTAGTATTTCAATCATCAAAATCAACAAACCTCGACCCCTCATCCCGTTCAATATCTTATAATGATATGACAATAATAGATGTATTAAATCAGTCGTGTCGTATATCTCGCGACCCCTTGAAAAATATATCAAAGGGTCACTCGGTGATAACAAAGCATTTAGATCAAGCCCTTGAATATGGAAAATCTAACGACCCTTTAAAATTCTCACGTGCAACTTCAGAACCCCTCGTAACTAGCGTTAAAATTAAATATTCTAATATTACAAATTCAAGAAGCCTTGCAGTTTGTTCGCAAGAGACGTATTGTAAGGCATCGTGCTGTTATAGCAGGTTCGATGTCTGAGTCGCACGTAATAAAGACTTTAGTTGAAGTACACTTATTTTGTACTACTCTTAATTTGCATCAGCGAGAATAGAATCTACAACTAGCTACATTATGACGTCACTATTCAGTATGGTGGTTTAAAAGTAAGAGTGCAATATTTCTATTCTTAATTGTTATTTATACATAGTTCTTCTTTTTTATTTAACTTTAACACAATAGATAGTCCTAATTTTTGATGCTCGAAATAAAGTGCAAAAATCAAATGTACTTATTTGAATGGAAACTAACCTTTTGTCACTGAAAATATACGTTTAGGCTTAAAATCGCATTAAATTATAATTGTACTAGCGGACCCGACAGACGTTGTCCTGTCTACACGTCTTTAATTTGAAAATTTCAAACTTTTTTTAATATTTTTTTTGATGAAAATTATTATTCAAATTGTGAATCTAAACCATTCCCAGATCCCCTTGAACACACACAAAAAATTTCATCAAAATCGGTCCAGTCGTTTGAGAGAAGTTCAGTGACATACACACTCACAGAAGAATTATATATATAAAGATATAAATATATCTCGCCAACTAGCGCCAATGTAGTTCACAATATCTTCTAAAAATGCCGTACACTGATATATAGTGAGATACTCCTACTTTGCTTGAGCCCAAATATTCTCTGTAGGTCTTCAGGAATTTCCATTTTTTTAATTACATATAATATAATTCTGCGAAATTGTAAATTACTCGTCTTTTTATGATTAATAAAAGTCGGTGCGTCAGTTAGAAGTAGGTTTAAATCGACTGATGTTTGATCATATTTAGTTACAAGTGAAGCTTGTACGAGCGATTGTCAAATTAAACGATTTTCCGAAACGCGCGGAACTATAAAGGGATTTTGTCCTACACTGGCTGTGTGAATGGTCCATGATAATAAGGGATATAATTGTAGCTAATAATTAGAGCTACAATTTTGTTTCTCGCCGGTGTCGTTAAAATTTTATGCAAAGATTTAAACCCATAGAAGGGCCCTCACCGTACTTGTAAATGTTCACACGATCTACATCAGCTTTGTGCTACATTTCGTTGTTTAAAGAAGCTATAATAAGAATAATAAGAAATTTCGATTATATATTTTATAATCAAGTTAATTAACTTTTATGTAATATGTACATACTTTTAAATTTTTTTATGAAGTAAAAATGACGTTTTTTGTGACATACAATGATTGTGTACCATTTTCAGTAAGAGTGAGCCAGACGTACTTATACTTGTTACTGAATGCCATTCGTTGTTGTAACATATAAACAGATAAACCAACAAAACGTGGTCACATTTACATGTTGCAGGGCGCATCTAGAGATATAAATCTTAGCTAAAACATTTAAAACCTGTCGACTCGGCGAATCATCAGAATGCTAGCATTTAAAATAAATTTTCAACATTACGCGTATAATTAATGTATTGTAAATAGCTATGATTGTGACTTCACCTCGGCTTCGGAGCAGTCACTTTGTATAGAATAAAATTGCAGTGTGTATTTTGGCTTTATGGGTTAGGGACAATGTACTGCTAAAAATTTATCAATTAGTGGGTGATTTCATGTAAAGTAAGATGGCGCCATCTATATTACTTTTTTGTATATTACAAAATTTATTTTTGCGTTTACTTTAGAAGAAAAAATTGTAAAAAAATCTAGTTTTCTTTACCTCAACATAATGTGGCGCCGGACTTAGCACAGTGAGAAGTGGTATTATAAAAATAGTATATTGAAGCCATTATAATTAATATATTTGAAATTCTTTAAGGCCATATGTATAGCTTAGAAAATTAGTTGAAAGTGTCGCGATATTAATTTGTTATACATATTTTAAAGGGAAATTATGTTTCATACAAGTTATTATGTGAATTACTGAAGTTCTATGTTTATTGCCAGTTAGTCTCAATATATTTATTTATAAAATAAAATGTTAAAACTGGTTCTTTTGTTTAATTTTTAGCACACGTCCCAAATTTTTACATTGCTTTTGAGTGATTTAAATTTCATACAGTATCGATACAACATAGTAAGTATTCACACAAATCTTTAGATATAATTATGACTAGCGACTCCCCCTCGCTCCGTTCGGGTTCGTTCCTGGTTACGTTGTAACGTTTTGTATAGATTTCTCAGATATAAGATATTTACCGCAGTATAAAGTATCCTATATGTAGACCCGGATACCCAGCTATCATCACACCAAATTTCATCAAAAATCCTAACTATAGTGTCGGTTTTTGTGTCGATAATAATAACTATTTCAATAAGATTTTCTAGAGATTTTTTTATGTACAGATTCGATTCAGAATTTTATATTATACGAGTATACGCATCGATCAAAAAAGTACTAGATACACAATCCAATAAAAAATAAATAAATATACAAAAATGTAAAATGAACCGTTTAAAGTTGTTTTCATAAAAACAAAATAAGGATCGAGGCTCGCCGCTCGTCGCACGCCGCCATGGCGCCACGCCGCGACAAGAAATGCGTGTTCATTACGACTTAATTTAAAAAATACTTAAAAAAGTAAAACCCGTCGCTCAAAATGGTGTAACTATTTACCAAATAATATGTGGACTATATAGAACAATTTGGAGCTGGAGGGAAACTTTTACTTTGGATGTTGAGGTTGGGATCTAATTGCACCGTACTATATGCAATAGGAAAAGCCAGTCGCCTAATGGGCGACCACACTGCCCGACTTGTGTATTTTAGTTATTATCATAGTATTTTATCTTGATACTATTTTACTACCTACTATTATACTATCTGGATACTATTTTACTATCTGGATACTACTTTGGAGTAATGTAGCAGAAATGAAATCTATATTTATTCTACAAAATCTGTATTCTTTTATTCTACCAAAAAGTGAATAAAGCCTTCGCGAAGCTCAGTATACGTATTAATAATAAAATTTCGCAGACAACTCTAGATTTACCAACAACATAAATTGCTCTGTTAGAGTGTTTCTTATTGATGGAAACGTGTGGAATTAAAATAAATTAAATCATTAAATTAATTTTATTATTTATTAAATCCTCGAATAAATCCGAAAAGATAGTTTTGATAGATTTCGTGATGGATCATTCACATTTTTTTAACTTTCTAAAAGGCCCCAAAATTGATGTTTGCCCAAGGGACTCCATGGTTTAAGACGGACCTGCATGTTTACCATCGGAGCGTTCGAACGCTACTAAATTAAAAGCGCGCTCAAATGTTCAAATGGGCGCTCATTCGGTGAGAATATTTTTTGTCGCTGATTGTGTATCTAGTACCTTTTTGATCGATATATGTATAGATAATAATGCATATTAAAGTAAAAATGCTTAATTTAATAAGAAAAATCTGTTTTCATGAACTGCCATATAACTAATTGTGTTATTGCTTCAACAAAAATAAATTTTATAAAAAAAAGAAGGAAATTTTAAAATAAAACGACACATTTACATACACCATTTATTTAATAATAATAATGAAGCGATACAAACACACCACAGCGAATGCACTCAACTGTTCGAGTAAACATTTAAGAAGAAACTAATAGGTCTATATTAAAATTTCAAAGTAATCATTTAACAAAAGATCTAACTATTTGAAGTTAATTTTAACTTTCTACTGCTTTTAAAGATTTTGTGAGAAATCCAAAACTTGCATTCACTGACTCAATCATGCGATAATCTTAAGTAGGCATACAGATCCGTTACATGGACAGACACACACTCATTACACTCGTGGGAAAATGCATATATAATTATAATGGAGCTTGCTTTCTGTAGTTCATTAGTCACTTTTAGAAGAACATACATATATTAAACTCTTTCTTAAACAAAAATGGTTAAATTTTATATATAGATTTTTGGCTATGTATTTCTAGTATAATTTGGAATAAATTTGATTAAACAATGTTACTACAATAATGATAATTTTTGAAAGTTGAACAAAAATAATTTCATAATGAAAGAAATTTCATCTTAAAACATGAAATTATCAAGATTTATTATAGAAAAAGTAAAAATTCTCAGGATATAAAAAAAAATATAAAGTAAAAGTTTCATTAAAATATATACTGAAAAAAAAAAACAAAAAGGGTAGTTGATGGTTAGTGAACTCATTTTTTATATTTGACAGGAATCACTCAAAAAATTATTTATTTTAAAATTTTAATGAACAGAAGGAAAGCAAGCTCCCGCTAGAATATTATTAAGTATACACGTATATATGAATAATCGAGTGTCGCTCGACCTCTGGAGGCGACACGACACCTCTTATTCGTAATTGTATTTAAATACAAAGTCAAATTTTTTTTTTCATTTTATCATTTTTTTTGTTTTTTTTTCCACATAACGTGGGTGATGTTCGATACAATAAAGCCGTACTAATTAAGTCTAAAACTAACATCGACCTGCCGACTATTTACTAATGATCTTATGTGACTATAACTTTTTAATTTTTCTATGGATTACGCGATGCCGATCGTTTTATTTTTTTTATTTTATTCATTTTTTTATTATTGAATAATTGCTTTGAAGTATTACGATTTTGGCTAACTTTAAGATCTGAAGTGTTTTATTTTTATTTTTTTATTATATAATACGATTGATTTAATGAAAGTATGTTTAATGTATATTGACAACATTCATAGAACATAGACACCACATCTACTGACAGTATATTATGATCTTTTTATTCGACTTCTAACACCGACACACGACCTACTCCGGCTCGTGTGAGAACAAAAACAGCGCCGCTGGCGCTCTACACGTGGGTTCAAAGTGATCGAATACAGAATCAATATAAAAAAAGAATTTAGAAAGGAGTATTTAACCAACGATCGAAATTGAATAGGAAACAAAATAAAACAAGGTTGGTGCGTAACATAGAGCTTACTCTATGGCAGGCCGAGTCGTATAGTAGTGAACTCGTCGTCTCAGTGCGCTGCTCTCGCACGGCGCGGGCCGAGGGGCGCGGGCCGGCGGCGGCGCGGGGCGCGGGCGGGGGCGGGGGCGCGGGGGGCGGCGCCGCAGACTCACACCCACGCCATCCAACCCTCGTACATCAGGCACAGGTTCTCTGCGCTAGTCGCTTCCGATATTATGTAATCCACCTGCAAACATTTCATTTTAACGCTCTGAATATTATATACTTTTAAAAACATTACACGATTTTTAATACGTGTCCACGTTTCGGCTTAGCCTATTTAGCTGATTAGCTCGTAGTAGATACTAAGCGAATTTAAGTATTGTTAATAACATCTATTTATATAATAAAATTCTAACTAAGTCGAATCTGTACATTAAATAGTTTTTGGATAATCTTATTGAGATAGTCATTATTATCGATACAGAGGCCGAATGTATAGTTTTTAGAATTTTTGTCTGTCTGTATGTCTGTCTGGGAACCACTAAACAGATTTTGGTGACATTTGCTATGATGATAGCTGGTTATCCGAGCCAACATATAGGATATTTTTTACTGCGGAAATATATCTCTTTTTTGAGAATTCTATACTAAAAGTTAAGCATAAAGTATCTTATAAATTAATATAAATGTTCGTTTTTGTAGGAAATTGCTTCAGTCGTTTAATGGTTAATATGTACGGTTGTGAATTAGGAGGTCCTTTATTTACGTTCTGTGTAGGGTCAAGTGTATTTATTTGAAGTGTAAATTCTTAGAAACCTGGAGTTGGGAAATTAACGATGTTTTTTAGAGCAAATGGAGCCGTCGATTTTATGTTGATCTAATTATGAGTGTTGAGTTATCGTCTCAATGGACTTCGGGAGTCAAAAAGAATACAGAATGCACTTTATATTAGCGCAGTGTAATACTCTGTGCACAGATGTGTAGTGTCACCTGTTCGTGCGGCGCGGCGGCGCGCGCGTCGCGGCCCTCCAGCTTGAGGCGCACGCGCTTCCACACGCCGGCGCCCGTCGCGCTGCGCTGCTCGCCCGCTGCACGGACACACACCGATTTCCATAAATTATTATTTTTGAACTTATATTTCTTTTAGCACTTTTAGAAAATTATTATTACAGTAAAACTTTTACGATACGCGCGCACATCGAAAGCCAAAAAGCGACATGATGAAGTTAGCTGCGTTCCGTTTACAAACAGAGAGTTGTGACATACGGGATGACATTTTTAGCTATTTTTGTTCAGTCAAGCCAAATAAGTATACCTTCTTACCTGTGCACATAAGTACACATGTTTTTTTATGAATAGGCTATACTTAAAGAGTGAATCATATTATTATAATACAAACAGATGTAAAGTTCACACAACACTCACCGTGGCGTGCGGCGCGCGCGGGCGCGGCGCGCGGCGGCCGGCGCGTGCTGTCGGCACCCGGCAGCCTGCGGGCAACGCATTGTTATATACATTAGCCACTTATCCTGACTTTACTTAGATACGTTAAGAACGTACATGGTTTTTTTTACAATTTCGTAGATTTTTTTTTCCCCGAACCCTAATTCTTTTCCCAAAATAAAAATAAAGTTGCTCCTTATAACACCAGCTATCTGTCAATGACAGTCCTGTCAAAATCGATCCCGCTGTTACGAAGATTAGCCTTTCGGCTAAATAAACAAAAAAATCAAAAAAAGATTTTTTTCTTATAAGTACCGTATACAAGATGGATTTTTGAGACAGGAGAGTAAAGGCAGATACCTTAACTGCTATAGTTACAGGAAAACGTTCCTAGTTTTCTATCCATAACGTTTTGAGATATTCTGAACTGCATTCACAGATTTTGGAATCCTCCTAAGAATGATTTCCTGTAACTGTTATAGTTACAGGAACACGTTAAGTTACCTGCCCTTACTGTCCCATCTCAAATATCCACCCTGTAATACCTCCATTTGTACTTATAGTATAAGCTTTCATTTTGATATTACACAGACACTTCAATTTTATTTAATTGTATAATTTTCACAATGCCTTAGTTACATCTTAGATGGAATGCAAATTCTACTCTGAATATAATTTAAACCCATTAGACGAAAGTCATAAGTCCCACATTTTCCTCTTTTAGTCTTCATAAACCCTATAACCTTCTTTATTAATTTCTTTCTATCAGTAAAAATTATATAATAATAATAATAAAAAAAACGACAAGTGTCGTGGAACACTCGATAGGAACAAAATTCCTTTTCATGTTCTGCCCTTGGTTTATAAATTAGATTATAAAAATTGTCACGAGCACCAGGGTAGCATAGACATCGAGGAACGTATTGCGTATATGTTTTAACTCATCAAAGCAAAGCCTGCACAGAGTGCACATGAAGTTCTTACACAATACATACACTCTTGAACACTTAAGAGTGCATACGAATTACTTATTTTATGCACTCCTCAACATTTATGTTCACCTGGTACTTGTAATGACATCACATGAAGTACTCTTAGCAAATAATAAAAAAATATTCTAATTGTTTTTTTCCGTTTCGAACTCATTCGCTAAGTTTGCCAAATATTATAACATACATTCTGAGATTAACCCAAAAAAAAACTAGTCGCGTTGCGGGAGTTTGATTTGTATGGTATGTATGCAATATGTGTGTATATATATTCGTACGGTTTTACGTATATTTTTTGTTTTCCTTACTTTGCGCGACAGTTTTTCGAAGAGATGCGTCGCTACATTTATTATGAGTGCATTTAAAGACACTGAGCCGTACAGACGTGGCCAGTTAGAGTCGTTAAAATTATACTGTAGCTTTAGTCATTAAAGTACATACTTCAAACTTATAAGTATTTTATTCCTAATAACAGTATGTATGTGTGTATGTATGTATATGTGTACTAACTCGAGCAGCATGCGCAGCGCGGCCGGCAGCGCGGCCAGCAGCGCGGCGGCGGCGGCGCGCGCGGCGGCCACGCGCGGCTCGCTGTCGGCCTCGGCGCTGGCGGCCTGCAGGCGCTCCGTGTCCGCCGCCCACGCCGATAGGAACTCCTGCGCCGCGTTGTCTCCCTGGTACACACACACACACGCGACATATTCATTACTGATTATATATTAATCTAATTTCATTCAACGAGTTATCGTTTTCGGTGGCAGTGAGACTGTAAGGAAGGGTAAGATTTATAAATCCGTAACACGACCTATTGTCATGTATGAATCAAAATGATGTGTATCAAGAAGGTTAATGGGAGAAGATTGCATGCTGCAGAGATGAGAATGTTGGAAGCTTGAAAGTAATGGAGAACTTGAAAGGAAATCGTCTAGGTTGGTATGGACATGTGAAGAGATGGGGTGAAACTCATAAGACGAGAGGAGTGATGGTAATGGATGTAGATAGATGGAGAGGTAGAAAAACGAAGGAAAGCTAGATAGATTGTGTGAGATAGGACATAAAAGATAAAGGGATCTCGGGGTGAATGATGAGGTGACGAGTAATAGGGGAGAGTGGAAGAGGAAGATTTACCGCATCGATTCTAAGTAATATGATATTTCCGGTGGCAGTAGTGGGCGCCACTGGCGAGTAAGGTTCTATCGATGTTGTTGAAAAAGTATTTGTTAATGTGGCAGGGTCAATATATTTAATATAATAATAATTCTTTGCGCAGGAATATTTTATCAATATTTTATTTAAAATATATATATATAAATAAATATATAAATATATTTATATATATGTATATATATAAAACAAAGTTAGTCGTGTTAGTTACACTATTTATAACTCAAGAAAAGCTAGACCAATTTTTATGATATTTGATTTTTTGGATTTCTCTTAATCCGGAATAGGATAATAAGTACTAAAACATCAGAAAAATTAACGAAAAAAAAAATAAAAATTATATGGCTAACGTTGGCTAATAATTATTTATATTTAATTAAAACGTACTAAATAAAATATAAATATTTTCTTAGCTTTTGTGAATTCAAGTGGGATAGTCATTAAGGCTTATATACGCAGTAATTAACTCTTGCATTGTATTGTTGCCCTGGTACACACAAACTCGTACACATAAATACTTTTGCATTTATAATAGTAGTCCAATTATGTCACGTCAATACATAGTCGATGACACTCGCACATATACAAACTTTCGCTTTTATAATACAAGTACGATGATAATTATCACTTACATCGTAGATCGACACGGACACACATGTACACACATACACCTATTAAGTCATACTACTAGTCTTCTAATGTGGACTATGGGCTGATCCCTCTCGTGTCGAAGGGAGGCTCGCGCCCAGCAGTGGGACGTTACAAATGGCACAATAGAACAAACAACTCACGTCGTGCAGGTGTGCGAGCGTGTGCAGCGGCGCGCGCAGGTCGGGCAGCAGCGCGAGGCGCGCGGCGGCGGCGCGCGCCAGGCGCCGCGCGGCGGCCCGCAGCGCCGCGCCCGCCGCCGCCGCCGCCGCGCCCGCCGCGCCGCGCGCCGCGCCCGCCGCCGCCGCCGCCTCGCGCACCAGCGCCGACACCGCGCCCACCTGCCGACACACACGCACGAGTTAGTAGAGATAATATTACTCCCGTCGAGTTTCTTCCGCCAGTTCTTCTCAGGTCTGAGACTTCTTCTTTCCGAACCGGTAGTAGACTCATGACGTTCAGTAAAAAAAAACACATACATTACTACCCCCTGCCCCTGACTTCGCTCTGGTCGTTTGTTCGCTAGGTACGTTTTGTTTGGGTTGTATTATAACGTGTTTTCTCGTGGGAATCAAATAATCTCCAGCCGTACATAGTAACCTATGACACTCTCCAGCTCCCCAACTACCTACACACAAAATCACGCTTATCCGTCATTTTGTTTTGACATAAAAGAAGGACAAACAAACAAACATACTATGGATAGACTATTGATTACTGCCTTAATCTTGTAACTGCACTCGCGCACATATTTATGTATCATCAGCTCCTAAGGTTTGTAACGTGACGTTAAATAATTAACCTATTACTTGAATGAAATAAAACTATTTATTTAAACTGAATGACATTTATAGTTTCGACCAATCTCCTTCGTATATTGTAAGTGACAGTGACAAAATAATCTACTAAACTTGCACACTTTGAAATCATTAACAAGAAAATTGCATTGAATTGATATTTGTAAAACAAAGTTGAAAACTTCTTAGTAAACTAAAAGCCTAGCTCTTGCACAACTTTTCTTAATAAATTTAAATATAAATATAGAATACTTTTTTTGTAATCATTTTTATGATAACTAATCGGATTAATATCATTTGAATATTGACCTATAGATAAATTAAATTATATTTTATTAAAAAAAATGTATTTATACAACGAAACACTAATAAATAGAAATATATATTTACTATTATTATATATCGATTACTATTAAAAACATTTCTTATTATAACAAATATATATATATGAATTACCCATTGTGCATCAATATTCCCTTCAGGGTGTAACATCTCCATGAGAGACTCCTCCACCGGGGACACTTGCAGTGAGTACTTCTGAGCGAGCGTGCACGCCTGGAAGTGTGTGTTTATTGAATTAATTTTTACATCAATTTTACGTTACATAAAACTTATTGTCTATACATATAATAAAATTGTAACTAAGCCGAATCTGTACATTAAATATTTTTTTGAAAATCTTATTGAAATAAACATTATTATCGCTAAAGAGGCCGAATCTCTAGTTTTTAGAATTTTTGTCTATCTGTCTGTCTGTTACCGCATCACAGAAAAACTACTGGAGGGATTTTGATGAAATTTGGTATAGTGATAGCTGGTCATCTGGGTCAACCTATAGGATACTTTTAATCGCGGGAAAACGTCTCATTTCTGAGAAAAAATACAAAAACTGCAATGTAAGAGTATACTGATATGTAAAACCTGAGAATTTGGTTTTTGGTCATCTGATCGCGGGCGGAGCTGCGGGCAATGCTAGTATATATTATAAAATATTATTTTAAGCTTCAAATAAATAATGAAAGTAAAATAAAAAAATCGGTCAGTGTCGTAGGACACCCGTTAGGAATGAAGTGAGTGCCCTTTCGCTGTCCGCTCTTGGTTCATACGTTTGCTCATACACATTGTCCTAAGTACCAGGGCAGCATACACATCGAGCAACGTACTGCGTACATATTAAGTTCAGTGTAAGAGTGCACACGAATCTCTTACAACGTACATATACTCCTCGATGGTTATGTTCGCCTGGTACTTGTGTCACGAGTACTAGAGGACCACGGACCTCAAGGAGTACTCATTATATATGTAAAGTGCCGTCAAAGGGTTCATACGACCTTCTTAACACTTACGTTCGCCTGGTACTTACGATGACGTCACATGGGATGCTCTTAATAAATAATAAAACATAACTTTTTTCTTTACATAAGACGATTTCTACCTGTTAACATAAGGTTAAGGAGATTCTTCTCAAGAATTCTTTAATATTAACTCACTGTTAAGGTTTTATTATTAAGTTACAATTATTGATAATGAAATTAATTTTTACCTCAACTTTATTCACGCGTCCCATACACGTCACCATATCTCACCAAAGGGAGGAGGAAGGAGTTCAAATTGAAACAAATTAGATAACGTAATAAACGCATGGGAGGGGTGTGTGTGTTTGTGTGTCGTACCTTCTCCCAGTGCGCGAGCGCGGTGCGCACGGTGCGCGCGGCGCGGGGAGGGCGCGCGCGCGCGGCGGGCGGCTGCGCGGCGCGCGCGTGCGGCACCAGAGCGGCGCACAGCGCGGCCAGGCGCGCGGCGCGGCCCGAGCGCGCCGCCCAGCCGCCCTCGAAGGCCAGCGCCACGTCGCGCAGCGCCGGGTTCGCGCCCAGGCCCCACAGGATCCTGTCGCACGCGATCGAAAGGATCAATACCCACATCTCGTCGTAATAATACATCGTTCAATGAGAACATAAAACCCATATGTACTGAGAAAAAAATAATGTGAAATTACAGTTAAAATTAATAATAATCGTTTCAGAATAATACATTCGTTTCCTTTGCTCCTGCTCGTGATACTAAGATATCCAGTGAGCCAGTAACGACTACGTTTAAATAAAAATGAACACTGAATCTATACTAGTAGTCGGGAGAGTGCAGGGTATAGTATGTGGTCACCTCTGGTGCGCGGCGGCCACGAGCGCCTGCGCGCGCTGCGTAGCGGCGTCCAGGCGCTCCTGCGCGGCCGCCAGCTCGCGCGCGCGCCGCGCCAGCCCGCTCGTCCCGCCCGCACCCTCCGTTATGTTATTCAGCGTCTGTCGGCGTCATTTAGAAAACAGCTTTAATATTTTTATAATATTTATTAGCTATACATATAATGAATGAATATTACTCATACTGAAGAGACGTCCATCCCCAGTAGTTAGATGTTAAAAGGTTTATGTACGGATGATGTATCATATATTAGTGTATAATAGTCAGTTTATCACCAATCATCGAGCACGCGATAACTCGAATGGAATTTGTATATTTACACCGACAAAGCCAAAAGGAAAGCGTACGGACCTCGGCGTGCAGGCGCGCGTGCGCCGCGACGCGCAGCCGCGCCGCGCGCGCCGCGCCGCGCGCCCGGTCGGCAGCGCGCGCGGCCCGCGCCGCCCGCAGCGCGCGCGCGCTGGCCGCCTGCAGCGCGGCCGCCAGCGCCGCCGCGCGCCCGCCGCCCGCCGACACCTTCTTGCACAGCGACTCCAGCGACACGCTCCACGACGCGCCTGCGAACACCGGGAGATATCAAACCTTCATACATCGGACGACGCAAACACCTATTAGAAGATAGATATAGATATTCTATGACCCCATATAAGGTCATATATACATATATTAGAATGCGTAAAAGTCAGTGATCACCAAATAAAAAAGACCACCACCTTGATCGAACGTCAAACAGATAATAGGAAATAAGAATTGAAACAAATTATAACGAAAAAAAAAACAAAACAATTTCTTCAAGAACAGCACGAAAGATGATTAAATAAAAAACACGGGCCAACCCGTACTCACCGCCACACAACTTTTATAAAAATATTTATAAATCCCCATTTCAATACAACAAATTGATAATAAATTAAAATATTTTTTATTTAATGTTAAAGTTACATTTTATTTGTATACATAATATAAGAAATTACCTAATTCGTCCTCTTTATTTTCCTACGGTATACCAATATCATGCCAATGAGATATGATATAGGTACACAATTTACGAGATACAAGAAAGGACCACTTTAATATCCAATTGCCACGAATATATATACGAAAATAGTCAAACCGCTTCCGTTGCGATGCTGTCGCATCCAGATTAGCATAATCGATCGGAAAATCTGCATCTACATGCGATTTATTACGAGTGAGATAGCTCTGCACTTCAAGGCTAAGGCGTGTTTGGAAATCATGAGGTCTTTAGGTTTATGATAACGTTAGTTGAGACTGTGGAAGGAATTTTAATTTACCCTTTATATTTCTCGACATGATAATTGTATTATAATGATATTGAAAGTTAAAAAAACTCATACAAAAATTGTATAATTATTATATCAACGATATCAAAGTCCAAACCACTGTTAATGATTTTACTTAACTCCGTAATACCGCGCGTAAAATAGGCAATTATACTGCTTAATTCTCAATTTAGAACGCAAGATTATAACAAAAAAATTTAGAATAAAAAAAAACATTCAATAAAACAATAAACTCATAAATAACAATAAAGGCAAGGACAAAAGTCTGTGATGTTAGTAAACTCAATGAAAAAAATCGACATAAATCTGTATATTATGATAAAATAAGTAACGGCTTTACCAATTTTAATGAGACTTTCAATAGGTGTTAAAAAATTCGCGTAAGTAACATTGGCTACATTTATCCTCGTAACATGCAGAGAAAGTGAGTCATAAATAACACATACATACATACAATTTTCAAAAAAATATGTATGTATATGGAAATATACATATTTTCAAATGAAAATTGACTAAACACCAACCTTTATTTCAACCAAAAAGTCCATATACCTATACCGTAAGTGTTTAGTATATTCCATTCAGTTTAAAGAAAATACTTACCGATCTCCTTCTGCTCGACCTCAGCGCGCAGGTCGAGGCCGGCGCGGCGCAGCAGCAGGCACAGCACCGACGCCAGCGCCTTGGAGTGCACGCCCAGCACGCAGCGTGACACGTATTCGGCTGTGAATCTGAAATTAGATTATATTGTCTTTTAATTTAAATCTTTTCTAAAAGACGATGGCTAAGAAAATTTAATAAAAATCGATATAAAACTGCGGCAATGTCCGACAAGATAGTTTTTAAGTGTAAGAACGTATGGTCTTATTAATTTTCATATCTATATATAATAATCACAAAAATACGTAATGATGAGCCAAGAAAAATACGACCAATATCAATATTTTTAAGAGCAAGATTCAAACTCACGACCATCATAATTACATAAATTTTATACAAGCAAATTGAAGGCTGAGTGAAAATTTCTTCTATTACGAATATGTAATGAAGTATATACTGTAAAAGTAAAAGTAAAGTATACTATATACTTTACTTTTATAGATTTTGTTACATGCGGACTTTAATTAAACTTGAAATTTACCATCCAAAATAACTCTCTTTTAAAATTAATGAATATTTGAAATAGAAAATTCAAAAAACTCACACTATTATTTATAGTCCAACTGATAGTATTATTTCATTTATCACGCGACCACAAAACAGGTTTGCAGAAAAGAGTACAATGTTGGAAAATACGATAAAGTTTCTTAGAAAACTTTTATTATATTTTCTTTGGGAAGTAATTATAAAATACATATAAAATATTTAAACCGTTTGAACTCAGAGTTATTTTTAAAATAAATAACTTATTTTTTTTTCCAAAAAAAAACAACAACTCTAAGCTTCAATAAAAAAAAACATTTAAATAAAAAAAAGATATCGTGTACTGAGCGCCAAAAACATATACGAATAGGGTTCTTAGTCTTTTTAAACTCCGACAAAAATCTTAACCTATTTCGGCCACAACGCTCAGTCTCACTGAGACTAGCCAATTGTACAGGAGATACTGCAGTGCCGCGCGAGTGCGCGCAGACACAACGGGCACTCTATTCTGCCGTCATAAGAAAGAAGACCGTAACTTCGTCAAAGTTGATTTCGAGATATCTATACTATAATAAAACAGTAGAGGTCGAATGTCTGTAAATAGCAAAAAAATGCTAAAAACCGAGTCAGGGGGATGTAAGAAGACAAATAGAACAAATCCAGATTTTTTTCATTTTTTTTGTTTCTCTGTCTGTTTGTCTGTTTGTACGGCCTAATCTCCGATCAATTAGACCGATTTAAATGAAATTTTGTATGGTGGTACCTTATATCCCCGGGCAACATCTTAGATACTTTTTATCCCGGAAAATTAAATAGTTCCCGTGGGATAAAAAACTATAATAACTTATACAACTTATGCACCTAATTTAGTAAAATTTAACATTCTGATACCCTTATGTTGCCGGTAAAACAACAGGTTACTTTTCATCCCGGAAAAATGAACGGTTTCCGTGGGTTCCCACGGGAAACACTAATAGATCTCTATTAGCGTTTATCTAGAGGCGAACCCGAGCGACGCGAGGGTGAGCCGCTAGTATAAAATATTATCTTACTACTACGTCAAAATTACAACTAGTTTTGACGTAGTTACAATTAAAATACTTATGGTATCTCCGGATTCATAAGACTTAGAGGTTTATGAGTAAGACTATCAAGTAGCATTTTTTTTGTTGATTTTGAATCTGCACATAAGTCATTCTTGACCTAATTGTTAGTTACGGTTTTATTTCTTATGACGGTAGTATTTTTTACACTCTCCAGTGGTCCAATGGGACGATAGTTGAACACACACAACTGACCGTCTGACAGGCTTGCAGATGGCGGCGTCGTCCACGACGGGCGCCTGCGGCGACGGCAGGCCGCGGAAGGCGCGCGCCAGCTGCCCGCACAGCGCGAACACCTCCGCCACCGTCTGTATGCGCCGCACTATGAATATGTCCTCCAGCACGGACCGGAGCGCCGGGCTCTGCATGGCCGCCTGGGGAATTGTTAGTGTTATGTGATGAAGATAGATTTGATCTCTAGAAACTAAGACTTTGTATTAATTTAAAAGCTATATAATAAAAGAAATTTAAGGAAATATAATATTTTTTTAACTTAACACCTACTTACTATGTAATATAGCTACTGTTTAACTTATATTTTAAATAATAAATTATTTTTTGTACGCGGCTTCACTTGCGTCATAGGAAGGTTAATTCTATACAACTATTTCTTAATCCAGGATATTATTATTTATCTCCATTCCCACACATACATAGCTTCGCACACACACACACTTTCACATTTATAATAGTTTATTAAAAATAAAACAATATCAATATTAATATCAACAAATTGCCAAAATATTAAATTTTATAATCATTCCTTACCGACATACGCATAGCATCCTTGACTTGATCTATTTTCCTCCACACTTGCGGGATAGGCGCGGCGAGGTGGTCGGCTAGCTCTCGAGCTCTCAGCTCGACAGCAGCAAACAGCCCATTGAAGCCCATGAGTAACATCCGACCTGCCGACTGACCCTCACCCTCGGGTGAAGAAGAGAGGAGCAGCTCGTAGCGAGAGCGCAGTTCAGCTGCCAATATTTGGGAACTTGAGGCTGGAGACTAAAAGAAAATTATTTAGTTACTGAACGAGAGTGACAGGTTTCATTGCTTTCAACAAGAAAGTATTAGGTTTCATTGCATTTAGAAAGAAAGATCCCTTTCATAAATATACGTCTTTAGTATATTTGTTGAAAAAATATGATATGATGTTCTCCTAGCCGATTCCGGCTACGGCGGCGGATCTCATTGAGACTAGCCAACTGCGCAGGAGATATTATAGTGCACAAGTGTACGCGCAGACACAAGTGCACTCTCTATTCCTGTCACTCTCTTACTCCGGTGGGACGACTGCTCGACACGACCAGTGAGAGTTAAGGCGCAGGACCGACGGCTTTACGTGCTCTCCGAGGCACGGGGCTGACACACCGCCAACTTCCCAACTCCGAGCTGTTACTGAGACTTACTATACAGAAAGACTCAATAACTAAACTTGGCCCGACCCGGGACTCGAACCCAGGACCTCCGAGTGCGCAGCCGTACATGCTAGCCACTACACCACCGAGGCAGTTAAATTATTATGATATACCTACATATGTACATACATATATTACTATATGCTTAGAGAGGATAAAATTAAGTTAATGTAAAATTAATCGCTTACCTCCATATCCATGACTAAATATCTGAAATGCATCTCCAATTGGGCGAGTAAATCATTTAACGGGACTGGAGAGTTAATTATAACGGAGTTTAGTTCATTTATCATCAATAGAGCTGAAGGATCCTCCGAATGAACTTTCTTTAACGCT
This sequence comes from Brenthis ino, assembly GCA_921882275.1. NCBI lineage: Eukaryota > Metazoa > Arthropoda > Insecta > Lepidoptera > Nymphalidae > Brenthis > Brenthis ino. Next base: position 21,431,015 of record OV170228.1, on the reverse strand, counting down.
TCGGGAAGTATGATAGTACTGAAGTTATAATTCAATTGCACTAAGTCTGCTAACAAGAGGTTTGCGTTTCTAACACATTCTACTGCGACTGGTAGTGCGGCGTCTTCGTCTGAGGCAGAATGTAAAGGTAGTAATGACAGTAGTTCAACCGCTTGTGTAGATAAAGAGCTCATATCATCCAAAAACCATTCCCCGTCTCTTGAAGTTAGGTCTACGAGACAATCTCCTGCGCTTTGAGCTCCTTTCTCCAGCATCAAGTATCGTCTATTCAAACTACATAACATGTCAATAACGACACTTTCCACGGACGCAGCCGCGCCTTCTTCCGTTCGCACCCAATTGCTTATGTTCGTTTTTGCTTCCATGAAATCGTTTTGGGCTAAAGCTATGGCATCGGGTCCACCCTCTAACTGTAGCCTATCTAGACATTTACTAAGAAATGCGTTCGCCTCAACGCTGCTTTGTTGCAACCGATAGTTATAAGCCAAGATCTGTTGAGTGTCCACACAGTTTGTATCAGAATTTACTAGAGCTGTTACTTGGTTAGACACTTCTCGGCATACTTCAGGCGATTTACTTTCCAATGCAGCAGCGAGATATTTGCGGAACATCTTTATGCGATAGAACTCTGTTTGGCTTTGCGGGTAGTATTGTGACACCGCTACATATTGAGTGAGAAGCTCTAGACAAGATCTGATAAGTAGATTAGTTTGCTGCATACACTGGTTCAATTCTTGTTCTGCCTGCTCACACTGCGATATCATTGAGCTTTGACCAGCGTTCGTTAAAAATTCTTTTATATGTTCAAAAATTGGTTTTTCATCGTCTTCGTTGGGCTCAGAAAATTCTTGGACCCACGCCATCAATTGAGGTCCGTTTAACACTTCATTAGTATTTACAAAGTTTTCTATTTGTGTATCAAAATCGTTAAGAATCTTTACAAGAGCTTTCATAGAGTCTTCGACAGCGTTCTTGGCTTGTTTGTATGAGGTGTATTTTTGTGATATGGCATAAAGAGGATGGTTACTGAGGTTGTTACCAAAAGCCTCGATTTCTTTAATAAGAGCCATTTGTTGGTGACACATTTGAAGCTTTGATTCCACAGCTTTTAGTTCTTCATTTTCTTCTAACCACTTATCTGCATGTTGAATAACTTCTGGAAGTATTGCCAGAATTTGGTCTCTGAAACAAGGTAAATGATGAAATCATTGGAGTTTGTTGATGTTTTTCTGTATATTTAAAGGCGGATGCTATCCACAAAATAATTATTAATTGAAACACACTATGGCGAAATTTTAATTAAAATTTTCACTTCGCTGACAGAACATTAATATATAAATTATGTACAGGTATAATGTACACGGTGCGCTAATGTCCCTATACATAATTTAAAGGTTACTTTGGGACGAAAATAGAAAAGTCTTCGTATGGTGGCGTGCAAGTTCAATATAAACTTGATATATCAAGGTTAAGATTACATTTCTACAAGAATATCTCTAATAGAACATGAAGGATATATTTTTAAATTGTTATGAAATATTATTTTAAATCTTTTACGATGAAGAAAAAAAATACTTTTTAACAAAAAATGGTACACCAATCTTAAAATAACTTACAAAAACATGGACCTCGGTCTTTTTTAAATTCGGGCAACAATGTTACAATACATTTGGCAACAACATTTTGCATGAAAAAAGTTTACGAGTCGTGAAAAATTGAGTTAGTCACAATAGGAGGTATAAATATTTGTGTAGAGTTCATTCGTGTATTATCTCCACACTCGTATCCAGTTGGGTGGTGACGTAATCGTAAAGATACATCGCATATATTTATTGCTCCTCTAAATCCTAGGGAACGTATACGAGATCATGTTTTGTCGTAGTCACATTATGTACGCAATATCCAAACATTCAGTGGAGCGCAAAACTTCCTGGGCCCGCTATATCTCGATTGTAAGAAGAAATGTACCGTGTGAATATACTAAATATTCAAATAGGGTCTGTGTGAGGTTTATATGAGCATTGGGAATGTTCAAGCCATATCCATACGAATCTATAAGAGATGGAAATATACTAAAGATATTTATATAATTTTGAAGCAAATTCCACGTAAAAAGTACTTATATTTTTCGCACCTGTGTGTAGAGTCGAAAGGCTAGTGCATAAATCAACGACTAAAAGAGATATTTTCAATGCCCATTACGAATTCTCAAAGAGAGTGATCAAACGAGGCTAAACGAACATACTATATCTAAATTTTACAATATTTCAGCGCTATCAAATAGCATCAAAGGCAAATTATGATAAGTTGGAAGAGTGAACTGAGAGAGTAGGCTACCGCCGCAGCACTCTCTTCCTCTGGTTAGAATATGATATGTACCCTCATTACCCGTGACGACTTTTAATTACAGTATGTTTCAGTCTAATTTCGATTGTTTCTGTTGAATTTTAATATTTAATCGCCAAATAAACCACCTAATTTCTATAATAATATAATATTTCTAACTGTGATATTATATTTTCTACCGATACGACTCGTTTTTCACTTAAGTATGCACATAAAATGCTAAAACTATAATACATATACACACACACACACACACACACACATATATATATATATATATATATATATATATGTGTGTGTACACATACATATATACACACACACACATATATATATATATATATATATATGTGTGTGTGTGTGTGTGTGTGTGTATATATATATATATATAGTGTGATTCTAAAAGTTTACTAAATTACAAAAACCATACTAAGTTTACTCACGTGACTTCAGTCGCAGTGTGTTTTAGTTCCCGCACCCTGACTGCGAGCATCGCCCGCGCCGCACGTACATGGCGAGCTCCCCGACGCCGTCGCCCACCACCCCACTCCACCAGGGGGTCGTACACGAACGCCTCTAACAGCGTCAGCAGTGTTTCACGACCGCGACGCATCGTCCGGATCACATGTTCGCAGGCTAGCCGGAATATGCCCTGTGGGAGGAAAAAAAGACATTATTACAGTGAAACCAACATATTCTGTTTTTTAAATTTTAAAAAGATATAGAGGGAAGGCTTGACAAATTGTTATGGCAAACCTGTTTTTTTTTTTACATTAACACACAACACCATCTTGTTCCATAGGAAGCTACGAGACCTGTGTTATGGATATTATAATCTAACACATAATTTCATCTCTAAGAAGTTAAACACTATTTAATAAAAGGTCTTCAGAAAACAAAGAGATTCTTAATTTTAAATTCGCGTAGCAAAAATAAGAAAAAACATACATTTTTGAGTGTATGTATTGCGACATCCTCACCCGATTTGAATGGATTTTAATGATTTTTTTTTAATTAATAGCTCTGCTGCGAGAGTGGGCTCATATGAATTTCAAGTAACAATCCATAATAAGGGTGAAATAGTTATTTTGAAAGTAATTTTAACGACATGTTTGGCTCAGTTTGTAGTGACTCTACTTGCTGTGCCAGCGGTCGCGGGTTCGAGCCCCGCTGGGGGCATTCATTTGTGTGATGAGCACGAATGTTTGTACTCCAGTCATGGGTGTTTATATTTATAATATGTATATATGTGTAGTGTATCAACTATCTGGTATCCATAACACAAGCCTCGTAGCTTACAATGGAACTAGATGGTGCTGTGTGTTAATGTCCAAACAACATATATTTATAATTGTGAGTTTTTATGACTTTTAAGTTAGAAAGTAATAATAACATCGGCAGGACGAGCACTAGGGCGTGCTAATGTTCTTCTGGATCGCTTTAGTGCTTCAATTAGGTATTTCGCATTAGTGGTACAGATAGCAGGCCACTCGTAATTTATCTGCGGTCGGAATCATCTGATAAATTGGAACTGTATCATCAATATCTGGCACAATTAAATTAATTTGGCTTAAAGTTTGAGGAAGAAATGTTTTACTGACAAATCAGAATTGCTTGCAACATTTTATTGAAATAGTAAAATTAATTTTAGTAACGAGGTTTTGCAGATGATTATAGTCAGTCGTTTATAGACAAATAAAAATTATATATATGGTTATTCTATAGACAACTAGCGGCTCACTCACGCTTCGCTCGATTTCACCTCTAGGAAAACAAAAACAAAACTAGCCCACGGGAACCGTATATTTTTCCGGAATAAAAGGCCTATGTGTTATTCCAGACTATAATCTATCTCTGTGTCAAATGTCATCCAAATCCGTTCAGCCGTTTTGGCGCGAAAGAGTAACAAACATCTATACATACTCATAAACTTTCACATTTATAATATTTATAATTAATAATACGGATAGTTGTGTATTACACGACTTATTCATAAAGATAATAAAATTTGTCAAGACTTTACAATAATACAGTATTAATATTAACTAAAAGCATAGCCAGCATTATACCGAAAACCATTTAGTCACTAAATAGAATATTCAAGTAACGGCATGACGGAGGCAGTCGGCCTGGGTTTCATCCCCTGAGACGAGCCCGTCCAAGAAATAATATACTCTAATATTACAATCATACTTTGGACATTTTATACGTGTATCTAGTCATGTCTCTGCCGAAAGTGTCGAGGGGTTCGTTGAGTATGATACGATGTTTATCTTGCGTCCAAGTTTCTTTTCCATAATATAGGTACTTGATGTAAACGAAAACCTAACTAGGCGTGAGAAATGCCAAACTAGCAACTGCCAAACTAGTAACTGTTTATTAAATAATTATTGAATTATAACTATATTCTGATAGAATTGAGTAAGACTTCTGATTATACTTGATAATTTTTATTTCACTTACGGAACATAACATAACTTCTTTACCGATGACATGTAAGAGAGAGAACACAAGCGCCACGCACGGCCAAGAAACGAACAACTACGAGTATATTTTAGTTCATAAAGACACATATTATATAATAAGTTTATAAGGACAAATCTATACTAAACGTTAAAGTGTTACTAGGACGAACCTGAGCGGAGCGAGGGTGAGTCACTAATTACTAATAATATTCTTAATACTTTCATAGATTGATACGAATATAACACATTGTAAATGTATCTATTTTTTTGGATTCTGTCGCGGTTTTACTTTATATTTTTGTTCTCGACGTTTTCCCCGTCCATGTGCAGTCCACTCTCTCCGTATCCGTTCGTAACTACATTTGCGGTAATGCATTCGAAATTTCGGGAACAAAAATATAATACAAAAACGCGACAAAATCCGAAAAAATAGTTTCATTAAGGAATTTTGTTTAGTTAAATCATAGCAGTATGAATGATTATTAAAAATGTAGGTAAGTTTATGTATTCTTCTTCTTCTTAGTCGTTACAGTTTTGACAGACTGGTCGTGGTCATAATATAGATCTTGTAACACGCTCGACTATTCGCCTCCACTCCTCTCTATTATTTGTCGTCATCATGAATATGTATATCCTTATAAATTACTAGCATTGCCCGCGGCTCCGCCCGCGTTCAGATAACCAAAAACCAAATTCTTAGGTTATACATATTTTTCTCAGAAATTAGGTATTTTCCCGCAGTAAAAAGCATCCTATATGTTGAACCGGATAACTAGCTATCACTGTACCAAATTTCATCAAAATCCCTCCAGTGATTTTCCTGTGATGTGTTAACTAACAGATAGACAGACAGACAAAAATTCTAAAAACTATAGATTCGGCCTCTGTATCGATAATAATGTTTATTTCAATAAGGTTTTCCAGAAATATTTAATGTACAGATTTGGCTTAGTTACAACTTTATTATATGTATAGATAAAGCACAACTTCCTTCTGTTCTTCCGTTCCACTTGTGGCTGATGAATCTTTGTTCCCGATTATATTTGTTTACGAAAACTACTCTACTACTAAGACATATGGGATATATTTCTAATCAACCAATTTGCTCGCTCAGCATGAAAACTATTTTTTGATTAACTTTAAGAAGGTTCTACTCCATTTTTTACTCAATTCGTGTGTATGATTTTTGTAGACGATATCTTCGCTAATGAGAGGGAAAATAATCTGTCCACTGTCACTACGCACTCATCACTTGTCACGAAGCACATCTACATACTGTATGAACTGACATCTGGGTTATCCGAAGAGAATTATCAGGAATGCGTAAGCTGCCCGAGAATATATGCGACAAATGTATGGCCCGAGCAAGAGGCATTTATCCGGCTATCTAGTACGTGCCTAACATGACATACGCTATTTGGACGCTGAGAGGTTTATTGGCTAAACATGGCATTTTACAAGAATCAAATTCAAGATGACTTGCATGAATATAAATGAAGCTTCCCAGCATCTCTGTTCAAAGTAAATATTTAGGAAGTTTTATGAATAATTTATAAGTATGATATGTAAATAAGATAAATATTGAGTACAGTGTTAATTAAAATCTATAGCTTCATAATTTTAGCTGACGCAGAGCGGTACCAAAATATTGTTTTACAATGAATGAGTGACAAGTGTAAACTTCACGTATTGTCTTACCAAAAATCAGTATCGAAATTCAGAAATCTACTGCTCGTCTTATACATTTTCTCCACAACGAAGGTAGGACGTGTACACACATGTATGTACATCATGTGCATACATCTCAAAAGGCTGTTAGCTTCATACCTATATTATATTTCACTATATATCATACATACATACGAGAATATCTATCAAAACCTTTTAAGACAAAATTATCATATGATAGATTAGCTTTATAATTGATAGTTGGTCCCTAAACTGGCAAGATTGTGTTACAAACAATATTGCAAGTCACCAATTTGTTCTGTAGGCGAGCCACATTAATCAAGCGTTTAAGACTGTGTATTGGACGATAAGGTAATAATGCGAGTATACATAAAGTCAGGTACGTCGATTAGGTAAGAGTAAGTTTATTCCAGTTATACTCTTTTGCTGCTCTTTCAAACATTGAAATATAACTTAAGATTTGAAATCTGTATGTAAGGAGAAAATATAGAGTTCAAACACCCCTTTTAGTAAAGCTAAGACACAGAATTATTTATCTATGAAATGAGATAACGAATGATAATACCTTTGAAAGTGATATTTAAATAGTAGTATGTAAGTTTAGCCATTTAATCACATTTAAGCTCAAAATTATTTAATCATAAAGTAAACCTTGTGTAATTTACTTGCTCTTCTTTTAATGCACATAGATAAGAATATAATTATTTTAGAACAAATTATAGGTTTTTTGAATGGTTTTCTACATTATCACAAATGTTACGATCAATATCGAGTCAGTCGGATGTCATTTTTTATAGCGACGACGCGATCTAATACGATCTGGTGATGACATTAATGGCATTTATCTATACATATAATAAAATTGTAACTAAGTCGAATCTGTACATTAAATATTTTTTGGAAAATCTAATTGAAATAGACATTATTATCGATACAGAGTCCGAATATATAGTTTTTAGAATTTTTGTCTGTCTGTCTGTTACCGCATCACGAGAAAACCACTGGACAGATTTTGATGAAATTAGGCATGATGATAGCTGGTTATCCGGGTCAACATAAAGGATACTTTTTACCGTGGGAAAATGTCTCAATTCTGAGAAAAATACAAAAACTGCAATGTAAGAGTATACTAATATGTAAAACCTAAGTATTTGTTTGTTGATCTACTGAACGCGCTACTATACTATTTGTCTTAAATCCGCGGGTCAATGGAAACGGCCTTGTTGTTTTGTGTCAAACAGACTTTTTTTGGTTTCAAATCGATATTTTTAGACGACAATCAGTTGCAGTGTCCTTTTCTATCATCAAAAAACTAATATGCATGTATTATAAATGTAAAAGTTTACTTGTTTGGATGGATGTGTGTTAGTCAATCTCGCCGTAACGACTGAACGGATCTGGACGAAATTTGGCACAGAGACAGATTATAGTCTGGAATTATCCGTGGGATAAATTTGTGTTTCTTTTTCTGAAAGATTTTCAGATATGAAATAAAAATCGAAATATATGTTGCCGTTTTTTTATATATGTAGTTTGGTTATATCGAACTATTGTTCCATAGTTCACTAAGAAGTGGTAAAATACGAGACTTCTTCATGTGTACGATTTACGAAAATGTAAGAAATAGTATTAGTGTAATAAAAATAGAATATATTTTTGTCATGACCAAGGCAAAAAATCTCAAGACTTGTTTTTCATCCCGATAGAATTTGAGTTATTTTCAATTTTTATTTTAAAAATAAAGAATAAACTGGGTCTTTAAATAATCCATTTATAGAGCTGAATATAAGCTTAGTAAGAGTAGATTAGAAGATAATTGTTAGAGGAACGCTATTAGTGATCATTTGAGACGTGGCATTTACGATCTTGGGTTCGTAGAATCTAAAGGAGATAAAGTTTTTATCTTTTCTAGTATTTAGTGTGTTCAATAAGAACTCTTAGTAAAATATTTTTTAAATCAAATTTTACATGTATGTATTCATCATTAAAATATGTCCTTATCATCAACCGACTTCGGGACGGAGGAGGTTCTCAATTTGACCGTATATCCATACTAATATTATAAATGTGAAAGTGTGTTTGTTTGTTTGTTTGTTTGTCTTTCTTTTACGTCGAAACGGCTTGGCAGATTGGCGTGATTTTTTGTGGAGATAGTTGGAGGGCTGGTGAGTGACATAGGCTACCGCGGGAGATTATCTCTTTATTACGAGAAAACACGTTATAATACAATCCAAAAAATATTTATGATCAGAATTACTTGAAACTTGGTATGAATGCTTTTCAATACAATTGATTAAATACATGTTTAAGCATTTTTCGAAATTCATTCCATAAGGGGGTAAAAGAGGGGATGAAATTTTGTATGAAACCTACTATTTTAGAGTTTTTTTTGCAGTTTTAGCACGAGCGATGCCGCGGGTTCTGCTTAGTATATATATATATATATATATATATATATATATATATATATATATATATATATATATATATATATATATATATATATATATATATTGTGTGTTCGCGGATAACTTCGTCGTTTATAAACCGATTTAGTTGATTGTTTTTTTGTTGGATAGGAGATATCCTAATAAACGGGCGTTTTCATTTAGGATAGATACCTAATTAGATATCTTCAAAGTCTGTGCCAGCCGATACAAAGCAAAGCACACCGACTTTGATAGATCAAGTATCATCAAGAAAAAAAATCATATACAAAAGAAATAACCTATATAATATTAGTAAATATGTACAATATAAAAAATTAACATTCACTAGCGTTATCTGTATCTACGTATATGTACATCAATACAATAATAAAAAAACATAAATAAAATAAAAACTTAAAAAAACCGACCTCCAGACACTAAAACGTAAAAAATAACTAAACGGGGGTTTTCATTTAGAATAGATACCTAATCAGATACTTTCGAAGTCGGTGCCCAGCCGATGCAAAGCAAATCTAATATATTTCAATAAGTACGTAAAACACATATTTACCTATTAGATATTCATATCTTAAAATATTGTCGGCTGGCGGGCTAACGTTCACTCGAATCCAACAGCTCTGGAGCAACTAGATCAATAAGCAGTTTTGAAGAATTTAAAATACTTTGAATTAAAGATGATAGCAAAGGAAAGCTGGACGGCCTTAAAAAAATAAAACGTCAGACCTAAACAACTATTTACAGTAAAAACATTACGTGGACGTTGTTTCTTCTTAGGTATTTTTTAGTATTTTCTTGCTAAAGGTAAGGCCAAGAAGTATTGAAAATTCCACGGGGACGGCAAGTATGTCGACGTAATGAGGGCGTGTTGCGAATTCCACTTCAAAGTTGTGGACTAAACAGGTAAATAAGTATAGCCAGGGTTATTTTATATGAATTCCCAACAGTTGTTGCAATAGAATAATAAAACATAAACCTAAATATTAAAACTAATAACAATTCTGTTTACGTATAAGATATGTTTACATATTTGTTTATTATATAGTTAGAAATATAAAGTAAAATTTATTTTTTTGCAATAACTTTGCAAAGGGACAGAGGTGTAGTATGGACTTTAAAGAACCCAAGGCACTTTACTAGTCCACTGTTACATAACTATTAAGCTCACATCTGTTCTATTACAATTATTTTATTAAAAACCGATTTATGTTTGCAAATGAAACTGTTTTATTCATGGAGTGATGAGTCATTATCATACAAAACTCATTTCATTTGATTTTATCCAAATCCGAATGTTTTAAACTACAATAAAACTTGTTCATAACCATGCAATTACCATAGTACCCATATCAATTTTCTCGCCAACCGGACGATTCGCCACGCGCCGATTAATTCAGCTTGTTTTAATGAAATTACTGTTGCATTTACACTCTCGTAGCGCTGCAGATATTTTAAGTATCATAAAGTTAAAATAGAATTTGTTATAAATATAGACAAATTATATTATATGATATATATATATGCGTGAAATCCAAACATTTATATTTTATTAATTTAGTATTAAATATAGGTACAGAATATAACCTATATAATTATCCGGTGTGCGCGTTTTCGTAATTATTCTCCTACTAAATGGTTTTTCTAATTTTGATTATTTTTATCTTATTTTTTATTTAAATTTTAAGCATATTCTAATAGCGTGCTATATAAGAAAAAAAAAAAACAAAAATCATATATGTATGTTAATGTATGTTATTAAAGATTAAAAGATTATCTTTATTGGACACGTTTTAAAGATTACAATTTACAAAATTATGTTCGATAATGACTACATTAGTTAAAACTGTGTCGTAGTCATTAACGCCCACCTCCAGATAAAATATACATTATGTTCCAATATAAGATTTAAAAGTTAAATTAATTTAAGATAATAGTTATGATATGATGTATAGTATAAGTAGATTGACGGTATGTCCGTGTGTGTGTGTGTGTGTGTGTATGAGTATGTGTGGTGAGTGTGTGTGGTGTGTGTGTGTGGTGTGTGTGTGTCAGCCATATAAAATGTACCTATTTTAGTAAGTTCTCGGTTTCCTCATATGTCAAGTCTAACAACCAATCTGTAATTATATTTTTGCATACATGTAAGGTTCGGGGATATATTATATTAAGAACTTTGTTTATTTTGTTATATAAATTTGGGGAAAAGAAATCATAATGCTGTTTAGCCAAAGCCGATGTAATGCGAATTGTTATGCAAACTAAATCTGATCTGCGTTTATTAGAGATCATGTGGTAATCAAAAGGTGTTTGTGAGTGCTTACGTAGTATGGTTTGGAGTAAAAACAATTTTCTAACAGAAAGTACTTTAGAAATTTTATATAGTTCAACAGTTGGGAAATATATAGGTTTAAAGTTCATTGTTTTGAGTACAGATCTTTGAGCCCTTTCTAAACGCAATAATTTAATTTTATCAGTGCCTCCCCAGGCAGTGATGCAATATGATAAGATCGATTGTACGAGGGCATAATACACGTTCTTAAGTGTTGACAAGTCAACAATGTTTCTACGTCTTTTAAAGACAAGTATTAGCAGGTAACTTTAATGTGTTCGTGCCATGAAAGGGTGTATATGCCTAAATACTTGGTTTGATTGGTATTATTAATACTTTTGCAATTACAAGCGATATTTCTAGTGCAACTTGGATTATGAATAAAAATTTTAACGGGGGGAGACGGAAGAGAAATACTGCTAGGAGCAAAGGTTAAAAAAAGCTAGGAGAAATCTCGGCGAGGGACCGGTCTAGACACGTTGGGTTTTCGCGATAATTACGTACTATTTCAATGTCCGTCCAATGTAATATGAGCTCTTGACAGAGTAAAGCGTGTAAACTACTGCTATCCTAAGCTATTACGCGCGATTCTATCAATTTCGAGAGAGACAGAGTTCATGATTGTCGCACGCACTCACACTAAACACAAAGTATCGCTCACAGTTGCGTTAACTCTTCAATAGTTCTGCACTCCTATTATTTGAACACATTTTACTGAGTAAATTTTAATTAATTAAAATAAGAAAAACAGTTGTTGTACACGTCTTATTTCTTCAAAAGTCCGGAGGGAAGGGAAAATATAAAATGAGACATTAAAATAAAGCGACCAGAAGATTCCGTAATGAAAAAAGTTTTGACCAATTAAATGTAAGAAGTTTTAAGTTTTAAATTTAAGAAGAATTAAAGTTAAGAAGCAGAAGTGCTGTCTGATGAAAAGAGAAGGTCGATAGAAATTCCAACTCAGTAGTGAACATAAATACCTTCACATCTCACAGGGTAGAATGCTCTCGTTAAGAATGAAGATAATGTCGAAGCATTGGACGAAGTGACGTGGCGCGCTTTCATTTCCCAATGCAGCGATATCCGTTTAACAAACTTTCTTACTTTTACTGCAACTGACATCAGCATCCTCACATCAGCTCTACAGTTAATCTTGCCTTTCTTTTAGTTATATAGTTTATTTTGAACTAGTTATTCAGATAATATTCGATATTATAATTGTGTGAAATTATATATAAGTTCCACGTTCCTACGTTTATTTACGGAAGCTGTTATACTAATTTAAAGTTAAAATATAAAAAAACACACGTGAGTCACAGCCACTAGCTCATTCATTTCTCTTAAAAATAATTAAGACACTCCAGTTTAAAAAGAATAAATAATATTTTATTGCTAATAAAATGGGCTCTACTTTAGTACCCTTCAGCAAATAGGTAGCATATCAAATCGAATTAAAATTGAAAGCTATACTTCAATTTATTGTTTGCTTTGTTCAAGGCGCTTAATTTCTTTTAATAGTCTAACCACAATCACAAAGGACAAATTTTGCCCGCTCTGTAGTGTTTTAGAAGTTTAAAAGCGTTTGTCGAGGTCATGACTCAGGTCTCAGCGTAACGAGGGTACAAGTTAACGTTCACAACTCGCCGCAACCAAGTTTTAATGAACTGCCGCCTAAGACCCTTTATAAAACACATCTATTCTTGAAGAGTTAGACATTTTAAAAGATAAAGAGCATATTGCATATACTCTGTTACCGGTCTCATGTTACAGATCTCACATTTTATTATTATTTATCACGTTACTATTATGAATTTAAAAGATTGCTTTTGAGTGTATGTATGTATGTATGTTAGTTTGTTTGTTTGTTTCTAATTGTTTAACGCTAAAACGTCTAAACTACTTTTAATGAAATTGAGTACAAATATTGACGGTAGACCCGGAGTAACACATCAGCCACTTTTAGAGAATGAAGTCGCTAGCCTTATCATATTCTTCTTTTCAACTATGTTTTTTTTAATAATATATTAGAAACTGTACTACATACGAGTATATCCTGCTTAGAAAAAAGGATGATGGTGTTCTTACTCGCGACAGCAAAAGTTATCGCTTACAAACTCGTCGCAAGCAAGTTTTAATGAACTGTCGCTGTCAACTAGCGGTTTATAAAAAGTTTAACCGCGTCGATTACACCTATAGAAGTAGCGAAATAAAGTTTTTTTTAATCATGTCATCAAAACAATGAATGACTTTCCTTATGAATATCGCGAAAAAAATAAAAAAAAAACCATTCGTTTTAATTATTATCTCTCACTTACTATAAATTAAGATAATTTTTGTAATATATTTAAGTTCTATATCTATACATATAATAAAATTGTAACAAGGCCGAATCTGTACATTAAATATTTGTTGGAAAATCTTAATGAAATAAACATTATTATCGCTAGAGGCTGAATCTATAGTTTTTAGAATTTTTGTCTATCTGTCTGTCTGTTACCGCATCACAGAAAAACCACTGGAGGGATTTTGATGAAATTTGGTATAGTGATAGCTGATTATCCGGTCAACATATGGAATACTTTTTACCGCGGGAAAATATCTCATTTCTAAGAAAAAATGCAAAAGCTGCAATGTAAGAGTATACTAATCTGTAAAACCTAAGAATTTGGTTTTTGTTCATCTGAACGCGGGCGGAGCCGCGGGCAATGCTAGTATGATATAAAGGTCAATTTAATTGAGAAAAATATAGAATAAATAGATTTGAACTTTCTAAGAATACTACGGCGTAGCTCAGTTACGGTGCTACGATCACATTGAGTAAGCACGAAGTAGCTCTTTGATATTGCAGAATATAAAATTGCATCGCATTCAGACGTGAATCTTATATTATCCGTATTAAAATTTTTGTTGTTACTACAATTGTAAATTCACATAAAATGTAATATGTCTGACAAGGATCTGTAAAAGAAAAGAGAATATATAACGTTTAAATTTGTAAATATATGTATATTGTATATACACATATAACGTATGTTTTAAATGAACAGTGTTGTTTTAATAGATCATTAATCATATAATATTTTAACTATTCTAAAAGACGAATGTCAAATGTGTTTCTTCTCCATTCTACGTGATATTGGCGCGGTAAACTGTGCTTAACGGGCACGTTTTGAAGCTGTTAGTTAACAATAGAACTAAATTGAAATGTCAAATGTGTTAGGTACATCATATATCCCCCCTTCAACAACGTGCGTTAACCTTGTCGTGGTCGGGGGCTCATTAGCGTCCGGCAATTCAGCCGGGCGCGTATCCAAGAAACATACCGGGAGGCAGCCCACCTCGGTGGGTGATTGCCATGCGGTTTGCTCCTGGTACTTCTCTGATAGCAGAATGGATCGTTGGAGCAACCCCATGGCTATTCCCAATATTAATAAAAAAGGGTCATCATACATGATTTTAAATATATCAAGTCGTAAGAATATTAATAAAAAGCATTGCTTACAAACGTTTTCTTTCGGTTTAATTTTTGGTTCATTACCAAAATTTACCATCACACTATATTACTTGTCCTAGATAGTTTTATTATATTTTTATGAAACAATCGAGAGTTGTGGAATGTTACAAGTTTTAAAGTAATTTAAAGAGGTGTCACTGTTGGCGACGCTTCCAACTCTGTGACAATGCGTTGAGGACAATATAAACTTATGACATTATTAGTTTGTTTAGAAATATATGGTACATGAAATGAAATATATAAATAAAACTAAACACTTACACAAAACAATACGTACTTAAATACTACGTAGTACTTTAGTAGTTGCCTCATTGGTTTAGTGAGATCCAGAGGTCCTGGATTCGAGTCCTAGGCCGGGCCAAGTAGAGTTATTGGGTATTCTGCCATGAAATACTTAGCAATAACCCGGAGATTGGACGTTTACAGTGTTTCACCTCCGGGAAAACATACATGAAAAGCATGTAAATCTGTTAAGCCTGCGCCTGATCTTTCATAGCTCTCATCAAATAGTCGACCGCCCGACAGATAGTGAATAGAATTGAGAGTGCTCTCGTGTTTGCGCGCACATGACGAGATTGATCACCGTAGCCAAAATTGGTCAGAAGGGCATTATTATTATATTGAAAATAATAACTAGTCATGTCCTTGTTTATCGAAATACGATTCAAAGAAGACGAAGCTTTACAAAAATACATACTAATCGCTTTGAATACAAAAGATGCGATACGCATATTTATGCTTCAAAGAATTCAATTATGGAATATAAAGCCTTTGGAGAAAAGAGTAAAACTCATTACATCAACAGACTTGCTTTACAAAAGAGATGAGATGCCTACGGGAATAATTAGATTGTTTAAACCATAACGTAATCCGTCCGACATACAAACCTCAATGCGCTATGGGTCAAAAATTTTCATACGAAGGGGGATCCCCCGCTCTAAAAAGATCTACGAGTTGACGAATCTTACTTAGATTTGTCTATGATTTAAAACGTTTAATAACACTTTTTTTTAAATTAGTTACCGATATCAACATTATCTATATATACAGTAATAAATAATTTATTTAACTGTCTAAGTATGACAATATACACTTAAACTTCTTGAAGACGTTGATGCTATTATTTTTACCATGATCCCTTTTGTGACTTGGTAGGTCGCACAACGTATGTCTATAATATTAAATTACGTGTGTAACAGTAGAGTTGACTAGCTGAGTTATATCATGTCATGTAATGAGTATAATAAAAAAATTACAAGAGACATGTTTTTAAATTCTCTTACATGTTTCAAAAATGGTATTAATCACTTATTATTTAATTGATAATTTTGTGTTTTATATATATTTATTTTTTCCCCTTATTTTTTTTCTTTTCTTCCTTTGTAATTTTTTAGGTTTTTTAGTGTAGTTTTAACTTTCTGTTTTTTTTTTCATTATGCTCTGCTTCTTACTTTTGTCATTTTATATGTGGAAACTTGATTGGTTTATGTGTTATCCTATTATTATTTATTATTTATTTAATATTGTACTGTTTGTTTCCCTAAAATAAATAAATACATATATTACGTAGATTTTTTTATTTATATAGTATTGAATCTGAAATTAACTATTTTACATTTTGTAAACCCTCTCTTCCGCATTTTCAATTTTATGTATTTGCTTGTAAATCATGTTTGCAACAGCCAAAATATAATAAAATATAATAAAACATTAAATTTCTTAACTCAAAAATAACAAACAAAATTGCAGCCATAAAACCGTTCTGTTTATAATTATTTTCATTTCTATTAAGTCCGAAATACCATTTTCATCAGACAGATTTCAATTAAAATATGACAAAAGATTTAACGCTTGCAAAATGGTAACCAGGCCTCGTGTAAAATTACTTTTAATTTGGCGCGTCGTCACAATACGGTCGCGGAGCGCAAGTCCGCAAGGTAACAGTGTAAAAATTTCAAAGAATCCGTTTAATCTTAATGAAAGACCGGGAAACTCGATTCTGTAGGGGCGTGAGAGTAAAAAGGAAATTAGAAATGGTATTTACGCCGTTCTCTGTAAACAGAGACCAGATGGGTAGACATAATTGAGATTTTGCTTGAACCATTCGGCTGGTAATTATTTCCTATTCAATCATGTAGACCCACGCTCTTATAATATTAATATACTAGCCGTAGCACGCGGCTTTTTAACTTTCGTGAAATGATGTGGTAGTGGGACAGTGTGATACTGTCATATTAGATTGCTTTGAATTAATATGAAAAAATGTTTTTGCAGTGTTATTTCTTTATGCGCGCCATGAGAGGCAAAAAAAGGATTTGGCGATATGATTTTTGTAATGAAGTCGGTACGTTATTTTTTATACATCTATACATATAATAAAATTGTAAGTAAGTCGAATCTGTACATTAAATATTTTTTGGAAAATCTAATTGAAATGGATATTATTATCGATAGAGTCCGAATCTAGTTTTTAGATTTTTTGTCTATCTGTCTGTCTGCATTGTAAGCGTATACTAATATGTAAAACCTAAGAATTTGGTTTTTGGTCATCTGAACGCGGGCGGAGCCGCGGGCAATGCTAGTTATATATATACAATTGTTTTTCACAAAAAAAAATGCATCCCTGTATTAATATTTGTTTCATTTATTCAACATTACAACATTTGATTGAAAATTACTTTTTATCTTAACACTATTTGTACTATGTGAATAATAAAAAAATATTGTTTTCCTTTTTAAATCCATTAAGAATTATTTTTTTAGTATCTCCTCTATCCTATTTATACAAAACAAGTTGAATTTCATAAAAAGTATTGATAACGTTCAAAATGCCTTTTTGTAAGTGTACCTACACATTGATACACGCACTCTTTAATATTTTCTAAGTTTGTTTTATTTGAAATATTTTATTAAGATGAGCTTCATTTTATGAATAAAAGAAGAAGACAAAATATGTGAATTTCATTAAGAAATTGTATATACGAGCACATAATTATATTAAAAGTAATAAAAAAAATTACAACTTTTTTATGTCGAGCCTCTCTTTAGCAAATCAACATCCTGCGCTAAATTGTATTACGGGCTACGTTTCACTGAAATATTTAAAGTATGACTTATTATTTGAGAATACACAAATACAATCCTTGGCCGGGACGTGTTTTTCATAAAAACTGGCACTCTTTTCCAGAAAAAAAAACAACTATTTACAAAACGCTTATTCTATTGAAGCTCGACATCTAGATGGAAATGTTAATTGAACTCAAACCACCAACCTCGCTACGCTCGGATGCCTTTATGGGTTACCGACTTGAATTAAAGTTATTATGATTTCTGACACTAAACACATTTCTATCGCAATAAAAAATAGGCAATAGCCTATAACGCTCGGCGGCAATGTACGTAGCTTCTTATTAGTGAAAGAATTTTCAGAATCAAAGAAGTAGTTTCAGTGATGGCCCCCTACATACAAACTCACAAACTTTACCTATTTTCTTTGGATTACAAAACACAATTAGTACAACGTGTAGCGTGTAACACACTTTCAAAGATTAAACTGTGTTGAGACAATGATATCTCTTATTAAAACTGAGTACGGGTCGTTTCGAAGCGCGCTCAGTTTATAGGCACTCTGCAAGGGCTGCAATACGTGGAACCTAATATAGTGAAGTGCCTTCGATCACTTTTATAACCTTATGATTGACTGGAATAATATCATTTATACGAGATATTTATGATTTCGTCCGCGGCCATTTATTGTCTTCTTTATGATAAAATATAATTTTAATAACCACACAGTTCTTTCATATAAAAAATATTAATTTAAACAGAGATCACAAAAATAAATGCTATAATTGATTTAATTTTCTTTTTAAAATCACAAAAAACCATGTATATGTACGAAAAATAAATAAAAACTTTTCTATATTTAAAATTTTATAAAATAATATATTTTTTATACATTCTTGTACTGTCCATTACGAAATGTAAATTGAAGAAAGGACAAAAGCGAAGGTTTCAGAATTGGTCGTTTGGAAAGCACTCGAAGACCCTACAGTTTACTGTCGCCAGCACACGTGAAAACCGATTGGAGTGCACTACTTCACTCGCTTACAACGTAACTTTATTTATATTATATTGACAGAGTGTCTGTCCGTGACTGCAATAAAAGTAAACAAAGAAAGACATTATTTGCAGACAGTTTAACAGCTATATTTTCCATATTCTGTTAAAAGAAGAAGAAAATAAATGATTTAAAATCTGATTTGATCGTAAGTTTCAATATATTTATGTAAATATTAAGTATAAAATTTATATTTTTAGATTATTAAATTCACATAAATTCACATTGAATTATTTGTAACGTTTTGCCTATTTTACTAAAAGACTACCTTATGCCTGAAAAAGCTTTTCAACAGTATATTGTTTGAAGTCAGCACTTTGACCCTTACCTTACAGTTATCTCGTTCTCGACCCTTGTCAGTTACCGCCATATCTTATTATTTACGTTTTAAATTGATTTTCTAAAATAATATTTTGATAATATTTTATACTATTACCTATTGGTATAAAAAATTGTAGCCTTCATTTATTATATTATTTACGTTTTAACGTTTAGTATCGATTTTTCAGAGATGAGATATTTTTCCGCTGTAAAAAGTATCCTATATGTTGATCCGGATAACCAGCTATCGTCATACCAAATTCATCAAAATCCCTCCGGTGGTTTTTCCGTGATGCAGTAACTGACAGGCAGACAGACAGACAAAAATTCTAAAAACTTTAGATTCTGTAATTAGTTGTTTCTGCTGTAATTAAGACTATTTCAATAAGATTTTTCAAAAAATATTTAATGTACAAATTAGGCTTAGTTACAATTTTATTATATGTATATAGATTTCAAAGTCAATTCTATTATTTTTAGTCTCTAGCCGCTACAATTACCTACTCAACCAATGGTAATAAAATTTCGTAGTGCATTTGCATTTCCCATTAAGCAGTCCTTTTTTTTTTTTAACGTTGGGAAATGCATTTACGCACGACGTGTGGGACTCACCGGCGTAATACAACCAGTACTACCCACTAAAACCCAACAAAACCTTCCCCCGTCTTAATGGGGCGCCGCAGGATCGCTTACGCATTCAACTACGACGCCCCGACGGCAGGTCTGCCAAAGCAGACCACCACAACCATGGGGTTGCTCCAAGGTCCACTCTGCTATCAGAGAAGTAGCAGGAGCAACCCGCAAGGTACACCGCCCCCCGAAGAGGGCCACCTCCCACCGTCCACCGAAGTGGGCAACCTCCCTGTGCGTTTCTTAGCTTCGCTACTACTACTGAGCCCCCCCACCACGCCAAGGTGAACGCACGTTGGGGGGGCCATTAAGCAGTCCCTTGGGATAGCTGCGATCAGTTTAAAAAATTTGCGTTTCTTACTCTCAATATTTTAGTTTGTCATAAAAATTGATACAAATATTGATATAAAGTAAGATTCCATTTTGTTTCTTCCGCTGGCCGCTTATTTATATAATGTATACAAAAATGAATAAGCTGAAGATCCATTCAAAATGCTATTCTAGAAAACAAAACAGCTTACTTTTTATATACATACATATATTCGTAAATAACAATTACTAAGTTGTGTTCTAAGAGCATTGTTAGAGGAAAGGCAGGAAGTAATGAAGTTTTATTCGCTAAATAAAGCCAACATTACGGAGCTGTCGTTACGTGGACGCGGCACATGTTCTGAAGTGGCGCCCGATGTGGGCTGCGACCTTCTCTACAGACCTTGTGAACTGAATTTTTAAGATAATATTTTCTTACTTTTACTCAGAAAAATGAGCAAATAAGTTTATTTGGTAAGCATATTAGTTTTCTCGTGCAGTTTTGTTTATCAATAAGTTATATATTAATATGTTAATTAAGAAAATATTATAATAATTAAATATTATAAATGCAGAAGGGTAGTATAAGTATCGACCAAAAATTAAATAAACCAACAAATAAACATTCATATTCATAAGTTCATACATATTTAGTATGTCTTCGGGAAGGTCAACGGTTAAAATTAGTTGTAACTACATAGTCAAATCTCATGTATAATCTTAACAAAATGGTGGAGATCGCGTTATCTTGTACTATACGTTACTGAATTATACATCTACAGGTGTCGTCCCGATAGAGAAATACACGTGCAAGTCATACGATCCCACGATGACCATACAATTATAGACCGGACAGTTGTAGGCTTCTTGATAGTCAATAAATTTGTTGTGAATTGCGAATTGACGATTATAATAAAATTTTACAGTATCAAAAAAATGTTTTTAGGATTGAAATAAATATATTTAATTTTTGAAACGTTGAAGACCTAAGTTCTCGTGACTATGTTTGCTGCAAAGCTTCAAAACGAATTAATAGTTATATTTCGGATATTTATGATTTTCATATAAATTCTATATTTAATGATAACAATACATATCAGTTATAATTAAATTAAAGCTTAGTATTAACTTTTTGCTATATTTAATAATTTTATCAGTATCATATTTAATACTAAACTAATTCACAAATTTCTCTCCCATGATCCCGTGATGGATAAATAAAAACTGAATATAAACAATATTCAATATTATTCATATATTATAATGTACATAAATATTGGTTCTTTCGTTTTTGCTCTCAAAGTTTCGAACGAAGCAAATCGTACCTTTACCGTGAATTCGTAGATATGCATTATTCAAGAGAGAATGTTTAAGAAGCGTTATGACAAAATGAACTATAAATAAATTTTCGGCTGTCACAATTTATTATACAAGCTTGAAGCTAATAAAATAAATATTAAGCTTAGTAATTTTATTATATTTGTAGCACAAATATCACTGAATAGTGATATTTGTGCTAATGTCTTGTATTTGTTCTCGATCCTCTAACAAAGGTACCTCATATTTATAAGGTCAAATATGATATTCTAACAGATTTACACTTGTTTTACATCGAAACTGGTCTTTGGATCAAACAACTTTATTACTTACTAACATATTCTCATGTCTTCGCCCGCGTCTCTTATTTTATTGAATTATACATACTCCGCTTTCGAAGCTCCTAGTGTGATAATATAGCATTTCTCAATAAATAGGCTATGAAACTTTTTTGAAATCGGACTCGTTCCGGAGATTAGCGCGTTCAAACAAACAAATAAACAAACTCTTTAGAGTTATATGTATATTAGTATAATATTATTAATAAATGGCTTTCACAAAGATAGGTGGAGTTACGTATAACTAATAGTATAGAATAAATTTCATTACCCAATTATGCAGCGGTCTTTGGGAATGAATGTAATCTTGGAACGAAGACATTCTTAAGAAGTGTAGATCATAATTACGTTTGACAATGCAACTGCACCGCATCCGCTCGCGCTATTACTTGAAAGTCGCGCTATTTGTTCTTATTCACGTTATAAGACCCTCCATAAGGAACATTACAGACTTGCGTGTAAATAAAAATATGCTATATTACGATAAATGTTATTTCTTTGTGTACTCTATATATATGTATGTATACTCTGCTTCTTGGATCGGTTTATATGTCGCAATGGCTATACTCGTACACAATCTATGACTTTAACATTCTATTAAAATTGTCTGTCAACTTATTTTTACGCTGTCCTTCAGCCTTTTTTGTTTATTAAAGAACAATCTTTTCCTACAAATGAAATATATTCAGCCCTTTTTAACATCCCACTGCTAGTGGGTGGGCCTCGCTTCAATATGACGTGATCAAGTTCGCACCTGAAAATATCAGACGTGCGAGACCCAAAATTAGAACCCACTTAACTCGGTTTCCCAAGCGATCGTTAACATTAGTAATCAGGGAAAGGACAGGACCTATAATTTTATATGAGATGCCAAATGCTTAGATAAAAGTTACTGTTAAATATTATTAAATATTTTTGTTCAACTAAGCTAGTGTTACTCTACTATTTGTGATATAGATAACGTATACATATAACTGCTCAATTAGCAATATTATTATCAAAACAGAATTAGCTTTAGATTGGCGAAAGCATCACTCGATTGCCTATTGTTTGACAGTAGATAAATAATATCTACTGTCTATTCATTATTTCCCACATATTATGTACATACATACATATATCAAAGCAAACAAGACAATTTTGTAGCGTCGTGAGCAACATTCCTTTTTCAGCTCTTGAGACTGTTAGACTCCATTAGTCGTCATGAAACCAACACTGACTGATGGTCCGCTGTTTACAATATACCAACTCGGAAGAAGTTATTTTTAATGAGACTCGGCTCTGTACCGACATTGTATGCGACGAGTTATTTATATTAATATGGTGAAACTTTTAGACTATTCTTTATTGCACTTATGTATATGTAAAATACAGAGAGTAACAGACAATAAAATTAGTTAGCAAAGGTGGACTTATCTCTAGAAGAGATCTCTTCCAGTCAACTTAACTGAGTTAGAGAGATAGTATTAAAAGAGCAGGCAAAATTGTAGTTACTCAAATGTAAATAATGAAATAAATATATATTATATATACATATAATAAAACATTATACATATTATATACCATATAATATGTGTTCCGTCCGTCCGTCATCCGTTTTATATTTAAAAAATGACAATAAAAGGTACCAAACGGATGGATTGTGAAAGTTTTAAGATAAAAGATTATAAATACATATACATATACGAGTATTATTCGTACTAATTTTGTAGAAGAGTACACTTTGAGAATAATGTGCAATTACATTATTCCCAAATTGTTCTCTTCTCCTTCCAGGCAGATACAATGATATATAAAATTCGCATATTTTTAATTTTATAAAAAAAAATAATTATATTAAAAAAAAATACATATTAATAATTATTATGAATTATAGTTAGCTCCGCTACGTTTCTTGACTTCTATAGAATTTCTGACAAACAATATTGTCATCTATACATATATATAATTTCTGTAACCAAGCCGAATCTATACCTTAAATATTTTTTTGGAAAATCTTATTGCAATAGACATTATTATCGATAAAGAGACCGAATCTATAGTTTTTAGAATTTTTGTCTGTCTGTCTATGGTGTCTGTTACCGCATCACGGAAAAACCGCTGAAGGGATTTTGATGAAATTTGGTATGATGATAGCTGGTTTTCCGGGTCAACATATAGGATACTTTTCACTGCGGGAATATATTTCATCTGTGAGAAATCTATACTAAACCTTAAAACGTAAGGAGGGATGAACCCGAGCGGAGCGAGGGTGAGTCGCTAGTAGTGAAATAAAATACGCAATTTATTCATATATTATTCCATAAACATCATACTCACAAGCTTCGTTGTTTTTTTATTAATTACATATAGATTGATCATAATATATATATATATATATATATATATATATACATATATATATATATATATATATATATATATATAATAAACATAAATATGATTTAATGTTTTTTTTTATTTTTGAATACTTCAAGTAAAATATTTTCTATTTTTAATATTAGAAATATTTTCTGAACCTATTATATATTTCAAACCTATAACGCTTTCAAGCAACATTTTAATATAAAAAAATATTAGATAACATTTGCTGTTCATTAAATAGATATCTAATTTCCATGAAAAAAAACTGACGAAACCTTTTCTTAACCCAGGACAATAAGTATATCATGGCACGTCCGACTAAATCATCATCTGGCAGAGCAAGACACATAAAAAGCGACTAAACCGTTCGAAAGATTAGTTAAAATAAAAAGTAAGGCGGAACGACAAAGCTCTTTAACGATTATTTAACGTCTTTGGTCCCGTTAAAACTAAATAAAAAAATGGTTATATAAGCTAGTTATGTGCCTGACGTATTAAAAATCACAGGTACTTATTTCGATATTGTTAAAAAGTAGAAATAATCGTCTGAAATACTCGTATCATATATAAGTATAATTTTAAGTTTATTCATAATTGAATTAACTCAAGTGAGCGAAGCCGTTTCACAAAGCCGGCATAACTATAACATTCTAATACGAGCTCAGCGTTACAAAGCTTTATCGAGGTCAGCATTTAAAAATTCATGGGTCTTTTGTGCCTCCTTCGCCTTCCAAGAGAAGACTTATAAGCTTGTTATCTATTCAGACTTCACAGGACAATACATGAATTTCAAAGCTTGATATGTTATATTAATGGGCCTATGCCTATTATTCTATAATAATAATAACTTCGATGGCTTTCAATTTCCTTTCTGAAGTTGGATTTACTTACTATCATAAATTCGATAAAAAAACAAAAAGAGTAATGTAAGAGTATACTAATATGTAAAACCTAACAATTTGGTTTTTGGTCATCGGAACGCGGGCGGAGCCGCGGGCCATGCTAGTGGTGAATATAACTTTAGAACAAATTTCATACGAGAGTTATTAAAGTTTAATTAAACAAGAACTACTAGCTATTACTCTCGACTTGCAATCTTTGTAGTTAAAAGTTATTCTTTGTACATTAAAATTTTAACCAGAATGAATCAACCGTGTTAATTTACTTATAATATATAACTTTAGTAAGCCCTTTCAATTACGCTTTGTAAAAGGATGTAGTATGGATACTTTCATTGTAGCGGCGCCTCAAGCTCCATTCTCTCTCGAACAGTATTAAAGTTTGCGAGAGAGCTTGTGCTTCTTTATTCTTTGTATACTTGTGTCAGTCGGAGGCAAACATGCAATATTTATAAAGTTCACTACAAAAAAATCATAATTATTTGAATAAGACAATGTATTTATCGATCAGCAATTATTTATTGGTTAATGTAATTTGAATGAAATTTAGTACGGACATGACGCGAAGTAAAATATGTACATATAAGCTATAGAAGCAAGTCAGTAGGTTTCTTTCGCCAGTTCTTCTCAGGTCTGAGGATTCTTCGCTGATATTTTGAATTTTTAAATTTTTTGAAAGTATATAATAACTTTGAATGACTCTATGTATTTTATGTAAAACTTTGTGTGTGTGCGTGCTGTAAGGCCGGCACTAGTGTTGCTTTCTTGATTGTGACAACAACTGAAGTATGTAGATCGGGCCAATCACACATATGTAACACTTAGCCATGTTACTCATTGTCATCCTTATACAAAAATAAAGATTATATACAAATTCTTGTATTAAATATTTCATTTAAAAATAATATGAAACTGATAAAATAGTAAAATAAGTACACACTTATGTACGTAGGTACATATAAACTTAACACGTAATGCATTTATAATACATTATTTCCATATCAGAGGAACTATTTATTTAATCCATATTGCATTTTTATCGTACACAGTTTTACGTTACATGAATAAAACACATAATTTACGGTGTTACGAATTGGCATCGCGTCTACGAAGCCATTTCAGTACTTTTGATCTCGTCGGGGTCTAATAAGTCACGCGCTAGTCCCACTCATCTCGCATTGCCGAGAAAACCTCGATTTAATGAATATATACATTATCGTGATTGCCTCGCACTTTCTAACGTCGCGTCGGTGAATATAAAAAAAGCTTAGCCTTTCTATTTCAATCTATTTTTATGATGGATAATCGTATATTTAGCTTTTTTAGCGATATATGTATATATGTAGTTTGTTTTGAAACGTGTGTGCAAGTACTGTATTCTATAAAAGCTTTAGCATTAAGGGCTCTTACCCACCACGCTTCACCTCGGTACATGGACAAAAACAACAGGAGCGCTCACAGGTCTTATATGTTTAGGTTCATCTTTTCACTATTGACTAAATAACTAACAAATATAATAACTATAATAACTTTACGATCGACACCTTTTTTTTAACGTTGGGAAATACATTTACGCACGAGGTGTGGGACTCACCGGCAAAGCCAGTACTACCCACTAAAACCCAACAAAGCCTTCCCCCGTCTTAATGGGGCGTCGCAGGATCGCTTACGCATTCAACTACGACTCCCCGACGGCAGGTCTGCCGAAGCAGACCACAAGAACCACGGGGTTGCTCCAAGGTCCACTCTGCTATCAGAGAAGTACCAGGAGCAACCCGCAAGGTACACCGCCCCGCGAAGTGGGCAAACTGCCTGTGCGTTTCTTAGCTTCGCGCCCGGTTGGATTGCCGGGCACTACTGAGCCCCCCCACCACGACAAGGTGAAGGCACGTTGGGGGGGGGGGGGGGGTACGATCGACACCTATCCTAACTTAATTTATGTTTCCATGTAAGTGACATGCGTCTTTTTTATTGAAATAAATATCTTTAAACCGATACCGATATTCAATTTTACTGTGAGTAATGGTTAGAGGTCCTAAATACATCCTGTCTCGTTGGCATCTTTGCACATTCTGTATGCAGTTGCTAATTTGAATAATGCAACGTAACTCCTTTAAACCGGAATGCAACTAATTGTACCCTAAGCATTTCTAATGCTATTATTTAAGGGAATTCAAACTTTTAAGAGTGTTTATGCTTAATTATAATATTACATTATATTATAAGAAAAAAAATAATGAAGTATTTCTACATTTTGTACATATTTTTCTATTTTTATTCATTGTATCCTTTTATTTTCAAATAGCAAAAACTCCAGGTTATAAACTATTTCTATTCTAAATTAATCTCAACAAGTAACAAACACACATTCTCTCACTTATAAACTTTCGGATTTATATTGTGAGTGTTAAATAAAAGATCTTTAAATTTATACAGATAAATAAAATTGAAGTGAATGTAATGTCAAAAATACAGTTTTTTACTAAGTGCGTATGAAATTATATACGGGATTTATAAGAAAAACACAATTATTATTTTTTTCTCTGTCTGTTTGTTTCGGTTTATCTCCGAAACGGCTGGACTGATTTTGACTATTCTTTCACTGACAGATACCTGATGCTATAAGATGTAACTTAGGCTACTTTTATTATATAAAAAGAATTAGGGTTCCGCTCAAAAAATTAAATCACACCTAGGGACGCAACCGAACGAAGCATAGCATATTGCAAGCTAAATTTGACTTTGTTCTTATCTTTACTAAAATACCTTATACGATAATGCGTAATTTAGTTACAATGCAGTTTTATCATGACAGTTATCTCAGTCTAGACGCTTTGGTTACTTGAAAGTGAAGTTTTCAATTAATTTAAGTTTTAAAAGTGCTATAATCAGGGAACTAGTTAATATAATCTAAAGTTATAATATAAGAAACGTGCTATTATGTAGATATTATGAAGGGTTCTTAGAGATAAATTTCGAAATAAAAAAGTACCTGCTTACCTATATTAAAAAGTATTTGCTTTCCGACCATTTATCGGGTAAAAAAATTAATTTATTGATAATATATAAAATTTGCGAGATAAGGCACTCCATATCCATTGTAAGAGGTTAGTTTGTAAACGAGCGATTAAAACTCACATCCAACATAATAAGAATCGAAGGCTACATGAAAAGCAATAACAACGAATGGTGCAATTAAAGTTTATAGTCTGTCGTCAACAGCGAAGCAATAAGAAGATCCTTTATTCATAAATTTCTCGCAATAACATTCAATCCGTGATGTCGTTAAATCTATATTTAACTTAGATAAGTATAAATTATATAGAATAATTGTTGCATAAAGTGTGATCGAAATGAACAAATATGATATTCTAGTTAGCCAAAAAAATAAATTACATTGCAATAAATTTTTTTACTTCTAGTTATAAAAACTGTTTTGTTAAAAATAATCTGTTTAAAATATAACCTAGTCCGAGAAAAAACCGATAATTTGTGTATGTTTTATAATAAAAAATGACTTTCAAGATAATAAAAAAGTATATATGTTGGGACCTTAATACACAGCACCATCTAGTTCCATGGTAAGCTACGAGGCTTGTCTTATGAATACCAGAAAGTTGATACACTACACATATATAACTTAAAATACATACATATTATAAATATAAATACCTATGATTGGAGTACAAACATTCATGCTCATCACACAAATGAATACCCTCAGAGGGACTCGAACACGCAACCGCTGGCACAGCAAGTAGGGTCACTAGTCACTACAAACTGAGCCAAAAGTCGTGATGAAAGTTTTGAAAAAGGACAATCTGATAACTTGCCTAATATAGATAGACAGACAAACGTGTCGTCAGTTCAGTTCTTACTATCTATACTATCTGGTATCCATAACACAAGCCTCGTAGCTTACCGTGGAACTAGATGGCGCTGTGTGTTAATGTCCCAACATATTTATTTATTACTATCTGTAAAATAATGAATTGAATTAATTAAAATTGAATATTAATGTTACAAGGTATTAGCGCATAAGTGGTATAATCTTAATATTTATACCTACTGAAACACTCCATTTCAGATCCGACCTTCAGACCCAACTTTTACCTTTCAATTCTTTCGGGTATTTTCATAGGTATTCCCTTTGTCGTTGTTTATTTGTATGGGACCGAGAGAAACAATTAAATACTCTTTGTAGTCTATTTTATAAGCTGTAAATATTTATTTTTTTAAGCATTTTTTTTAACATTTATGATTCGGGCACAATTTCAATACGTTTCTTACTCAAAATATTGTTATGAAAATTTTCAAGTAAAGTAATTTTCAAAGTATTCCGTAAAAATATTATTTATAATTACAATTTCTCAATTTCAATTTTATTTTAAAATACACCAATAATTTACGTTTACCAAATATACATCAATAAGAATTCATAAATTATAATATTAATGATATTTGGTAAGGAAAAACAACGAGTTTATGGCATATAAGGTTTCGGTAACTTAACGTAACCTATTTTCGTATACTCTATTTACTGTCAAGTTTAACTAATAAACAAACAAATAGGCACTCGACTAGCATAAAAGTCAATTCCAGATACAAAATTCATAAAACAAAAGATTATAAGTCTAGGATCTTGCCAGGTAGCCAAAGGCCACCTGTGGCCATCCTACAAATGTCTCTAATTAATTACTTTTGGCTTCTATTCACATGCTAATTAAGTAATTTTAAACGCAGTAATTTACATCTATTTCGAGGTATTGTGACAAAGTAGAGGTTAAAAGAGTATAGCTGTTAAAGACTAAATGAAACTTCTCCAAAGCAGACATTTACTGCGGCATTTGGCCAAATAAAAGGTGCGATTTACAAAAAGCCCTCTCCAACGAATATAAACAACCCTAACACTCGCCAGAAAGGGGTAACAACCGTATCGCAACACATAGGAAGTCTTGCTCATTAGCGAGACGCTCTTGACCCGTTTCGGTAGTCGACAGCGGGTGGGTTTCGCAAATATTGAAAGCAAGGAGGACTCAGTAAACGGACTCGTTACGTACTGTACTGCTATTTTTCTCAATATGAAAGTAACATTGATAAAGAACATGCTTGGAAAGTTTTAAGATTGTACATTTCCGATGAAACGACTGAACTCTTTGAATATTACTGGTCTACCCATAATCTATTTTCGCTAATTTTTCTGTCCTGACACAGTTTCTGGCAGAAGAAAACATATGTTAAGTTTTGTTTACCATGCAATATGTTACATAAAAGTGTTTGTTATAAGGAATATATATTTTTGTGAATTAATAAGTATAACATAAACTATAAAAGACCAACGGCTAAACACAACGGACAACGGAAAATCGAAGACTAATTTATCTCATGGGAACCGTCATTTTTCCGGGATAAAAAGCCATGCTATGGTCTGGAATAGTCTATGTGCTATTTAAGACTATAAACTATGTCTGTGCCTTTCATCCAGATCCGTTCAGCCGTTCTGGCGTGATTGAGTAACAAACATCCAAAACATCCATTTAAACTTTCACATTTATAATATTAGTAAGATAATTAAGAAAAGAAAGGAGGATACCGACATTATATGTATATACTTGGCCATATAAAAATATTCGTCATCCATTTGATTTTAGCTTGTGCATAAATACGGAACATCAAAAAGCTGACTCATGACGATAATACTATGTAGTTATAAATTATAAGACTAGCCTCGTCTCGGCTATTTAATCGGCTTTGTTATATTATTTTATTTTCTGCTCAATTTATCAACTTATTTTTTTAGAAATTCTAAATTCCTACATGCGAGTATTATAACTACATATATATAAATTAAATATTATATTCCTATTAAGAGTAAACAATGTTTAAAATACAACTAGCGTTTCCCGCGGCTCTGTACGCGTAGTTCAATTGTATATTACCATATCTCTAAAATCGATAGCCTAAGTGTTAGTCTGGTATGTAAGCTATATTATTGTACAATTTCATCAAAATCCGTTCAATAGTTTTTGCGTGAAAGAGTAACAAACATCCATTCATGGTCACAAACTTTCGCGTTTATAATATTAGTAGAATAGTAGGATACAGCTTGGTCAAATTTACATTAACAATTTAGTCTTCTTACCAATGAGGTAAGAAACATGAATAAACTAACAAAGTATTTATGATTAATCTCTAATATATATATATATATATATATATATATATATATATATATATATATATATATATATATATATATATATATATATATATATATATATATATATATATATATATATATAGAGTTAATCCATCAAGTTCCGCTAGTTTGTTACAATATCGACAAACACATCTATTAATTAACACCACACATGTAGGTCTTGACTTAGGACAAGCACAAACACTAATTACGTAGACCGCAGCTGTAGTATGCATCTTAAGATTACATTTGAGCGTTGTTACAGATTATGAACAAGTTGCGTGGCAAAGACATCTATACTAATATAATATTA
Organism: Brenthis ino; assembly: GCA_921882275.1. Classification (NCBI taxonomy): domain Eukaryota; kingdom Metazoa; phylum Arthropoda; class Insecta; order Lepidoptera; family Nymphalidae; genus Brenthis; species Brenthis ino. Next base: position 21,399,415 of record OV170228.1, on the reverse strand, counting down.
TAAAGAGATAAATTTTGTGAGATTGTGAGTTTGTGACGTTGTAGGGGGGTATTCTCTGGATATACTGAACCGATTTAGATGAAATTTGATAAGAAGATAGTTTGAGACCCTGGGAAGGACATAGGATATTTTTTATCCCGGAAATCATCCTTTAAGGGGTTGAAAATGGGGATGAAAGTTTACATTGGGAAGCAAGTCAGGGATAAACCCGAGCGAAGCGAGTGTGAGTCGCTAGTACGATATAACTTACACAATTATGTAAGTTGAGTTTACGATGAAAGAGGAAGGAGAGCATCTGGTTCTTCGCTGAAGGTTACAAGGGTTACGCTTGAGAGAATTTTTATTTAGCTATAGTATCTGTTACTGTCTAGATGTATGCCCGTATGTTATATGCATCTACATAGAGTCTTCATATGAGTACATTTATATTTATGCACTTACACACTTGTACACTATAATATCCTACGTTTATATCGGTCTCAGTAAGATAAGCAACGCCTTTTAATTGTTAATGACATCAATTATTCGTATATTTATTGAATATCTCATTAGCTTAAAATTAACATATACCTACGGTTGTATAACTTGTAATTTTAAAAGAAATATGTACGTATGTGGCATGTATGATCGCATTAGCGTCGACTGTCTAGGGAGTCACTTATTAGGGCTAACACAGACAGTCCTTCTTGGTCTAAACAGATTAAAGCTGCACTTAGCTGCTGGGCTCACGTGTTAATGTACTTAGTGTTTGCTTTTAAGTTATATACAGTTGAAGCTATTCATGCTAAATATAGTTTTAAATAAAAAATTATATATAATTTTAATTTGAGTCGATTTTTACACTTTAACAAAATTTTATATGAATAATAACTAACTAGCGACTCCCCCTCGCTTCGCTCGGGTTCCCCTCGGGTTAATTCCCGACAGAAACTTTCATCCCCATTTTCACCTCCTTAAGGGATGATTTCCGGGATAAAAACTATTCTATGTCCTTCCCAGGGTCTCAAACTATTTTCTTACCAAATTTCATCTAAATCGGTTCAGTAGATCCAGACATTACCATCTACAACGTCTCAAACTCACAAACTTTACCTCTTTATAATATAAGTAAATTCACTAGCAGTGATATTATTCAACACTTTCAAAAAGGTGATTTTAAAAATGACATAAAAAAGATCCTCCAAAAAATATGAAACAACTTCTGAATTATAACTTACGCATAAGCAGATAACAAACCAAGTAATTATTTTATTTAACTCGACTATTTATTATATTAAGCTGTATATCTATAGTAACAATCGTAATCACATAACACAAATATATGTGGACCATAATAGTTTACATATCGACAAAACGATAATATTAAAGTTGTTTACGTATCATATTGGATTGGTTATCTATCGCTTACCATCAGAATATTGATAAATAATAAATTAGCCTAAAATTGTTCTAGATACACAATGTGTCATATTATAATTAATATAAATAGAAAACTAACTAAACTTTCAAATTAAAACTAAAATAGATATGTACATATATCTAATAATAAAATGGCATAAAATATATAAAAAAAACTACAAATGAACATAATTTTAACCATGAGTAATGGCTAGTATAGTATTATTTGATCTGTGGTAATGGTATGGGGCTCGTTAAAATTAACCTTGAAGAGCTGCACTATCCACCTTCTGGCTTCATCATCAGATAAGCGCCATGTCCAGTTTAACTTTAACTAAATTCGTGAGGTAAATTTCGATCCCAATGACACATACTTGCGAAAATACTGACCGCATTTAGACGCACAACCTTCTTGAATTAAGATTACATGGAAGCGGAGACAATAGTGTACTGGCAAATGAGAATTTTTTGCAGGAATGAAGTTAAGGGTTAACCTTTATAAATATCATAATATTATAGAGTGGGTGGGTAGGAGGGTGAAAAACCTACCAAATATACAACAAATACATATATATATATATATATATATATATATATATATATATATATATTTATTAAAATCGATCGAGCCGTTTCGGAGGAGGGCGACCACAAACACTCACACGAGATATTTATATATTAAGTCTATCTAGGTACTATTCTAGGATTGACAACTTGCAAAAGATACTTCTAATAAATACTTAAATAGAGTGCTTAACTATAATGAATCTAACACAGCAGTTGCAGATGGTTTTTCAGAACACATCATGCATTGGTAACCTAAAGACAGTTAAGGCGTTCTCTTCTCAAAAGCTTATAAAAATTAATTGCAAAAAAAACGATAGACGTTTCTTACTTCGAAAATAATCAGCCTCCATTTAAAATTTTACCCTCTATTTAATTCCTTTAGGGTATGTTTTCCAAAAAATCTTAGAACCCTATCGCACCTTAGCTATATAAGGTTTCAAGAGCGATTTAGACTATACGGTGTTAATGAAGAAAGTTAAGTTTTAATAAGTAGCTTATGCCTTTTTCATTAATCATTTTAATGAATAAATACGACAATATAATATTTAATACTTGTGTCAGTATATACCAAAACTGGACGGTAAGTACCCATCTACGCTATGTTTGAAGCACAACACAAAGTAGAAATAACTGAGATGTTACGCGTTTCGTAGCTTGCGTAGGCTAGCGTAGCACATACCAAACTTGGATTGACGTAGACGCAACGCCTTACGTTCTGACACATCTAAGGCTACAAGAGCAAGCTTATGAAGCAAATAATATGGTATTTATACGTACAATGGTTGTTTTGAATTTAAACATATTTTCGTTGACAATTGGTATCTAATATTTTTTTATTATATCACGTAAGAACAACTTACACTCGCTTCGTTCGGGTGCGTCCTCAGGTGCATTTTCATATATACAGGTAGCGCCATCTTGTGAGAAATTTCAATACTAACAGTAGCCTACGTATTAATCCAGGTCATAGTCCATCTGTGTACTATATTTATTCCAAATTCGTCCCACCGTTTCAAATTGAGAGAGTAACAAACATATACACAGACAAATTTTCACATTTGTAATAGTGGTGTTATTTAATAACAACCTTTATAAGTTGCAAGTACTTATTTCCAGATGGATCAAACCTCTAAATTTCCATAACACTTGAGTTTAAGCAGAGGGTGGAGTTTACACGATGCCGTCTCAAGGGTACATTGCAGACACGTGTAAGTCTTAATTTATTTCTAAAGCGACGTTCAGTTAACGTTAAACTTGTTATTTTGTCAGAATTAATCTATTTTACCGAACAATAAGCATTATTTCCTCGTGAATCAAGTCGATATTCCACTCAAAAAATTAATTAGTGATTATTAAAATTGTGTTTTCTTTTCTTTTTCGACGACACGTTTGGCTCAGTTTGTAATGATCGTACTTGCTGTGCTCGCGGGTTCGAGTCCCGCCGGGGGCTTACATTTTTGTGATGAACACGAATGTTTGTACTCTAGTCATGGATGTTTATAATATGTATGTATTCAAAGTTATATATGTGTAGTGTATCAACTATCTGGTATCCATGACACAGGCCTCCTAGCTTACCGTGGAACTAGATGGTGCAGTGTGTTAATGTCCCAACATATTTATTTATTTTCTATTATTATAACAATGATTATAAATAAGCTCACTTAAAAGTGCCATCATTATAATTTAAAAATTCAATAAAATCCATTTCAATGTGTAAGATATATATTTTTTTGTACTAATAATAAATATTTTTCTTATTTCTTCTTCAAAGTTAATTAAAAACATTTATATGTATAATATGTAAGCGACTCACCTCGCTTCCCTTGGGTTCATCCCTAGTGAAAAACAAGAACAAATCTATCCCACGGGAACCGTACCTTTTTTCAGGATAAAAAGTAATGTATGTTCTAATATATATGCTATAATTTATATATGTGCCAAATTTCATCCAGATCTGTTCGGCCGTGATTGAGTAGCAAACATCCATCAAAACTTTCGCATATATATTATTAATGGATAATGTGATTCTTAATATCGGTCAAATAAAATAATATATATGTATCTAATTTTTTTTGCTAATACTATCTTTCATTGTTATAAACTACGAAAAATTATTGCAATATTTTTTTATTCTCTATATTGTGATTGGCATAATTAATAAAACCTAATATCTAAACTAAATATATAAATATCGAAAGCAACACCTTCAATGCAGAATGAAATCATCCATGAAGTCAACAAAGACCGAACGAAATATAAGCAAAATGTTATTTGTAATTGTTCTATCGTTTTCACAAAACAAGCTTCTAATAATAAATCAATGTCGTTCATAAGGTGACACTGCGGTAAACACCCATAACTCATGTGTCACTTTATATTAAAACCAAATGGATCCAAGATATCAAAACTTTAACAATATACAATGTATGTATGACTATTTAAAAAAATTTAAAAATATTGATACAAATCCTTACATATGTATGTAAAAACAAGTCACCGACGAACATATGTCCTTCTGTATATACGTATGTACATATGTTCCAGCTAATCTAGAAAATTATAATACGACTTGGGACACTGTTTATGATATGAAGAGAATGATGTAGTGTATTTAATAGTACCAAATGATAAGTATGAGTACTTCATAAGGATAGGAAGATAGCACCATTTAACAGTATGTCTTTTGGTTAGATTTTTTTAAGTTTAAAAGATCCCGCAAAGTTATTTTGCGAAATAATAGTATATACTTTACTATATACAAATAAATCAAAATGGCGGGGCTACTTCAAATAGGCTCAATTTCCGTTAAATGCGCTCCTATTTAAGCTATCATCAATCGATTTCTGTAAATGTATATTAAATGATCATATTGAGTGCCGTTAGAGCCTAAGCATGTGATGTGTGGGCGTCATTCGTTTGTTATATCTACAAGATACTATTTGCAACTGCAGATTATCATGATTAGAACAAGTCCAACATTTGCATGACTACTAATACATTTGCAATATGCGGATATCGAACCAGTTACGATGCACAAATCGCTGCGTCATTCCTGCTATACCATCAAAAATAAAATCAAGTCCCAAAATAGCTATAAAACAAACGAGACAATCAATGAAACTAATAAATCAATCATTCACTTCGGAGTTTCCATTGATAGAATCATAATTTAACAGTAACATTTATAACAATGGATATTGAATCATTCAATTAAACTCAGTAACGCGTTCCAAGGGAAAATAGTTGGCTACCGATCCAGCTTTGAATATCACTGTTTCCACACCGCTAGCTTGTCATTATGAGAGAGCGAAGCAAAATGCACACTACTGTTCAATGACTACGGCGTAGCTATTGTAATGTTTATAGAGCTCATAATTACATATTCATGAATAATGATTTATGTTACACTAAAATAACCCCTTTATTTATCAACAATTCTCAACTTTTATCTACTGCCACTCAACGATTTTTGAAATCTCTTTTATACAAAATTAGGAAAAACAACGGAGTTTAGTAAAAACAAGATAGTGATGTGGAAAAACAATGCTACTGTCCATTTTATTTAAAGTAATTTTCAAAAAAAAATTATTTTTAATGTTAAAGTTTATAAAAATCAGAACACGCATGTCAATGCCGCCTCAACAGTGAAAGTTGGTGGAGCTTCAACTTTTATAAGCTCTCTATACGAGTATGTTATGTTCTACTTATTGTCTTCTACGCATTTAATATGGATCAAAACTTTTCTGTATAAGTTAGGTAGTACTTTATAGATAATAAAATATCGAGGTCAATGTTTCACGCTGTATATTGTTTCAGAAAATGTGTTTAACAGATGCTAGGCTCATGTTTAGTTGCCATAGACTTTTACGCAGGCGAGTTATACCTACACACTTTGTTTTTACAAACTTCTTCTTTTAAGCAATTTTAAAGAAGGAGAACAATGTACTTACATTAGGTGTTATTTTGTGTATGTTTGTCCTTGACATCTTAGCTAGCAATTGTCAAAAGCAATTTTCACGATTTTTTTAATGAATAGGTTATAAAAGTTTTAGGTGTAGTCCTTCAGCAACCGACTTCAAAAAGGAGGAGGTTCTCAATTCGACTGTATGTTTTTTTTTTATGTTTGTTACCTCAGAACTCCGTCATTTATTAACCGATTTGGACAATTTTTGTTTTGTTTGAAAGGGTATACTTCCAGATTGGTCCCATTTAAATTTCAAAAAGAAATACTACCCCCAAGGGTGGAAAAACAACTAATGATGAATTTAACCTACTTCTAATTGTCATATTGACTTGAAACTTTGCAAGTATTTCTATTTCCGTTAATAGTACAGTGATTCGGTGTTGTTGACCTGATCTGATGGCAAGGCCAGAAGGTGGATAGGTGGAACTCTTCAACGGCTAATAGTAGATACTTTGAGTTTGGGCTTATTTTGTTTGATTTGACAAGCCTAACACGTTAGAATCCTTACTTTGCTACTACTGTCTACACTAAAAAGGGAAAAATAAAAACATTTTAACAAAAAAATAAAAACCGACTTCAAACAAAAGCACTAAAAAGTAAAAAATAACTGATTGGTAGTTTTCATTTACTATACATACCTAATCAAATATTTTCCAAGTCAGTGTGCTTTGGCTAAGTAATTAAAGCCTACCTATTAAATACATACCTAATCAAATATGTTCATAATCGGTGCCAGCCCATACAAAGCAAAGCACACCGACTTCGAAAATATTTGATTAGGTATGTATAGTAAATGAAAACTACCAATCAGTTATTTTTTACTTTTTAGTGCTTTTGTTTGAAGTCGGTTTTTATTTTTTTGTTAAAAAGTTTTTATTTAAACAACAACTCGATTTACTATGCTCTTATTAGGCATCAGGACTAGTAATACTTAGATTGTTTCGTTTTCATCATTGACAAATTACACAACATTAAAATCCATACATATAATAAAATTGTAACTAAGCCGAATCTGTACATTAAATATTTTTGGACAATCTTATTGAAATAAACATTATTATCGATACAGAGGCCGAATCTATAGTTTTTAGAGTCTTTGAGTTTGAATCTGTCTGTTACCGCATCACAGAAAAACCACTGTAGGGATTTTGATGACCTTTGGTATGGTGATAGCTGGTTATCCGAGTCAATATATAGGATACATTTTACCGCGGGAAAATATCTCATTTCTGAGAAAAAATACAAAAACTGCAATGTAAGAGTATACTTATATGTAAAACGTAAGAATTTGGTTATTGGTCATCTGAACGCGGGCGGAGCCGCGGGCAATGCTAGTGTCATATAAAATATAATACTTTTACTTCTTTACGATAGATATCTCAAGAGTCCCACGAAAAAAGCTTACCAAACGACGCCAAATGTTGAATTAGCATAGAAAACAGATTCGCATAAGCAGACGGTGATAATTTAAAAGTTTTGTCCAAGACTTATTCTGAATGGCGAATCTTTTCATTCATCTCTAGAGAGTTGTCAAAAACATTAATTGATTCCAACAAAGGATCTGCTGCGAAATTTTGGTAACTTTCTAGCAAGTTATGTAATTTATATTAATTCAGAATTAATCTGCGACTTACCTCGTGCCTTTGGGGGTTACTAAATACATTATATCTACGGGCACAACTCAGCCGTGGAACTTGTTACATACCTGAAAAGATAAAAAATATTTTTCACTCACTTTGTTAATTCACTTTAATAATTATTTTATTTGAGACATAATTAAAACATTACATAATATAAATTATTATTTATAATTTACGCGAGCCTGCCATTGTTTTGGCTAGTCCTTATAGCTATACAGATAAATAAAATTGAAGTGGTTGTTTGAAAAGTCAAAATAACAGCTTTTTACTAAAAAATATCAATTTTTAAAAATTTTGTCCTGGACCGACTTTGACGGGACTTTCACTGACAGAGAGCTGATTTTATAAGGAGTAACTTAATCTACTTTTATTTTAAAAAGATAATTAGGGTTCAGCGCAAACAATTAAAATACATGAAATTGTAAACAAATTCCGCGTACCTAGGGATCTCGAGCTTCGATCAACAGTAGTATTGTTGATCGAAGACCTCGGGTAAAGTGAGAGTAAGTCGCTAGTTGTCCAATATATATATTTATATATTTTTAAGTTTCTTCTAGATTTTCAATTGCTATACCGTCTCATACCATGACCGTGTTAGGCAAAAAAATATTCTTTGTATTGAAAAGTATGAGGCTCTGCCCACTAAACCGTTCCGTCACCGACCGGCACCGTCGTGTGCCGTGCACGGAGCGGAAAAAATTGTCGACGAGAATGTTTTGCCGGTGCCAGTACGCTCCGTGCATGGCGCGCGACGTTGCGGGACCGGAATGGCGAGCACTGAAACCGTTATGTAGGCATCTTACGTACGTTTTAGTGGTCTCCATAGTATTCCGTACCATGCTCGTTTCCGTGCCTGATACTTTCATAGCACAGTCATGGTATGAGACGGTGTAGTGGGCAGACTCCTTTAGAGTAATTATTTATGCATGTAGTGTATGCTTTTATATTGATATATATTTTATATAGTAAAGTATGTAATAAATTATTTGAATTATTTTATTGTAACCTATGTAAAAATCGCTAGCAAAAGATTTTCTGTCACTTTCACTTATTTTTATAGAAGCATACTCTTTTTTATGGGTTAGAAAACGACAGAATACCAAGCTTCTTACTTCAAAGTTACATTAACCAACGTTTTAAAAGTTTAATACTGCTTCTTGAATTTTAGAGGGATATAATTTTCTATTGAAAACTTCACCGTAAAATTAAAAAGTAACTACTTCTACATAAAAGTAGCAGTTCATATTTTAAACTCAAACTAAAACATAGTAAAACGAAGGAGCCTTGGAGTGACTTTAAAGTCTTTGACGGGCGAACTATTTTCATAAACCAGTACATTCAGGTCCATTGCAGCGTTCTGTAAATGTGTTTTTAAGTAGTTTACGGACAATGGCTTTATTATAATATTTGTATTGAATTGGCTCTTTGCCTTAAAGTCTAGACGAGAGCATGTACAGCTACAGAGATTGCGTCCTGGGTTCGAGTCCCATGCCGTGCTCTAGTATATTTATGAATTTAAGCACATTAACGTTATTAAAGTCAAGTATCGAAAAATATTTGATTTTAATGCCTTTACAAATATTTTTAGAAATTTGGATTATAATTTTAATTTTCGACATTTGTGTTTTAATATTTTACTATGGAAACTATTACAGTTAATTGGCTGCCAGAACAAGAAAATAAAAATTTACCGAATTTTACTTAATACAATGAAAATATCAGTGTACTTAAACAGGCTTTGTAAATAGATAACATGTAATATAATGCTTAATCCTTATGTTCCACGAATTATTTGAGAATAATTTAGCAGTATTCAAAAGTTTTAGTTTTGCATAAATAATCAAGTTAACCCTATTCTACAATGAATATGATTATTATATGTAAAATCAGCTTAAAATAATAACAATACAAAAGAAAATATTTATTTAGCCAACAATAGTCCATATGAGCGTCAGTCAATATGAACGCGGTGAACCACTCTTTTATTTACATAAGCTTATAAATTAATTCTGTGCATAAATATTCATGTTTAATTTCATATACATTAACATAATTACGAGTTGTGAAACAAAATATCATGTTTGGTCGAATGTAAAAATCCTTCTACAATAACTAATTTCAAATAATAATTAACTATGTATATTGTAAAACTTTTAAAAAGTTTAACATAGAATTTACTTTTAACTTAACAATTTTATTTTCGTTGTTCTTTTGTTTGTCAGCGACAAATAATTAATTTGGTCAAAATAAGTCAGCTAATATGGTAAAGATGGATTTTATTTAATATTCTTCATTTTCATTTCATTATAAAAAATCATCAGATTATTTTTTCTTTAAACAGTACAAAAATTTAGGCAATTACTAAAACCTAAAAAATTTTTTTTATCGTTTTTAGAATAATTATTCTCAATTATTCCATTTACTTAATGGCGAGCTTTTTTTGTGAAACTTCAATGATAAAGATTGAAGTAGGTACTCTAAAAAATATACCCGTTGAATTTAGAAGCTCCAGATTCTCTCGTAGGCTAAAATAATATCAGTGCTTTTTATAACACCTGATAGCATCAATTTTCACGTTATAAATGTTTGTATAGGATTATAAACCTTTTTTGAAACACGCTTAAGTTACAACTAAAAAAGAAGTAAATTGAAGTATTTCGTTTCAACAGATTTTGTGACTTTAGTCGATTTATTATATACTAGCAAAGCCCGCGGCTTCGCTCGCGCTAAAACTACAAAAAAAACTCTAAAAACGTAGTTTCATACAAACTTTCATCACCTATTTTACCCCCTTATACGATGAATTTCGAAAAATGCTAAAATACGTATTTATTTAATTTTATGTAATTCTGATCATAAATATTTTTTTGGATTGTATTATAACGTATATTCCCGTGGGAATTAGATAATCTTCCGCTGTAAAAAGTAGCCTATGTCACTCTCCAGCCCTCCAACTATCTCGACACAAAAAGTCACGCCAATCCGTCACTCCGTTTCGACGTGAAAGAAGGACAAACAAACACACACACTTTCACATTTATAATATTAGTATGGATATTCATAAAGACAAACAGAATAAATTGTAGACACAAATTGCTGTCACATGAATAAAACAGACCATAAAAAAAATCCAAACATAACTACTATAAAATATTTTAATATCATTGTTTTATCAATCGAATACGGCATAGTAATTTGTTGTCTTTGCTTCTAATCACAATAGTATAATGGTATATTATAAACAAGTAAATCATATCATTCTAAACTTCAACCATTATCTTCCGCTCTCTCTGTCTCTCTCTCTCTCTCCCTCCCTCTTTCCCTCTCCCTCTCCCTCTCCCTCTCTCTCTCCCTCTCTCCTCTCCCTCTCTCCCTCTCTCTCTCTCTCTCTCGTTTAGTCTGAGAAACAAAATGTTTTAATTGTAATAACCGATCACGTCTCAACACATTAAATAATAACTTACCTAACCTAATTATTAAAAAAAAACATTCCTAAAACAATTTAAGCTATAAAATCTTAATGGGTCAGCCATTAGTTCATTTAGTTATGTATAGGAGATGTTCATCACTGTCACCGATATCTATTTCGGGTGAGCTTATAAAAGGATTGATGTAGCTAAAGTTTAATACTCCCAGTTCAAGCGTAGCTCTCGCCGCTGGGACAGATAAATGTCGTGTAGTAAGCCGGTCTCTGGGCGGCGTGGGCGGGGAATTACATTACAACTATCATCTTCCAATTTCAATTTACGATGCTTATGTGAAATTATTGTCGTTGGTAGATAAAAAAAGGTTTCTAAAATTAAAAGCGTTTATTAAATGTTATATAAGACGGTAATATAGACTAGACCTAGATGGGGTTGGCATGAAACGTATAGATTATAGGTATTTAGGAAGCACTGCGTAAGTTTAGAGGGCTGTATAGAAATCACTTAATAATGCCCTTCCGACCGATTCCGGCCACGGCGGCCAATCTCATTGAGACTAGCCAACTGCGCAGGAGATATTATAGTGCACAATTGTACGCGCAGACACAAGTGCATTCTCTATTCCTGTCACTCTCATACTTCGGTGGGACGACTGCTCGACACGACCAGTGAGAGTTAAGGTGCAGGGCCGACGGCTTTACGTATTCTCCGAGGCACGGGGACGAAACACTGCCATCTTACCAACTCCGGAATGTTACTAATAACTAAACTTGGCCCGACCCGTGACTCGATCTCAGGACCTCCGGATGTGCAGCCTTTAATGCTAGCCACCACACAACCAAAGCAATTAAATCACTTATCACATGTATGAAACAAAAAAAGCGTCAAATCTCCTTAATGTACAGTAACTTCTAACAAAAGATTCTTAAAATTGTACTGTATATAAAATAAATGAAAAGTAAATTATTATTTGCGGTTTCTTATCAGCACAATTATTAGGTATTAAAATTATATAACTCTGACGCAGTTAGAAAGACCGTAAGAAATGCTAATGAGAGGAATTTATTTTCGGCGGAAAATTATGTGAATTTTATTACAAAATCAGTACAAAATCTCGAAAACTTCATAAAAGTTTTATTTATGTTCGATTTCTAACGCCGCTTCGTAAAATATTGTGATAAAACAAGTTGTTCGTAACATTTTGAATTTTCAAATAATACAATCTTGAAAAAATATCCTTTATATTTTTAAAAGCATTTATGTAATAAACTTCTCATTTAGCAGCATAATTTCGAGGAAGATATTAATTTATAGTACCAATGAGTATATAAAGAGAAGCAAACACCACCCATCAATGACTTGGTGGTCTTATAATATAGTAAGAGCCCTTAACAAAGCCCAATTGCCCGACGCGACAACCCAAGACCGATTGTATTAGCGGACGTTGTTAAGGACGGAAGAAGAAGAAGAAGAAAACCTATGAGTATAAAGGTTTAATGCACATTCAAAATCATTTCATTTAATCAATTCAATCATTAGTGTAAAATCAATCAATTCAACCATTAGTGTCATTAGATTGCTTTTATGCGAAATACATAACATACATATTGTATGTTGTAGCTCTTATTAGTTATTTAAGTTTTTTTTAAACTAAACACGAGTGGCCTGTGACGTCACTAGATTGAATATGAGCATGCCCTAGCTTCTAATGAGTAATGATATTTCAACGTCTTCAAAAGCTCGCTGTGGTACATTTAAAATGCATTTGTTACAGCAGCTCTGACTAATGACGTCGTTTCGTTTATCTTTACGAATAAAAGTGTTTAATATTTAAATAACAACTTTATATGTTAAATATATAATATACACTAGCCTTAGAAATTTAGCAATTTTCAAAGTTTACATAAAAAAATTGTGTTATATTACATAGGGAATACTATACATCATTCTCGACATTTCTTACCATCCCTACATTAAAAAACATTTCGATGTCTCGCGATTTGACAAATAAAAGCTAGTCTAAAAGCTCACAAGGCATATCACGTGACCTATCAAGACGATATTATAAGAATCCATCTTATTATCAGAACCTATTCATTTGAATAATTTCAATATGGTATTTCAACTGCGTAAAGCTTCGTTCATACTTGTCATTATAATAAATCCTCAATAAATGAAGTGAAAAAGATGCAGCAGAGCATTGAAAACCAATCGTAGCGAGTTCAGTTGCACTAACGATTGCAATCTTGAGAGCTTTCAGCTCGAACCTTCTTCAAATTGATGATAAAATTTGCACAATTATATACTGTACAATACACAATTTTCTTATACAATTACTTACGATTCAATTAACAATAGCATAATAATAAATTAAAAATATCTAATATTCATCAGGAATTTCAAAATTTTCATTTACTATATCGTTAACGATATAGTAAATGAAAATGGATGAAATGATCTGAATGGAACTTCTGTATTTACGTGTAGAGGATTTAATTGATAATAGTTTAGGCATGGCTCTATTATATCCTAAAAAAACTTTTTACCAAGAAAACAGATTCTTATATCAGATATATGTATGTACATTATACATATGTATATTGTATATATTTTAAATAACCAAGCGGTTATTTTCATTGCCTTACGGCGAATGGAAACATCGTGAGAAAACCTGCATGTCTGAGAGAATCTAGCAAGTTTTCGAAAGATGCAAAATCCGCTAACCCATACTTGGCCAGCGTGAACTAAGTTTAGGCAGGACTATGCCTTAATCCTCCTTGTAGTAAAGGGGGACCCACGCCCAGCAGTAGGACGTCACAAAAGGGCTGAATACGAAGCGGATATGCGAGCAAACGTTAAGAGTTAAATCCATTAAAATATCGCGCATAGGAGTTGAAAATGTTAGGATTGTTTGTATTGTAAGGCCATTAGAGCGACAGCCACTAACGAGGACATTGTCGCGTTGTTACTAAGAGATACAGTATTATTTCTTTGGTAATCGTCTAAGATTATTATAAAGTAGAATAGCTATCTACCACTGAGCTTACAACTAAAAAGTAAAGCAACATTTAATTACACAAATACCTTTCTGTAGTATATTTTCTTTTTCATTCTAAAACTAGACACCAGACGTGACTGAGAACAAAACCCGGACGCACGTAAGGCATAAATCTTGTCGAATTAAAGGTAGATCTCTCTTGGGGAAGATTAAGGAAAAAGGTAATGTACACAAATAAATATTAATCAACCCCTACTTCCCCTTTACATGTATGTATAGTAGCAGTATATACTTAAAACTCTTGGTTCTACAACATGTTACATACATTGTTCTCTGCATTGCTGAGAAATAGAGTAACATATACTGATTACAAATAGCTAAGTAAATATTTTATTAATCCATTATTACCACAATGATATTGACATCTGCTTTTGCATTAGCACTTTGTGATATTATATACATATTTTTTTTTCGAATTAGCACAACATCGATAACTACATATTATGTTTTTATAAAGAAACTATTAATAAATGCTTAAAGCAAAAATACTTAATTTGTCCTTAGTCCACGAAAAGATACGTGCTTATTGGGTCAGGACTCGATATGTACATATATAGATTACAGGTTATTATAATTGCGCAAACAAATATTGCCCCGACAATTTCACAGTACAATAAAATGATGCGACGCATAAGCAAACATTCGAAATGAACTCTACAATTTACACCGTGCAAGCCGACAAAGGTCGATCATAACGCTTTTCATTTATCCCAACACCAGCTATTCAGCGCGTCTAAACGGCCTGAAGTTACCCCGTTTCATTATAACGAGTGAAAAGGTTTGGACAACGGCAATTGGAGCTATATGCGATAATATATATAGGGTCATTTTTAATTTACTGAAAACCTTTTGGGAATATACTATTTACATCATAACAACAACATCTGTAACAAGAAGAAATAATATTTCTTAAATTTTTATTTTCATACAAAAATATAAATATTTTTTTGCACCTTCTAAACTTTAAAGTTCTAACATCTGGCCAAGTTTAAATGAGTTACCGTGGTTTCCTACACCCCTCCACCTCCACCGGCCACGCGCTTTCTTTTGCTGATGCTGGACTATTATCGTTTAGAAGGTGCAATAAAAATATTTTTATTTTTGTAAAAGTTAAGATATATAATTTTTTCTCTTATAAATGTTGTTGTTATGTTGTAAATAGTGTATTCCCAAAAAGTTTTCAGTAAATTAAAAATGACCCTGTATAACTGAATAGAAAGTATGTGGATACACTTGCGCGGAATACATATGTAAAAATGATTTATTTCCTCACGGGGACTGCTTGTTATGGTGTAAAATATTGCGTGTACATCGATATCGATACATCATTCCGGGAATATTTTTGAGGTAAATTTCACGATGTATAATGTATATGGTAGTAGCGGTCTCTCACGGCTTCCTGTGGCTACTTTATTTATAAGGTACTCGAAAAATATTGCTTCTTATTTGCCACCGATTTTTGGACTTCATTTTTTTAAATCTTCCTTAGTCTGCCCTTTATTTTTTAAACAGAAATTGGGTATCAAAATTGCTAATTATATATCAGATCTAGGATTTTTTAAACAAACATGAATCAATTATGAAACTATATAAATTCATAGATGTACAGGAATCAGTAAATCAATTCAGTCAAATATTCCTTAAAATTGGCATAATTTTTGTTTTTATTACTCACCATATCAATTTGATTTTCAAACAGTTATACATTGCTTTGAATCTAAACTTTTAAACAGAAAGCAAACACATAAGTATATTCATAACAATGAAACAAAGAGAGTTAAACTAACTCCAAAGCACAAGTTAAAATTAATTTAAACTTAAATGAATTAACAACCATCGCTTACGGAGTAATATAGTTTAATGCACTTTCATTTCTCCGAAACTACATAACGATCTTCATGTATTTTGTTAACAATGTAAAGCATTTTTTACTTATTTAACTTTATAAGATAATTACAAATACCTCTTGTTGATGCACATCTTGTTGTTCAAGACTTATTAGTATTCTGGCAAAATTAGCACTAACAGACTTATAAAAATGTGCAAATAATGTTCTGAGATTTAACTTATAATCGACAATACCCGAGTATATTACACACAAGTAGCTGTGTAAAGAACATTTATAATGTACGAGGGGCTAATGGTAAACAATTATGGATACACCATAATTATTTATGAACGCGTAGAAAGCTACTTTAATATATATATCTACTCTACCTATTCCTTATGAACCTATCCGTATTACTATTTATAATATCATCAATGTGAAAGTTTGTGGGAATGTATGGATGTTTGTTACTCTTTCACGCTAGAACTGCTGGATGGATCAGGATATTTGGCACAGACAAAGATTATATTCTGGAATAACACATAGGCTACTTTTTATCCCGGAAAATGTACGGTTCCCGTGGGATAGGTTTGTTTTTGTTTTCCTAGAGATGAACCCGAGCGAAGCGAGGGTGAGCCGCTGGTACTCAAATATATCGAGTCGGTCTCACATTATTATTTTTACCGAACAGACAGCCAAACCGTTTCTACTGCTTAACTTCAAATTCACAACGAATTCACAAATATTTTCTAAAAAATAATTATTTCAGTCTAAGCGATGGAATTTTCTTAAGATATTAACCTATTCATTTGATGAAGTATTATCGAAATCAGTTGACGATTTCCGTAGATAAAATTATACCTACTTTTAATACCATACCTAATCAAAAAATTAAAACCTCGTTGTTTGTATAATTAGAAAAAATATTGGTTGTCTTTATTACGTAAGAAAAACTTAAAAAATATCAATTTTACGGCAACCTGATATAATTTTATCATTTGTTTAGATTATAAGCATAGTAATAAGCAGTAAGCTCGACTATTTCTAGACAAGTCCCTATTAATATGTATGAGATGAATCTACTATTTAGTGTTATTTAGTTTGCTTTAGGTATACAAAGATTATAAGCACTTTGTTATTTACAATTTTTACTACTTTCATAAGCGATATTTAAATTATTCCGTTAATTAACTTTGATCAAAGAGAAACGAATTAAAACTTTGTGAAAGCAAAAATCTTAAACAGATGCTAATTTTCATACGATGAAAGCTACAATTATTCTACACTTGTATATAAAAATACTACTATAATAATCTGAGATATTACAGATTGTATCTTTTAGCGTAATTTAAAATAATGAAATCCATTTTAGCAACTTCATTTCTTTTCCACTATGATCTTTTGTATAGCCGGCTGTATTTATTACTAGAGACTCACCCTCACTCCGCTCGGGTTCGATCCTTTTTAATTATATTTTAAGGTTAAATTTTAAGTTTATTACGTTTTAAGGTTTAGTATAGATTCCTCAGAAATGAGATATTTTCCCGCAGTAAAAGATACCCTATATGTTGACCCGGATAACCAGACATCATCATACCAAATTTCATCAAAATCGGTCCAGTGGTTTTCTCGTGATGCGTTCCTAGACAGACAGACAAAAAATCTAAAAACTATAGATTCGGTCTCTGTATCAATAATAATGACTATTTCAATAAGATTTTCCAAAAAATATTTAATATACAGATTCGACTCAGAACTTTATTATACATACATATGTATAGATATGTGTAAAATAAATTAAGTAGACACGTACTGCTTAGACAAAAATTATTTACTTTTCACAGTAGCAATGTATTTGTACATATACTCTCATTTTTTATCACAGCGATTTTAAACACGTCTAATGCACGCTTATTCATACGGCCAGACCGCCTCTATTTGTAATTATGAACTCCTATCAGGCGTTGTATTACGTGGACGCCGCGAAAGCTCCATTTGCATTTTAATTGCGCCGTCACAACGATGACAACATTTGTATTAAAAAAAAAGCTCTAGCGACGCCTGTTTACTTTTTACGCCGCATAAATATTTTTAAGCGGACTGTTACCGGTTTTGCAACACAAGCGGAAACTGTAAAACATCACTAATGTCTAGACGAGTTTGGTCTTTTATTTGGGCAAGTTTTTAAGTTTTTAAATATAGTGTCCATTTTGTCTACGATTTTGGTAAACGGAAATAGCTTTGCTGGTATTAGCGTCCACCTCTTGACTCTTTCCTAAGGGATTTCAACATCCTGAGCCTTGTTGGTTAAATACATATTCTGTTTATATTGAATACAATTAACTAAATATCAAACTTCTTTTTGAATGCATGTTAATAAACTCACTTACGTATCACTTTCTCAGGAATACACCAGATATCAATAAAAACGAAAATCAGATTTACGAATGTTTTTAAAAAATATTTAGGTAGCCGATGGCATAGACGATGGTAATATAGTGTACCAAATCCAGACCAAGAATCACGTAGTACGTATATTATAGAATATTGCAAGCCGTGGGAGTGCTGCAACCACTTTCCAGTCACGTTAACTTAGTGCGAAGGCGTAGTAAAGATGAAGGCAAAGAATGGCAAATTCTCTATCGAATCAAATCCCATTATTTTAATATTATAAATGCGAAAATTTGAATGAATGGATGTTTATTTTATTACTCAACCACACAATAATGGCTGAATGGATCTGGATGAAATTTGGCACAGAAATAAATAATAGTCTGGAATAGCACATAGGTTACTTTTTATCCAGAAAAATGTACGATTCCCGCGGGATAGATTTGTTTTTGTTTTTCACAGAGCAATGGATCGGCTATCTATTCCATATTTACCGTTAAGACGTACCTAGAGACGATAGTAAACTAATAAAACTTAAGAAAACTAATTATTGAGGCGGACATATTCACTAGTAAACTGCATGAACATATTAAATTACGAGTCCTTGCACCAAGCCAAACTTCAGTGAAGTTGAACTAGACAATGCTAGGCTAATAGAATTAAAAGCTGTTTGTTTCTGAACTCCAGTTGACACAACGAACTAATAAATTCATAATTATTCAATGGATTGTGCAGCATAATATTAAATACAAACAATAACAAAATAAATATTTTCTACATATTCCTTATGGAATAGGCAAAAATACTAGAGACTATACAAAGCATTCATATATTTGTGGCTTTATTTTTTTTATTATAATATGTATATGAGATCGAGATATCTCCTTAGTTTATCTCTCTTTCACGCAAAAGCGGAATAATAACGTTTTGCATACAGATTCGTCACGATTATACATTTATGGATAACATATTAACACGTGGCATTCTTATCTTATGAAATCAAGTAGTTTTCATCGATACGTAGTATCACTATATACTAGTACTACGAGTATGTACATTGTACAATATAATACTATATTGCATATATTACAAATGTATAAAGTCATTTGAGCATAACTGTATGATCCGCGTTACGCGGAGTAAAATATAGAAAACTAACGCTAATAAATTATAATATTATATAGTGTACCTTGTACGTGGACTTAGCCGTGGAAGCGTTGCCGAGCCCGGAATTCTTAATCCTGCTTAGGCACTGATCACTAGAGGTGTTTGTGTTTATGTAACATATAAATATATAAGCCCATTCATTAATCTGACAAAAATACTTTATTCTACTTTGTAACCGACACAATTCAAAAAGGAGCACCAAAACACAGTCACACCAACCGAAGAATACCGAATGCCATTGACATCTGTCTTTACAAACCTGACTTAAGATAATACCATATATAAAAATACTAAACAATACCGTATAAACGCAAATAAGAGAATATAAATATAAAGAATAAAATATACACACATATTTAGTTTTACTCAATATATTTGTATATGTAATACTGATAAAACAAATGAAAATAGAGATACAATATAAGCTACTAGTATGTTACGAGATGACCTCTCTTTATGGGTTCAAAGAACACTGCTATTCTCTCTAAAAGTAAAGAATTAAATTTCCCTAAAAGTAAAAATGAGCTTAAAATATTTACACATGAAGAGACAAACTGGACAATTCCAACGCTGATTGGATGTGTTGGAACTTGCAAATTTAGTTTACACACTATGCGGTGACTCGAGTGGAAATAGTTGACGTCGCTCTTTTATACATTATTTTCTTATACTCTTATAAAAATAAAGTTGCAAGCTATGTTTGTGATTTCAACATATTAAGCTTTAAGTTATTTTGAATGTGTTTCTATCTGTTTTTCTTGGTTTTCTGCAATAGACTTGAACTACTTTTATTTATCTTGATGACAGTAAAATAAATTGATCGATAAACCAACTAGAGAAGAAGAGATTGGCCTCTACTTTTTGATGTAGAAAAAATACTACAAAAAATACACGAAGTCATCATACATATAATTTTAACCAATTTCATAAGTTGGAAAAGGTTTTACACAATCTGAGAACAATTAATTAGTCCTTAGAGACTCACATAATGCTGATTGAATATTCTCGTATTTTAACTTTAGCATCGTTTATCTGCCGGGGGTCCCCCGATCTCCTCCTTCTCGCGAACTCGTCGGGTCACTGCATTCCAATTTAGAACCGTTTTCATAAACCTTCACCGTTTGTCTTCTAAAAATAGTATTCAGAGGAAAATCGACTTTATACAATAGCGAATCGATCCCAGTGAGGTATTTTAAGCGCAAATACCATTTGGCGATTTCTAAATACGACTGCACGTTTCATTTGGGGCGATTTTTGAGGCGACAGTTGTTACTTTAGATACCATTTTAAATTGAATGAAAGATCTTTTTGTTATAATTTTAAGAAAATAGACATTTCTACAAATTTAAATAATCAGTCAATGCAATAGTTATATTTACGGTATTGGAAGGTAAAGATTCGATTCTTGGAATGACAATTTTATATGAAGTCCAATACTAAGTGTTACTAATATCTATGAACTATAATTAAATCTCTAATTTTTGTAAATTACATAATTTTTAAATACACAAAATTCTTAAGAAATGAAATGGTTACAAATTTTCTTTTTTCCCTTTCTTTATGCCGCGAGAGTGGAAGTAATATGCTAAAGATCCCGAAAGATAAGAGAAAGATCTGGGTTAAAATTTTCCTGGAGTCTTGTGTAAATTATGACAGCGAAAGAGCTCATTGTTAAAATTAAGCACTGTGAAGTAGTCGTTGGTAGCGGTTGTAAAGATACAGCTCCGGATGTAGGAGTTACGCTATGTATATAAAAGGGTTTTATTTTTCGTACTTTAATCATATCTCTTTAAAATATACTTTCTTTTTACTTTAGTAAGAACAAAATGGAGTTTTGTGATAAAAAGTGTCATATGATTCATTGAATCGTATAAAATATGTGCATTATTACCATTAAGCATACATTATTACATATTATGTTAATTCTAGTGAATTTTAAACAATAATTTAAGAAAATACAGACAAAATTTGAACATACTATTACCCTAATTACCGCATTATAATAACATAACATTGCAACTGTTTTGACGTTCTTTAAAATATTTATCTATGCAGATAAATGAAATTAAAGTGTCTGTGTGTCATTTTTACTAAATGCATATGAAATTATATACGGTATTAATATGAAAAACACGTTTCTTTTTAATTTTTGTCTGTCTGTCAGTTTATCCTGGCTAATCTCCGAAACGGCAGGACTGATTTTAACAGGACATTGACTGGCAGATAGCTCATGTTATAATGAGTAACTTAGGCTAATTTTATTTTAGAAAAGGCTTAGGGTTCCGCTCAAAAAAATTAAAACATACCCGAGCGTATATATAATAAATATTGACATAGTAAAAATGAAATTATAAAACCTTTAGAGCACATGAAACAAATACTATAGTAGGCAACATTATTCTATTGTCTCTTTGCAAAGCCGCAGCCAATGTTATTGTTGGAGACCATCACCCACTACGCATTCTAATCAAACTCAAAGGCTTTGTTAAATATAATAACTATAAATATGTACTTATTATTTAACTTCTCACAATCGCTAACCGACGACAGCCGACCCCACAGACGTCCTGTCTTAATTTCAATCATTTTACGTGATCTTTGAGTTCATACAAAATCCTGTAGAAGAAATCACTTGCAATTTTTCACGTCATTCCCAATTTTTCAGGTTACACAATTTATTCTCTTCAACATTCGGAGTAATACGTAAAGTCATATTAAAAAATTAACCAAATCAATCCAGCCGTTCTCTATTATTATACACTTACCAACGAACAGTATTTCATTTTTATTTATATACATACCTATGTACGACATATACGAAAATATTATTAGGTATAGGTGTAACCTTTACTTTCCTTCATAGAAGGTCGCCGTTACCAACAAGTGATAAGATGTCGAATCGATAGTGGTAGACGTACAACCTCGGGCGCTGGCAGCGTGCCAGCGAGGTCAAGGCGTGTTCTTGATGCTCGGACAATTGTTACGCCCCTAATATATAGGGCCTAGAGCCTTAACTACTATACAAATACTGTGTAATTGACCACCAAAACACGACAATTTATGATGCATTGACATATGGAATAAAAACTTTTTAGTAATTTGGGGGATACAAAAAAATGTTAAATGATATGCTCTCATAAGGCAGCCATAAGGATCAAAAGGGAATTTTTATAATACTTTCTTAGATTTACGCAAATATTTGACATTTTAAATAAAACTATCTTTTCGAATTATTTCTCGGATTTATTTTGATTTTTGGTTCCCGATGTTTCGAATGCTTTACAACAATCATGGTCACGGGAGAGACTTGAGGTTTTAGACGTCTCAAAGGCATTATACACTTGTTACAGACAGTGCCTACCCACTATTTTACAAAAATTATTTCAAAATCCGAAAATAGCACCAAAGCACCTTACATTTTTATTTTAGGTTTTAAAAACATAAGTCTTAAAAACAATCTCTAAACGACTTTTTTATTTAAGTCAATAATATAATTAACATGTACACATGGACAGACAAAAACAAAACAATTCCGTCCCTTTTTCCTCCAACCGATTGTCTTATTTTTTTGATTAGTAGCTGTTAGCATTTGATTAGTAGCTTCAGTGTTATCAATAAAGACAATTTGGAGACCATTTTTTAAACATATAAAATGTCGATATATAAATTCTATTCCTATATATTTTCCTCATATTTTCAATATTGAATATGGTTAAATTTCGACCACTAGTCGTCTAGTATATGGTATATGAATATCAACAAGTGACCCACCTCACACACTTACACCTGCTTACGAAACACAAGAATTTTAGAATAATTCCAGCGTTAGCATAGTGGAAATGATAAATGAAAATACTTCATACAGGATTACGTGTTTCCAAACAAAATATTAATGTAATATTTTTAAATAAAACTATCTTTTCGGATTATTTCGCGGATTTATTTTGATTTTTGGTTCCCGACGTTTCGAATGCTTTACAGCTTCCATGGTCACGGGAGAGACCGCGAAATAATCCGAAAAGATAGTTTTATTTAAAAATGTCAAACAGTTAAGAAAGTATTAATATAATAATAAAAGAAAAAATATATATACTCTAGTCTTTCTTAAGTCTTTCTTTTTTAGATATTAAGAGCTTTTAGATATTAAGCATCTCTACGCAAAAATAAAGATTATTATTTTTGCATACATAGTTTATTGGCTAGGATATGACATAAGCTACCTGTTAAAGTGTTTTTGTAGGATTTAGTATCTTCTATAAAGTCATTTGAAGCCCGTCAACAATTTAATTTATATAGCAAAACTCGTAATAATCTTTTACAAACAATATCGCACACTCGCTCAAAGGTGACAGAAAATGAAAAATATAACATAACATATAACAAAGGCATATTGTCGTCCAGCCACCATGTGGTAGGTTACATTTAATGCAGCGGTGGTTAGATCAGCATTTAACAGAGTATCATCAGTAGCACAGCTCGCAACAATAATTACTTCAATTTGCATTTTAATGAGTGCCTTGTTTACACGACGCACTCCCTGTATATCATATACATACATAGATATGTAATATACGCGTTTCAACAACTACGGGATACAATCTAAAACAATTTAAGATTTATTTTAAAAAAATACATTCTCAATATATACAGATAAATAAAATTGAATTGTGAGTTCCACGCGGGTAGTCACAGCGGACGCGCGTGTCTCACCTCGCTCGATTCGTTGTCGTGTTTTAATTTACGCGTAAAGTGACTATACTTGCCTAGATAGTGGAAAACCTTATACAGGGTTTTTTCCTGGCAACAGGAAATTATCCCTTGCATAAAAATGTATTCAATCCCAAAGTCTTCTAACCCCACAATGTCTCAATTACCTACAACGTCAGAAACAACACCTAATACTGCAAGTTACGCTAATGTAACATCGTCAACATGTTTCCCCAAGAAAGACCAAGCCATAATACTGGATTCCATCGATGGGATAGCACTCAGGGAGTACCTCATAGCTTTATCTTCCCTCATACCTGCTACATCTATCAGATTCATATCTCGGATATCGAATGCACGTATCTGTATATATTTAGATTCAAAAAGAACAGCTGACAATTTAGTAGAAGAAAAGAAAAAGGTTATTATACAAAAATATATTCTTGAGATTAAACCGCTCATTACAAGAAATAAGAGAATAGTTTTATCTAATGTCTGTCCCGTAATACCTAACTATGTAATTGAACAAAAATTTAAGGATCTAAATATTAATGTAATGTCACCTATAACGTTCATGAAAGTAGGAATAGCTGATCCTGGTTTTTCCCATATATTAAGCTTCAGAAGACAATTATATATAAACCCAGATGATGAAGTGCGACTCCCGGAATCATTTCAACTATCTTTTGAAGGGACAAATTACTGGATTTATATATCCACTGATGCTTTAAAATGTTTTGTATGTAACACAATGGGTCATTTAGCCAAAAATTGTTCACAATATTTAGAAAAATCCCAAATACCGGAGAATCAGGCAATGGAAGAAACTAATGACTCAAATAATACAATCGACGATCTTGTAACCAACCAGCCATCTATCCCACTGATAAATGAAAATTTTCTGGAACCATCTCAAATCAATTTAAAAGGGAAAAAACGAATCCATTCACCAACTACCAGTGAATCATCAAAACAAAATTTAATAAGAATTAGTACCACTGAAGATGAAAATCGTATAACGGAATTGGAATCTGATGACACAGGAAGCAATGTTTCTTTAGAAGATATAGAGGGAAAAATTAAATCAAAAAAAAAGTTGAAGAAGGACTCTAGAACTGAAGAAGAAATTTGGAAAGATATCGAAAATAATATATCAGAATTAAGTGAAGGGATTAGTTTTCCTATTAATTTAGACCAATTTATTAGTTTATTAGATAATTCACGAGGTAAGCAAAATATAAAGGAATTAGCATATTCATATACCGATAATATCATAGATCTCATTAAAATGTGTAATAAGTTGCACTGTAAAATGAACAAAAGTTTAAAGAACAGATGCTCTCGCTTATCTAGAAAATTATATGAAATAGTGAATGTAACCCCTATAACTAATACAAACAAAGTTTAATAAGTACGTTTATATTTTTACTTAATACGGTACATAAATAAATTTAATTTTTTCTTATTATTATAAAGATATGGATTTTTTACAATGGAATATAAATGGATATTTCAAACGTCTCGAAAATATTAAAATTTTAACTAATCTTTTACGACCTACTTGCATTTGTTTCCAAGAGACAAATTTTACCTCGAACTATTGCGCTTCTATGACAGGATATGATTATTTCCATAAAAACAGATTAAACTATAACAGAGCCAGTGGCGGAGTTGCTATATTTATTAAATCATTCACAATGGCTAAAGAATTACAGATAAACTCAAATTTAGAAGCAGTAGCGATACAAATTAAATTTCCCTTAGCTATGACAATATGCAACATTTATCTTCCTAATAGTAACCAAATTAATATTGACGAATTTAATGATTTAATTAGACAATTGCCAACACCTTTTATAGTTTTAGGTGATTTTAACAGTCATCATTTTTATTGGGGCTCTGATAAATGTGACACCAGAGGTAAAATAATAGCTGAATGGCTTGATAATCATGATAATGTACTAGTATTAAACAATGGCCAGCCAACTCACTTTAATAGTAATTCTGGTCACTCAAGCTGTATAGATTTAACTTTGGCTTCACAAGATATATCATCATATTTGAATGGAATGTTTTAGAAGATCTATACGATAGTGACCATTTTCCAATTTTAATTAAATCTCAAATTTTTCATGACATACCTAGCGATATTAGACTACCAAAAAATGGAAGTTTGATAAAGCTGACTGGTTACAATTTACCGAAGATATTAATGAAAATATTTCTAGTTTAATAAGTTTAGAGTCTACTTTTGACTGTCCGATTAACAATATTGTTGAAAATTTTACAAAAATGATCCTTGCAGCAGCTAACAAATCAATACCTAAAACATCAGGTACCTTAAAAAAATACAACCTACCGTGGTGGAATGATGAATGTAAAAATGCAATTAGAGAAACTAAAAAAGCGCTAAAACTATTTAAAAAATTTGCTAGAAACGATCCTAATTCGGTATATAAAATTGAATATAAAAAAAGAGAGCCTACTACCGAAGGCTCCTCAAAGAGAGTAGAAAGAGGTATTGGGAAAATTGGGTTTCGTCAATTAATAATAGAACACTTACTGGTGATATGTGGAAAAAGTTACAAATACTTAATCATAATAAAATTAGATTTAACAATATTATAATTCAGAATTCAGACGGCACATTCATATACAATCCATCAGAAACTTCTCACCTACTAGCAACATCCTTCGCAACTAATTCTAGCTCAAGTAATTATGATGATCAATTTATTGGGTATAAAAGAAGTCATGAGTCGGCATCTAATTTTGATGTTTTAGATAACTCTAATTCGATTAATAAGGACATCCAAATGCATGAATTGTTACTAGTCTTGTCTCAACTAGGTAATTCTAGTCCAGGTCCAGACAACATTCCAAATACAATAATTAAAAACTTACCAATCTCTGGACTAGAATACTTACTTCAATTGTACAATTACATTTGGAAGAAACAGGTGTTCCCAGATGCCTGGAAAGAAGCGTTAGTAGTTCCCATATTAAAACCCGGAAAAATATCAAGTTTGACAACAAGTTATAGACCAATCTCTCTAACAAGTAACCTTTGTAAAATACTCGAAAAAATTATTAGCAAAAGAATTAGGTGGTATATAGAATCAAATAAACATCTTTCGCCATTTCAATACGGTTTTCGTCAGTTCCGTTCAACAACAGACCACTTAATGAATATCGAAAGTGAAGTACTTGATAGCTTTGCAAATAATAATTATTCTGTGATTGTAGCCCTAGACATAGAAAAAGCTTATGAAATGGTTTGGAAACACAGAGTTCTTCAACTACTACAAGACATTGATATAAAAGGAAACATTCTAGCATTTGTAAGAAACTTTCTTTCAGATAGATCAATTAAAGTTAGAATCAATGAAACTTTATCTGACCCTGTTTCTATAGAAAACGGTCTTCCTCAAGGCTCTGTGCTTAGTGTAATCCTTTTTTTACTTGCAATTAACGATGTTCTTTCATATATTAAAAAACCGGTAAAGGGATTTCTATTTGCCGATGATTTAACAGTAATTTGCAGTGGTAGAACATTAAAACCTACATTAAATCTAATTCAAAATACACTTAATAGTCTCCAAGAATGGTCTAATAAATCAGGATTTAAGTTTTCAAAGACTAAAACAGAATATATCGTATTAAGTAATAAGAAAAGTAAAACTAATAACGAACATTTAATACTAAATGACCATATTATAAAAGAAGTAAATAAATTGAAAATTTTAGGTTTAACATTTGATAAAAAAATGTCTTGGATTGCTCATATTAATAAACTTAAGTCAGAATGTTATAAAAGATTAAACATAATAAAAATATTATCATCAACTACATGGGGATCTGATAGGAAATGTTTAATAAATACATATCATGCCTTAATTCGACAAAAAATTGATTACGGTTCTATTATTTATGATTCTGCAAAACAACGTACATTAAATTCATTAGAAAGCATTCAAAATACTGCCCTTCGATTATGTATTGGTGCATTTAGGACCAGTCCAATTATGAGTATTTTAGCTGAAGCTGGAGAAACCCCATTAGGAATAAGAAGAAAGCAGCTAGTAACTGTATATGCTATAAATATATTATCTCAACCTGATACTTCAACTTATGATTACTATACTAAAACATCGGCCGTAGATGCTGAATATGAATTTCAAAGTAATTTATCAAAACCCTTGCGTATTAGAGCAGCCAAATATTTAAATGAATTAAACATTACAGTGCCACATATACTTACAAAAAAATCACTAACATGTGCTCCCTGGAAAACTTACGAATTTCCTATTAATCTTGAGCTAGCCAAGTACCATAAAGACGATACCTCTCCGTTCACATATAAAACCTTATTTAATGAAATGCATAATGAATATAAAGATCACATTTTTTTTTATACTGATGGATCAGTTTTGAATGGAAGGTCAGGGTGTTCAGTGGTAACTGGAAATTTATCTTACCGGTATAGACTTTGGAATTATTATTCGATTTTTAGTTGTGAAGCAACAGCTATCCTCAGAGCTTTAGATTTAATACATACGGAATCTAATCTAATGAAATATATAATTTATTCAGATTCTAAATCATGCCTAACAGCGTTACAAAATCCAAAAAATATTAATCCTCTTATTATAGAAATTAAACAAAAAATGATTAATCTCTTAGAAAATGGTTACAAATTTGAAATTATATGGATTCTAAGTCATCAAGGTATTGCTGGTAATGAAAAAGCTGATAGTGAAGCTAGAAATGCAACTAATGAAAATGATATTTCTAATATAATTAAACCAACCCACAGTGATTTTCATAAACATATAAAGTATACAATTAAAATTTACTGGGACACATTTTGGAAGACAGGAAACACATCAAAATTATTTAATGTTAGGAATTCAATTTTTGATAAATCACCTCTGTTATTTAACTGTAGAAAAGATCAAGTAGTTATCACGAGATTGCGTATTGGTCATACCAATATGACACATATTCATTTAATAACTAAGGCTGACAGAAACAAATGCAAGTGTGGTCTAGATTTGACTGTATACCATATTTTGATAGAATGTCCAGCATATAATAATGAGAAACGGTTATGTAATGTACCAAATAATTTAAAGGATTGTTTAAATCAAGATGGTTGTACGAGAATTCTTAAATTTTTGAAAATGATAAACATGTACCAATTGATATAAATTATTGTATGTAACTTAGGTCCAATGTGGTCGCTAATGACCTTAGATGTTAAAAAGCGACCTAAAATAAATAAATTAAAAAAAAAAAAAAAAATTGAATTGTCTGTTTGTAATGTCGAAATAAAAGCTTTTAACTAAATGCATGTGACATTACATACGGTACTTATTAGAAAAACAATATTTTTTTTATTTTTGTCTATCTGTTTGTTTCAGCTAATCTCCGTGAGTCACTAGTAATATATATTTATAAAAAAAAGAAACTTCACGCTCTTTTAAATAGTGAATGATAAATATTTCTATTTAAACTTAAGTATCTAGTGTTATAGTACATCACCCTACACTTTATTCAGATAAAATCTGATCCGTATACATATCAAAGCTAATAGCGGTCGTAGCTCGGCGGTCAAGTGACGAGAGGGACGTCGGCGTTAATGGACAGTGAAAAAGCTTTGGGAGTTCAGAGGCTATTAGTTTGAATTTGCATGTGCATATTGGCGTGCTCCCAATCATAGCCATAGAACTCATATACATCTCTATCTATATATACTTAGTATAAGACAGACGTTGTCTGCGTCTGTCTGTTTCGCCGCTTACTTCCGCTAAACCACGCAACGGATTTTGATACGGTTTTCACTAATGGAAAGAGCGATAAAATAGAAAGGTTTGTGTGTATATTTTGTAAATATTTTTACATAATAACTGAGCCTAGACGGTGTTTTGTCCAAAAAAACTGTTTTTGGACCATTACATGGCTAACGCTGACTAAACCTTTAAAAATACATCAAAAAGTGTACTAGAAAATTATAGGCCTTGAAAGGCCCTACAAAATAGTCCATGATACCATGTGTCTATCTCCTACGGTACACTCACAATAACTATTTTCATATATATGTATTAACCGTACCTAAAGACTCACACAAACGAAGTGAGAGTAAGTCGCTTGCATAATAATATGTAACACGCTAATATGTATACGTTTAGTAAACATAACATATAGAAAATGAAAATTCAACAAAGCAGTTGTATCAAGTTGAATCGTGACTGAAATCTATGTAAATCTTTGCAATTCGCTTTATCGTCGCGCTGCTGAACAATACGTGTCCAACCCCATGCACCTGATGCAAATATTTATAAGAAAATATAAATAGGTACTACGAAAACGGAAATCCGCGGTTAGGTAACTAGATGAATATAACCCTTATTATAAAATGTTCCAACACCACCAAATTTTACGAGATCTCGCTATATGACATTGTCAATTATTTAGTTATAAAAAAAATGTTTTTTTTTTTTTTGTGGAAAAATAGCGTTTTTTTCTAAAAAGATGTATCGATAAACTTATAAATCAAAACCATATCTAAATATAAAATTTCCAAATATTTAGAGCCATTTCCGAGATACATGAAATAAATTAATATACATATGTATGTATAATGTATATACAAGAATTGCTCATTTAATATTATAAGATATCTTACGTGTTCGCTTATAATACTTCATTTATTATGTTACTTTAATAACTCTCTATACATAGTAATGTAATATAAATAAGTAATCTCAAAAAATTATACTATATATATATTGTAATCTTTATTAATAATCCACAGAAAAAATGTTAACTATGGAAGCTTATCTGGAAGTATTTATCTTCGGTCGGTCTTCCTTACTTACATTACAAGGAATACATACGAGTATGCGTGTACTTAATTCAGATCAGATTACTAGGTAATGGCATCGCAAAAAATAATAGAAACATGACCATGACATAATATATTGTTATAAGGATAAAAATAACAAGATAAACTTATAGTGCGTTAAATTATATTAGTGTTAAATATTAAGCTTCCAACTTGTTCCTTATTCCTTAATAAACCTTCAAACTAATGGCATAATCTTGAAAGCTGCGCATTTCCTTCTAAAAGAAATTATCTCAATTTGAAGATAAAAAGAAGTAAAAATTGAACGACGACGGAGACAAAGAACAAAACTTCAGCGGGACGTTTTGAAATAGATTATCCATCGAACGCCGAACGAAGGCAATATTTTTTTCCAAGTGCAATCAACAGTCCCGTTCCCACGTTCCAGATAACGAGAGAATCCTTCATAGAAACCTTAATTCGATGCTGATTTAGAGAATTAGGTCGTTATTATGACGGCATCGGTGTACTGATAAATAAGTAAGCTCGCCGTTATTGTGAAATATGTGTTCCCAATATTAAATCTGACGTGACACAGAAACGCTCTCACCTAATAGAGATAGCAAGTGAAAATAAAATCTTTGTAGCATTTACTTATCTAAGTAAACAAAATCGAAGGGATAAAAATAACAATACATGGATATACATTAGCACTTATAAAGATTTCTTTAAACATTAAATAAATATAAATGTATATATGTTGGGATATTAACACATAGCACCATCTAGTTCCATGGTAAGCTAAGAGGCTTGTGTTATGGATACCAGATAGTTGATACACTACATATATATAACTTTAAATACATACATATTTTAAATATAAAAATAATTACACCCATGACTGTAGTACAAACATTCGTGCTCATCACACAAATGAATGTCCCCAGCGGGACTCGAGCCTGCGACCTCTGGCACAGCAAGTAGGGTCACTACAAACTGAGCCGAACGTGTCGTCAAACATTAAGATGCATATTATTTCAAGCATAATATGCTTATAACTACACTGAAAAAAATCACTTTGTACAACCGAACAGTACTTGGGTGCCTTAAATTACACTTATGTCATGAAAATCTAATTAGAGGCACGCCTTTTTCATACAAAAATGCAAATATATGACGCCCGTGCGTCTGTTCATTAAAGAAGGTTCATTTTATGAAAGTTATGCTATTTACTTTCACCCGTATGTTGCCAACAGATGTTTGAAACGTTTTCTAGTCTGGAAATAGAGCAGTGTTGGTTAACCGGGATTGCTACTCTGTAAGTGTTGTAATGTATAACCTACTTTATAGGCAGCTGAAGTTGCTTGCCAAATTAAACCGCGTTGTGGATACACATGGACGGAGGTTTGAAAAGATTACGTATACATACTTATTGTCATTCGTTACATTTTTTATCACTACTCAAGTTAATATTATTTCATATTTTGTATCTTTTAAACAAAATGTATAATATTTCACATATTTAAAAAAGTACTAACGAGCTAGTTTAAAACGGAAACCTAGACACAATTCTTCTTCAACTTCTAAAAATATCATTATTACATGGTATAATGAGAATATTTTGAGTAAAACTTACATAAACTAAAAAAAAACTGAAAAGTTCAAAAAAGCTCCAGACGCGTTTCGTTTCATCTCACACAGTATAATGAAAATACGGTTGCAAAGTTAGGAGTTGTAAGGAAATACAAATATTTTAATATCTACCTTTTTATAATGGTGGATAAGAGGCAAATCAGTGGGTGGATAAAGGGAAGTACTCGTAGTAGGTTAAATTTATGTATTTGTGCATAGAACAATGTAGTCACGTTTTAAGCACACACTCATTCTACGTGCGCCGAATATCGAATCATACTTTACCGTTCCACACAATTTATATGCGTATTAAAAAATCGCAGGGCTCTATATAATTTCACGCTAACCCTCTTTTATGCCTTAAAATAATATCCAAGAGACTGAAGTATTTGTGTATTTGTTGTTTCAAAATCATTTCAAAACTTACGATATACTGTCTATACATAGTATAAAACAAAGTCACTCCCGCTGTTTTACACTCAGATCTCTTAAACTACGCAACGGATTTTAATTCAGTTTTCAGCAACACATTGAGTGATTCAAGAGGAAGGTTTATATGTATAATACATGCATATTATATTCATACTAACCGATAAAACTCCCCGGAGATGAACCCGAGCGAAGCGAGAGTGATTCGCGTGTGAGCTTTTAATATAATTATTACAAGTCTTGTCTTAATTCGAATCGTAATAAATGCTTGAATCTCTTAACAAAATAGTATTATTCCGTCAAACGTCCTTTATGTAACTTAACCTTGTTCTTTATAGGACAAATAGGGGTTGCAAACAAGTTTGAATGAGAAATCACGTATTTTTGATCGAAATTACTTGAAATTTCAGTATTTTGCATATCCTAAATGAATTTAGAAGAGAATGAGTCAATAGTACGGTAGTCAAACAGTCTGTAGTAGGTTGTTTAATGGATAATCGATTATTCTTATCGTGTTTTGCAGCTAACTTATCTGTTATCGCTCGTAATCACCCAACACGAAGTAAATTAATATGCTATAATATTTGTTAAATATTATTAAACTTTCAATATATATCTGTATAATATTCAGATAACGACTAAAAAAATATTTTTACTGCTTCGTTTTTGACGTTATTATATTAAAAAAGTTAAAATAACATCTTAAAAAACACCTTACACATTAACATAAAATAATTAAAAAATAATATATCTTTCTGAAAAAACGGACCCACAACAGGACCTTTTCGTTCATTACAAAAAGAATGCTAATGATTCTGTACATTCTGTTAATTGACTGTCCTTTAATCAATTTAACGTCAAAAGCCAACCGACATCCTTAAGTATAAATAAATTAATTAATTATTTATTATTATAGAAATCCACTTTTACTTTATAGAAATACATAATGAATAATAATAATATGTTCTTTTTATAAAAGCCATTATATATTTAAGTTCCAGGGAGAACTAAAAAATATTTTTATCACACATTATCCCGGAAGTAATTTCCGCATAGCTTTAATCTATATTTGGCTATGACCTAAATATGGCGCGTCCCAGTTTTTTGCTGGCTTGATGTCCAAAACTCATCTGGTTACAGAGTGGTCATGTATCGCAGAATTTAATAAGGGCCCGGCACCGCGTATCGCTACGCGCGGCCAATCAACTGCGCAATGCAAAAACCACTTCTACTTGTAGCTATTAAAGCTGACAATTGGCATCACAAAAAACTAATATTCAAAAATTCTTATCTACTTTTTTTTTCTGAATCAACAGTGATATTAAATCTGCCACTTTTGAAGTATTCATTCCGGATTCTCTAAGAGAATTTTAAATAAATTAGAATATTAAAGCATCTATACTAATGTACATATTAAACGAAATGTACACAGTAAGAACTTACTACTGTGTGGATCAAAATGATAGCATTTCAGATTTTTCATTTGTAAAAGTATATAGTAATAGTGTTGCTTAGTAAATTGTCTTTTTTAAATAATAGCAAACTAAATTAAAATTAAATATTATTCTTAATTAATTTTAGCCTTTTAAATTACACATAGAACCATTATATGGCTTAAATAATTAATACTATATTTTATATTTTTCTTTATGGTTATAAATATAATAATGGCAGTACTAAATATAGATTACTAATTAATATTTTTAAAATCGTAATAATTATAATGATAAAAGCAAGAATTAAATAAATAATATTCCATATTCAATTATAAAACTAAGTACAATTATAAAATGTTTAAAGTTATAAAAAATTGTAAGGTACTTCGTACAATTTTACATTTTGTTATTTGTGGGTAAACTGTCTGTAACAACTATACCTTCGAGACATCTAACACCTCAGTCTCTCCCGTGACCATGATTGCTGTAAAGCATTCGAAACGTCGGGAACCAAAAATCAAAATAAATCTGCGATATAATAATCCGAAAAGATAGTTTTATTTAAAATGTCAAATATTCGCGTAAATCTAAGAAAGTATTAAATATGAATGTTTGTATGTGTGCATGTGTGTGATTGTAACTCTTTCAGGCTAAGACGGCTGGACGGATTTAGATGATATTTAGTACAAAACCTAAACCATTGTCTGGAACATCACATATGCTGTTAGGCACCTAGGGACGCTTCCGAACACAGGAGTAGCAAGTGAAGTAGCTTGTAATGACATCAACAATGGAAGTAAGCGTTTATTACTCAATATAGCTACAATTTAATCTGTACAAAGGTTCTCCCCACGATTAAGCCTGTAATACCTTCCCAATAAAAAGGTATTAGAATGTAATCACATCAATTTATAGGGAAATTCCTTAACAAAAGAGTCAGCGAGCTTTTTAGACGGCAATTTATTTCTTTCTCGCACTCAGCGAGATGTTCAATAATTCTTGTACCAATATAGACGCGATACGTTAGTAGAAAAAGAAAGTAGCCTTATCGGCCTGATTTATTTGGCCCTGAAATTGGTTTTGACTTTTGAATATTTTACGTCTCAACGTTTAACTTAACGTCTCAACCAAACCAAAACTAAAAATCCAAATAAAGCCGCGAAAAAATCCGAAAAGATAGTTTTATTGAAAATGTCAAATATTCGCGTAAATCTAAGAAAGTATTAACGTCTCAAATTACTGTAACTGAGAAAGAAACAAAAAATAATGTTATATAAACAACACTCTGTGGTAGGTTTATGTATTAAATAGTTATTACGATTATTTAATATTAAAATTAAGTTAAAATTTTGTATTAAGTAATCTTTAAGTTTAAAATGTGTTAAAGTTTGTGTCGTGGTAACTAGAGCGGTGATTACTGAGAAGCGTTTAAGAAAGCTTTATTTTAGCAGCTTTGGGAATTAATATTAACAATGAACACAGCCTGAGGCGAACCCAAAACATAAAATATTCACTAAACAAAAAAACTAACATCTTCACAAGGGTATTACGTTTGAACATCAAAAATAATACTATAAATGTAACAGACTATGTCGGTTTGTTTGTTATCTATTCACATTAAAACTGCTGAACACTTCTCGATAAAATTTAGCAAACACATAAATTGCATCACAGGGTCGAACATTGGCTACCTTTTATAGCCATTCCGCTTACCATGCAATCGGGTTAAAATCTGATATTGATATGAACTGAATTAGAACAGTTACACAACATTCTATTTAGCTTTTATAGATTAAGCAAGTGGTATAAGAAATAAGAAAAATCATTGTAAAATTACCATAAAACTTACTTCAAATAACTTGAAATGTGTAATATCGCATTAATTTTGTGAACTTCTTTGTC
The DNA here is from genome assembly GCA_921882275.1 of Brenthis ino. Taxonomy (NCBI): domain Eukaryota; kingdom Metazoa; phylum Arthropoda; class Insecta; order Lepidoptera; family Nymphalidae; genus Brenthis; species Brenthis ino. The sequence continues at coordinate 21,363,021 of OV170228.1, read as the reverse complement.
CAGAACTACTGCGTCAAACTTCTCCGTACTGTCCCATCTCAATGGCCCTTCAGACTGTACTCGTACATTGAAAAGTACAAAATTTGTAGCTGATGTCCTATTTATTCACGATTTCTAAGATGTTTCTATTTACTTATTTGCAACTTTTATTAAATCCTTACTAATTATTCGAGAGCCTGTTTTATTGTAAATTAATTTTGCTCAGAGAACGTTTTAGATGAAGTAAATACATTAAGAAATGGTATCACCTTGTTCGTATAAATAGGTACTGTTCTATTTTACTGTTACCTAATAATGAATATGAAACAGTCTATGTAGAATACTTTGACTGAAAATAAAAAATAAAAAAGGAGAAGCATGGAAGTATCGAATATATAACCGAACGAGTTATTTAACCTGGCTTCGCTTGAGTGCATCCCTAACCTGCCTGCCTGGAGTAGCACATGGGCTGCCTAACAGCAGCCCATGTGCTACTCCAGTTCATATTCTGTGTCTTAAATTTTATCCAAATCTATTGAAATGAAATGAAATGTTCTTTATTGCACACCATTATTTTACATTATAAAGTTGAAACAGATTAAAGAGAAATAGTACAATAGGCGGCCTTATCGCTAGAGAGCGATCTATTCTAGACAACCTTTGGGTAGAGAGAGAGAAGAGAGAAGGAAGGGGTGCAAACAATCTTAAAAAGAGATACAATGAATACATACATATACAAACAGATATATACAATTACATACATACCACATATGTACATTCATATATTCATACATACATACATACATATGATGATACATGATGATGATGATGACATATAAAATAAAATATGACACCATTTAGCACTTATAAGTTAAGATAAATATATATTTTTTTAAAATAATGACAACGAATCAGCCTGTTTTACTTTATATTCAGAAGGTTCAGCGTGAAAAAGTAACAAACAAACACGCACATGTCAAATTTCGCGTTTATAATAATAATAATGTCATTTGCATTAAAGCTAATATTCAATCATTTAATAATAATCGACTGTTTTGCTGGCGATGACTACCTGCTGTAAGCGATAGTCGGGATATCGCTATAGCCACATCACATTATCTTATCGCCTCGTGCATCTATTTTGGGGTTTAATATGTTGTTTACTTGTTTTTTACGCTCGACGTTTAAAAACATGTCGAATACCTTTCACGGAGTGACTTGCAACGGATAATGTATACAAAACTTTATTTAAAATATAAAACAATATAAACTTACCTTTGCTTTGCTAGAGTTAAGCCCTGGGTGCCTAACAATGTCTAAATAGCTTATGTGCTATTCCAGGTCATAGTGTACCTGTGTACTAACTACTAAATTTCATACAAATCCGTCCAACCGTTCAGCGTGAACACGTAACAAGCAAACACGTATAAACCATCGCAATTATATAGTAGTACTAATTATATAGTAGTCCGATAAATAAATTTATTCATATTTCAACATTTAAAATTTGTATATTGATCTATGGCTCATTGATAAAGTACTTGGCTGCCGATCTAAATACCGCAGATTACTTTAATATTACTTAGGAACGAACCCGCGACCCCCTTCAGTGTACATGTATATTCAACAACTATGCCACAGTGATCGATCGAAGATATTATTAAAAGGATAATAATATAATTTAGCACGTACCAATACCTACGATACTCGTAGATTTCTACTGGAAACGTTTGACGTAATTTTGGTTCAAGGTTGCGTGTTATAACATTAATCGAAATAAGAAATCATTATCACCGACAATATTCAACACTACCAGATGTGAACTCCATTTTTGGGCAATTCAAAGAGAATTTTCGCCCATTATATTATAGAAACCTTTTGATATATTTTTATCGGGCATAATTATATTCATTTCGCGTTACATTGTAAATATAAAGGAAACGTCGTATTTGCTTAAAAAAATGTTATTTTCTTATATAATATGTTAAAAAAGTAGATACTTTAATTATTTAGCTAGAATCGTTTAAAGTTAATGACTAAACGAGAGAACTTCAACGACTAGTATTCCCTGAGGTAATTTGTAACATTATATTTCGAATAAAAACGTGCCCAAAAATACTCTAAAAAATAGCAAAAAGTAATCAATATGTCAAGATGATTTTATAAAAGCACATGCAATTCAGAGGCAGTGGTAGCCCGCTGGCATGGCACACCGAGCGAAGCGGGTTCAAATCCCGGGTCTCGCACCTCTGATATTGTCATGTGCGAATTATTTCTAACATGGTTACCACTTGATTAATTGAACTTTTGATTAATTGTTATCATTAAGCGTTAAAGAAACATGGACTTATTAATTTTATGTATATATAAAAAGACAAAGCAAAAAAACTTATTTGTCAACCAATCTTCGATTTGTTTAGTAGCTATTAAAGAGCTTCAATGCTATCAACAAAAGAATTTTAATTCAAATTTAATTTAAGTGACCGGGAGAACACTAATATACTCGTATATTATTAAATTTAACTCCCAGCAAATCACAAAAATCCGGTATCCTTGACTCAACCCTTAACTCTTCTGGACGACCACATCCGGGTAAACAACTTGCACATAAGTTAACACAACTCTCTTATAATAACTTATGAATGTTTGCATAAGAAACTTTTCCAATATAAACAACATCACATTAACAACTTTTTAATTATACAACTTCTCTATAAGCTTTAGAAGTAAGAGTACCTCATATTACAAACACACAAGAGACCTGCCTTCACTTCGCTTAAATCTCCGCAGCAATTTTCAAATTTAATGTCAAATTACAGAAAGGACACTGTCGTCGTATAACTATTCTAAAAGGTACAAAACGTCAAAATAACTATACGTTTATTTTGTTTCTGTCTGAAAATATTTCCACTGTATATGTATGTATGTTAATATATATATATATATATATATATATACAAGTATCAGAGCTGACGTATAATATATACGTGTGTATGTATATTTGTTCACACAACTAATTTACTTACAGAAATTTTCGCAGACGAAAACAATAACGAAAACAAGGTTCCATCGTAATCGGATGAATGGTATGAGAAGGTATGGAAAATAAACAAACAAAGCTATATTCGTTGAAATATATTTACATACGTTTACAAAAACCCGGTCGGTTTTTGAATACTTTAGTTACACATCGTTTTTTGTTCTCAAAGATTAAATTTACACGACTGTGTGAATACGTAACGAATTTAAAGTATTTTAGACATTAAATCACAACGTGATTGCACAAAGTGATTGCTACGAGTACAATAGGTTGATTGACGTACATACGTATGTATTCAGCCCTTTCACGGCACGGGTCTCCCTTCAATACGAGGGGAACAGGCCATAGTCCACTACGCTGGACAAAGCGGGTTGTGGACTTTACATATATTTCAAAAACTTGCCAAGTTTCAGACATGCTGGTTTCATCACGATGTATTGTCACGATGTTTTCATTCACCATAAGACAAATGGTAATCATGTTGAAAATGAGAGGTTGAATTAAACTTGTAATTCAGAATTGTTATAAACACATTTTGTTTGCAAATCACGAACTTTTTAAAATATATTCCGCAACGTTATTATTAAAGTCAATCAAAAATCGTAAATTGTTTTTAAAACGAATTACAATTCATAACACGTAGTCGCAGTAGTGATCTAACTCAGTAAGAAACTAGTTACAAATACGTTACCGCCGTGCAACCTGCGCAATGAATTTTAAAGAGCACATCGACCACGTTATGTAAGATTGCGTAATTTCAGACAGAAAGTTCCTTCTATATATTAAAATATATTAGCTTCGAGGTAAAAAAGATAAAGGTCAAAGAAGAAGCAATCTCCACGATAAAGTACAACCATATGATAATATTGTAATTTATGTAAACTCCATCGGACTTTTAGTTACCTTTTCACGTATTAACAGCAAAAAATATTTTGATGACATTAGGTAATGACATAGATTGCATCATGCGAACGGACATGGGTCATGGACACATATACCAACATGAACGAAAACAAGTTCGCATATTTTTAATACAAACTAAAAATAATAATGACGAGTAAATTATTATGTAAGTTTCTACGTAAATTTTTGAATTATCAAAGTATGTTCAAGTTTTAAGTTAGCGCGCGTTAATTAAAAATTCCCAACTAAACTCTTACATCTATTTGATTCTCGAACAAAACATAATTCATTTCGCCACGCATTTCATGAGTCTCCTCTGTTCTAGTGTATTTTACTTCTAACCAAAGTTCTCAAATCATATTTATTAATTTATTGAATTAGCAACAAAAGTTACAATGGTTAACACATATAATCTAGGCACTACACTTAACATGTTAAGGGCACTTTTAATTATAGGTGAATGCAGCATGATTATATTATTAATTAAGGTTTTAATTGATCATGTGGATTAAACTATAAACTTATATTATTAAAAAGAAAAAAAACAATTATAATAATAAGTTTCTATATAAAATATTAAATGTATGATATGTGAAACAAGCAACGCCACGGGTATATGTTAGTCAAGAGAGTAATGCCAGCCACTGGCTAGCCAAAGCATTGTTAGCACAGCTGAAAGTACAAGAACCAAGACTTGTAAATTCAGTGAAACAATAGTAACCGCGTAGCGTAGCGTCCGTAGCGCTCGTAGCGCTCTACGAACTTCGTAGAAGTCTATCACAACCAAACTTGGATTGAAGGCTTAAGATTACGTATTAAATTGGAAACTGTGGAAACTATAACATTTATGATATCTTATAGTTCGATATACTTGTTGGTATAAATTTTAGGATAATCCTTATGAGAGTAGTTTGCAACATCGCGCCGTCGTTTAGCCGGATCGAGTTTACCAGAGAGACGAGTAAAATATATGGGATATCATGTATTATAAAAAGTGTCTCATATTAACAGCTACTAACTGTTCTATGCCATTCCTATCCTTTTAAAATATCTCTGTAAAAAGCACATACATTTGTCTGACAGTTTTTGTACTTAATAGTCGATAAGCGGTGCAAAGTTTATTAAATCAAAAAAAAAAACAAAAAAAATGCAGTATCTTTTTTATCAGTTTATCTCCCAGTATCTCAGAAAAGATTTCGTAGAATTACCGACAATTTTTGTATATTACTTTCGACGTATTTTACGTGAAAGTGCTTACAAGACCTTTTAGACATCTATACCTCAAGACCTAAATATAATTATACAAATTTGGTTATATTTTTTAATGTTGGGCATGTTCGAAACAGGTCTGAAATGTATAACAATGAAATAACTTCCACTCTGTTTACCGAGAAACAGGCACGGGCGAAATGCTTTCAGTTGTCTTAGCCAGTTACAACTTTAGCGCTGTTTACGTAATACTTGCAAATGTTTATGATAACCTTCAACATTTGAAAAAACAGTTTAAAAAATAACATTCATGTTCTCTTTACTGGATATTACATAGTTTTTTATAACATATATATATATATTGTTAGCGGAGAATGCTCAAGAATAGGGGCGTGGCTTGAGTGACGTAATTTGTGGCGTGATGGTGGCGTGGTGGCTCGCTTGACAACGCACGAGTCGCCGACACTGGAGCGGCTAACTTTACTTTTGTCGTGGCTGCCGGAACGGACGGACGTTCACATCATCGCTTCTCTTATTTATTTTAATATTGTTAATTATTCGTTAAAAAAATAATAAAAAGTAATATCTTTAATTCCATCGTGTATAATTTTTTTTATAATAAAGTTAGTGCATAGATAAAATCAGAAGTGGGATACGCATTAAGTTTCTATAGCTTGGTGTGTGTCCCTAAGCCTGCTGTGGCATTCTGATGTAACTGTTTTTGTAAATCTTTTTAGTTTTGAGTGAAAGTTTGTCAGCTTTTTATAATGCCGAAATCAAGTACAAGTCAACGAAAAAATAAAAGTAGGACATGTGAACGTTCTCCGAGCCCTGGGCTGCTCCAACAACTCCAGGCGATTGTTTCTCGTCTGAATGTGTTGGAAGACAATTCCAGGTTAGGTTCAACTAGTGTGGCTACCATTGGCGGGCAGCCCGTAGTGGAGTCGCCGGGTCCGGCGGTAGGCACCATAGTGTCGCGTGCACCATCTACATCGCGAACGACGTGTGTGACGCCTCCACTGCCGTCTGTGCACGCTTCGCAGGTCTCCGCCAATGATAGCGCTGCTATTGAGGTAGCCGACAAGATTGTAAGTGCAATCAATGAACTAATTCCGGTAAGGTCTAATCACAATGTTTATATATCGAATTTTGATCCTAATATAAATGATATTAATACTTGGTGTGACGAGGTCGACCATTTACGAATCATTCATCAATGGGACGATAGGGAGTGTTTGGCGCGTATTGGTAACTGCTTAAAGGGGGACGCTCGTGTGTGGTTAAATGACTGGATTACTAGCGATCGTAGCTGGACTAATTTTAAACGTGAGTTCAAACCTTTGTGTCCGCGGAAGGTAGACGTAGCGAATATACTTTTTGACACTATGAAAACTGATTCTAATAACTACCCTACATATGCGGAGTATGCTAGGCGATCTTTGTTACGTCTTCGTATAGTAAACGGACTTAGTGACGAGTTAATATCGGCGATCGTAATCCGTGGTATAGTTGATCCACAGATCCGTGCGGCTGCTACCAATGCAAAATTAATGCCTAATGATCTGGTCGAGTTCTTGTCTATATATGTAAAACCCTCTCAGACGAAAGTAAATCATAATACCCGCAACATTTCTAGTCGTTTTCATAATACACCGACTTTATCGCGTAAAAGGGAACATAGTTCTAGTAGGACGGGTTGTTTTTCGTGTGGATCCTTTGGTCATAAGCAGATAAATTGTTCGAAGCGTACAAGATTACATAATTCACCTACTAGAAATGATAAACCTACAACATCAAAAACAAGTAGCAGTTCCTCTCAGTCAAAGTCTGTTATTTGCTCGTTTTGTAAAAAAATAGGTCACAAAACAGAGGACTGCTTTGCCAAGCAACGTGTCGAGGCTAATGGAAAATCTAATGTTAATTTTTGCCGTGACACTGTAGATAACTATAGAAAGAATGATATAACTACGGCGGTCATACAGGGTATACCGGTCGATATCCTCATAGACAGTGGGTCCACGATCTCGCTTATGTCAGACTCTGTATCGAAGTATTTTAAATGCAAGCAAGTACCCTCTTTTTGTGTTTTACGCGGTATTAGTGATCGTGATATTGAATCCCGTTATTTTAGTACTTTAACAGTAGAGTTTCCGGAAATCACATTAGAAATTGATTTTCAAATAGTACATGACAAATTTTTGAATACCCCGATAATAATTGGAACCGATGTTTTGAACCGAGAAGGGGTTACCTATATAAGGAAGAAGGGTATTCAACGATTAACTCGTATGGAAAGGGTATTTATTGCTGAGACGACTGAGTCAAATTTGATCTCCGTTATTAATACTCCTTTGATAGGTGAAAACAAGGACAAGTTGTTGAATTTAGTTGAACAATATTCAAAATATTTCATTACTGGTACCGCGATCAGTACTGTTACTACCGGATCTATGCAAATTCGTCTCAGCAATGAAACTCCTATTGTATATAGGCCTTATAAACTATCGCATAGTGAAAAACTCCGCGTTCGGGATATAATTAAGGACCTTCTTGATAAAGGGGTCATAAGGGAGTCAGAATCAGAATTCTCGAGTCCAATATTACTAGTCAAGAAGAAAGACGGTAGCGACAGAATGTGCGTGGACTTCCGGGCACTTAATTCAAATACTGTGAAGGATCGCTACCCATTGCCATTGATAGATGATCACGTGGATCGATTAGGTAATGCCAAATATTTCACAAGTCTTGATATGGCTACTGGCTTTCACCAGATACCGATGGCTAGCGACTCCATTCACAAAACTGGTTTTGTAACACCTGAGGGGCATTTTGAATATCTCAAGATGCCCTATGGGTTGGCGAATGCCCCGGTTGTTTACCAACGCATTATCACAAATACCCTAAAGACATTCATTGAAACAGGAAGGGCCTTAGTGTATATTGACGATGTGCTTTTGCCTAGCCAGACTATTGATGAAGGACTCCTCATTTTGCGTGAAGTTTTAGAAGTTTTAACTAAAGCCGGATTTTCAATAAATTTAAAGAAATGTAAATTCCTTACTAACGAAATAGAATATCTGGGGAGAACAATCAGCAATGGTCAGGTTAGGCCAAGCGCTCATAAAGTAGAAGCCTTGAAAAGGGCACCGAGGCCCAGTAATGTAAAACAAGCACGTCAATTTCTAGGCTTGGCGGGTTATTTTAGACGTTATATTCCTGAGTATTCATTAAAGACAATGTGCATATCCAATTTATTTCGAAAGGGTGTTGAGTTTCGATGGGGTGACGAACAAGAGCAAGTTCGCCAGTACATTATTACACGTTTGACTGGCGAACCAGTTCTTGACATTTTTAACCCCTTATTACCTACGGAAGTGCACACTGACGCTTCGTCACTAGGCTATGGGGCTGTCTTAATCCAGACTCATGAGAGTGGTAGTAAGCGGGTGATTGGGTACTTTAGTAAAGTTACTCAGGGTGCTGAATCGCGTTACCACTCTTATGAGCTTGAAACGCTGGCAGTGGTCAAGGCGTTGCAATATTTCAGACATTACCTCATAGGTATACATTTCAAAGTAGTTACGGACTGCAACGCCTTGAAGCTCACACAGCGAAAGAAAGATTTATTACCGAGGGTTGCTCGGTGGTGGATCTATTTGCAAGACTATGATTTTGTATTAGAGTATCGCAAAGGCGCTGCGTTACCTCATGCCGATTATTTAAGTCGTAATCCGATAAATATTTGTGAGATTAGAAGACCTTGTAATTGGGCACAGGTAGCGCAAAATGCGGACGAGGAAACCAAAAACTTAATACAAAAATTGGAGGACGGTGTACTAGATGGGACACGTTATGTATTAAAAAATAATATTCTGTATTATAAGTTTGATTCTGCTGGTCAGCCTACTAAACTTCTCTGTTTTATCCCTAAAGGTCACCGCCTTAGTCTATTGCGTGTGTTTCACGATGAGCATCATCATATTGGTGCAGATAAAACAATTGATTTAATTCTAAATCATTTTTGGTTCCCTAATTTAAGACAATTTGTCCGCAAATATATACGTCATTGCATAGTATGTCTTTCACATAAAAAGGTACCACGTCAACCTTTGCAGCCGATCCAGTCGTGGAGAAAACCTGACGTACCTTTTGATACGGTACATAGTGATGTGTTAGGTCCTCTCCCCGAGTCGAACGGCTACAAATTCGTTGTATTAATAGTTGATGCATATAGTAAGTTCTGTTTGTTGTATCCAATATATAAACAAGACGCTAATGAACTGAAGCGTGTCTTTGAGAATGCTATATCCTTATTTAGCACACCTAGGCAGATTGTAGTCGATAGAGGTAGAATGTACGAGAGTAGATTATTTAAACAATGGGTGTCAGACGTGGGCAGTAGTTTATTCTTTATAACACCTGAGATGCATCAGAGTAATGGTCAGGCTGAGCGATATTGCAGGACAATTCTGAATATGATTCGTGTGGAGGTTAATTTTAGAAATGAAAGTTGGTCAGAAGTCTTATGGAAACTGCAGCTCACTCTGAACATTACGAAACAAAAGTCCACTCAATATTCACCCTTATTTTTGTTAATTGGCAGCGATGGTGTGACGCCCGTTATCCGTTCAGTTGTGCGTGATGTGGCCCTTGAGGGAACAAGTGGCAATCGCGAGGCCTTACGTGAGCTGGCCAGACAAAGAGCATCTCAATTGCTGGATCAAAACAGAAAACAGCAAGACACTCGAGTAAATGAACGGCGCAAGCCCCCACATGTTTTTCATGAAAATGACATGGTCTTCGTACATAAGAACAGTCAATCTGTGGGCAAACTTGACTCTGGCATGCGCGGTCCGTACAAAGTTGTGCGCGCATTGCCTCATGGTCGATACGAGCTGAAGCTTATTTCTGGCTCACTCGGGAAGACCACAGAAGCTGCTGCTGAGCATATAAGTGCTTGGCACGGAGAATGGACACCAGATGTGTGCGCCGTATTCTTCGAGTGTGAGTATATTTGTAACTGTAATAGGGACTATTTGCATTGTATCACTTAAGCGATATAATAAAAATAGTACTTTATTACATGTTGGTCATCCTGTGGGCTCTGACACATAACATGTTATGTATAATTGTTTTATTTTGAGATATACCGCGGTCACTGTCTCGGTCATCCTGAGGGCTCTGACACATGTTAAAATTCATGTATTTAAGAACATGCTGCGGCCTCTGTTGTTGAATTACAATTTTTCAGTATTTTATTGCTGGTATGGTTTATTTTGTTGGCATAATTCCATCGTAAACATTATATTTCCAGGTGATGAGAATGAGAGCTGCTCTGACGATAGCATCATCGCTGGCCCGTCGCACCTACGTGACGTCACCATAGCTGAAAGAGCGGGCGAGGGCGCTCCGCCGTCAGGAGAGGCCGTGTTAGCGGAGAATGCTCAAGAATAGGGGCGTGGCTTGAGTGACGTAATTTGTGGCGTGATGGTGGCGTGGTGGCTCGCTTGACAACGCACGAGTCGCCGACACTGGAGCGGCTAACTTTACTTTTGTCGTGGCTGCCGGAACGGACGGACGTTCACATCATCGCTTCTCTTATTTATTTTAATATTGTTAATTATTCGTTAAAAAAATAATAAAAAGTAATATCTTTAATTCCATCGTGTATAATTTTTTTTATAATAAAGTTAGTGCATAGATAAATATATATATATATATTAGATATTTATTTTACACTAGCGATTCACCCTCGCTTCCCTTCGGGTTCGTCCCTAGACAAGAACAAATCTATCCTACGCACATTTTTCCGGGATAAAAAGTGATCTATATGCTATTCCAGACTATAATCCATGCCTGTGTCAAATTTCATCCAGATCCGTCCAGACGTTCTGACATGAAAGAGTAACAAGCATGCATCCATCTATCTACCCTCAAAAACTTTTACATTTATAATATTATACTAATATGGATGAATAGAAAATAACATCTTGGCACTTTCTACTATGCTGAAAAAGTCTTATTTGAAGTTAAAAAAAAAACAGATACTTATTATCTCATTTCATGAAAATGTAGCAAGTATACTTATTCCCGTCGAACATTTAAGAAAAACCATCAGAAAACCAATCTAATTTAACCACCCTTGTTAACATTAAAGCAAACACCGGTAATTTATTACCAGAGCTGTTTAACTTTCAATTACTACATACTAGGCGCGATTTTGTAGCGATAACGAATTTGAAATTATAAATTTAGTGTTATATTATGATTTTGAGATTGTTTTCGATAGCTTTTGCTTGGTTTTCGCGAATTCTGTAATTAAATGTTATATTTACACATTAGACATTAACAAGCTTTTATGTTTATTTAGGTTTTTGAAATCTTATTACATTTATTTATATAGCTTATATAAATATTATGACAACCATCGAGGAGACTTATGGCCTACTACCTATATATATATCTGCTTAACAGTCGAAGGTTGAAAGTTCCATTATAGTAACGTGCAAATATTTTCAAGAATGGACACAACTATTATTTGGAGGTAAATTTTGCTGAAGTATTTTTTTTTGAAAATTCTTTAGGAAGCTACATTATTCCTGAGTGGCTAATTCTTAAAACGCTATTTTCACTTTGAACTTATATTAGAAACATTTATTGTGTTTCGGAAAAATCTCATATTAATTCCGGTTTAAAATTAACACGTAGTAACAACAAAACAATACAAACAATAACAATAATTGCAAACCAACAAATGAAACAGAAATGCTTGACTTATTTTTAGTTTGACCATAATTATTTACGTAAACCATCTGTATTATATTTCTTTATAAGTTGTATTTTATAAAAAGGCGGTGTTTCACCCCCGTGCCTCGGAGAGCACGTAAAGCTGTCGGTCCTGCGCCTTAACTCTCACTGGTCGTGTCGAGCAGTCGTCGGAGTATGAGAGTGACAGGAATAGAGAGTGCCCTTGTGTCTGCGCGTACACTTGAGCACTATAATATCTCCTGCGCAGTTGGCTAGTCTCAATGAGATTGGCCGCCGTAGCCGGAATTGGCTAGGAGAACATCATCATTTTATAAAAAAACTTCTTTGATAAGCAGATGAGGAATGATGTTTTTACTTTGAATTCTAGACTATTATAATAATAAGTAACATATGAGACATATTGGTTTTGTAAATACGGAAGAAACCTCACTATATTAAAATTAATCATTAAATAGAACGTCATATTACCGTCACCTTGAACAACAAAATAAATTCAACGAGATTTATATCGACCATTACAGTAAATAAGAAAATTTATTCCATTTGAGAAATAATGTGATTACGTCTAGTGCCCCTTCTGAGCTTACATTCGAATATGAAACGTGACTTCATACCGCTCGAAAGCTTTATTATATTACGAAATAAAAATTAAAACTTATATACTGGTAAAACGTAATAATATATCATCTATACATATAATAAAATTCTGAGTCGAATCTATTACATTACATTAAATATTTTTTGGAAAATGTTATTGAAATACTCATTATTATGGATACTGAGGCCAAATCTATAGTTTTTAGAATTTTAGTCTGTCTGTCTATGACCGCATCACGAGTAAATCACTGGACAGATTTTGATGAAATTTGGTATGATGATAGCTGGTTATCCAGGTCAACATATAGAATGCTTTTTACTGCGGGAAAATATCTCATCTCTGAGAAATCTATACTAACCGCTAAAACGTACCAAGAGACCAACCCGACGGAGCAAGGGTCACTATATTTATTATATTTATTATAAAGGCTTACTAACTAAATTTACATAAAAACATTTATTTAACATTATAATTTTACCTATTTGTATATAAATTTAATTTAAAAGTATGCACAGCTTTTTATAGAATTTCATTAAAATTTTATGTGGTTAAGAGTATATAAGGAGCCATTTCACTATATACTATATAATAAATCAAGATCAAGACATTTCAATAAAAAAGCAACTTTCCTGCATTAAATATAACGTAACATTTAATAAGATTATTTGACTATATTAAATTATTAAATAATTTGCGATAATAATTACCAAGAGTCGAGCTAGCTTAGCAACTTGTTAGAAGGTCGTGTTCTACGATTTATTTCATTAGGCTGACTAGGGCACTTACAGCGTTTTTATTAGTCTTTGCGAAAATTCGTACTTTTTAAATATAATTTAATAAACATTTTCAATTAAGGTTAATATTAAATTTAATATAATATTAACATATTAATTTCATACAAAAAATCTACTTCACCGCTTAGCACTTTTCACAGAAAATATAAACAAACTATTTTGAACGTTTTCGACGTAGATTTCCAAAGGCAAACCCGATAAAATATGCAAGCTAACGGTTTACTCGTGTATAACATAAAAGCTTCTTTTATTTACAATGCTGAACTTCGACGGGCTTCTCTTGGTATAGAGTGAAAGAATATCAAACGGTGCCACGCGCCAAGCATTTGACGGCCGTAAAAATGCTAAATTCAATATTTCATTCCTATTAAAACAATAAAAAACAACAAATCCGCTAAAATGTCGGAAAAAATAATTTTATTGAAAAAATAACTATAACAATATCTTAGTGAAAATGAAAATATATTGTAATATTAAATATCTATTTGATAACAAAACTAGGCATTCGTACTTTAAATTAACTATATAAAATATAACAAAAGTGAATTATTTATAGATAAATACAAGATAATACCTAAAAAGGCAAAAAGCTCCTGATCAGAATCAACTCACAACAAACAAATCGATTTTTATTCAAAACTCTCGCCTCTAACGAGCCGCACCAATCTGCAGATCAACTGAATATGCGAAAACAAATCGATGACCTAAAAATTCTAGATTCAGATTTCATTTCTGCAAAAAGGTGGAATATAAACGAACTGGTTCGCATTTCGGCGGCACATGGCATTTTATTTTAGGCGTTTAAAATTTCAAAGGGTTCTATTTTATTTAGCTATGGTATATAAATATTAGTGACAAAATGTTTGTTATTTTGATTTCAAAGTGTTTATTTATACTGTAACTAGCAGAATTCGCGGCTTCGCTCGCGCTAAAACACCCAAAAAATACTCTAAAAAAGTAGGTTTCATATAAATTATTATCCCATATTTTACCGCCTAATGGGATGATTTAAAAAAAATACTAATACACGTATTTACTTAATTGTATTGAAGAGCATTAATACCAAGTTTCAAGTAATTCTGATTATTATACATTTTTTGGGTTGTAATATAACGAGTTTTCCCGTGGAAATGAGATAATCTCCAGCGGTAAAAAGTAGCCTATGTCAATCTCCAGCCCTCCAAATATCTCCACACATAACATCAGGCTAATCCGTCACTCCGTTTCGACGTGAAAGAAGGATAAATAAACAAACAAACAAACAAACAAACAAACAAACAAACAAACAAACACCCTTTCACATTTATAATATTACTATGTATATATCTATTACTACAAAATTCTTTAGGAACTCTAATTATTTAAATAATTTTGTACTTCAAACACAATAAATACTTAGTAAATATAACAATCTAATGAGACAGTGTGGTTTGTGCAGAGCAATACAACGTATGTACAATGTACATATAGTAGGTATACCATATGGTTCGCCTCTGGAAAAACAAAAAAAATCTATCCCACGGGAACCGTTTATTTTTCCGGGTAATGTGTTATTCTGATGTATGAGCTATATTATTGTAAAGTTTCATTAAAATCCATTCAGTAGTTTTTGGTTGAAAGAGCAACAAACATCCAGACACCTATACATCCAGACATCCTTACATCCTCACAAACTTTCGCATTTATTATATTAGTAGAATTTATGAGCAATACTTACTTTTGACGACTTTTATAAAAATTATCCACAGAAAATTTAACATTTAAAATCTGTATACTCTCATACATATACAAACGTTACACATTCATATTACACCTTAGAGACTAATCACAGTTGAAACACCAGGTTTAAAGTTCGAGTTTTAGTACCAATTTTCCCACGTGGATTACATACACATAAAAGCGTTCTAAAGTTTTCAAATGATAGAGTAGATAATTTATAGAGTGCTATTTGATATGTGAATCTATATTAACATACAACGTATAAATATATTTACATACATTTTTATAAAAAATGTATGTTTTTTTTTTGAAATAATTAATATATTGAGTTCTATTAACTATTTATGCTTTGTATTATACTTTCTCTAACTATGGCTAAGGACTTCAGAGGTACTGCATAAGCTTATATAATATACTAGCACTGCCCGCGGCTCCGCCCGCGTTCAGATGACTAAAAACCAAATTCTTAGGTCTTACATATTATTATACCATTACATTTTAGTTTTTGTATTTTTTCTCAGAAATGAGATATTTTCCCGCGGTAAAAAGTATCCTATATGTTGACCCGGACAACCAGTTATTATCATACACTACATAGTAATACATCATACACTACATACTAAATCAAACTTCATGAAAATCCCTCCAGTGGTTTTTCTGTGATGCGGTAGGTAATTAAAAAATTTCATTTTTGAATTTTAGCTACGAATACCTACTACTACCTACAAAGAATAGTTTATATTATTATATCGTAGAAATTACATGAAACCTTTCGCATATAATGAAATATAGTCAACCAAATACTTATTCCCTCTACCTACTATGTAAATATACGAATAATTATATTATGTAAACAATTTTCGTACGTGAAATTATATAAAACAAAACAAGCGTTATCTCGCAAAACACTCTCGGTCTGTCTTAGTTGAGCAAATTCTATTTATTCTACAGAGTACAATTAGAAAGGGTAATTTTATACTAATTTCCATTAAAACATTCATTTTTATTTACTCTTTATTCTTACTTTAAATTCAACACTAAAACGTAGTATGGTAGATACAATTTATAGCTACATATAAAGGTTGCGTTTAGTTTAGGCTTAGGATGAATACAAAAATATTATTTATAGGTGTACAATACGGAACGCCAGTCATAAATATTAACAAAACAACTGAAATAAATACCATTTTTTTCCTTGACATCATATACTCTTCTTCGTCTACTTCATGAAATAATAATTGGGACCAAAAATAATTAAATCTGTTCAACGTAGAGTAATCAATCGAGGTCATTATATATTACGTATTACAATTTAAGCATTATACGTAAATATCTATCTATACTAATATTATAAAGAGGAAAGATTTTACTGTTAGTTTGTACCTAATATACTCAGAAACTACTGGACCGATTTAGATGAAATTTGGTAAGAAGAACGTTTAAGACTCTAGGAAGGACATAGAATAGTTTTAATCCCGAAAATCATCCCTTAAGGGGATGAAAATCTGTAAAGGGAATCAACGAAGCCGAGCGAAGCGAGGGTAAGTCGTTAGTAATAAGACATTTGAGACAAGTTGTAAGTAATATAAAAGTTTATCCAAGTACAGTATAGAAAGAAGCTTAAAACGCCATGAGGATTACATAATTGTATCATAATTTTCCATATTACATCGTTACTTAGAAACTGACTAGAAAAATATTATAAACATCCGCTATCTCACAATTCAGCCGCTCATACAATATCATTGAACAATCATGTTTTAAATATGATTAGTTAATGTTCATGTAGAGAACAATCTCTGAAATTACGTAACCTGAATCGATTTCAATAATACAAAGCCACATTATCATCCCTTAGTAACACAATCTATTTTTAACAGGAGCCTTGTCGGTAAACAAAAGTATCAAACTCGAATATCGACATACCTAAAAATACTTAAGCAATAAATAATAAATCTTGTACTACTACAACCACTTTAATAATAAAATAATAATCATAATAAAATGTCTTTAAAGTATGACTGTACATTGGGGCGACCTCATCGCTACAACAGCGATCCCTTTACAATTTTTAGGTTTAGTTT
The DNA here is from genome assembly GCA_921882275.1 of Brenthis ino. Lineage (NCBI taxonomy): Eukaryota > Metazoa > Arthropoda > Insecta > Lepidoptera > Nymphalidae > Brenthis > Brenthis ino. The sequence goes on along the minus strand of OV170228.1, from coordinate 21,345,927 downwards.
TCTTTGCAATGATTGCAAAATAGTATCGGTATTTATAAATCCAATGAGTGAACAAAGAGCTAAAGTGGAAGGAAAACCAACAATGAGATCCACTCGTCGTACGTCCCGTCTCGCTTCCATTGTCACTGCAAGTATTAAACAACGCTGCGGACATCGTGCAATTTAATTACTTCAATGCAAATATATTTGTTACTAGCCATGTTTGATACTCACCGGCATTTTATGAAATGCCTAAGCATTTCAGACGTTTTCATAGATATATAGCGACGCGATAATGCGAAAATATAAATATTTTTTTAAATATGTTTCGGTGCTATTATCAGTTTACACTTTTGCAGTATCATCTTAGCCATTGTTTTACTGTATACATACTCGTATCAGAATTGTTACTAAATAAATAAATTTCATTTCATTAACACATAGCACCACCTACTTCAATGGAAAGGTACGAGGCCTGTGTTATGGATACCAGATAGTTAAAGCACTACACATATATATAACTTTAAAACACCACGATATTTTTGACCTGCCATGTACTAGAACGAAATATGCTCGAAATACCTTTATACTTCGCTCATGTAATGAGTATAATAAAAAATTTACAAGTATAGACATATTTTCAAATTCACTTTTAAGATTCAAAAATAGTATTAATAACCTATTGTTAAATTGTTGATTTTGTATTTTATGTATTTTTTTATTTTTCCTTATTTTTTATTTTTTTTATTATTCATGTCAAGCAGTGTTTCGTTTTGTAAATTTTTAGGTTATTGTTTAGCTTTTTGTTTTTCTCATTTTCATTATGGTCTGCTTCTTAAGTGTATTGTTTAATTTGTGGAAACTTCATTGGTTTATGTGTCATCTATTATTATTAATTATTTATGTAATATCGTACTGTTTGTTTCCCTAAAATAAATAAATAAATAAATAAATAAATAAATAAATAAATAAATAAATAAATAAATAAATAAATAAATAAATAAATAAATAAATAAATAAATAAATAAATAAATAAATAAATAAATAAATAAATAAATAAATAAATAAATAAATAAATAAATAAATAAATAAATAAATAAATAAATAAATAAATAAATAAATAAATAAATAAATAAATAAATAAATAAATAAATAAATAAATAAATAAATAAATAAATAAATAATAAAAATGAATAAATAAATTCCTAAATAATAAAAATAAATAAATAAATAAATAAATAAATAAATAAATAAATAAATAAATAAATAAATAAATAAATAAATAAATAAATAAAATAAATAAATAAATAAATAAATAAATAAATAAATAAATAAATAAATAAATAAATAAATAAATAAATAAATAAATAAATAAATAAATAAATAAATAAATAAATAAATAAATAAATAAATAAATAAATAAATAAATAAATAAATAAATAAATAAATAAATAAATAAATAAATAAAAACATACATATTATAAATATAAACACCCATAACTGGAGTACAAACATTCGTGCCCATCACCCGCGACCGCTGGCAAAGCAAGCCAAACGTGTCGTCACACGTCATAATAACTCGAAAATATACCTCATCACTACATATTATAAAATAAGTCTCCTCGCCGCGTCAGTCTGTCTGTACGCGATAAATTCAAAAACTATCAAGCGGATTTCATATAGTTTTCCCCAATAGACGAAGTGATTCATGAGGAAGGTTTAAATGTATAATTATTCATTAAGGTTTTGCTTAAATTGACTTAAATATGACCATGATTGTTGAAGATGCCGGCAAAAATCATGACTTATATGAAAATAATGTATTACGAAATGATTCCTCTTAAAAAGATCTATTAGACTGTAACAATGCTATATATACGCACCCAGGGACGCATCTAAGTGCAGCGAAGGTAAGCCACTAGTAATTAACAAAAAGTTCCTCAAGGTAGCGGTTTTACTCAGATTACACACAATTTCTTAATTAAATATCATGATCAAGTAATATATAAAAATAATCCAAATAATTTTACTGGTTGATTTTTATTAATAATTGTAATGTAAAAGAGTTGATAACACATTGCCAGCGACGTATTCAATTATGTAACAAACGAACATAGATCCTCTCGTTGTCGATTCATGTTCTATTTTATCCGCAACGGAGGTCACGTGTTCGATTTCTCCACGTGACAATGTTTGTTGAAGGGTCTCTAAATAAATAACCTTGAGCATTCGGCCCCTCTTTATCGCACCACCCCTCTACACAACGTATTAATTCCAGGGTTCTTTTACAAGGAGATATTGCATTATATACTGCTTGAAACTGCGTTAATGGAACCGAGTAAAGACAATGGCGATATTGGTATATAATATACACGTATCTTGAATAACTATCAATATTTTCATACACTACATGCTATTACTATGTAATATTAATTTACTACAACTTTCTACAATTGCTGGATTAAAGTAATATGTATATATTACGGGAACCAAAAATTAGAATACAAACAGTTCCGAAAATATAGTTTTATTTAAAAGTAAAATATTCGCAAGTATCTAAGAAAATATTAAATTTATTATACATATGAACTACTGAGTATTTAAGCTCTATCTCTAATGTCTCATATAGGTTTCGTTTAAAGGATTTCCTTCACCATATAAGCAAGTGGTAATCATGTTGAAAACGAGAAACATTAATATTTTTTAACGAATTTAGTCTTCATCTATAAAGTATTTTTCAATCATCATTTATTTTGAAAAAGATAAATTGCCGTTCGTTTGGTTTGGACCATTTGTTCAAACGTTAATCTACTTTTTTACATGATATATAAATTCGAACTTTCCACTGAATAGGTTTGTTTTTGTTTACACGGACAGTTAATACGAACAATATGCACATTTTTGACAGCTTTCAGATAAAAACTATATACAAATACATATACATATAAAAGACAATTTTTTTCTTTATGTCGTGCACTAGATGGGGAACTATTATCTATACCAATATTATAAAGAGGTAGGTAACTAAAGTTTGTGAGTTTGTGACGTTGTAGGGGATAATCTCTGGATCTACTGAACCGAATTAGATGAAATTTGGTAAAAAGATAGTTTGAGACCCTGGGAAGGTCATAGGACCTGGGAGGACTTTTTATCCCAGAAATCATCCCTTAAGTGGGTGAAAATGAGGATGAAAGTTTGTATTGGGAAGCAAGCTAGGGACGAACCCGAGCGAAGCGAGGGTGAGTCGCTAGTCATACCTTATAATTCGCTCAAATAAAATAAAAGTGACAAGCAGAGACGTAGCTAGCCTTTTTGGGCCCCAATGCTGTACAAGACATCAGTGTATGTATATGTCTGTTTGTTACTCCTTCCAGATTGAAATTGATTTACATGAAATTTAGTACACAGATGACCTGCAGGAACAAATAGGCAATTATACACCTCAGATCTACCTGAGCGAAGCCAGGGTAAACGGCTAGTGTATTATAGATAATGCGAAAAAAAAATGTTAGTCAATTTATATATTTTCTCATGGAGAAAATTTATGGGAAGACACGCAACCCGCTCTAATATAAAGTCTCATACCTTCTTTTTTATCTCACCGGCACAGATTTAATTTAAGTCGTTGTCAAAGAACAAAGAGCCTTACGAGGATAATAACAGCTGCCATTACTAAGTCTGTTAGAAGGTGAGACGCGAAACGATTGTGAAATGGTTTCGTATCAAACTTCCTGGCCTGCAAATCGTATTCGATTATATATTATTAACTGTTTTATGAGAAATCGTAGATATGGCTTAAATTGAATTATGTTGACAATTTACATAATTACCTGACTGACTCAAAAGAAGGATAATGTTTACTAAGTATGTACATGTTAGACAGTTTAGTTCAGTTCGTAGTGACTCTACTTGCTGTGCCAGCGGTCGCGGGTTCGAGTCCCGCTGGGCGCATTCATTTGTGTGATGAGCGCGAATGTTTGTACTACAGTAATGGGTGTTTATACTTATAATATGTATGTATTTACAGTTATATATGTGTAGTGAATCTACTATCTGGTATCCATAACGCAAGCCTCGCAGCTTACCATGGAACTAGATGGTGCTGTGTATTAATGTCCCAACATATTTATTATTTATTTATATGTATGTATGAGAATGTGTAGATTTATAGTATGTATAGCCTCACGATTAATGGATTTAACATAAACATTTTTATAACAATAAAACATAGCTAGTAAATAGTTTTTTTTTAAATATCAAAATACAATTTTGGTACCTTTAGACATAAACTACAAAAACACTACGATTGCAATTCTTCTAGTAACGTTATCATTACAACTTATCTACATTTCTGATTGCTTCACTATTCATACTATAAGTATTCTCCATTGAACATTGACAATGCCTGAGTTATTGCTGTTAGCACTTAATCTGAACTTATGGTTATGTCCTTATACGCTACATGTCGTAAATTTGATCGACGGAACTAATCCTTTCTTCATTTTCTATTAGTTTTAGTACAATTCATGTTTGATTGGAATTAACATTTAGCTATGTTTATTAATTTATGATCGAATACGCAATAACCAGGGCCAGACAGAGAATCTTTATATTCAATATGAATATCTTATATGAATATCTATCCATTTATGGGTTTGTAATTCAATATATTATTTGTTTTAGCGTACAAGCACATTGTCTCTATTATGATATATTATATTTGTTATACACTATATTTAGTTACAGTAGGTAGCCTAGGGTAGTAAGATGAGGGAGAATCAATAGGGTTTTAGTGGGCTTTGCCGCTGACTCAAACATAACCACTTGTGTGCACGCAGGTGGTATAACTAAATGCGTTTCCCAACATTAAAAAAATAGCAAAAATTTAAGATCATTATCAAAAAAATCATATTATATATATCTAAAAACAGCGGCTGTAGTTAGGTTATAAGCGTGACGAGCGCGACCCACTAGTTTATAGCACAAATCTGTACCTAACGGTCATATAATATCAATTTTCGTAATATCCTCATAAAAACTTATATTAAAATCCTGAAAAACAATTTTCAAAACAATTTATTTCATCTATTCCAATATCGGCAGCTACACAGCCTATATAGCCGGCCATTACCACATCTTTTATGATGGCTTTTCGAACACGCAATAAACTTATCAACTATAATAAAAATTTGTATGTCATCGCGGCGCCACCTTGCATGAGATAAGAAAGTATTATATCGTTTTACAACATTTTTGCTCATAACGCACCCCACGTGCATATATAGAAGCTTATTATATTTTTGTTTATGGGACAAATTTAAAAGTATGAGATATACCCCTGCTAATAATATAAATAAGAAAGTGTATGTTGGTTTAACCCTCTTTAAACTCAATAATGAAATAATAGATTGATTTTTTTTAAACAGATTCTTAATAAGACCAACGAGTAAAGCTCTCTCAACTCAAAAAGCTCATTTCTACTATTTTCAATTAAAGTTGTGTTTTTTCAATAATTTCCTATGCATTTCCTTAACAAACATCTGCGGGAAAAATTAGTTTAAAAAAGCTCTAGTTTTAGTATAATTAATGTTATTATCAACGTCTCGTATTTAGAATATACCTACCACATAACGACAATAATTTGAACACAACTAAAAACTGTAATTTTCTATTGACTGCTAAAACTTGTAGCGTCCTATCTAAACAACGATATCAGTGAACCTGCGCTACGTCACGTGCCATTGACCTTGCTGAGTTGGCACCGCGCCAGCGAGGGACCACCATAGAACCCCTTTCAAGACATTCCCTATATTCATAATAAAATATACTTGGGACTGCTTTTATGGAGGCATTGCTTCCCTTCCCTGTTTCACCCTATTTTTACTGCACTCAAAATACTTCTCTATAGTAATTGATACGAATTCCCATATATTTTTATAAAGGATTATAATCATTTATAAAAAACTAAAAAAAAAAAAACAAAAAAATAATTACATGAAATATTTTTGTACATGAAATATTTTTGTACATGAAATATTTTTTGGAAAATCTTATTGAAATAAACATTATTATCGATACAGATGCCGAATCTATAGTTTTTAGAAATTTTGTCTGTCTGTCTGTCTGTCTGTTACCGCATCACGGAAAGACCACTGCAGGGATTTTGATGAGATTTGATATGGTGATCAACATATAGGATACTTTTTAAAGCGGAGAAATGTCTCACTTCTGAGAAAAATACAAAAACTGCAATGTAAGAGTATAGTAATATGTAAAACCTAAGAATTTGGTTTTTGATCATCTGAACGCGGACGGAGCCGCGGGCAATGCTAGTTAAACTATAAAAATAGTCTAATTACAAGCGAAAAATTATAGCTGATGGTATACCTCAAGAAAATATTGACGTATTTATCTATGCATGTACAATGTACAAAGAACTTTTTCCAAAATATATTAATCTATAATAAAAAAAAATAACTATGTTAGATACGAAAAAGATCAATATTCGCAATACCGTTACGGAATATTCCGATATAGCGTTCTACACATTTGCTTATAACACAATTGTAAGTCTACAATGTTCCGTTCCTCTCGAGTACTAGAATTTTACAACCTGTTTAAAGGTTATCTAACGTTTAGCATTTACAGGTTTTAGCATTTTATACACATACGTATGGAGTTTGTTTTACGAATAAACTTTTAATTAACTAAGATAATTTTGCTGCATAACTTTCTTTATACACTTTGTTATAAACGACTTGTGATGTTGCTTTGAAAACTCTGCAGCTTCACTTGTATTAAATAAACATGTTCGAAATTCGGGAATTATGAAAGCTCGAAAGCTACGAAAGCTTAACAAAAGCAGCTTTAAAAAAGTAAAAACTTGATACTACTCTAGAACTATAAATTTTAAGTAACTGAATGAAGAATTTGTGTATTCGATAAAAGTTATGACTTAAATACAGAGAAGTGGCTTCTGACAACCTGTAGCTCTTGTTGGATGTCGTCCAAACAGACACCCGTAATTCTACAAGTGATAATTTTACTTCACCATGATATTACAAAATATTTTACGTACCAATATTTCATTCGTGATCTATTTTAAAAGCTTACCTGAAAACAAAAATAATAGTATTAGTCACAAAGTATAGAAAATATATTTTGTAGTTGAGCAAAAGAACTGTAATTTCATATTATACTATATAGCCTAAGGCCAAGGTCAAGTTCAGAATAAAATAATAAAATCGACGCAGCCTATAGAAGATAATGATTAAAGCCTGAAATAGTATTATAATTAATAAGTATAGAGTGAGTAAGTATTAAATTAGTACCTATATAACTGTTATAAAAAATATTAGAATTTTACATAGGTATTTTTTTTTAAATTGACAATTTTGTTTGGTTTTATCCACTATTCTATTCTACCTTATCTTGACCAAAACCTAAATAAACATTGGTATTTTCAGTTTTGAATCGACATCCTTAGGGTTATAAGCAGCTACACCCAAGTCTACAAAATTATATAATAAGTAATTTCCATTTCGTAAAATATATGAGTCTTTACAAACCCTTTTCGTTTCCCAAAAGAAACTTCAGAGCCATATATTGTACGAGGCAGAACACGCCTAAAATTTCGATATAGCCAAGAGGCTGATCAGATAACGTCGAAAAGGGCAGCCAAGACCTTTTAGAATTAAGTTACTATCGCATGAAAAAAAAAATGTAAATCAAAACAATGAAGCACGAACTACTACGTGTTATTTTTAGGCGATACTCAGCAAATAGTCTGGACAGTAGGTCTTACATCCTTAAACATAGATACTTTTTTATACAAACTTCATTTACATACATATGTATGTAAATCATTTACAGTTCACATGTTGGTTAATCTATACATATAATAAAATTGTAACTAAGCCAAATCTGTACATTAGATATTTTTTGGAAAATCTTATTGAAATAAACATTATAATCGATACAGAGGCCGAATCTATAGTTTTTAGAATTTTTGTCTGTCTGTCTGTGACCGCATCACGAGAAAATCATTGGACAGATTTTGATGAAATTTGGTATAATGATATCTGTTTATCCGGGTCAACATATAGAATAATTTTTACCGCGGAAAATTATCACATTTCTGAGAAAAAATACAAAAACTGCAATATACTAATATTTAAAACCTAAGAATTTGGTTTTTGGTCATCTGAACGCGGGCGGAGCCGCGGGCAATGTTAGTTATTAATATAATGTAAATCGATTATTCACGTAGTATTATATTACTTAACAGCATTAGGAGGTAATTATAAGTATGCACATTCGTCATGACCCTCCCTGCACCTTTATAGTGTTGTCCGAAACACAAAGAGAGCTGCGTCAACGTCAAAATATGCTCGAAACATGTTGTTTGTTTTACAAAGTCAACTATCAATTAATTTGTTCTTATTTGCATTATTTTTTTATAATTTCGATTATACTTACATACCTAAGATGCTGTTATTAGGAAATAATTGATCTTTATTAATATTGTAAAAAAAGAAAAAAAAATAGTTAATTTTTGTCTTTCAAGTTTTTTTAGCACTTTATTATAACCTATTTATTAAGGGAGACTATAGGCTCTAACATCTTACATCATGCTGCAACCGTAAGAAATGGAGCAATAATTAACTAAACTACGCGAGCGTAGCCGCAGGTAAAGGCTGCAGTTTAGTATATGGGACGCGGCCCCTGGAGCAGTGGGTGGTATTTTAGGATAGATATTTTAGATAGGGGAGGCGATAGGGAGTCTAAATATATAAATTTTGTTTTGAGGAAACGAAAGAGTCAAAAGTTATTAAGACTTAAAATTTGAACATTTCCATACATTTCTATACCTAAATAAGTCATTACAAAAGATAAACATACCTTTAACGAATAATAAATATCCTTTTTCGAGTAAAAACCATATTTTCATAACAAATAAGGCTGTATTGTATTAATATTTTGATAACTTCACTAAAAACAATAACCTAAACAAAATAATCTTAAATTTTGACAAAACTGTCAATTTTTGTTTTATCTACCGCTTTCATTGCATAACAGATTATCGCTTAATAATTATTCAAGAGTTAAGCATATTAAAAGTGAAAATTGTCGTCAGATTACTAAGATTTTAAATAGAAATATGTTATTTATAATCCATACAAAGATTCACGAATTTTTATTTGATTTATCTAGTTATGAATAAATCTATAAAAATAACGTTATATTAAAACACACCAAAAATAAATCTTTGTGGCCACGTATTATAGCATATAATCCAAATAAGTTTTTTTTACATTCGAACTCTTTGCTTGCTTGATTTTATTGTATCGTGTCTAATAGGAATTCGATTATATTAAAGAAAAATCACATTGAAATAGAAAATCGAAGTTAACATTGACCTCACTTGTTATTTTTTACGACACGACAGTTATAAACTATTTATTTTTTATTTCGTGCTGGGTCATGTACGTTTAATCTTTTATTGCGTTCACATCGTTGTATTTTCGTAGCATATTTCTATTAAGTTATAACAACGACTACGGTCCGGTCAATTTAAAGTTCAATCAATATCAGACTAAGGAAAATTACTATATTGTAAAATAAACAACTTCTACATATAAACTTCAACTATTGGTATTATACAGGCTGAACCGTAGCAACTCATTTGAAATGCTTTGATGTCACATTTGTCACATTTGACGCACATATTATGTTTTTTTCATCTCCTGTGGACTTGAATACTGAAAATCTTATTATGAAACTTAATAAATTTCTCTGGGTCACTCCTGTGGGAAATTAAAGGAATATATGTGTTTTTACAACGTTCAACGTACTCGTAGTACACAATTTGGATTACTAAGATAATATAAAACCTCCTTTGATTCCAAAGAGTTTATAAACGACATTTTTCTAATAATTCTTTCTAATAAAAACTATTTTATTTAACATTAAAAAATACACGCAGATGTGTATAAATTAAATAGCGTAGACTGTAGAGCCTTAAATAGTTACGTAGAGAAAGTGTGTTCATGACATTGACACCGCTGGCGCGTAGCCAGGGCGGCCATTTCATAAAGGAACTGGCGCTATTTAGTTTACGATGTGTTTTCGATTACGAAACAGTATACCAGATTGTAGTTTTGCAATTAAGTTTACTGAGGATTTAGGCTAGATTTGTTTGTTTGATTGTTTGAATGCGCTAATTCTAGGAACTACTAATCCGATTTGAAAATTTGCTTTTGCATTAGATAGCCCGTTTATTGAGGAAGGCTATATGCTATATATGCCCGGAAAATGTACGGTTCCCGTGGGATAGATTTATTTTAAAGAAAAACTCGAATCGAAGCGAGAGTGAGTCGCTATTCGCTAATAAAAACTTAAGAATATAGACAACGTACACCAACCAAGTTTTCTATATGCGCCATATCGATTGTAGAAATCTTGTCCATGGGCGCTGACAAATCGTATTTTGATTTCATTCAGACTTTATCCAAACCGAGTACAAAAGACTGTTTATTATAAAGCATAAGTTATGAAGTAACATTATGTAACATACATACTAACACATAATTATAGTATACAATCTCTTCCAATAAACAAAAAATATTTCCAAATAAATCAACCAATATTAATAAGGTAGTCTAATAGTACCATCTAAGCTTTAAGTTTAGTGGCTAACTTAAAAGCGTACTATAGCAATACAGTTTAAGCGATAAAGTAAAGATTATAAACTTTATAGCCGACATTTAAGTCGTAAACCGCTAAATACTGAATTTATAAATTGACTAGTCGTTTCTCATGACTTTACAAAACGACAGTAATAGAATAAAATATGTATATTATAACGACAAGATAATATGAAAGTATTTTAACACGCTTTCATGATGTTCACATACAAATTATTAAAATACTGGATCTATTCTAAAAACATTTTATTACTAATAGAAAGCTACACAATTGGCTATAATTATTGACTAATAATAAGAAAAAAGCCTGTAGCGAAAGTTTTATAAACGAGTAGCGACTCACCCTGGCTTCGCTCGGGTTCGTCCCTAGGTACGTTTTATCGGTTAGTATGGAATATATAGACTATATAAGTCGGATTAGTAGTTTCTCAGATTAGCGCGTTCAATCAAACAAACAAACAAACATCTTTATAATATTACTATAGATAAATAAAAAATCTTGATTTAAAAGATGATATTGTACTTTTTAAACAAAAGAAATTATATCTTTCTCAACGATTTTCAATAGCAGAAACAATAAACTAAAACCAATAGATAATTCATAACACAAAGACACACAAACACCATTCAATATATAAAACATCACACAAGTAGAAACAAAAGCGATGAGAAACGTTGTAAATATGACCGGTATATAAGCAACGAATGCATTTAACAGTTCATTGTTATCTGTCGCATTCTATACTAACAACGCTAGAAAATAAACATATATCTGTTATAATTTTGGTTCTTACGATATGTCATGCGTTAAATTTAAATAAATGTGCTAATTTGTAAGATATTCATTAAAATAAATAAAAGTTTTTTTACACATTTAGTAAGATTCAATAATGATTATGGTCAAATTTTGACCACTGGACGAGCACTAGTATAATAAAGGCAATAAATAGAACATACAACATATGGCTACTGTGAACTGTCGCTCATAAAATTTGCCAAAACGTGACGCTACCTATAACGGATATTTGTGTGTTTATGTTTGTTTGTTATTTCTACACACTGAAAGGACAGGTTTGGATGAAATTTTGTGCACAGATAAACTATGACTTGGAGTAACACATAGGCTACTGTCTATTACCTAGGGATAGAGGGAAATAAAAAAAGCATCGAGAGACGCACCCGAGGGTAAGAATTTGGAAATGTAAAACTCTATTGGTTATCTTATTTTACGTAAGAAAGGAATTGTTTTCCCCACAGAGATTGTTTATAGACATCCACTAAGCCTATCCCCAGTAGGACATTAGCATATTGAAAAGCTTGATTTAAGTGGAATTATGACGTAAGCGATTCATGGGCGAATCGCAAATAATAACATAATGCAAATTGCGTTTCATATATAGATACTTATATATAATACTATCTACGATTTCTACTATATTATTAAACTCGTTAAAGGCCAATTTCTTTTAAATATTATTTACCTAATAAACTACATATAAAAACTACAAATCAACTAAAAAATGGTTAATGAACACCTAAAAAAACCTCTAATCATTAGTAAAAATATTTTTCTAAGCCGAATATGAAAGAAAAACGTAATAAAACATAGTTATGCCGACATATAAGCCTGGAGCCGGGGGCTATAAAATCCGTTGCCTGCCGTAATCCGCTCCCGCTTAAATAATGAATGAGCCAGATTAATGAACCTGACTCGCCCTTAGAAATCGCTTACCGTGAGCTACAGAGATTTAGCATACCTTTGAAATATACAAACTAGGTACAACGTATATAATACTGCCGTCATAATCAAGAAGGCCCTTACTAACAATTTGGTCAAATATGACTTAAATGCAGATTCGAAATCAGCAAAAATAATGCTACTTGATATAATACTTTCTTAGATTTACGCGAATATTTGACATTTTAGATAAAACTATCTTTTCGGATTTTTTCGCGAATTTATTTTGATTTTTGATTCCCAACGTTTCGAATGCTTTACAACAATCACGGTCACGGGAGAGACTGATTATACATGGTCAAAAACACCCACAGCTTTCACCTTTACATATTTAGAGTGACACATGCATTGTGTAGCTGTAATTATAAATATATCATTTCGCTCTATACTACTGTTGAACTTGAGCCAAAACTATAGCTTTCACTGAACTGACGTCAGTAGATAGAGGAGATATTAAGTAACTAAATGGTTTCTTGTATATACATATGTATGTATATTATGTATGTAGATACACCTGTTTTATGATAACTTTGACTTTGATTCGCTACTTATATTTTTATCAAAATTATGTACAAAGTGCGTTGATGGAATAAAATTTTATCTACATTGGAAGGCACATTTTGTGTTTTTTGTTTAGGAAGAATTAAACTTAATAAGAACATATAAAATATAATAAATAATAAAATAAAAATAATAAAATATAATTTCATAATATGTACCACCTTGCGAATCAAATAAAAACTAAAAAAAAATAACTTTTATAATTTTAATACTATTTTAGTCTATTTAGTAAAGTATGAATAAAAAATTTACTTAATTTTTTTTTATTTTGTAATATTTCCTTGCTAACCTTTCAAACAAAATACAATAGTGGCGCCCGATCGATTGGCGTATACCCAGAGGAACAGGTAAGGGAGGCGACAGTTTGAGAACCTGCTATAGAGGAAGTTAGCGCACATATTCTACACATTTCCGCCGTTACAATTTTAGAACTAATTTTGCATGATTTTTATAAATCAAATGTAAAACAAACTAACTTTACATACACAACTAACAGCTCACCCCGCATCACTCGCGTTAATCCCTAGGCACGTTTTAACGGTTAGTATGGTATATATAGACTATATATTATATTAGCAGAACCCGCGGCTTCGCTCGCGCTAAAACTCATGCCCAATTTTACCCCCTTATGGATGTATTTCGAAAAATGCTAAAACACGTATTTGTTTAATTAAAAAATTCTGATGATATTTTTTTGGGTTTTATTAAAACGTGTTTTCCCGTGGGAATGAGTTAATCTCCCACAGTAAATAGTAGCCTATGTCACTCTCCAGCTCTCCAACTATCTCCACACAAAAAATCACGCTAATCCTTCAATCCGTTTCGATGTGAAAATAAGACAAACAAAAAAACACACTTTCACATTTATAATATTTTATAATATTAGTATGGATTACTGCTCCGCTCCCTTGAGTAGTAGGTAGCATGATATTATATAGCCTATAGTCTTTCTCAATAGACTAATGCAAAAAGAATTAAGCGCATTCAAACAAACAAACAAACAAACAAACAAACAAACAAACAAACAAAACAAACAAACTCTGCCTCTTTATAATATCAGTAGGCATATATCGACGTTAGACGCCATAGAAAAATTCTTAAAAGTATTTGAAATAAAAAAAATATATTTGTAATAATATGCTTACAACACTGATAACACCTACACTTACCCTATTTGTTTTTTTTAAATCGAAAATAAATATATATTGTAATTTTTCATACAAGTACATTAATAACTAAATGCTTATCATTACGAATCTTAGTACTAATTATAAGCAATTGTACCGTCACTCGTCACGCTAGGTCATCTGCTTTTTTATCGTAAATTTAAATCAACCAGTATTTTCACAACGCCATAGAAAAAATGATATCAATCGATCTTATATTACGGTCAAACAATTGTAGATAATATTTATCATAATCACAACTAAGTGGAAATATTACTATCATGGCTATCATGGGATTATATATATGTTAATAGATAATAGTCTAGAACCCCATACAAAAAAAACAGTCATGAGGACTGCCGACAGAAGTGAAAACTTAAAACTATAAACAAACAGTTGTTATTTTTGGATATTGACATTAATTGTTTGAACTTAAATTAAAATTCGTAAATTAAAAAGTTTACATTTATCTGGTTTTGACATCTATCGGCACTCAGGTGATAGCGTTAACACTTCACGTGACCATGTCGATGACGACTTACATGAATTTACTCCCCAGCCAAAGCTGCCTATAGAAGTTTTAACTCCAAAAATTATTTTTAATTAATTAGAACCACAGGGTAGTTCTACACTGGTGAGTTAAAAATGTTTATTTACTGAGGAAAAGTTTGAAGTTAATCTTAAAATTTATGTTGTATGAAGCTGTTATATATCGCTGCGTTGTTTTATTTATAGGTACTGAAACTTGTTTGCTAAAATATTTACGGAGAAGTAGGCATAAATCATTCTCATATGTTATATATCTGCACCGTACTATGTACTTTACCAGCTAAAATTACATTAATTTTATTCAGTGGGGAGCAGCGGGTAGCTAAATAACAGCGCAAATGAAACCCAAACAGTTGTGAACAGCGCTAAAGAACAAAGGGTGTGCATTTTTTAGTTTAGTTATTTTACCGTCGTCTGGTTGCCATTTTCTTCATATGAAATTATATATATATATATATATATATATATACATATATATATATACAATTTCAAGATTGTAATCTTGTTTTTGTTCTACGAACACTGTAATAATTATAAGAATTTTTCTTACGCTTATGATCATGAGAGATCATTATCATCTGTCATTATCTCGGTTATATCATCTTCGTGCACATTCCTTGCAGTTTAGACAAAATATGCTGAGGCAAAGGCAAACGTGATGATTTCCAATACTAACATGTATTTTATTTACCTCGCACAGGAATCGAAGGAATAATCGTAAATTGTATTATGATAAGCCAATTCATGAAAAAAATAAAATTTTCCTCGGTAGCTACATTTATATAGAATAATATAACAATTTGTAAACGCCTTTAATCCCTTCAAAAATAAATCGAAATTTTAACAATGAAACTTGAAGAAATAACATTAGAATTTAAGAAAACCTAACTTCACGTTCTAACTCTCTAATCTTACAATGTATACAGTATTATATACACGGAGAGAATACAATACACGGATTTACAATTTATTTTATTATTATTTGATCCACTAGAAAATGATCCTTCGCAGATATTATCTGTTAACTTTTAAAAAATATATCGCAAAAACTACCAATGAATTACTAACCTAAAAATTTAAAGACACGTTCAGAAACGATTTAAAAAAAACAATTTGCTTATATTATAAAAAAAATATTACGAAACAAAAGCGCGATGCCTTCATATGTCGTCATCTCAACACGGCTTAGTAACACAATTCACTAATCGCTCTGTAACATATTGTGTGCCGCGTGAAATATTAATATTTATCGTTGAAGACGCCAAAGAGGGTTCTATTCATCCCGAGGGAACCTGAATCGTTGGTTAAGTGTATAGAATGTAATCCCAACATTAGACAGTTCGGTGCACAAACAAAATTTAGGGGCGTGCTTACAACTATCTTATATAGGATTAAGGTTGTTTCGTAAGTATTTTTACTATCATAATGAAAAATATTATTAAATTACATAATAAAATCTGTATAAATAATATGAAATGCTATTTGACTGCTGCAAAGCATTCGAAACGTTGAGAGCCAAAAATCATAATAAATCCGCGAAAAAAATCCAATAAGAGATATTTAAAATGCATCAAGTAAATTAAAAAAATATTTACAAAAATAAAAATAAAACCGACTGCGTAAAAAAGAAAAAAAAATAAGAGAATTTGTTGACGAAATAACATAGTATTATGCAGTCGGAGACACACACACACGTAACACGTAACCCTCCTTTCGTCTTCGCCGCAGTCGGATAATAACTACAACACTAAAATATGCATATAAACGAATAAAAGGAATATAACTCTTTAAAATACCGATTCAAAGGAGGAAAAACGTTTGATGAAAATTCTAAGCACTTGTCTATTTAAATCCTCGTCAAGTTTAGCAAGAAATATTTTATTTAAATTAAAACACGTTTAAAATAACGTCCGCACTTATAACGTTATGGCACTTGCCGTCGGTCTTTCTCCGCCAGAATCCGATGTTGACCCAGAAAGCCTCAACTGAGAGTAGAAAATATTGCTTCTAAAATACACCCTAGCATGGCACGTTTTGCAAACAACATATATATATACTTTTCCCGCAATTTTGTCTACAATCTCTCAATGATTTATGGAATTGAGGAGTATTGGCGAAATTGGTCCTGCCGAAGCGGTTACGCCGATATTGAATTCAGAATTCATCTTGAGAAAGTTTGATTTATTATATCTATCATTACCAAGGCTTTTGTACGACCTTGTCCAATGTCAACAAACGAATTTTTTTTGCCTAGCACCAAAGAAAACTAATAAAAATTCTTACATAAATATGGTAAGATATTAGATATTTTATTTTTAGTACATACTAAAATGTTTCGTAAACGTAAAATTGGGTTATGAACTTAACATTTATAGAAAAACGTATTTAATTCGATATACCGGCAAACTGAAATGTTCCTTATGATTTTAATAGAAGAATAATGGATTTTTTACTTAAGTAATGGTATTTCTTCTATAATAAAGGAAGTTAGATTGAAGAAAAAAATACTTTTGCAATAAAAACTAACCAAATCAAGACAAACAGGCGAAAACAAACAACGCTTTCTCTTTCATGGGCTATGAAAAACCACGACATTCATTACTAGCATACACTAATGTCCATAGAGGCCTTCAAATTCAAGTTTGGAAGCAGCCAGTGGCACCCGCATCAGTTGTGTGTCGACCGCCGTGCCGAACGTACATACTTCTCGCGCAAGCTACCAATCATCCCTCGTGCTTTTTCAAAGTGGCGAAAGTTTAAGTGTACTTGAAGTGTCTTAGAAATTCCTAAAAGATATAGTGTATGCTGGTTTTGTGATGGTTAACAATTATTTTGGCGGGAAGTACACTGAGTCTACAGTGTTAGCGTAAATGCCGTTGCCGAGGTAAATATTGACACTGGACGAGATTACGACGAGGATTCCTCACTATTGTGTCCGTTTCACGAGTGTTTGCAATGCTGTCGAAACCGCTGCTTCAAATCGCGGTGTTCTTGCGGAAGCAATTGATTTATTAATAACTTACAAACTTGAAATTTCTGCTAAAATATTTAAATAAAAACTATTTAGAAAAGTAAAGATATCAAAACTTAGGTTCATAAAAACCAATATTATAGTCATGCGATTTCGTATTCCATCTCAAAGTGTTATAAGATGTATTCAATATGTAAATTCCTAACTCGCGACTACAGAAACGGTTGGTGCCTTCCCGCGGCCGAAGGCTAGTTTATACAAAACGTACCTTAGCGTTTATAGTTTAGCTTCCAGACGTCCTTACGTAAGCTTTTAGCTACACCCCGCCCCCACTTATGTAACCGCTCGATTTGAACTAAACCTTATTTAATCATTTCAAATGTTAAAATAAACTATTAGAAGAAAGTGAGATCCTTTTACGATTGAAGGAAAGGAAGATTTACGAGCGCCGCGATTGTCCTTGACACGAGTTGTCTCGTTTTCGCTTACACCGCTTATTGTTTTCACAAGCACTGAACAAACATTGCAGTAGGAAATGAAACAAAACATGTAGGCTTGCAATGTAGGTCATTGCAACCTTGAAAAATTTATCCGCGAAATAATTATCATAACCCGCGGATTGGAACTGCCGCGGAATCGATCGCTTTTACTACACCAGATGTTTGAGAGGAGCCTGATGCACTTGAATATAATCTGAATAAATTACTGCATACGAGCCAAATGATTATAGGTACTATTTATAATAACTTTATTCAGCCCTTTTTAACGCCCCACTGCTGGGCACAGGCCTCCCTTCAGTACTAGGGGGATCAGGCCATTATAATACAAAATTACAATTTATGAGTAAAATGAATTTAATAAATTTTTGCGTGTAGTTTTAAGCAATTATATAAATTCATTAAATAGTACTAAAAATTAGTAAATATGAAGCAACGAATACAAATTTACGTTAGTCACATTAAGCACAATTAATACTGCTACTTTCTTAAGTAAAATATGATTTAAAAAGGAAACAAGTAATTATATAAGCTTTTTCATGGCATAACAATTTTAAATTCTACTATCGATATTGTCAATAATTTTCAACTTAAAAATTTCACCGAATTCGAAATCATTTTCAAAGTAATTAATCTATCCTTAAAAAGGAATTCTTTTTTTGATTTTTTTTTTTGAAAATCACACGAAATAAAAACCGGTTTACAATTGGCAAAAATATCGCGTAGCACAGGCATAAAAAAACATTGAGTACCTCATCCATTTATTTTTATTTTTTGTTAAAAATCAGTGAAAATAATCAAATTACTTGACTTGTCTAATATGCTTCTATCCGATTGCTAATATCAGAATGCAATAGAGGCTCAAATCCATCAGTAGAGACTTCCGGCGAGTACAAACATTCCAAACGAGAGAGAAATTACATTCGAGCTGTCGAGATCTTTATTTGGAATGCATCTCGGCCGAATCGATAGTAGTTAATGGAGGGAATTTCCAAACAAAAAAGACCGTCACGAATTGTTACTAAACTTTAAAGTATCTCGACATAACTGTTGTTCTTATATTTATTTAAATATAATGAATGTTACAACATCTAGATAAAATTTTACCATATTTGTAGTAACTTTCCTAATACGACGCGTCTAAACGAGAAAAAGGTTTAGTAAATTAAATTTACGTAATAACTAATAAATTTTAAAACGAAACTTAAGGCAGTGGTAGGCCATTGGTAACGCTGTCGCTTGGGAAACCGAGTGAAGCGGATTCAAATCCCGGGTCTCGCATCTCTGATATTTTCATGTGCGAATCATTTCCAACAACAAATGAAGGAAAAAATCGTGATGAAATCTGCATGTCTGAGAGAACCTATCAAATTTTCGAAAGACATGTGCAGTCCACCAATCCGCACTTGGTGGATGATTTGGCAGCGTGGTGGATGATCCCCCTCGTATTGGCCCGTGACCAGCAGTGAGATATTAAAAAGGACTCAATACTTTTAAAACAAAATTTAAGTTTAAAAGCTTATGATAACCTTATTCAGTAAAATTATTATCACACAATTCTGAAACACAATAATATTCATAATTCAAATGTCGGAAACGAAAGGTCAACAATAGAGTCAAGAGCTATGCGGCCTAACGAAACTCATTTCACGCATAATGCACACAAAACTCACTGTATTACTGATTCATACAGTCGCATTCAGAAACTTTGCAAAAATAAACACTGGTATTGTATGGCGGAATATTTTCATGTTTTCCAACTCGATTGAAAACGTCCACAAGCATTTAAACCTGTAATATCACAAATTAACTTGCAAGAAAGACAGTAAAAATGCACACAGCGTAAAAGAAGCAACCTCACTCGTCCCGATAAGACGTGAAACGTTTCAAACAAAAGGATTAAAACTTTCCGTTACAACCCACTTCGAATGTATTTATTAACTACTTGTATAATATGTATTATATATATATATATATATATATATATATATATATATATATATATATACACTAAGATATAGGTTCGAGCCTGATGGAACTTCTCATCAATAATATTAACAATTAATTTTGAGTTTTCTAACTTCTAAAATGAAAAACTTTTTCCCCTATTTGACCTGTTGAGAGATGATTTAAAAAAAAAAATGATTTATGAACGTAGCCTTTGTCATTTAACAAGCTTTCGTACAAAATCTCATGCTGCTAACTCAAGCTTAAGGCTTCGCATTAACTAAAGAAAAATCTTAAATGATTAGATTATAATATATTCTCATACTGTGCCAATCAGGTAGCTCACGTATTACCTTTAAATATAATATTTCACATTATATTCACAAACAAATGTAATGATAGCAAACAAAATACATATACGTAAAGTTTAATTAACATATAACGAGATAAAATAATTTGTAGACTTCTCCAACTTCGTACAATCGTAAAACCAATTTAACCCAATTTCATTCCCCGTTCCGCTGAAGTTTCATCTTTATATTGAAAATTGTTTAAGAGTTCCGAAATTACATAAAATATTATAGAAACACAAAGAAATATGTAATATATAAAAATATGTGTAATATATAATAAATCTCCATTGGATTTTGAGATATTAATCACAAAATTCTTCGAAGGAAAGGAAATATAAATGAAATTAAATACAAAAAAAGCGAGCTAGATTATTTGCTTTGCGATAAGTGCACACAACGCTTGTCCTTGGACTCACAATATCGCCTCGTTACTGTAACGAAGGCTGCAGAAGAGCTTGTCAGTCACACGTGCACACCTAAGTAGGCAATTTTGTGGCCAAATATTACTTTCAAAAATGAAAAGATATAATAAAATCTGAATATAATCTCAATATATCAGTGGCGAAGGGTGAAATTTTAGCAGAGTTAAGCCGTTCCAAAAATATACAATTTTTATATATGTATGTATATATATATATATATATATATATATATATATATATTTATTCCAAAAGAAAATTTATACATTTAAAAAATTAAATGTATGTAAAATTATGGCAAAATAATTTTAAGGTAAAACGTCTTGTATGAACGCTTCGCCACTGCAATATATACATAAATACTTGCTGAATATATATATATATATATATATATATATATATATAAAAGTTCGGCAAAAATCCTAAAACAATATTGTACATCGCCTAAAAAAACAATATGTCGTATATGTACAAAACAATAGAAAAAAAAAGAAAAAAGGGCGACATGGATATCAACATTATTATGTAAAATAAAAATGCGATTAAAGAAACAAATATGAAAAAGGAAAGCATGACCACGTATCAGCCAACAAGACACTACTGTTGACTGAAGTACGCTTCGGAATATTTATGTAAAGCTGATATAGTATTTTAACTTCCCGCTTTATCATACTATCTACGAGTATATAATTGCAATTAAAAACTATTCATTAGTATGCGCATCTGCATGCATCTGAAAGCAAGTGGACCCGATTTAGTTATTTATTGTCTTTCCTTATTTATTCTATATTTATAAAAATATCTAAATATATTCCATAAAAAGAAAATATCCCATCAATCACCCGCGACTTGTAAAGACAATCAGTTGTCTTTACAGAAATCTTTTCTTTCCGAAGATTGTCTTTAGAAGGCGCGGGTTGAAGTTCTATTGCTCATTCATTTTTTAACCGGCTTTGAATAGAAGTTTCTTGTGTATTTTACGCGATTTAAATTACTTTTTTTCAATAGCCTACGTCAAAGGTAAAAGTTTTAGGTCTAGTCCGATATATTTTTAAATTTATAAAAAAAATTACAATAATTTAGTTTAACGTAATTTTGAAATCGGTGTACTTTCGTTTTAGTTTACAGCGACTTTACTTGTAATATATATTCATGAGAATAATTTATCACAAAAGGTCATTTCTAATGTACGACTTATTCTATTGCTATACACGTATGCTTATAAATCAAATTATTAGTGACCGCGGCGAGAACCAATAACATCGGAACCATTAAAAGTAATTATATCTCGCGTGCACGATCCATTTATTAAAGACAATAATATCAGTTCGAATATAAAAGTTTAAAAACATGTCCCAAATCACCTCCAAGATTAATATCTTGAAACATTCAACTATACACTTAATACTAAATTAAGCTACTTGTTACGTGATATCTTCGTCAATTATGAATCGATTTTCAAAATTATTTTTTGTATTATTAGGTCCCATATAAATATCAGGAAAAAGAAAAGATAGGTAAGAGTGGAACTTTGAATTCAATGTTCGATTTTAGATTGATTTTAATGAAAAAAAAAACTCCGACATTAAACTTAATACTTATTGGTTGATTGATTCAACTTATAGTATACCTAATTGCTAGATTTAAAAGTAAAAATTATAAAGATAAATAAGTAAAAGGAATCATAATGGAGAGCATGTTCATAAACATGTTACGTAATGATATAACAGTAATTTAACCGTTCTGACTTTTACACGCGAATACATTAATACATAACCAAAAAAATTAAATTATTTTTCCATATTAAGAAACAATTCACGACGGAAGTCAAGGTTTTGCTGAATTTAACAACTAGCTAGGTTCGTTCACTGAAAATAACCTTAATAAATCAGTAACCTCCCCTCTAACCTTCGAAACATTGATGTGGAAGCCCTTCGAGCCGCAGCATGAATCTGTAATGCCAACCCCCAACGGCCGCCTCGATACCGACCAATCGCGTCGCGACTGACAACAAAACATAAATAAAATATATACAACCTTATCCGCTTCTCAATTACTCGTATTAGTAATTACAATTTCTTCGATACACGTGTCTGCATGCTCTTATTTATGTTTCAATATCCAATAATCCTGATTTATTTCAAAAAGAGCAATTTGTTTTTTTATACTTTTTTTGTAATTTTCAACTAGAAGTTTGACTAAATACTTTGTCCGTAATAATATCTATGTCACTTTATTAGTATAATGAAGCTGGGAATTCTATAATAAAAAATAATTTTCAGAATTGACCTCTTCCATCCGAACTTACAAAATTTCTTTCTTATAAAAAATAAAAACTTTTATAACTATCTTTTCCGGATTTTCTCGCGGTTTTATTTTGATTTTTTGTTGTCCACGTTTCAAATGCTTCATAGCAAATGTATTCACGGAGAGACGAAAGTCAAAAATCTCAAAAAAAAATACGAAAAATACAGTTTCATTTAAAATATTCGCGTAAATATAAAAAAAAAACTAATACCATTAATACAATCTGTGCTTACAGTACATTTACATGTTACGTACACGTCCATCGACTTCCTCTATCTAGCATAGGGTTGTTTTTCATAAAGATTAATTAATGAAGGAAGACAATTCTAATGATATTCGGTAAAATGAAGTTGATTACTATTTCCAATTGAGATAAGTCGGCTTAACTATTGTTTAATCAGTTAGGGTGCCGACGCCTTTGAAGTTTGTAACGCGATGAGATCATGGTGTATAGACACATAGTGTCATGCATGAGAAACGTATAGGGTGAGTATATACGGAATATTGTAAGCCTAGCCATAATGAAGTAAATATCTTTTTCATTTTATAAACTACTTTGATCATGTTGTTAAGAAATCCATTGAATCTCGTGAAATCTATAATTTTAAAATATATCCATTGCAATGTCAAATATATCCAGCCGTATCTTATTATGTTAAATGAGCAATTCTCGTTTTATAATCTCCTATATATAGTAAATTTATTTATTCTTGAAAATCGGTCTAACGATTTCGATCAAATTTTGTATTTAGATAAGGTTTTACTTTTTAAGTTCATCTATATACTTTAAAAAAACACGACTTTATAAAACGCCGAGCGAAGCTCGATCGTCCAGGTACTAGTATATTAAGTGAAATTGCTATTCAATGCCCAAATTACATGTATATTTTATCATATAATAGTATAAATGTGTCCGTTACGTCCAGATTATTCTGTATATTTCGATAACAGTACGTGGTGGGTTTAGATAGTTGACATGATAATTGGCTATGGTCACCGGACTTGCGTAAACACGTGTGTATCAATGATTAGCGCGTAGTCGTGGGACGAGTGGTAGGTGTTATATTTGTTTTTATTCTACCATTTGTTAACATCTTCTAACGGAAACATTACTAAAATCTAATGAACTTATTCAGTACTAGCATTACCCGCGGCTCCGCCCGCGTTCAGATGACCAAAAAGACATTCTTAGGTTTTACATATTAGTATACTCTTATTGCAGTTTTTGTTTTTTTTCTCAGAAATAAGACATTTTCCCGCGGTAAAAAGTATCCTTTAAGTTGACCCGGATAACCAGCTATCACCATACTAAATTTCATCAAAATCCCTCCAGTGCTTTTTCTGTGATGCGGTAACAGATAGACAGACAAAAATTCTAAAAACTATAGATTCGTCCTCTGTATCGATAATAATGTCTATTTCAATAAGATTTTCTTATATAAAAAATATATAATATATAAAAAATATGTAATGTACAGATTCGGCTTAGTTACAATTTTATATACTATTATAAAAAATAATATAAATATGTCAATGCGATTTTCTAAAAATACAACATACTATTCCGACGATGTCATCTACGAGTACAACAAAGAAACGTCCATCGAGCGAATCGATCCGTAACTTTTACAATGATAGAAAAACTAGCGAAGTTACACAAAGTACTACATAAAATAGCAATATACCGCTTGCACACCGGGTATTGAGTTTGAATGTCGATAGGGAAGCAACATCTGTGCTCACGTACATACGTGTCGTATAAGTTTCAGCAAGGAAGTGGTAACGCCATCGAAAGTTCATGTAAAACGTGTTTTCTTTATACTCCTATTTTTCTAATATAAAGTTACAATACACTCAACAATATGTAGTAATCTTTACATATACCTAATAAAATTCTAACCGAGTCGAATCTGGACATTGAAATATTTTTTGGAAAATCTTATTGAAGTAGTCATTATTATAAAAAGGCCCAAATCTATAGTTTTAAAAATTTTCGCCTGTCTGGAAACGCATCACGAGAAAACCACTGGACAGATTTTGTTGAAATTTAGTATGATGATAACTGGTCATCCGGGTCAACATATAGAATAAGTACATCTCTTCTCAAATTCTTGACTGGTGATATATATTTTTATTACATAATAATAAATTTCCTTGAGAAAAATTCTATACGTTATGTATATTTCGTGTGTATAATAGTTAAGTCAATAAAATATTTTACTTTATTATTTAAGGTCAAACACGCTATGCAAGCACAAACTGTGCATACATTGAAAGTCCACATTTAAATCGAATAAGAACGTAAAATAATTTACGTCTTGATTATCTTATTAAAAATAGTTATTGCCTTCTTTAAAACAGCATAGAATAAAATCATTAAACAAAACATACATTTATATATTAAAAGCTGTTCGCGCTCGTTAAAATACACAAAATAATATTGATTTCCAGTAAGCACTAATAAAAACTTATTATATACATTTATTAAATACTTTTGTTAATAACAAAAAGATAGAGCCGAGTCGAAAACGTTTAAATCGTAATTATATTTAATCGTACGTAATAATCGTATTATTTTAATCGATATCTCCAATATAACATTGATAATGGATTTAGTAAAAATTAGGCCATTTGACGAGTTCAGGCAGACAATAGGGAATGACACAATTTTTTTTTGTTTTTTTTTTTGTACTGGTAACAAATTGCATTCCCAACCACTAGTTTTTACCTAAACTCAACAGATATTTCTAAGAATATCTTTTTATTTTTGGCCAAAGCAAAAAGAATTGAAAATGTCCATGAATACTATAAGGAGGATTGTCCAAAATTGTACATAGTTGAAACTTACTGCATACTTTGATCTCAATAAAAATATTAAAACCTCTAAACTTTTAATTGTTATTTTTTTCATAATCTATTCACTAAGACATTCCTGTTCTTTGCCCGTTCACTTCATTTGGTTGTACGAATCTAAGCTGATCTTAATAGCCGAGCGTTGTTTGTGAACACTGCTTACTGAGCGCCGCAGATGTCAAATAACACGAGTGATTGGGAGACGTCGTTGCATATTAATGATTTGCCATTGATCGGCGCTGCGCTCGGCCGCATTGAACGAAAGGGCATTTAATAACCTATTTGAGCAATAAGCGAGTCGTGACCAGAATTTACACATTCAATTTTCCTTACATTTAGCCCTACATGGTCGATCCAAGATTTAACTATGATCCAAAGAGGTTTAAGTCTTACACTTGAACGTGTTTACTAATAATACTACTATGTAAATATTCCATGGTGTCTTAAAATATTAGATTCGTTTGAATAATTCGCAGTCTAAGTGTTATGATGAACAACATAACAGACTTCTTATAAATAATTTACCACGAACTCACCATCTTTTAGATAAATAGGATTCTCTAGCCTTGGCAACGGGAAAATTATTATAATTTCTGCAATGGATTGAATTAAACTTTCATAACGGCGTATGCAGTTGTACATCTCGATCATGAATGATTTACGGCTCCGACTAAAAGCCAGGGCGAATACTCATTAATCAAAATTCTGTTTGGACCCAGTTATTGTAATTAACTATCGAATTTCGTATGAATTTATGCATTATTTTAGTATTTGTCGTCACAAATAGGGCTTTGTTATTATTACATTTAATGAATATATGTTGAAAATTGTATTTTTCTGGCCCCGAACAATATGTAACATTTTACATCCACAATAAATGACGTAGGTACGTTTTGTTGGCATTTACAAAATGTCGTTGATTCCCCTAGAGATTCCCTGTTAGCGATCAATTTAATTTAACTCACCAAGGTTAAGAAATGCCCAACGAGTAATATAATAAAGTACTTAGTAAATTCAGTTCGGGCAGTTTTTTGTTATGCACGTCCTTTGTTTACAGAAATTGGAGAAAAATTTTCAACATCGTTTTCAAATCTGTCATCCACACCCCTCTTTGGATTCAAACTAATAAATTCATAGAATCAATTTGAATAATAAAAACATATAACCGAACTTAATAATCCAAAACTAATATACTCTTTGTTACAGGTGTTGGTTGCATCAGAAATGAAAAGTGTGTGTGAACGTAGAATGTGTAAAACGATCATACTTTTTAGTGCATATAAAACGCGAGTGGTGTTAAAAATCGAGATAATGTGCGTGTAAAGTTCGACCACGACGTCGAATCAATCGGAGTGGGGGTCGCTGGCGACCACGCCCAGCGATGGTATGGACGTTGTACTGGGTAATGAGAGTGACGAGTGGTGGAACGCGACGGAGCAGGCGGTCACAACCGACCTGTACAACTTTTGGGCATGGAGCATCGTGGATGGAGCGCTCATGCTCCTAATTGTCAGCGGCAACACGCTGACCATCCTCGCCGTCACTATGAGCCGCCGCCTGTCCTCGCTCGTCTCCAACCAGTTCGTGCTAAACCTAGCCGTATCCGACCTAATGGTTGGGCTCACTCTGCCTTACCATCTGGTCTTCTACCTCAGCGACGATTTCGGAAAAATCAAGTGGTCGTGTTTAATGAGGTTTATTCTTATAATACTCGCGTGTCTCGCCTCCATTTACAACATCATCGCCATCGCTGTAGACAGGTAAGGATATTTGCTCATGTCATAACTTTATGGCAAATCCTATAAAATCAACATCTGAAATCAATAAATTCTACACGCGATGTAAAAGTTTAGGTTTAGCCAAGTAATAAAATGTCTAAAATCTAAAATCGTCTAAGAACATGTTACTTGTACTAACTGATTGTAATCATTTTTTTTTCAGATACATAGCTATAGTGCACCCCTTACACTACAGTCGCTATTTGACGAAAGTGATCACACGATTGCTGATGAGCACTACCTGGTCGGTGGCAGTTTGCATAAGCTGCATTCCCATGTTCTGGAACGACTGGCACGACGGTGTTAGTTGCGAAATGAACATGGTAAGCGAACCAAATATTCTTATTATCAAATTTTCGTCGCATATTTTCCTTAAGATATACACAGAAAAACCATTGTAAATTATCACACCGTTCAAAATGATGTTTGTATATTTAAACGTAAATTTCAATTAAGTTTCTTCATATATTTTCAAATCGTTGTTTATCATGTTCCAGGTCGTTCCAAAAACGTATACGACGAGCATTCTAGCGCCGATGTTTTCACTCATCTGGATGGTAATGTTTATATTGTACTGGAGGATATGGCGCGAGGCCACTTGCCACGCGCGCCGCATGCGGGCCAATACGTGCTGCCCCACTGGAGCCAATGATTGGAAGAGCATACAGGTAAATTAACTATTTAACCTATTCTTCCCTAACTTTTTGTTCTAAGTAAAGCTATTTTAACTCTTCGACTCAAGTTACAATACTAATTAGCAATTACCTATAAATATAGTCTGTTACTTTATCAACCTAATTAATTTGCATTATAAAGTTTATAATAATTGTGCTTTAATTTTCAGGTGGTCCTACTAGTTTTAGGCTCCTTCTCCATTTGCTGGATGCCATTCGTCGTAGTAGCGTGCGCTCAAACACTACCTGTCGCAAACCTGCACAATCCCATCTTGTACCGCCTAACATCATCACTCGCCATGTCTAACTCTGGTATTAACCCACTTATCTATGCGTGGAAAAATGCGGGATTTCGAGCTGCCTTTGCCAAATTACTGCGTTGTAAGAGACCTGATACCTCGGAATATCGCGGGTCTCCTGCTCCTGAAAGAAAACGAGGTTCAGTGGCTCTGCGCGAGGGCTCTATAACAAGGACAACACCTAGCGCCCTATCTACTATGGGCGGCAGACCGGCACGGCTACTGTATGTGGAACGTGAAGCTGATACGGCCAGATGCCGAATCATAGAAAACGCCGGCTACATCGATTCAGAAAGGGGTGACTCCAACCCGTCTTACGCTCCAGATGGCCCGACGCCGGTGCACAGGGCGACGCGGCCGCCTGACGTAGTGTAGTGTTAATATGAACAATAAACGTTCTGTGGGAAACGTGAAACGCTTCTAGGATTTAAAATTGTTAGTGAGTGTAGGTACTCCACTTGCATTAGGTACCTACCTGTTCAAGTCTACGCTCAAGTTTATGAAAGCTTTATTGTTGAATTTTTATTGAAAAATTCTAATAAGTTCCCTGCCATATGGAAAAAAAAATATAAAGATATTCTCTGTCATCTACATTGAGATGTTTAAATAACGATAATACTAAAATGTTTGATGTAAAATAAAATATATATATTTAACAAAATGTATTGTTGGCTTTTATTTAATTGTGTGTCATTTAAATTTAGTAATATATTATAACTAAATATATATAATACTTTCTTGGATTTACGCGAATGTTTGAGATTTTTAAATAAAACTATCTTTTCGGATTATTTCGCGGATTTATTATAAATATATAATTAAAATATATTTATAGAATTATATTATTTTCAAAGTCAAGAACACTTTGAATAAATTTGTAAAGTATCTAGTCTTTGTAGTCTGTGAATGTTTTAATTTTTTTTTTATTATTTTATTATAATAAATGTAATGGTTATTTTATAATAATAATAGATATTTAGGAAAGATATGTATACTTCATGGAATTTTTAAACATATTAATTACAATAAGTAGAGTTAACGCCATCTACATGCTAGCGGCAGAATTGAACTACGTTCGAAGAGGGCACAACAAAATACACTACCTAATACTTTAGACAGTGGCTATAGAGGTCGCTATAACAACACAATTAAAAGAAAAAGCTATGTATGTATTATTAAAATGAATAATTGGTTTGTTAACATTAAAAACATCAATATATATTTAAATTTGTGTAAATATTGAAAATATAAAATATATTAAATAATAATTAATAATTATACATAAGAGTTCTGTTTAGTTTAGATTTACTAATCATAAAAGAGATCACCTTCAATATTTTAGTAAATAAGAATAAATTTCTACAACTTTAGCAAATAAGCATGACTATAAACTCTACTGTACTTATTTGCACACTTGCGAGTTGCGACTCACCATCGCTACGCTTCGGGTATGTATCTAGACAAAAACAATATATCTCTGTACCAAATTTCATCCGGATCTGTTCAGCCGTTCTGGCGTAAAAGAGTAACAAACATCCATACATCCATCCATCCTCACAAACTTTCACATTTATAATATTAGAAGGATCAATGACTCGCTATCAAACAAAACATTTTCAATGTGTTAATGTGAATGTGTGTTCTTATGTGAATGTACATATATATGTGAAGATATATGTGAAGCTATAATTTAAAACTAAGATACAACTAAAAAGTTGTCTTATCCCTTAGAAAATTCGTAAATAAAAATTAAGGTAACCATAAAAGATATTGCTTTTACATTTTTATTATAAATAAACTCTTGTTGGATATTATATGTAAAATTCGATAGGAACCACCTTATAACAGCTATTAAACAATCTAGAGTTGCGTCGGTCATTGTGGTATCAATACCATCTTGCGACTTCATAACTTACTTTGTCTAATTCTGCTATCAGAATAAAAGAAAAAAAATAAAACATATTTATTACTCCACATCCTAATGGCATAAAAATAACTGCAACTATTATTTATTTTTTATTTTTTAAAAACCATCATGGCCTGTATTTGATAGAGAGTAGAGACACATTTCTTTACTACATCTGTCGTAGGTTCGATTCCCTCCACAAGTATTGAAATTGAACCATTGCCCTTATTTATACATATGTTTTTTCCAGGTTGGTTAAGACCAAAAGCTAAGTTGGGTACTGACGTTTTATCGATATAATATTTCGATACTAGAGGAAAGTGAAAGTGAATGTTATTCCGTTAAATTATGAATGTTCATAAAATCATAAAATAGAACATCCTAATGCCGGGTAAATAACTGTAAAATTATATATTTATAAATTATAAAAATAAAAAAAACCTTGATAGGAATTATAAAACAACAATAAAAACATTATATGCTCTTGTCGTGTAAAACTAAAATGTGAATAAAAAAAAATTGAAGGTTGCGTAGGTAATAATAGTTAAAAACTTTGAATAAAGTAATCTTATACTCGTATTGTCATAACAGAACACTTACCTCAACACCAGTGACGCCGAGAGCTGTTACCAAATTGGGAGTCATCCTAAAAGGCACCTTCTCCGGCACGCGCAGGGTCTTTCCCTTTTCGAAACACACATTATAGTCAATATGCACCACCTCACCAGATGTTAAGTCCACTAACACATTGTCTAAATGTCTATCTCCTAAACCGATAATGTAACCAATTGCGCTCATTACGGCTACTGAGTAACTGTACCTACGTGTCATTTGCCACCACTGTTCGGGGTTTACGCTACTGCACCACAACTCTCGCCAAAGCAAATCACTGGGAGTCTCCGCTGATAATTGTTGCAACACTTGCTTCAAGATCGACACAGGCCACTCCTTTCTGTTTTCAGTTGATATTCCTGCTTCTTTTAATAGTGGATTCAGTTTACTATAGAATATTTCCGAAGGGCGAAGCACGTTGACGGTCTTATTCGTCTTTGCCGATTGAATGGCCGCTTCACGGTTTTGCCAGCGTTTGTATAAGGCAAACAGAGGTGTTACGTTGTCAACCCAACTAATGAGACCTGATCTAGGTCCAAGTGGAATAACTGAGTAATGTCGGGCTCTGTATGTTTGATTATCGTTATTTTCTGAATCACGAGCCAACATTGTGTTCGTTATTGATAGCAATTGCATTATTCTTTCGTCTAAATGTAAGTCTTCCAAACCTTTGAAAAGGTACGTGTAAGGTTTACCATCAGAACCATAAAATATTAATTTTTTTGGCCTAGTCTTAGTAGGTAGTATAGCGACATTATTTTCAATAGATTTAATAGTAATTCTTACCGTCCTCTTATTTGTGTGTAAACCAGGCATCGTAATCACTGTATCTTTCATCTCTGCTAATACAGGACTAATATCAGACATTTTTAATATGTAAAACGTTCTCTTATTTACTTTTTGTTGCAATTTAATTTGTAACTGCTTAAGAGGCGCCCACGATTCTTGCGGTTTTTCTGGATTCGATGGATTTTTTAATTTATCAATAACGTCAACAATAATTGCTTGGAATTTATTTTGGAACGCAATTTCATGTGGAGTTTCTGGCTCCGCTGATGTTACTCTATTAAGCTGTTCAAGAACAAATACGATGGGTTCGAATATGATGCGGTGTTTTTCCTTAATAAGCTTTTCTTTTTCCTCTGGAGTCAAATTTGAATTATTCTTCACCTTTGTAATTTCAGTCTCTAATTGAACGAGACGTTTGCTAAACTCGGTATGATGCTGCACTAATGTCCCCAGACATAATTCATCCCACAACAAGTTTATTCTCTGCAATTCTTTCACTAATAATTTAACCTGCAATATAGTTTCTGGAGCTTGTTTAGCAAGTGTCTCTACCATGTCTAAGAAACATGAATTCAATTCGTTATTGACCACTTTGTCACTAGCTGAGTCTTCTAAATCTAAGTCGTCGTCACTATCGGCATCGTCGTTAGATAAAAATGATCTGGGGACGTGTAGCTCAGTTAAACTATTTTGTTCATTTTCTACAGCGCCGACCACAGCTGGGAACGTAATAAGATGTGGCGTATCTTCAGCTAATCTGCATAACAAATCAGAAACACATTTTCTTACATACGTTTCTGGATGGTTAAGCCTTGAAAACAATTGAGGGATGATAACTTTCCACGGCTGGGTAGGCGTATTTGCCAAGCCTGATTCGAGAACTGTTTGTAATTCCATTGCATGTTTCACTATTAAACGCAAAAGTCTGAGAGTTGCATTAACAACAGCATTTTCCCCGCTGTGATTAATATAGTCTGAAGCACATATTAATTGCAAAAATTTGAAATATGCATCAGCTGACAATTCAAAATATGAAAATACTCTTTTCTGAGCTTGACGCCAGATGTCAACAAGTAGAGCGAGATGTTCAGGAAATGCGTTGTTTAAAGAGGGAACTGTGCGTAATTGATTTTCTATCATTTCCGATGTATTGATTTCATTCCAGTCAATGTCTTCTTCGTCACACGTCGCTTTCGTCTTAGATAATATCTCACAGACCGCCTCAAAATCTTGAGGTGAACAGCCTATCATTACACTTTCTATTTGAAGTTTGTCATTATCAGTAAGTTGTTCTCGAGTTTTGGAACTAAATTCGACCATTTTACGACCCCATCTAAAACACCAAGCCGCGAAGTTTGCCCAAGCTTTGGCTAGACCAGGACATTGATTTACTCCAAATTGTAATAATTTACCGACTGCTGAATCTGTCAAAGGAATTACGTTTTCTGATATATTATTATCTACTAATCCAATTTCTGGTAGGGCCGATACTAACTTTGCCAATGGTGAATCATTTTCTAAGATATTTTCATTTTCATTTTGAACCCATTTTGAAAGTGTCAACAATAATCTCGTTCCTTTTTCTCTAAGTTCATAATTTTGCTCTCCCATCGCTAATCTTTGAGAAAATCCAAGCGAAATACTTGCACATAAATTTATAGCACAAGCCTTCGATTCTTCTTTCGCGTATGTAACTTTGCATAATTCTGTTAATGCAGTAGCATTGTTTAGCGTCCATATATCAAGGTCATATGTATTAGAAGATAATAGCAAGACATCGCTTAATTCTTCCAATGTGTTAAGGTTTAGGCATAGCTGGAAAGCTGAATTGTTTTTAAAATGCTTTAGGAGTTCTCTTTTTGCCATAGCTAAGTTTACATTCTTCCTTGCACTTTTTATAACGTCTAGTCTTAAACATTCATTATAAAATACATTTTCATCAGTCATGTTAAGCTTCGTGAAAAATTGATTCCACCATAAAATACGAGTAAGGTTTTTCATTTCCGTTCCATAAACATGTTCCTTTACGGCAGAGGGCTTGAAGGGATTTGTTATTGCTTTTCCATTTTTCATTATATTAATTAAGCCATTATTAGCCAATTGCATCACAGCAACATCTTTAAGGAAATGAATAGCATTTGTGCGAGAAAACTCTTCTGCGCTTGAATTTAGCAAATCTTCACATTCCTGTAGCAATTTGTCGTATTTTTCATTATAATTATTATTGTAAATATTAATCGCCGAATATATTAACGTAGATTCAACTTTGTCAAGTAACCCCTGATAAGAACAAGCACTTTTAGATATTTCATTTGTTTCCACATCTAAAATATTCCAGTTACTGAGTTCCGGCATATCGTTACTATCTTCAAAATATTTTAAATCTGTAAATGACTCCCAATTTGTGTTACGCGTATTTCCTTCAGTAATATGTTTCCACTCCTCCATGTCATCCCAACTTTGTATGTTCTTATAACATTCAAAAATTTGCTCGTGGATGAATTTGTTAGCTTTTGAGTCATTCTGATTATCATTTGTTTCACTATCATCATTGACCTGGTTTGTATAGATCTTCTTGTAAAAGTCGGAAGCTAATTCAAATCTGAAGTTAGCTTGTTCAGCAGCGCCTTTAAGCCATGCCAATTTTAATTCAAAATTTTGTTTTATCCAGACGTATAGGCCATGCAAAACTTCAGGTTCATTGATCTTTACAAGAGCTCGCGCTGCATTCAATGTAATAGCTTCTACGTCGATATTAGTGCTGGAGGTAGAAGCGTTTTGCAATATCAACGAAGCGTGGTAAATGGCTGCTCCATAGTGACCGCTATATATACTTACAGCAAGTGCAGCAGGGCGAACTCTGTTATGCCATTCGCGACAGGTTGTCCAGTTAGTATAGAAAAATGTTTTTACAGGTTTTGGAACAGCTGGCAGTACAGTAGCCGTACCTTCCGCAGCATTGTAAGTGTACTTTTCTAAGAACATCATGAACTCCACAAGCCATCTGGCCCTTACTTGCTCAGCTACTACTATTTCTAATACGTTTGTATTTTCCCCAGCTACATATTTTGTCTCAGCCGAAGATATCTCTCTCGCTACTCCTTTCAAAATTCCTTCTATCTTTGTAAATGTTTCCTGTGGTTTACCTAATGCAGTGCGAAGTTTCAACGAAATGCATGTCTGGGCTAATTCTGAGAGTACCCAACTGACGCAAATAGAGGCAAAATTTGTTGCACACTGTCGGAAAAACAATAAATTATTTTCGTCCATACCTTGACATTGTAGAGGCCAAGAAGATATAAATATGTCTAATAAAAAGTTTTTATTTTCGAGATTTACTTGCGTGAGACAATTAATTATTGTTTTGAAGTGATGATTTGGTAATGGTGAAAAGGATCCTCTCATAAGATACTCTTTAAAAGAGTTTGATTTTGTGTCACAGTTTATAGCCAAACTATTTAATTTCCGGCTCGTAAATGTTTTCACCAATTGCTTGTCTAGTTCTTGCTGCACTATGTCCCATGGTAGTTCAAACAGAACCTTTTTACATGTATTTGCTAGTGTTTTATTTTGATGATCAATGTGTAAGGTACACAAAACTGCAATTGTTTTCAGTAAAAGCATATTCCACACCATACTTTTATTCCTGAGCAAAAAGTAAAAATTCTTTATTACCAGTAAGACTATGTCACTATCGAAACTGTGTGCCAATGTCAACATATTTGTTGTTAATAGAAGAAAGCCTTTTGATAAACTCACTATTGGCAAATAATTATCCAACTGGCAAAAAATATCAGATATCCATGTCAGAATAAGTATCAGAGTTTCATTTGGCATTTGATCATCAAGCACAATACTCAAAGTATTTAAGATAACAGTAAGATGGCCTGAAGTGGGACTTGAGCCTGAAACTTCACCCAGTGATAAGTTGGATAATCCAAATAAATCTTTTGCTCTTCCTTGAGAATTTGTGACTAAATCACTCGAAGCAATAAAATGATTGTTCTTTTTACAATGGGAGTAAAGAAGGTATAAAATAGCATATTGCAATGCGGGTCTCATTTTCATCAAAGTTTCATCATGGGGACACATTTTAATAGCTAGCAACTCCAAAATACTTGGTTGTAGAGCCCACATGCCAATTATTGAATTACTTGCATTGGCCAAATCCGATAAACATTGCAAATAAAATATAATATTTTTTTCTGCATCATCTTTTGTGTATTCCTCTGTATACTCAACTTGTATTATTTGCACATCTGGTACAAATGTAGAATAGGAATTTTGTATGTCACTCAATACATATTTATATGCTTCTTGTAAAAGTGGGATGTTTTTCAAATTAAGTAAATTACTGTAAATAGACATGATACCATTCAATATTTGGATGTTTTCAGAAAAGCACAGGGGACGTAGTAGTGATCCAGGACCTATAGTCTGGCTGATAAATTCTAAAGGCAGATTTGAAGCTATTTCTTTTATAGTAGCTGATATAAGGTTTATTATGCTGAGACACACATTTTCATCAACTTGTAAATAATTATTAATTTCCAAAGTTATAAGAGAAAACAAAGCAGGTTGACAGGAAGTAGACTTTGTTTGCAAATACTTTAAAAGTAACGTAATACATTCATTACCTGCTAAAATTAATTCCGATTCTGCATTTTCCGCCAGGGTTTCAACCATCACACTTAGAATTTTATTTAGTGAATCCGTCAAAAAAGACCATGTTACTGATTGTGAAACAGTAGGACTCAACAAGTTGCCCAAACTTTTAACAACTGTGTTGAAAACATTTAAAAATGATGAAATTTTTTGCATACAATCTTCAAACATGTTAATTTCTCCATCTTTATCACTTTTATTGGAATCCAAGTCATTACAGTAAGCAATCATATCTTCTACAAATTGATTCAAAAGATTTACTGAAAACCCTACATCTGCTTGCCAATGACGGCTCAGTTTAAATAAAGACTGCAGTGCAAAATCCTTTATTTTCTTAGGTTGAGCATTATCAACATGCCAGCCGACTAATATATCTACTGTATCAACAAAGTGGTTAGCAAAATGTTCAGGATAAGCGTTAGACATCAATATCATGGCATTTATGGCTGCCATAAAAACTTCGGCAGAGTCTGTAGCTTCAATAATAGTTTGTATCTTATCCAACATAACTTCTGCAAATTCCGTTAGATTTGGATTCTCGAAATCTAATTGAAATGTTTCTGAGAATGAGAGTACAAGAAGATGCTTAATTGAAGTGTTATGCACTGAATATGTAGATATAACCCAATCTAGATGCTTTCGAAAATCAGGCCCCATTACATAGCCAATTCTGCCCAATACCACTGCAGCACTCTCTTTTGTTTCAAGGCTAGGCGCATCGTATAGGACATCTAACAATGATTCCACTAGTATATCATATGATCTTCTAATATAGCGTGAATTTTCAGGCATCATCACAGCATCTTGAAGTTTGCTGCATATCGTAAGAGACTTTTCGACGTCAACCTCGGCACACAGACGACGTAAAAGCTTAGAAATACGCGGGTCCTCGGGTAGATTTACTACCAGGTCTGATCTCTCATAAAATTTGTTATTATTTCCTTGTGACCAACTGTCAGTTTTTGTTGTTCCTAACGGTTCGTGATATCTGTAGGAGGTTTCTTCACGATCGACCCTTGGCGGGAAACCACCACGGCCTCTAGTGCCTCCTCTACTCCCGCCCCTGGAATGTCGAAATTCAGTGACACGACCGCGCGATCGAAACCGCGACTCCCTGGGACCTCCGAAAGAGGAAGGTCCATCGTATGCACCAAGTCCAACATAACCTCTGACCTTATCATCCGTTGTGTTTTCATGTCCAATTTCGTCGCGATCAGAAGCGTCAATATTATCCGGTAACTTTGAACTTTTCACTTTACTATTTAGAGTGGTGGATAGCATCACTAGAACTTGTTTTTGAGGTACAAATATAATAACACATTGCCGTAAAATTAAGAACAAAATTCAGATAAAACTTCAGACACAAACGCTTTTTGTCGAAACTCTTTCGCCAACAGAGATGTCACGGAATACAGATGTTATACCAAGTGTATATCTGTCATTCAAATAATTTCCGAACGGTACAATTCAGAAATCTAAGTTATAAAAATTATAAATCAACATTTTTGTATTGTAATATGAAACATTATAAATAAAAACTAATCATGGTATGTCCATGGATTAATATTCATCTATGCTTATTGTTTTTATTGCGACACAGTCCACACTCCACAGATTAAAATGTGACCAGTGACATTGACTCTTAAGTGTTGACAAAATTCACGCAATAATCATTCATTATAATAAATAACCTAAGATAGTTGAATAGATTCATTTGAAGCGTGTGTTTTTAATTTCAAATTACAAATATAAAGAGAATCGAATTACAAAGTATTAACATATTGTTGTACTCAAGCCTCTAAAATATTTTTCTAAAATTGATTTGATTTATAGGTTGTTCTTTTTGATGAAGTCAATTAAAAATGAAGAGCACTAAAAGAAGTCATGATTTTAAAGGTATATAAATTACACAAATTTTTATATTTTGTTTTTACTAATAAATATATTGCCCTTCTTTTCCTAAAAGTATATAAACTATGTCTATCTGATTTCAGCATTAGAGTTGAAAGTAAATGAAAACTCTGTTTCACCTCACACCATATATTTTAAAGAACATTCAGTAAGAGAACATACAGATGAAAAACCTTCTGGAAGAACTCTTTTTATTGTTAATATTCCACCCTATGCTGATGAAAAAGGTCTTAGAAACGCTTTTAGTAAGGCAGGCACAATAATCTCTGTTATTTTTTCTGAGAAACCTAGTTCAGAAGTATATGAAGATAAATTTATTAAAGAACTAAAGAAGATAACTTTTCAAGTGTGCTATTTAGTTTTCAGTAAAGTTTCAGAGTTGGATAAAGCACTTAAATTAACACAATTATGCCCTATGAATTCAAATGGCCATGAAATAAAAGTTGGTATGAAAAAATGGATAGAAGAATATAATAACTCTATAGAACAATCGAAAGTAATGAAAGAAAGAATAGAAAAATTCATGAAAGACCATGATAAAAAAACTGAAATTAAAGAAAAGAAAGAAAAGGAATTAGAACAAGAGGATGATGAAGGATGGGTAACAGTTACTAAAAGAGGTAAAGTCCAAAGTTTTGCTCGGAACGAAAAAGTTGAGAATAAAATAATGGCTAAGGAAGATAGAAACAAAAAGAGAAAAGAGTTACAGAACTTCTACACATTTCAAATCAGAGAGTCCAAAATGAAACACATTGTATCTCTAAGACAAAAGTTTGAAGAAGACAAGAAAAAGATTGCACATATAAAACAAAGTCGTAGATTTAAGCCATTTTAAAATAAATATTTTTCCTATGAGACATATTTATAATTTTGTTTAAATAGTTTAATACTAATTAACAATATGTTTAAAAAAACATACAGAATTTATGTGGAACTTTTATTTACAATAATTTAACAATATAATACTTAGTACATAGTAACTAATTAATTTATATCTACACTTTTTACAATATTATACTGTTATTAATTTTTTACATAATGGATATATTTTGGACACCAAACAATTTAAAAGGATACTTTTAACTTTTTAGGCAATAATATTCTATCAATGTTATTAGGCAATAAAATTATATATAATAACTATTGGCTCACCCTCGCTTCACTTGGGTTTGCCTCTAGACAAACAAATCTAACCCATGGGAACCATACATTTTTCCAGGATAAAAAGCAGCCTATTTGTTATTCTGATGAATGAAGTATATTATTTTAAAGTTTCATTAAAATCCGAGCAGTAAGTAGTTTTTGAGTACTAAGCTGTATAAGTTACTACAGTTTGTTAACGATCCCATGGGAACTCATTAAAGAAAAGTATCTAAAATGTTGACCAGGCATGTAAGATACCACCATGTAAAATTTCATGTAAATCAGTCCAATAATTTCTGAAATTAGCCCGTACAAACAGAAAAACAAAAAAAATATGAAAAAAAACTGGATTTGTTCTATTTCTCTTCTGACATCCCCTGACTCGGTTATTAGAATTTTTTTCTATGTACAGACATTCGAAGTCTACAAGTTTATTATATGTATAGATTATCAATATTGGGCAATAATATCATTAAAATAACCAGGACTTAGTCAATGTCACTTTGTTCACAGTTTTTTTTTTTTTCAAACTATTTCATTCATATCACCAGTGTTTGAGCCTCAAAGCATGCGTCATATACTTTGCTGGTGGCTCTTAATTATGATCCTCAGTAGTCTATTCTCGGGTAAAGTGTCTAATGCAGCTAAAAGATTACTGATATTCCCATATACACACCCATTTGCAAGAGCTACTTGTATTGCTTGACCTATCCTGTCAAGACAATCCTGAAAAAGTGTTATAACAATTAGAAATAAATTTTATGTTAACCATATTACAACATTTTACTTTAAAATATAGAAAAAACAGTATAAATAAACCCAAGAAAATATTAAATAAGTGATGAAAAACAAATTTCTTCTTAGGTTCTTTTAACCAGTTGTTTTAAGGATTGAAGCACAAGAAATTCTTGCTAACCAGGAGATAGTTTTAACTTTTAAATTATAATATACTACTAAATTCATTCATAATAAATATTGACTAACAAAAATTACATACATATATTCTAATGAGTTTACTATGTTTCAGTCCAATTTACCTGTAATTTAGTGTCACTCTGTAATTTTACACCTTTTTTTAATACCTGATGTCCATATGCTTGTACCAAAGGTGTTAAAGCGGCTAAATGCTGCGCATTTACAGCAGTAGGAGGTCCATGAGTGCGTCTTCCAGCTCTCAAGCTATGCAACACACCAAGGTGCAGCTTAATATATAGCTCTGATTCTGTTAGTGATTTACTAGGTATTGTTTTCACTATGGAAGGTTTTTCATCTTCAATTTTGATCCTCTTTATAGGAATTTCATCCATTTCTGTATCTATCAATAATTAAAAAGTTACTACTGATAAAAAACGTCATTGAAAATAGATATTGCATATTGTAACATAAGTTTTAAACTAAAAAAATTAAAAGTAAAATAGCAGTAAGACAATTATTTTTAAGTAAATAAAACTATCTTTTTTGCAGATTTATTTTTATTTTTGGTTCAAATGCTTTACAGTATTATGATCAATCTCTCCCATGCACATGATTGCTGTATTTGCAACATCGGAAACCAAAAATCTAAATAAATCTGCAAAATAATCCAAAAAGATCGTTTTATTTAAAACATCAAATATTTGCATAAATCTAAGAGAGTATTACTTTTAAGTACCTTCATCTATATAAAGTGGTGCTAAAGCACACCAATGTATTAGTCCAGCTAATGGGGTCACAGCTGCCATAGGTATGGAACCACTAGGGAGTGCTGCAGGATTTAACTGTGCTGACATACATAATGTCGGGTTAGAATACACCTGAAAAGTTTACTTTGTAAATGTTGTACTGTTATAACCATTGTTTAGTTATAAATATTTTTAAATATTTAGCATTGTTATCTTACTTTGTATAATAAATAAGAATATATTATTTACTCCCTGCTTTGAAATTAAGTGAATTAATGTTATAAAAATTAAATAAGGCCTTACCCAAGAAGTAATGACCTCAAGCAAATTTTTTGGAGGCATTTTTTTTGTCTTTTGTGCTTCATGCATGTATAATTCAGTAGCAGCTGTAATAAAATTGGACACAAATTGTGGAGCAGTAGTCGCTAAGGTTTTTAAAGCACTTTGATTAGATGTGTTCAAGAAAAAATGATCCCGTATAATATTTTCAACTAATTGTAAGGACTGTTGAGAAGAACAACCCATCTGCTGTAGCCATACACCTACAGCTAATAAGACCTGAAAAGATTGTATCAATAAAAATATTATAATATTAAAATCAAAGTAAGCTACTTATAGGAAATAATACTTACAGGAGTACTTGAAGCTGAAACAGCCATACTAGCAAGAATGCTTAAGACTTTTAATTTTCTCTGACTCTCCATGCCTCCAAAAAGTGACAGAAATATTGTATTCTTGGTTGTGTCATTCGTACAAGCGGATATGTAATCACAAATAATATCTATGAGCTGCAACTCCTGGAGAGGATTTAACCCTCGCCGGTTTCCACGGCGGTCGGTCTCGCAAAATACAAATTCAGATATAAGTTCCATTGCTATATCAAGTTGTTTGCTAGTGGGAGCCGCTCTTCCTACGAGTAGTTGTTCTGAAATAGTAATGAAAACAGTGAAATTCTCTAAATTAAATCTATAAATAAAGTTAAGGTTTATGTATATACAATAGGACTTGCCTATTTTAATAAGAGCTTCTTTCGCACAAGCAGGAAATTCATGCTTCCGTAGAGTATGTTTGAGCTCAGAAAGAGACATTTTAAACAAATCTCAGCACTTTTATTTAATAAAATAATGTTGTTTCAATTTATAATTCTCAAGCAAATCACGTTGACATTTGACATAAGTCATAAACATAACAAACGTATTTAGTAGATGATTAATAAACTTTTTAATAATCACATTATTGTCTATGATTTAATTAATCACAGACCTATGATTGAAGTAGAGATAATATCAATATATCATCTCTGTTAGATCATATTTTATTTTTAAAGATTAATATATAATTTACTTTACAGACTTACCCTATCTTATTAAAATGTATGTACAATATTATAAGCGGAACTATCTCTCCATATAATCAATGGTTCATCTGTATCTCAGACTGTTAATTTATTCAAATTTTATCTATGTATGCTGTCAATTTACAGGAAAAGTCGGATTTTGAGTTTTGGCAGCTGATGTTTGCGCTTTGTTGTCAATTTATAATTATATTCATAGAGTATATTGCTACATATATAAAATTATATTGTTTCATTTCATTAATACCGTCGCATTAAACAAAAATAGGAGTTAATTACGTCAGTTAAAATGGAAGTCATAGTTGCTAATGTAGACCATATAAAATTCGATATAGATTATGCATTGGAACAACAGTATGGAGCTTTACCACTACCTTTTCCCGGGATGGATAGTAAGTCGTATTATTTATATATTATGATATTTTAAATAAGTTCTCATAAAAACTACCAACAAAGTCAAGAGCATGGTACAATCATAGTGATAATGTAACTTTTCATTTGCCATATATTTAATTTTAAATGCTGATTTTCTTGCATAAATTCTATTAATCAATCTTTGCAGAATCCACTGCTGCAGTTTGCGAGTTCTTTAGCCAACCAGGTGGGTGCACAAATGGCCCACAATGCCCCTATAGACATGTTAGAGGTGACCGAACAGTAGTTTGCAAACATTGGTTACGTGGTCTATGTAAAAAAGGAGATCAATGTGAATTCCTTCATGAATATGATATGTCAAAAATGCCTGAATGTTACTTCTATGCTAGATTTAATGCATGTCACAATAAAGAATGTCCATTCCTTCATATTGATCCAGAAAGCAAAATAAAGGATTGTCCATGGTAAGTAAATCTAAAAACATTATTTATTCAGAAAATAACTAAGATACTATTGTTTCTCTTGGTTCTAAAAATCAAATGTATTAATTTTAATTAACTGAACTTACCAATAAACATTTTTTTTAATAATTTTTTATTTTGATTATCTCTTTAATTTATTATACAACTTTTGAAACATTTCATTTTATGTTTTAAGGTATGATCGTGGCTTCTGTAGACATGGCCCACACTGTAGACATCGACATGT
Organism: Brenthis ino; assembly: GCA_921882275.1. Taxonomy (NCBI): domain Eukaryota; kingdom Metazoa; phylum Arthropoda; class Insecta; order Lepidoptera; family Nymphalidae; genus Brenthis; species Brenthis ino. The sequence continues at coordinate 21,302,006 of OV170228.1, read as the reverse complement.
AAGAAGAGTGTTGTGCATGAACTATTTAGCTGGGTTTTGCCCTGATGGATCTAGCTGTAAATATATGCATCCAAGGTTTGAGCTGCCAGCACCACCAGAGCAAACAAAAGATGCTAAGAGATTGCCAGTATGCCATTATTGTTCCGAAGTTGGCCATAAAGCCTCTACATGTAATAAGATTCCACCTGATGTAAGTTTTTAAGTATAAGTTATTTATAACTTGTTCTAATATGCATAATCATTACATAAAGTATTTCATTCATTCGTAATTAATAATATGTTAGCATAATGACACATAGCACCATCTAACTCCATGGTAAGCTAAGAGGCTTGTGTTATGGATACCAGATAGTTGATACACTGCACATTTATAACTTTAAATACATAGATATTATAAATATAAACACCCATGTCTGAAGTACGACCATTCGTGCTCATTACATAAATGAATGCCCCCAGCGGGACTCAAACCCGCGACCGTTGGCACAGCAAGTACGGTCACTTATAACTGAGCCAAACGTGTCATCAATAGAAAATAATAGAAAATTAATTTTCTTTTTCAGCAAAGAGAAGTTGCTCAGAAACAAGAAGAAGCTAGATATCGAGCTTTAGGTTATGTAAAAGCAGCTGATAATGATGAAGCGCAAAGACTCCAAAGACTGATGCACAAACCCTTAGAAGAGGTTACCTGTTTTAAATGTGGTACAAAAGGGCACTATGCCAACAAATGTCCTAAGGGTCATCTAGCATTTCTTTCAAATCAGACGGGTCAAAACAATACATTTAAAAAACCTAACTAGTATAAGTATGTGAAGCCAAATTAATTGGCTTCAGAGACTGAGCTAGAGTGTAATGTGCAAGTGAAGTGAATAAATTTGGACAAATGTTACAATATATTATTAGAACCAACTTTATATAAGACACCATAAATAAAATAAAAATATTGAATTAAGTTTATATTATTTTTTGTAATCATTGTGATGGAATTTTTAGCAACATTTTCTCTACATTAGGATTTGATTATAATAATTAAGTTATATTGAATAATATGTCTGTAATAGGTATTTAATTAACAATTAGGATAGACAAGAATTATAGTAATTGTGACATCTGGTGGGAAAAAATGGCAATATTTTTCCCATTATAACCTGAAGAAATAATAAAAAATAAATATTTTTTACGGTACTGATTAATTTAAACTATACAACTGAATGTTTTGAATATAAGTTTATTCACATTGATTAAAAATAATTATCTTTTTATTATCTGTCATAAGTTACATTTAAAATAATATATTTCTTTTTACTACCTATATAAAATAATTGAATGACTTTTTGAATAAATTATTTTTCTACATGGTATAGAAATTTTGTAGTAGTAGTACAACCAGCCATGATGTACGGAGCAGAGTACTGGACCATAAAAAAGGCACACAAACAACTGCATACAAACAAAATGAGAATGCTCAGATGGGCGGGAGGTGTAACCCGTCTAGATAAAGTTCGAAATATATCAGAGGATAATTTAAGGTAGCACCTATAACTGAAAAGCTAAAAGAAAGTCGAATGCGCTGGTATGGCCATATCCTCCGACGAAATGACGACCATCCGATACACAAAGTTCTAAATATCCCTGCGCCCGCGAGGAAGAGGACGACAATGTGCCACATGGTGGTCAAATATGCAGAAAGAGATTCAGAGAGACAACCTGAGTATACAAACAAGCCAGAGTAGAATTCTCTAGCGCAATTATACAAGGAGACCCGACCCCAGCTAAACTGGGAAGAGGGGAAAGAAGATGATGTAGAAAATTGCAATTATTTAAAATAATTAGAAATAAACTTATAGATATTTTGTTTATATTTAATACTAGCGACTCACCCTCGTCGCTCCGCTCGGGTTCGTCCTTAGTTACGTTTTAACTTTTAGTATAGATTTTTCAGAGATGAGATATTTTCTTGTAGTAAAAAGTATATATCCGGATAACCAACTATCATGATACCAAATTTCATCAAAATCTGTCCAGTGGTTTTCTCGTGATGCGGTCACAGTCAGACTGGCAAAAATTCTAAAAATTATAGATTCGGGCTCTGTATCAATAATAAATAATAATTACTAATTCACTAAGTTTTTCCAGAAAATATTACTACAAATTCGACTCGAAATGTTATTATACATTTTATTTTTTTATTTACCCTTTTTTCCAATTAGAGCACTAAAGCGCATTATACGGCATAATGCTAACTTCAAATGGTCCAACTACAGTGACGCTCCGCTCAATTGAGCATTTTGAAAAGAGCTTTGGCGTGATGCGCGCAAGGATACCAACTCAATATCAGAAAATATGAAAAGAGTTTTTTCTTCAAGGTGGCAATACTTAAAATTTTATTTGGTACAGCTATCGTTAGTAAATAGTAATATTGTATAATGTTGAACTAATTCGTAAAGCTTTCGACGTAATCTGATAAAATATAAAAAAGTTAACTTATATATGTTCAAAAATAAATATAAGTACGTGTGAAGCTTCAAGGAGGCATTGATCCTGGACCTATATTATTATACTCTTTGCATTGATCAAAATTTTCTTTACATTATCGTTAGTAGTGTTTGTTAATATTTTATTTATTATTATATATTAATTAGTTATATTTATTATACATTATTATTAAATTATTTATTAAAAATTGTAACTTTTCAGGCATGCTAACTTTCACCCAAATCACTCTGGCAACACTGATAGGTAACCGTCAACTTCAGAGTTCAAATGTCAAACCCGCAACCATAGAGTATATTGCTACATATATAAACCCTCAACCGATTTCGAGTAGGGATGGGACATTTCACGAGTAGCAAGTGAAAAATCACGTGAAATGCGTAATCACGCGTCACACCTGCTACTTAAATTCATAGTGGCTGCTACAAATCACAACTTGGTGAAATCTAGAGCTGTAGCAAACCGTATGTATTCGTTACTGAGTAACGGGTACGCCATCTAGTACCGAGTACCTAAACGTTACTCACGAATGCATTTCGTTACTCGCATTTTCCGTATACATTTTCGTACTGATGTTTTTATTGATTTTTTATTCAACAAAATACAATTTTCAGTTAATACCGTTGATCAGTAAATTGGGGAGTTTATTTATTTCGAGTTGCATGATTTCGGATTCTTAGAAATATTGTTTAGAAATAATTTTAAATTAGAAACAACAATTAAATTTAGAGCACATTTTTAGTTTTTTATCCAACAAATACTTATAATTTTTACTGAATGATTATGTGTAATACGTACAGACATAACCACCAACGCTGAGAACGAGCTAGAAATGTTTATTAATGAACCAGTGCTTCCGGGTGATTCTTCGTCATTAGTTTGGTGGAAATCTCACTCCTATATGTACCCCAATTTGGCGGAAATATTTCATGAGCACTGTCACATCTTGGTGACATCAGTGGAGTGTGAGAGAGTATTTTCAAAAGCGGGAAATTTTGCAACCCAAAAAAAGGCACGATTAAGCAGAAAACGAACAGCGGAACTTGTATTTTTAAAAAGCAATGAAGACTATTGTATATAGATATCTCATAAAAAAATCAATCATCAAAAAAATCAAAAAGCAAAAAAAATGATTATAAACAAGTTAAAAAAATTAAGAAAAACAAAAAAAAAGTGTATAAAATTCTTTTATAAAAATTCTTATTGTACATAAAAACAATGAACTTTTAAATACGCCAATGTAATTATGGAACTTAGCTTAATACAATTTTACCGTGTGATTACTCTGATATATTTAAAATTCATTTAATTTTACATTGTCAGTCCCAAGCCTGTAGAAGTATGAGGGAAAGTTCATTGTTTGAAAATAGGTTCATTCAAAGCACCATGTACGTATGCAACTACGTCAGATCTATATCTCTGCTCCATATCACATCAGTAGCGCCATTGGTGACATTTCATACTTCATTTTAATAGCAAATAATATAAAGTGTGACACCAGACCGTCGAAATCAAAAATCTATGCGTGAAAAGTAGCAGGTGAAATCACGTGAAAAATTGTTGTAATTTCATCACGTGATAATGATTTAAAAGTAGCAATCATTTCCATGCTTAATTTCGAGCCGGACCAAGGTTACTGGTTAGCGTGAGCGTGAAGCGTCGTGAGTCTATTCTTCAAGTGTTTGATTTTACGGCTTGCTAAGTTGTTATTACTTAATATTACTATTTGTCAATAAGTACATGTTTAATACTTTAGCAAGATAGCTTAAAAGCATCTTGAAAACGTAACTGAATAAAACAATTTTAATCAATTTCCTCAGTGAAGCGAGAAATCGCTGAGAGGTGTTTATATTTTTTATCCAAACTTACTAAGTGAACTTAGTAATAATGGTGAGTGATCTTTTTGTTTATAGATTTATAAAAGCTTAATGTTCCATAAACTTTTGCTTTGTTTAAAACAAGGTTTGATAATAGAAATTTAAACAAATCACACGTGACTTTTTTTAGGTTATGTTGACAGTGTGACTGCGCGGGACATTCTCGACGTTTTAAATAACTAAGAACTATAATTAATCCATACAAATTATAGTTATCTTCATAAAACTTATGCAATAATTGTTATATTTCAGGCTGAAAACGAAGCAAGTGTTAACCCTAAAGCTTACCCTTTAGCTGATGCTCCATTGACGGCAAAGATATTAAACCTAGTGCAGCAAGCAGCAAATTATAAGCAGCTACGAAAAGGTGCCAATGAAGCCACAAAAACTCTAAACAGAGGGCTTTCAGAGTTCATTATTATGGCGGCAGATGCAGAGCCATTGGAGATAGTTCTTCACATTCCAATTTTGTGCGAAGACAAGAATGTGCCTTATGTGTTTGTTAGGTCTAAGCAAGCTTTAGGTCGAGCATGTGGGGTTTCTAGACCCATTGTTGCTTGTTCGATTACAATTAATGAGGGCTCACAACTTAAACCACAAATCCAAACCATACAGCAAGAAATTGAAAGACTTTTAGTGTAGTTTTAAATATATGGAAATCTATTTTGTAAATAAAATTTCCAAAAACATTAAGCATTTTATTTATTAAATATTCATAAAAAAATATTTTTTCATTACAATAATTTATTAATTGGTCCTAGTTTAATACTTAATTACTTATCAGTTATCAAAAAACTTTTTAACTCTTAGATTCCAGTTTTCTTCCCATCTAGATGTTTGGAATTTAGAAAGATTATTTCTCATTTTCTCAGCAACTTTATTTTGCTGCACATTGTTAGGAAAACTTTCAAACCAGTTCACAATTTGTTTAGAAAGATCATCAGAATTTTTAAATGTATATCCATTTTCACCATTTTGTACAAGTTCTTCAAGACTATAAAAAAAAAAGTGGTATATTTAGTAAATTACATTTCTGTTAAAATGTAGTATTTAGGAAATCTTGTCTTTTCACTCTTACCAATTAAAATCATAAGCACACACAGGTAGCCCAGCTCCAAACATATCTACAACTTTCATTGGTAAGTCAAGGCCAGATGAGCTGGTATGGAGGCACACACCGAGATCTGCACTTGCTACCATTATTGGATAATCTCTGGCTTCTAACCAAGGAGTCACAACTTTTACATTTTTCCATCTCCGAGATGCTATTTGCTCTTTATAATAATCTTTCATAGGACCTTTCCCAGTGATTACACAAATGAGCTTTGGAAGCTTTTTTGAAAGATAATATGTTGTTTCATATACTGAAATCGTAGAAAATATAGCATCAACGATTTTTTTATTACATCATTATTTTTGTCGGCAGACATGATTCTGCTCTATTTAGAATACCTGAAGATTTATTAAAGTTCAATTGTAATTTAGTAATCCAACAGTTAAAAGAAATATATTGTTCGATGAATAGTATACAAATTCTATGCGAACTTACTCTCTACTTCTCATAATATTATGTTAATGGTTAATATTACCAAAGCTATATGATGTATCATAATTGGATGTATTATTTAAACAGAATTTTCATAATATGGATATAGATTTATTATTTCTTACACCAAAAGGTTGCCTAAAAAAAATAGAAAGAGGCTGCCTCTTGTGCATTTTCCTATAACTATTTTTTTTTATTATGTGTTTTTGTTATTGTGTGTTACTATAGACAAATGGAAATGAAAAATATATGATATTATTACTTTAGTACCTTGTAGGGCCTCCATTAAAATACTGAAATCTTCATCTGGAGTCCAACTAGTGCTGCTAAATAAAAGACCAGGTCTATTGTCCTTTAATTTTATAGAATTTTCCATAATATGTGTAAATGCAGTATCCTCTATATCAGAATGACAAGACTCGGATATAGTACATCTGAATTCTTTATATTCTTGACTAATTTTAAGGAACCAATTGTGTTTTTCTTGAAGATCAATAGGGTGAAATATTTTTGGTGGTCTATCATACAGAACTGTTGCCCTAAAAACATTTGAATTGGTAAATTAATAATACTAGTATTGTGAAATTGTAATATGACAATGATATTAACTATTTTTAGCATTATTACTTACATAATATTCCATTTCTCTAACAAATCCTTTTTCATTGCATATGTCACACAAAAGTTGTGAGTTGATGACTGTCCAAAAAACTTTTCAATAGAAGTTGCAAATTTTAAAAGTGGATGGTTAGCACTAAGAGATAGAGCCATAATAGAATAAGCATAGTTATGCCAGTCTATTATAAATTTTGTCCGAGTGACTAGGCAATAAAATCTACATACAGGGAGTGTAGGTATTGCAGGAGGGTTCTGACATAGTAAATAATCACATTTGCCCGTTATAAATAACGTTAGCAGTAAACTGATTGTTTGCCATAAAGCTTTGGCAAAATACTGAGCGATCTTTGGGGCTTTTTCTAGTTTCAAGGGGTTTAGCTTCGTAATTGTAATAAGAGGGTTTTCTTGAATTTCATTTAGCGGTTTTGTTTCCACGTATCCTATTATATTCACTTTTAAACCACAGCTGGCAAGAGATAATGCATGATATTGCATTCGCGGACTTCTACCAATATCGCCTAAAACAACCACTTTAACTATTTTTATAGAACTTTCATCTGTCATATTGTTTGGTAGTACTTATTTAATAAAAGCAATCCCTAGTAAAAAACATTTAAATTGTTTATCGTGAGCAATTGGACTAGTATCGATGGGCTGACAGTTCACCGTTGGCGTTGACAATTGAATTGACATCATATCAGTGAATGACAGTGCTGAGTGCTCAGTGTTCCCTAGTCCCTGCTCTAAAATCTAAAAAAATTATTTGAGTGCCAAATGCCAATTAAACGTACATAATAAGAGTAGGAATACCTTCAACTTTAATATTTATTCGCTACTAGCAGAACCCGCGGCTTCGCTCGCGCTAAAACTTCAAAAAAATCTATAAACAGGTAGGTTTCATACAAACTTTAATCCTCTATTTTACCCTCTTGTAGGATGAATTTCGAAAAATGCTAAAACACGTATTTAATTAATTTTATTAAAGAGCATTATTACCAAATATCAAGTAATTCCGATCATAAATATTTTTTTGCATTGTATTATAATGTGTTTTCCCGTGGGAATTAGATAATTTCCGGCGGTAAAAAGTAAAAAAGGTAAAAGTAGCCTATGTCACTCTCCAGCCCTTTAACTATCTCCACCCAAACATTAATGCTAATTCGTCGAGCTCCGTTTCGGCATGAAAGAAGGACAAACAAACATACAAACACACTTTTACATTTATAATATTAGTATAGACTTACAGGTCAAATTTGTTTTTACCCGACTGTGCGCAAGAGAGGGTAATGTGTTTATCAGCCTATGCATGTATGTGGGTTTGTACCTTTGTGCCTGTGGCACTATTTAGACCAAACGCGTGGGCCGATTTTGATAAATGACACGTCGTTTGATTCGTCATGACGGCGCGAGTTCTATAGAAAGCATGAATATTTGGAAAACTCAAATAGGGCCGATTTTGGACGCCATAATGTGAAAAAGAAAGTAATGATTCCTTGTTGAACTTGTTTTCATCTTTTTAGTTAGGTAGCTCTTATGCAGTCGGGTTTTTTTATTTTTATAATATATTTATTTTTTTAACTTACAAAATATAAAATTGAAAGACTTACGCTGATTTCTCTATTACAACTTCTACCTATGGATAATTATTTAAAGTAAGTACAAATTACAATTTTATCTATAGCGTACTTCGATCAACAATATTATTGTTGATCGAAGATCGCGTATTAAACATGTTTTGAATCTGTTTCATTAATCATCAAACTTCAAAGTCAAAAACATCAAAAATTAAAGATAATTTAATTTTTCTATCAGGGAATGTACCTACATATTATTTTTATTTATGAAATATTTTAACTAATATAGTTTACGAATAAATAATTAAATGTGTGTTCTCTAAAAGACATTTTTTGAACTTTAATATTTTGCTTATGAAGAATGTTTTATTGAAAGAATATGATGTAAATAATTTTACATAATGATGAAAATATTTCAAATAAATAATGGCTTGTTCTATTTCGACTGTATTAAAATTAAAAGACTTTCTTACTAAGTAAAGAAATAATAATATAGTTTAGAACAAATAAAGTGATATAGGTACTCCAGAAGCAATCATGTCTAAAGTGCTTATAATTAAACACCTTCCAGCAACATTGCCTATTGATGAAAAAGAAAAAATGTTAAAACATTTTGGTGCTGTTAAAGTTTGGCAGCCACTAAGGAAACAGAACTATATATTCGCTGGGTTTTCAAATATCGAAAAAGCGAAATCTGCATTGCTTCGATTACATCAACTAGAAATAGCAAAAAGACGACTAGTAGTTGAATATTCATTTGAAAAAGAACCAATTTCTCACTTAAGAAAAAATGATACTATTAACTCTGCCACAACAAATCACATTAAAGAGTTTTTGAAAACACTCAACGCTTTTAACCCTTCTGTAGACTTTTATCAACCACCTCCATCTCATTTAAATTACACATATCCCAAAATAAGTCCATTAATAGCTGTAAATATGATTTGCTCTTTATTTAATCATAAACCATTTTATGTTCAAGCTTTACATCTAATGAATAAGATGTCACTTAATATGCCATTTAAAGAGGATGAGACAGCATTAAATTTTTTTAAAGAAACCTTTAGAGATTTTTTTATTGAAGAAATGGCCATATTACCTCCAGAAGACCCTGAATCTGAAATGTCTAGTGATGAGGAGCAACCAAAGAATCCATTGCCATCAGTGCTTAAAAGAAAACATACACTTCCTAAAACACGGAAACGACCTGCTGCAGTCTTGTCAACAGCAATTTTACCTAAATCTAAAAAGACAAAAGAAAATATTGATCAGGTAGAAGTATTTGATGTGGTCACACCTGTAGAAGCGAAGAAAATTTCTTTAGTAGTATCACAGGATGCTCTCAGGAAGCCATCTGAAGAGCCAGAAGTTGTTGGAGAAATTGGAAAATTCCAGAAAGAAGAACAACCTATAGAAGAAAAGCAAATAGCAGAACAACCGGAACAACCAAGTATTAGTAAACAGGAACTTTTAAAGAATAGAATTTCCTACAGTGATATGAAAATTCTACCAGTATTTAAAAATTACCATCCCGGTCAACCATCTATGAGATTATATATTAAGAACTTAGCTAAAACTGTAACAGAACAAGACTTAAATAGAGTTTATAAACGTTATGTGGAGCATATCACTGAGGATGAGCAAATCGGATTTGATATTAGGCTCATGCAGGAAGGCAGGATGAAGGGTCAGGCTTTTGTTACATTCCCATCTGTTTCTGTGGCGCAGACTGCTTTGAATGAGACAAATGGCTATTTATTGAAAGAGAAACCCATGGTGGTTCAATTTGCTAGGGCTGCTACTAATAACCCAATTGAGTAATTTTGAAGTTTGTTTTTGGATTATATAGATTAGACAACTTATACAGATATGGGGTAATTGCAGAAAATTCATTTAGCACTGACTAAAATTTATGCTTGTTAGTGATTAAGATATGTATCAAATTTTGGATATGTATGTACATATTTAAGGTGGTTTTATATGACATACACTACTTTTTTTCTATTTTTTCTACTTCATGATATAAAAATGTTTCCAAAAGTACCAACCTAATATATGTAAGTTTGCTAGCAAAATTAAAAGATATATGGAAAGAATATCTTCCAAATGTGAATATGTTTAAAATAAATGTAATTTATGTCTAGACAAAATTTTATAAATATTAACTTGTAAACAAAAAATAAGAGTAACATTGCAAGGTATGCAAAATGCAATATGTTGTAATTAAAGTATTGTTAAATATTATCTCATATCTTTACCTCTGGTACATTACATATAGAGGAAGTACATTTGTTCCACACATGATGTCTTTATTTTATACTAGCGGCTCACCCCTAGCTTCGTTCGAGTTGTACATAGGTCTGTTTTAATGGAATAGATAGACTATGTTTTATATATATACATAGGTAGGTTGTTGTAGTATAATAATGTAGTAGGTATAGGTTGTATTATAAAGTGTTTCCAGTGGGAATAAGATAATTTTCCGCAGTAAAGAGTAGCCTATTTCACTCTCCAGCCCTCGCAACTATCTCCACACAAAAAATCACGCCAATCCATTATTCTGCTTCGACGTGAAAGAAGGACAAGCAAAGTGATTGAAGAAAAAATAATAATACAAAAAAAATTATATTTCAATTAATTCAATGGCATAAGACAAAGAATTTTCATTTGCATCTAATTTTTTACCTGACAATATTTTGTGTAACAATGGTAAAGTATCATCAACGGCCATCAATTGATCAATAAGATTTACAACAACTTTTTGCATATTATCTAAGACGTAAGACACTTTTTCATCCTTTGTTAACAAATACTGCTGGTAAAAGGCATCCATGAGTACAGTGCACCAGTCAAACAACTTACTTTCGTAGGCTGTATCGATACTTTTATCTGAATCTATGAGTAAATATGATATATATGTCATCAAAAACAATGCATCATCTAATTTCAAGCCATTTCTCATATGGGGTATCAATAAAGCATCACTAAAAGTAATTTGAAACAGATAGTTCAATAATTCAAATTTTTGTTTATGAATTGTATTTTCTTTTTTTGATTTGTATTCACCATGACAAAATTTGATAAATTCATCTTGATTTGTAATGTCTATACTGTCCGGGTACACTAACTTAATTGTATAATTAAGTAACAAAACTAACACTGACTCAGGTATGTCTTGGAATTCTCTTATGACTTTAAAAACATGTTGATAGTCACTTTTTTCTAGTAATGGTGGTATTACTTGGGCACACATGGCCCTTTCAGTCATACCAATTTTCAATAAATCTTTGACTTCTGATGCCACTTCAAATGCAGGTTCTACCGGAGTATCCCAATCTGCAATTTCTGTGCTATTATCTTCTACTATTTCATGTGAACCTAAAAGGCTAGATAAATTTCTATTAGTTTCTAAAACATAAGGTAACATTCCTATGTGATTTGATGCTTCAAGGATGATACGGCCATTGAAACAGTATAACTTAGCATGTTCAGAGTACATTTTCATAGGATATCTGCATGTCCCTACACCAAGGATGATATTATATGCTACAATAATAGCTCCGTCTTGGTCAATGTTGCCACCAAATAGAATTAGATGGTCTTCTCCCATCCAAGCAATTGACACACTTGACAAAGTAGAAATCCAAGGGACTGTGCCAATAGTCCTCCATATTTTCTTTACTAAATCATACATGGTGATTTTTCCATCATTCCCTGAAATTATAAAAGAAAATTATTAAAATAGAACAACTTGCTTTTAAATACTTTCTATTGTTTTTTTTTAAATATATTTACTTACATAGAAAATAAACAGAAAGATTATCAATAGTGTTTATAAGCTCTCCAACAACATACACATCATCAGGCCTTACTACTTTTGTTCTACTCAGTTTAGACTTTTCCATATCACCAAGTTCTTCCCTTACAGGACAGGTTATCATTTCATAGCTGTCTTTGCTATTTTTAATGACATAACAAATGTAATCTGTATTCTGTATTGTATACACTGCTGTATCTAAAATTGTTTCAGACTCTTTAACCAGTAATTTGCTATCATATGACTTTCTATTATCAAGTGCATATGTAAGGGATGCACAGTTGCCATTTTGAAATATTATCAATGATGGCTGATCTCCTCTAGGCAGAAGTTTTAAAATATTTATTGGAAACTGAAAACCAAAGGAATATTAAAGTTATTTTTGTGTATTTGATGTGTCTCATCATCTCTCATATTCAATGTATACAAAACAATAATATCATATAAATGTTATAAGTTATAGGTTTACCTTATACTTTTTTATTTTATCCAAGTTATCTGAATCTTCTTTCCATATTTTTAAAGTGTTTTTGTTAAAAACACCAACATAAGCGGCTTGTTCCTTGTCGTATATCACAGCAGATGTAAGGTGGTCTTTCGAAGTCCATCCACCAATCTGCTTTTGGTCTGAAAGCTGAAGTTAAAAGGCTTATAAAATTCTAAATTTGAACTTCTCGAAAGAATATATTAGAAATGTTTGATTAAGCATGACTTACTCTGTATTTATTTACAACATTACGGCCTAAAGTAACTATAACGTTTTCTTGTTCTCTATCTTGGGACACTCCCAGGAAACTGTGTTGATCAATAAGTGGACACAGAACATAATAATTATGTAGTTTCGCCATTATTTCTTTAATTTAAACATAAAAACATAACCTTTAGCGACACACCGACGTGTATTTGACAAGTGGTTTGACTTTGACGTGTGTGGCTAGTGAGTGTTGAGCGAAAAATAATATACGTAACAAGAAAAATCCATAAAGAAAAAAAAAACATAAAATTGAATTGATTGTAAAAATGCCACTGAAATTAGCGAGGCGTGACTATGAATGATTCCAGTCGAATTATTCAATTGTATAAATCATTCGACTCATACGAATGAATTACGAATTAGTTACACTTGGTCGCTTAGTGTAGTCTCTACATTTAGTGTTGCCATTATTATATTAACCATAAAGAAAAATATAAAATATAGTATTAATTAATTAAGCCATATAATCGAAACGTCGGGAACCAAAAATCAAAATAAATTCGCGAAAAAATCCGAAAAGATAGTTTTATTTAAAATGTCAAGTATTCGCGTAAATCTAAGAAAGTATTAAATAAAGATATTGAACCATTAAACTTGAAAAGAAAATCCAATGTCGGCAGCAACAGCTTAAATGGTTCCTAAAATACATCTCGAAGCTCTCACTCTGCAACTATAAGCAATACGTCAAAATTGGGGCCCCTGTGGTGCGACTTCTGAAAATATTCAAGGTCAAGTTTACAAGCGATACTTTTTTTTTAGCTTTGTCCCTTTTCCTCATATGGAAGATAGAGGATAAAGCTATATGATGTAATATATGCTGATATCGTTGTTTCATTTTTATTATTATTTGAAATTAAATAATCTTGTATCGCGAAAAGTTCCAACTTCCAATCAATTATCAAATATCAAGTCCATTTTATATTGCTCAGTCATTTGATACGGGCGTGCGACACGAAATATAATGGCAACGACCGGTAAAGTGATTAAGTGTAAAGCGGCAGTTGCCTGGGAAGCTGGAAAGCCTTTATCCATTGAGGAAGTCGAAGTAGACCCACCCAAAGCCGGAGAAGTACGTGTGAAAATACTCGCGACTGGTGTCTGTCACACTGATGCTTATACGCTATCTGGAAAGGATCCGGAGGGTGTGTTTCCAGTGATTTTAGGTCACGAGGGCGGTGGTATCGTTGAAAGTGTCGGAGAAGGTGTCACTTCCGTGAAGCCAGGTGACCATGTTTTGCCTTTGTATGTACCCCAGTGCAAAACTTGTAAATTCTGTCTCAATCCTAAAACTAACCTATGTCAAAAAGTGCGCGTCACTCAAGGTCAGGGTGTGATGCCCGATGGCACCAGACGTTTCCGTTGCAAAGGCAAGGAATTGTTCCATTTTATGGGTTGTTCCACATTCAGTGAATATACTGTTGTCCTAGAAATTTCATTATGTAAAATTAATGATGTCGCACCGCTCGATAAGGTATGCTTGCTTGGATGCGGAGTCACAACAGGTTATGGAGCTGCTTTAAATACGGCTAAAGTGGAATCTGGCTCCAGTTGTGCTATATTTGGTCTAGGAGCTGTAGGTTTAGCTGTGGCTTTAGGATGCAAAGTAGCCGGCGCTAAACGTATCATTGGAGTAGATATCAATCCTGACAAATTTGAAGTTGCTAAGAAATTTGGAGTTAATGAGTTTGTGAATCCCAAGGATTATGATAAACCGATCCAGCAAGTGCTAGTTGATTTAACAGATGGTGGTTTGGATTACACCTTTGAATGTATTGGAAATGTCAACACAATGAGAGCTGCTTTAGAGGCCTGCCATAAAGGTTGGGGTGAATCTGTTATCATTGGAGTGGCTGGTGCTGGTGAAGAAATCAGCACTCGGCCTTTCCAGCTGGTTACTGGCAGGGTTTGGAAAGGAACAGCTTTCGGTGGCTACAAGAGTAGAGATAATGTACCAAAATTGGTTGAAGATTACCTAAGTAATAAGTTACCTTTGGATGAATTTGTTACACATAAAGTTTCTTTAACCGAGATCAATGAAGCTTTCCATCTCATGCATATTGGCAAATCAATTCGTGCTGTTGTTGAATTCTAAATTAACCTCAACATACTGAAAATATTGGTGTTCTATTTATGTTACTATTTATGCATTTATAAAATTTAACAGTTTTTGAAACTGGTTTTTATATAACTTGACTGTAAAACTAAATAAAATACATTTTTCACACACTTATTTTTTAATTTATTCATCTGTATAAACTTTTAAAATCAGGTATTATGATTGCTCTGGTGAATTTAGTACCTATATTACAGTACCTTTGATTTGACAATTAAATAAATTAAATATCTATAAGCATATTATTATATGCAGACAGTTTCTTATTACTTATGAATATATTGGCTAAATATGATTACTATTATAAAAAGACATTGAATTTCTAACGTTCTCATGTCATTGTTGAATTTGGCCTATGGAAATAATTTATGGTGGCCTTGAGACAACTATCTGTAGTTTCATAACTAAATATAATTTTTAGTTTTTGCCAAATCTTTTTGTCTGTCTGTTATCGCATCACAGAAAAACCACTGAGGGATTTTGATGAAATTTGTGTAACAATAGCTGGTTATCTGGGTCAACATGTAGGATACTTTTTACTGCGGGAAATATCTCATGTCTGAGAAATCTATACTAAACGTTAAAACATAAAAAAATAAAATGCATAGGTATTGTACATACCTTTTTATCAATGATATAAATAAAACAACATAGGTAGGTATAGTCATAGAATATATTTTATTCAAAATAGTTCAACTGCAGAACTATTCAGAGAATTTTTTATTGTTATACAAATTATTAACAAATACAGAAGACTCTTCCTGTATCTTTTAACTGCAATCCATTATGAAATACTACAACTATGGCATCGAACAATTATATTAAAATCGATATATCACAATTTTCTCATGAAAACCAGCAGACATAAGTACTTATAAAATAAAAACACCCGACTGCAAAAAGTAACTAAAAACATGAAAATAAGTTGGTGAAGGATAAGGTATTATGCAGTCGGAGACATACACTGCTAGATGTATGCACATATGTACATATGTATGTATATCTCTGACAGCATAATACTTTATTCCTGTTTAATACTATTTAGCTTGGCCAGCGTGGTGGACTATGGCCTGATCCCCCTCGTATTGAAGGGAGGCCCGTGTCCAGCAGTGGGACGTTAAAAAGGGCTGAACACATACATACCTACTATTTAGCTTGATTTGAATTATATCTATACATATAGGTAATAAAATTGTAACTAAGCCGAATCTGTACATTAAATATTTTTTGGAAAATTTTATTGAAATAAACATTATTATCGATACAGAGGCCGAATCTTTAGTTTTTAGAATTTTTGTCTATCTGTATGTCTGTTACCGCATCACAGAAAAACTACTGGAGGGATTTTGGTGAAATTTGGTATGGTGATAGCTGGTTATACGACATATAGGAAACTTATTACCGCGGGAAAATGTCTCATTTCTAAGACAAAATACAAAAACTGCAATGTAAGTGTATACTAATATGTAAAACCTTAGAATTTGGTTTTTGGTCATCTGAACGCGGGCGGAGCCGCGGGCAATGCTAGTTATTATATATAAATATAGATTTGAATTATTATATGAGTATATTTTTAAAATATAAAGAAATTGTAATTCTGTTAATATGTATAAAAGTATATTTTATTAGTAGTAATTTAATTTTTAATTTAATATCAATGAACATTTCAATTTAACTACTACATTTCAAAGTTCAAAATCAAATGACTCAATATCACAATGACTTGAATTTTCATCATATTACATTCATACATACATGTTATTTAGTTTGCAAATTAGCTTGCGAGTTATGTCATAATAACTTATGTATGAGTATATTTATGTACCCAATATATTGAAAACCATCCACTACCTGTGTTCCTGCACAATTTATGAGATTTTCTTGTCTAGAGATTATGTGTTAAACGAAGCAAATGTTTATATCATTTTTGTATTGTTTTGTATATTATAAAACAAAGTTCCCTACCGCGTCTGTCTGTCTGTCTGAACGCGATAAACTCAAAAACTACCGAACAGACTTTCGTACGGTTTTCACTAATAGACGGAGTGATTCATGAGGAAGGTTTAGATGTATAATTCATTAAGGTTTTGTGTAAATTGGCTGAAATATAACTGCTTGCATAAGAAAGATCAAAATTGTCTCAAAACAACGAATTCGTCCATCAAGCTTTGTTTTTGCTCATTATGTGACAAAAATGTAGCAATTATATTGTAATGTAGAAATTATTGAGTCATATATACTTCTACATCTTACATAATTATATCTAAAAAAGGTACACAAGTCATAATTTCTTTTTACAATTGTACAATAATTTTACTCATTAGTTATTATTACATACATATAACCGATCACAGTCTTCAGTCAGGAGCAGAACCTTGGCCCACGAGGTTACGAGTCCGCTGTCAGCTGTTTATAGTACTCCACGTACGCGTCGCATTGCTCACCTGAACAAGAGACACACCTTTGTAATGTAAACTGTCCATTCATAGATTTGACCTACCAGTTAAAGAGTTTGAATCTATTTACATTGACATTATTGAATGGATTAGACGCCAGTAAGTAACAAAGCACTGTCAGATCTTTCAAACCTTCGCTAGCGAGTTTTCATAATTTTTAACAAACTTCTAAAAAAGAGGTTAAGCGTTAGGCCTACACATTACTTTCATTTTATATCGCCTATACCAAATAACCGTACATATATAAAAAAAATCTAAAGAAATCTTACACTTTGCAGAATATAAGAAAATCAAGAAGTTTCTTGTTGATGGAAATGTGTGGAATTAATATATTATATTGACTCATATGTGGGCATATATTACATAATATTGTGTTTATCAATGTTACTTCGATATTTAAAAGAGCAACTGTTGAATTTCTCTTGGGCTCTTTTCAGCAGAACTGCTTTCCGAGCCGGTGGTAGCTTCCTCACGGACTGACTACACTGACCGTTAAGTTAAATTAAATTAACGAATAAAAAGTGCTTATAATAAGTCTATCCGAATAAACTTTCATTTCATTCATTTAAAAAAAGGAGGAGGTTCACAATTCGGGTTTAGTGTTTGTGAATGTTATACAATATCTATTACTATTAATTGTTTTATTGTGGTGTATTAGATACACAGTCAGCGACATAAAATGTTCTCACCGACTGAGCGCTCAATTGGTCATTTGAGCGCGCTTTTAATTTTGAAAACAATAAAAACAACTTTAAGCATTGCATTGAACATTCAATTTATTTTGTTTTAATAATTACCTGGTGACAATTTTAAGAGAACTTTTGCATGAGATTGTGTATCTAGTACTTTTTTGATCGATGGGTGTAAGTACATGTTCTATTAGGTTCATTCCTTCGTTCTTCTAGAAAGTTATATCAAAATCGTTCAAACTTTTCGTAGTCTAGATAAATAGACAGACCTAGGCATTAAAATAAATCTAAAGTGAATATCATTAGAGTTGCAATTTGCAAACTGACTTTTTATTACATAACAAAGATAATAGATGGCCACTATAACCTCTGCGAAGTTATCAACAGTAATATCGCGTGTGCATGGTACTTGATTTACGGGTCAGGTGATAACTTATTGAAGTAGTTATATTTAAAAAAAATGATGATATAAAGAAAAAAAAAGAAATATCTTTAGGGATGATGTTAACTAAAAATCTTGGTTGTACGGGACGCTGTTTAACAAAGCAAAAAAAATAATAATAATAAATAGCTGATATAGAGAGATAAAGAGGACTGATTACTTTATGATGGGATATGATGAGACATGGGGGTGGAACACCGTAAAATTCCTACTAAATCCGCGTTGTTACTGAGAATTTTTAAACAAAAAACCTAATAATTAGACTTGGCCAGACCCACGATCCGAACCCAGTACCTCTAGATCTGGAAGTTCTGAGTTCCAACTTCCAAATTTAGGGGCAGTGATAAACGGCTAATACAGTTTTGATATGTACAAGCATCGTACCAGCAGTTATAAACGCCAGTCATCACTTCACCACCGTGGATGAATTTTCGGAAATTGGAAAAAGATAGAAGTCTCTAAATGATTTTTCCCTGTTAAAGCCAAAATATTAAGATTTAGTTATTATGTACTTAGCAGATATCAAAGTTACGTCACAAGCCAAAATTTACAGCATTATTATAATAAGTATGTTTCAATAAGATAACCCCTAAAAAAACCAGTGATAAAGATTCCAATGTACCATTTAAAAATTATTGTCAAATTAATATTTACGTAATAAGTTTATGCTTGAGGTTTAGATTAAAAAACTAAATAGGCAAAAGTAAGTAGTAATTATCTAGGTCTCAGGATATAAATTATCTCCATTCTGAAATGCATTCCAATTCATTAAGCCGGTACAACGTAAAAAAGTAACATATATGTAGGTACCTATATCAACAGATTTTTTTCTTATATACGTTAAAATTTAACTAAACAGGTAAAACTGCGCGTCGGTAAGATGCAGAAAAACATTCACTTTCAAAATTTGATGAACTATTTATATTTTAAATATTATTCTTTTTCATCTGATCTACATTTATGTATGTATGTATGTATTATGTATGTATGTGTGTGTATATGTGTATGTATGTATGTATGTATGTATGTATGTGTGTATAATAGGAGAGGCTTATGTCCAGCAGTGGACGTAAGTAGGATGTATATGATAATGACTCACCTTTAAGGAAGTGCGGGCTGCCCCGCAAGCGCTCGTTGCGCGCCACCAGCGCGTGGTACACGGCCACGAAGGCGGCGGGCGACGCGCGCGCCGCCGCCAGCAGCTTGCGCGGCGCCGGCCCCGCGCCCGCGCCCACCGCGCGCGCCGCGCCCAGCGCGCCCACCGGCTCCTCCCAGCTCAGCAGCACCTCCACTATGTCCTGTAACGTTTTGATGTATACTTTTGTTTCTTTATGCTTTTTATAAAAAGTTATGAAAAGAAATATTTAAGGAATACTCAGTCTACTAATCCATATGACTATCTAATGAAAGTATCTAGGCAGGCTTATTTTGCACAACTTATTAGTGAGACTTTAGAAGGAAATTGTCATACATCGGACTTCTGTTATAAATGCAAAAAAAATTATGTATATTTTTATATGTACACTAAAATAGATGGACGGATTTATGACATATTTAGTTGCATATAAACTATCATTAGCCACGTAAAGACGTATTTATTACGAATATAAGCAGCATCTGTGACAGTGTGACTCACGCCAAAAGCCTTGAGCCGCCACATCATGTCGAGCGCGAGCTGCGCGGCGGCGGGGTCGAGGTGGCCGAGGCTGAGCAGCTGGCAGGCCAGCGGGCGCGCGTCGCCTAGCGCGCCGCGCCGCACCAGCGCGCGCAGCCGCGCGCCCGCGCCGCGCGTCACCAGCGCGCGCACCGCCAGCTCCGCCACCGCGTGCTGCACCACCATGTCGTGGCGCGCCAGCGACGCCAGGTACCCCGTCACCACCTGCACTACCGCCCCTCATACTAAATATACCAGCACGACCAACTTTGCCACTGTGTGCAAAGACAGGTAGATCTGTACGTCAATCTATAAAAACAATGTCATGGATTTTATTACTGATAACGAATGAAATCATGACATCCCAGAAACCCAGCAAAACAAAATGACTACCAGTTTCCGTTGCATCGGTTTTTATTTATGATTACTCTATAATTCCTATATACAACTAGACATATGTATTAACAGTTACCATTAAAAATATTTTTATTCATGGAAGAAATTATGATGTTCTCTTAGCCGATTCCGGCTACGGCGGCCAATCTCATTGGCCAATCAACTGCGCAGGAGATATAGTGCACAAGTGTATGCGCAGACACAAGTGCACTCTCTATTCCTGTCACTTTCATACTCCGGTGGGACGACTGCTCGACACGACCAAGGCGCAGGACCGACAGCTTTACGTGCTCTCCGATGCACGAAGGTGAAACACCGCCAACTTCCCAACTCTATACAGAAAGACTCAATAACTAAACTAGGCCCGACCCGGGACTCGAACCCAGGACCTCCGAGTGTGCAGCCGTACATGCTAGCCACTACACCACCGAGGCAGTAATTATAATAATAAAGAAAGAAATTATAATAATAATTTAGCCGACCAAACCGATGTTGACGCTTGGCATTATGGCGCTTTGTGGGGACCCATTTAGTGGGAAGCGAGTCATAGTCCGCCAAATATTTAATATGAGACTGTTGAGAAGGCGGGCGAAACAATATATCAAATAAGTACGCCCAGCACTAAGTATGCGAACCACGTCCTTACGTCATTAGGCATCATCACTCACAGCAGCATCGAGAACCTTCCGGAAAGCCTTTGTCGAAGTCTCCTAATAAACTCTGTCTTCATCGTCTTTTCCAGCCATTTTCTTTTTTTCTCCAAATTTTATACTCCAAGTATATTGTAGCAGCAACGAATATCGCCAAGACCACTGTGATCTGGATGTTCTTGGTCAGGATATGGGTCTCTATATCCGTATTTGAAATTCCAGCACCGTTGCTGCCGGCTGCATTTTTCCTTGTCTTCCGTTTTTGAGTATCATTTCCCCATCTATCAGTTTATATCAGGTCGTTTACAGGTTTTTTTACTTTGATATAGAGTTAAAAGTTGAAGTTAATTCACTTCACAAGTTAAAGTCATAACGTGTTCTGGACGCCATGAGGTGTGAGGGGTGCGGGGATATTTAAGAGAAACACAACCGCTGTGGATAACATTTTTATTTATTGTACTCTAAGACTGTCCTAAATACATTAGCACCTGGGCGACCGAGGTTCACTCGAGAGTTTTTAGCCAAAAGTACAATTTTCTTTTTAATTTGGCTAAAAAATACTACTTGAATAAATACATAACAAACAAAAGTAAAAATTTTGTATCCGATTGGAATTCGTAACCGGACACCTGTGATTGTCAATCTTGCGCCGTGGCTACTACGATACTTATGCCAAATTAGCAACCATATTTTGCGTGGAATAATGCGAAAGACAACCGCATGAAAACTTGAAAACACGCGTTTTCTCAAACTTGTGACTAATCTAGATCGTTTTTCGCCCCTGAAAAACCCCACATAACAAATTTCAGCGAAATCGTCAGAGCCGTTTCTGAGATCACCGATATATATAAATAAATGTACGCATGTGCGATGAACTAATTAACCAACTATGTCATAATCTATGTTACGTATGCTGTGTACTCCACTTCATCCGGAAGTATCAACTATCATACAATAGCCCAGTTTTGTAGCCCATCCAAATTCCATTTAATAGAATCTTTTAGTTTTCCATATTTTCTATAGTCCATAGGGACAAATAAAATAAAAAAAGCATTATCCGGAAAATTCTGGCTGACGCATCATATTAAGTAAACTTCTAAGGGGCCCTCTATGTGATGGACCTGTGTTCCCACACATGCCTTCCAAAAGAACGGTCTTCTCCGAACCCGTGAAATCCGAATCCGTCAAATAAGAAAATAACAATAATTTAAGGTACCCTACCCCAGCCTGCAAATTTATGATATTCGCAATGAAAAAAATACTAATCGATAGATTTTTAATAGCTCAATTCAACTACGTAGCTCTTCCAAATTGCTCCCCATTAATTATAAAATTAAAAATCAATAAAGTCCTTGAAAAAAAAATCATTTATCCGTATATTCAAATTTCTATATCTTTTGATATATACAATATTTTAAATTGCTCAAAGTTCTAAAATACTGCTCAAGTTGCATTTGTAATTGCTCAAGTAGAGTTCTCACCAGCTCCACTTTCCTTAATTATTAAATAAATATAAATAGTTTGAATAAATTTAACGTATAGATAGGTGAGTGCTGCGCATGCGCGCAAACAGTAACGCGAGTCGCAAGGCAAAAAAATCAAGTGTTTCATAACCTCATCATAGTGAAATGAAACTGTAATACTCCAAGCACAACATCATCTATTATCAGGTATTTTTATTATTTATTGACTTATTCATTATGTTCAATTTATACAAAAATCAAATCATGACTAAAAGGTAACTTTATTTTGTAACTTTATGTCTGTTTACAAAGTATTTTCTATATATTCTTCTTTGCTCCAAAACAAAATAAGTAGTAGTATACATGCTCATTATGTTTGCTGGATATTTTTCACTTTTTGACTAAAACTAAAAAATGCTAGAATAAATATAGCTAAAATATACATAAATCTGCTAGTCAATAACTATAAGTAGGTGTATCAAGGTGAAAATGAACTCAACAATGTAAATATGATTTTATACTTTATTAATGTTTTATATTTACATAAGAAATCCACCGAGAAACAGAATTAAGACGTTGAATTGGAACGATTGTCCAAGCCCGCCGAGGCCGACCGACAATGCGCGGTGCGCATGCGCACGCTCACTTAACCTACGTTACATTTATTACAACTATACTTTTAATCTTATATATTTAAACGAGCTATTCTTGTATATATATATATATATCAATATATAATTTGAATCTCGGAAACGGCTCCAACGATTTTCATGAAATTTAGCATGCAAGGGGTTTCGGGGGCGATAAATCGATCTAGATTAGTCATAAATCTGGAAAAACGCGAATTTTCGAATTTTCATGCGATTTTCTTTTGCATTTTCACAATTTTTGCATTGTCACTTCTGGTGAGTGGGCGGCTCCACTGTGCAACTGTCAACATCGTGTCCGTATTTACATCAAGTTTAAATATATTTAAGTGAAAATAATCTAAAGAATAAATATAAATTTAAATAATAAAAATAAATTTTTAAATAAAAACCTATGGGGCAATAAGTAAACATCACCAAGTCTTGATGTGTTGAAGAACAAATGAGCTTTTAAAAATTCACCTACCAAAACAAATATAAAAGTGACAAACATAACTTAAAGATACTATTAGTGCAAAACCATCTTTTCTGTGTGTGATGACAATAAAACAAAATAATTGTGAAGTGAAAGCGTCAAATATTAAAACATAAGTTTATAACCTCAAAAACTAATACTCGGTATAAAATTGCAATTCAACTTGGTATAATTGGTGCTTTTTTCAATCAGCTTTTCTACTTCCAACTTCACACATAAGATGGAGGACATAAAAAAGTTGCTAATAAACATGCAACAAGAAATAAGACAGCAGAAAACAGAAATGTTAGAAATGAAAGAAGACATTAAAAATACAATCAACAATAATATAGGTACTTAAATGAAAAATTTAAACAGTTAGAAATAAAAATGAAAGTTCTTGAGAAAAAAACCAGGAACAAAGTACCTCAATAAATAATTTAGAAAGACATATTAGGCGCAAGAACTTTCATGAACTCCTATCATGAACTAGAGGAAAAAATAGTCTTAAACTAAACGGAAATAAAAAAGAAGTCTGCCTGTATCTCCAAAAACGCCTTACCTCAATTATAAACAAAAACTAACAAATAAACAACATACAAAGAAAACCATACCTGGTAATATTAAATACTTATATTACAAAATCCAAAATTAACTTTCAACCACAAAAATGATAACCAGGAACAACTAAAAACAACACTGCAAGATACAGTTTATTAAACACAGTAGGAACCTCCTCATCTTTATCGCCCAGTATGGCCGGTCATTGTGGGGAGTTCGACCATAACCCTCCAAAGAAAAACAGACATACAATGACAAAGGTATACATATCTTCACCAGAAAAACTTCTAGAATTAAAAGCAGTATTTCCTACAACAAATCAAAAGAAACACAAAGGTAAAATTATAAACTTGATAGGCATATCAGAAACAAATTATATATGGAAACAAATTTTGAAAAAGAAACCCTTTGCAATCATACAAGCATAATCTCCAACGGAGAGCTCTATGCAGGACTACTTTGGAGGAGGCTTTTAACCGAGAGGGGTCTATACATGAAAAAGACATTTACTAAATAAATACATTTAATTATGAAATTAAATACCTAATTTATAACTATTGTCAGAATTAATGTATGGAAAGAAAATTTTATTTATATTTATTATTGTGAAATGTTTAGTATTTACTCAATTGAATTGTTTAATTTATTGTGATTGTTTATTTATTTATTTGTTAATGATAATTTATATATATACAATATCATTTCAAATAATATGAAGATTTTTAAAATAATTTAATTCCAGATTACAAAATTATTAGTTAAAAAATTATAAGTTAATAAATAGTCACTAAATTATATAATTTTATATTTCAGCAATGTGATATAGACATTTTTTTTATTGTACAACTAAAATGGCTCCTTATATACTCTAAACCAAATAAAATTTTAATGGAATACTTTTATAAAAAGCTGTGCATACTTTTAAATTAAATTTATATACAAATAGGTAAAATTATAATGTTAAATAAATGTTTTTATGTAAATTTAGTTAGTAAGCCTTTATAATAAATAAATGAATAAATAAATAGAGCTTTATTATTATTATGATTTCTTTTGCATTATTTCAATAAATTAATAATTAATAATTCCACGCAAAATATTATGTTCGATAATTTCGCACGCTCAGATATAAGCATCATGGTCAAGCGGTCAATGCGCAAGTACGATAACCACAGGTATCTGGGTTCGTATCCCGGTCGGACACAAAGTTTTAATTTTGTTTTTTTTGTATTTATTCAAATTCTTTGTTTGTTGTTTTTTAATGTTTTTTTTTTGGCCAAAAACTCCGAGCAAAGCTCGGTCGCCCAGGTACTTATTTAATAATCAGCGAAAGTGGAGCTGGTAAAAACTCTACTTGAGCAATTACAAATGCAACTTCAGCAGTGTTTTAGAACTTTGAGCAATTTGAAATATTGTATACATTAAAAGATATAGGAGTTTGAATATACAGATAAATTAATTTTTTTCAAAGACTTTATTGATTTTTAATTAAATAATTAAAGGTGAGCAATTTGAAAGGGCTACGTAGTTAAATTGAGCTATTGAAAATCTATCGATTAGTATTTTTTTCATTGCAAATATCATAAATTTGCAGGCTGGGGTAGGGTAGGTAATAATTTATTCATATAATTTTTACAAAGTCACATAATAGTCCACCTTTGTTCACGTCATTTCCTATGTATTTTTTTTATTACTTGTTTAATGCAATAAAGAATATTATAATATATGCAAGAGACGCAAACTTACATAATCATGAATAAATCCTTAAATCATGAAGTAACTCAATTAAAATTAGGTCAATAGTTGTATTTTGAGGTACATATTGAACGCCACTACCACACTAACTTGGTCCACTGACCTGCACGAGGTAGTCGGTGTCGTGCGCGTGCAGCACGTGCGCGCACACGTCCGCCTGCGACACCAGCGCGGGGAAGTGCGCGCCCGCCGCCGCGCCCGCGCCCCCCGCGCCCGCCGTGTTGCGCGCCACCTCCATGTCCGCCCACCTCCTGTGGGACATACACACTTGTATTATTGGCAACTCTGCCAGGTAACAATCGTTGTTGTACCCGACCAATAAACCTCAAAATACCCGGTATATCCCGCCGGCGACAAGCACGAGCAGAATACCCGAAAATATTTTTTTTTAAGTACTTTATTCATGTTTTATAAAGAATAAAAAAAAATGTACTAATGTTAGAAAAAAAAGGCATGGTAATCAGTTATTAATTAAAGAGATTTAAATTATTAAATCAAACATAAAAAAAAGTTGAAATATCAAATTAATCAGCTGAACTAAAATACCTACTTAGACCCCGCTCAATGAAGTACCCGTAAAAATTACCCACTATCAAAATCGCCTAAAATTATCCGCTATTCGGGTAATTTACTCGCCAATTGGCAATGCTGATTATTGATGCCCATATGTTACTCTCCCAAATCCATCGACTTTTGCAGGAATTTTTATATTTTTTAGGGTTCACCTTGTCACATTGGTCCGTCTGCGTGTCACAGCTTATTCATGCAAAGATTATTTAATATTTAGTATTATATAGCGAATTTTTTTCTTTCCCTTTAATATTTTAAATTGTACATACCTGTATACTGAGTTGATTTCATCAAACGACTTGATGAGCTGCACCAAGTAGTTCCCAGCATCTGCCACCAGTTGGCTCATTATTCTGTATATAGTTTCTTTACTATTATTTCGTCTTAGCAACACTGCTATTATTTTGGATACTTCATCTTTAGGCACCTAAAAAAGAAACGGTTTTTTCTATAAAAGTATACCTAATAAATATTATATAAAATTAAAATCAGTCCATCCATTTCAGAGGTTAGCCAGAACAAACAAACAGAGAGACAGAAAGACACAAAAAAATGTATTTTTCTTATAAGTAGGTATCATATATAATTAATTCGTATGCATCTAGTAAAAAGCTATTTATTACTTTGACATTACAAATAGACAGACACTTCAATTTTATTTATCTGTATAGATATTGTAAATTTCATAAAAAAATGAATTAATATAATATTTGTTGCCCTTCGTTATATACTAAGGAGGGCATAGTCCACCACGCTAGCCAAGTGCGGGTTGGCGGACTAAGCGTGTTTTTTGAAAACTTGCTAGGTTCTCTCAGACATTCAGGTATCCTCACAATGTTTTCCTTCACTGGTAAGCAGTTATTACTAATCATGTTGATTATGATGCAAAATCAAGTTAATAAAGACTAAATAGTGACTTTAGTTGTTAGTTCTGGGATATGCATGCCTGCTAACTGCATGATGGACCAAAACCTGCTGAGGACTAATAGAAATATATTTAAAATTTTCATTACCGAATGTGCCAAACCAGACAATATGAGATTCACTTTCCACAGGCAGCCGAGACGCGCATCTATTATGTAGTCTGGTTGGAACACCACCCAGTTACCTGAGTCTAATTTATTATATAGGAAATTGTCAGGAAAAAATCAATTTAGACCAATTTAAAAAAAGGAAATGCTAATTTTGGCTGCATCTCTTTTATTTATATATTAAGTTACATATGTATATGCCAATTCTGAATCCATTTTAATGTTTTTTTTTAAAGAATAGTCCACAATAAATGTTGAATGTATACTTTTTAGTGAATTTGCAAATAATAGAAAGGAAATGTAATAGAAATGCTAGGCTTCATAAGCAATAAATTTAAATAAAATTACAGAATCTCCACTATTCTTATGTCATTTTCAATTATGTATCAGTTTTAAGAAACATGAACTCCGAGGTTTTGGACTTTTTTTAGTTTCACTAGTAACTATCTAACTACTTAATTAAATCTAAGGAATCAATTCAATTTGAAACTTTGTAAGTATATAAAGTCTGGATGAGAATACAATTATTTGATACCATAGAGCTGATCTGAAGATGGAGCTAGGAGGTGGGTGATGAAACTCTTCAATAGCTACAAGCAGAAGCTTTGAGTTCATTTGATTTGTTTTGAAATTAAAAATACAGAAAAATAAATAATAAAATAAATAATAAATAATAAATAAATACAGAATACATATTATGTATTCTTATTCATTACAATTTTTTCAAAGTGTAGAAGAAGAATATGTGTGTCTCAGTCTTTTTAATTTTTCAAAATTATAATACATAATTATTAATATTTTTTAAAAGGATACACATAGGGCAAAGTTGATCATCAACAGTAGCCGGTTTCATAGATATCCCTTGCACTATTGGTAAATGAATAACAATATTGTTCTCAGGCTTGGATTCCTCCATAATGTCAAATATTTGTGAAGTTTGACTAGACTGGAAAAGATAATAAATAGTAATTAAAATAAAGGTATGTAAAAATTCTAAAAAATAGTCACTTAATATGGGTACAGGGTACATTCCCTAACAACTAGCAAACTTTATTAAATAAATAAATACATATATACACATATACATACTTTCCCACTTATAACAGTTATGGTGTATTTTTGTAACTTACTTGGTGATGTATAACAAGAAGATCATCTATTACACTGACAGCAAAGCGACCAACAAGGCCTGTCTTGAGAACATGCTGTGTTACTCCTCCCCCCGCTATCGGCATCAGCCATACCTAAAATATAATAATAAACATACATTATAAATAAAAAAGGACCAATTGTATAAAAAAAAGTTTTCTAATGACAAAGTTGAATCTTTAAAATAATTTTTTTTTAAATATTTCATGATTAAGTTAAAACAATATTGTTTTTAAGTTTATTTACTTCAGTAGGTCCATTAATAGGTGAAGTACTATGTCGAAACAAGGCACACCAGGCAGCACCACACAATCTTAGTACAAACACATCACGCTCCACTACTGGCTTTGACCATTCCACTGGAAAAGTTTAGAACGCATACAGTAAACAAATTGGAATTAAACAATTTACTCCCATTTTCATAGTTTTGAGTGGAACCCTAATAGTTTTTCTAAAATAAAAGTAGCCTAAGTTACTCCTTATAACATCAGCTATCTGCCAGCAAAATCCTGTCAAATTCAGCCCAGCCCTTTCGGAGATTAGCCAGAACAGACAGACAAAAATTATAAAAATTGTGTTTTTCTTATAAGTACTGTATATAATTCCTTATAAATTTAGTAAAAAACTGTTATTTTGACATTACAAACAGACAATTCAATTTTATTTATCTGTGTAGATGTAGTGGATTAAATACTCACAAATATAAAACATAAAAGTAGTAGGTAACATATCTACTGACTGATTTAATTACTATTTTTTTATTTAAATAATGTACAAAACACATAAAATTTAGAATGTTAATAACACCATACCTTCCAATTTCTGCAGTTTAGTTATTGTTGAATTATTTAAAGAGAATGGTTGAAGTAAAGCTCCATTATTTCCTGCTAGTAAAATAATATTACTTTGTGCACACCAAGAGAACCAGGCGCCACTGAAATATTAAAAACACAAACTTTATATCTACTTCTCCACCCAGGCTGGATAACATCAATGAATAACTCATTTTCACTCACAGTACCTAAAAGAAGTACTCTTTAAAGTTTTCATTTGCCTCTTCTCAGGTATGACTTGCAGTAACTCTATACCATGGTCAGTTATAAAAGCAATCTCATTAGCTCTTGGCCACACAAAACCCAACATCTTAGCATTTTTCCACTTACACGTATGAGAATATTCAACATTAGTAGGTGCCAAATCTTTGAAATTGGCAAATTCAACAGTTGCATTTTGACCGTCTAAATTTCTTTGAATGGCGAGAATTTTGTGATCTGGTGAAAATTTAATAGAAATAATTGGTCCTTTGTCCTCCATTCTAAATGAAGTACTTTTTGAATCCATTCCATTTACTGTAACACCTGTGACACCTCCTGAGCGAACAGTAAAAACCTGGAAATATACATTTAAAATATATATGTATTACTTTAATGATAACAGCATTCAGCATAGGTATAGGAAAACTATGTTATTTTGCAATAAATAAACTGAATTAAATTAAAATATATGTACCTCACCATTGGTGTCGTCAAAAAACACGTTGGTTACAGGGCTATCAGCATCAAACCTTTTGGGCTGTTCTGAAAGACATAAATAATACTTATCACTATCTTTTAACGAAAATTTAGCCATGTTTATAATTTAAAACAGTGATCTAAATGCGCAGTAGCAGTACTGTTTTTCATTTATTTTTATTATGACTTTTGTGACGTCGACAGCTGATGGCACAGAGTCTCTAAAGTAGTTTACAGTTACAGACTATGTAAAGATAAATTAGATTCAATAACCCTGTTTTCCAATTACAGAGCATAATGTCGCACTTTGGCGCACAATGCCGAGGTGTGATAATGCTTAATTGGAACGTGAATTAGTTTTCAAGTTTAATGTTGAAAAAATATATATAACTAACTAATAAATATATATTAATTAGTTATATATATCTAACTAATAAATATATAATAATATAAACAAATAGTACTAACGATAATGTAAATAGAATTTTGATCAATGGCACCTTGAAGAAAAAATACTTCTTATATTTCCTGCTAATGAGTTGGTATCCTTGCGCACATTACACCAAATTCCAAAACAGTACTTTTAAAAATGCTTGATTGTGCAGAGCGTAGCTGTAGTTAAAACATTCGAAGTTAGCATTATGCCGCATATCTCACAATGATGTGAAAAGATGCACGTTGGGTCCTGCTATCAAAATATAAATCAATACGAAGAGTTTATGAACAAATTATTTATATTATAACTATAATAACTATAGTTATAATATAATGTGAATTATTACAGTAAAAATATTATTTAAATCAATAAATCCTGATATTAAATCACCATGGCAACTTATAGAAAACAACAACAGTATTTTATACTAACAACAAAAACATGTATTAAATGTAATTTATAAATATAAAAAAAGCAAATATGAATGATGAAATAGAGTTACAAAACCTTGAAACTGATAATTTTAAGGAAACTGATTCTGAAGTATACCATGAAATTAGTCAAGAAGTTATAGAAGAAAAAACTTATCCAAACAAAACGCTGGCACCGGTTACGGAACATGACTTTTTCACACAATATGATACTAAAAAAGTACAAAAAACAGCAAAAAAGAAAAAAGGGAAGAAGAAAGGGAAATCTAAAGATCTAATGGATGTTATAAATTCTGAAATTGCTACAAAACCTCTCCTTATTGAAAATAATATTACGACTTTGGATTATAATAGCAAAGTAGACAAATATTTAAAAAAGGTTCCAAGTACACAAAGAATATTGCATAGAAGATCTACAAACATAGATGCCGAGCATGGGTCAGTAAAATAATATATTATGTGAAATCTTAAATTTCTTGCTATTTATTGGTTACGGCTTCGACACTTGCACATGTTTTGACCGTGTGTAACTTCTAACAACCCGAGTATGTTGTGTATCTATCTGTTTGTTCTTTTATTAAACGGATCACAATTGTTAAATAGGGTTAAAATAAAACTTGGCCCAAGTTTAAATTTAGTTTTCGATGTATCGATATTTCAAGTTTTTGGTCTGAATCTATTGGCGATGATAAGATGAAAGAAAAGAAGAATATCATTTCAGTATCAGTAACAGTTACAGTATTACTTGATTACATGTGGATACTCATAATTACTCTCTTAACTTGAAGGACAATACTCCGAAATATCCTATGTTGATGATGAACTTCGAAACCTTTTATCCTATTAAAATATTATACGAACAACTTCAATAGATATTAAAAAATCACGACATTTTAAGAAAAGATTTAAAAATACATTAAAACCGTTTGTATATAGGTATTTGACCTGTTAATTTTAGTAATATTATTAAAATTAGCTTATTAATTTAAATTCTTATAAAAATATTTTCTAATGTTATTTGTATTGCAGTTTTCACATAAAATGTACTGCAAATATCAGTCCAATATTTCCTCGAGTACTAGAAAATTCTGACACTAAAGAAACTAATATACATGTCCAATATATGAAGCCTTCGTTATTTAACGAAATTGTTTCTGAATATCTAGAAAATGATGGAAATAAAACCCCACGATTTTTTGACGTCATTTTACGAAATATACAATTTAAACATCATCATGAATTCTCATTAGAAGAATTACTTTCCGTAAAGTTAATTGAAGTTTACGAAGAATATCAGTTTGTCAAAAAAACCTTAATAGATTTATCTAAGAATGTTGAGATTAATAGAAGAACAAGAAATAATTTGAAAGAACAATTGTTTAAAATTAGCCCAAATAGAAAAGACGATATAAGATTTGATAGCAGCATATTAAAATATACAAATTTGATGTTTAATTTTAAAGAAAAATATTTTAAAATGTTAAAAATAGAAAAAGAACTAGCCAATAAATTAATATCATTATGGTCAGATATTGAGATGGTCAGAGAAAAATCTGGATATTATTTTACTAATTATGTATTAGAAGTGACTCATATTGATTCTAATAACGAAGAATTTCGGAAGCAATGGTCTCAGATTTTTGAGACAGAATACTCTGACTTAATTTTGAAAATTGAACATGAATTTATAATTAAATACTTAGAATACAAGCAAACTAAATATAATGACGGTCACAACGAAAAAATTAAAATTGTTAAACCAAAATTAAAAATAGATTATGACGAATTGAAAACGGAAGTGGAGGATATTGTGAGCGAAATTCTTCCAAAAAATAAAATCGGGATTAATTTGAAACAAGACAAAGTTATCTTATTTTCGCAAGATCACCGAAAAGCTTCTATAGCTAAAAATATATTTTTTAAAGTTTACGTTGATGATGTTTTTGTGTGTGAATCAGAAGTATATGAAAGTAAAAGCGGTCAATGGGATGTTAATTTCGAAGAATGTTTATCTATTGAGATTTTACCGCAGAATAATAATTTAAGGATAGTTTTATTTGAAAATGATGAAGATGTATCTTCTTTAATTATAAATTTGTCTGATATTAAAAAGAATACTAACGAATCAAACTTTGTAAGTAAAGAATTTTATTATAATAAAGTTGTAGAACCCACTTCTAAAAAAATTGGTTGTGGATACAACATAAAAGATATTTGCTTAAAGAATAAAGCTAGATTAAAATCAAGCAATTTGTTTGTTGGAAAGTTGGTAACTAGATGTGAAGTCAATATTAAATTAGGATGGAATGAAAAATTAAATAATAACGAGTTCGAATCGGTAAAATCATGTATGAAAACAGGGCGTCAATTGCAACGACTTAAGAGCTCGAAGGACCAACCAAATATAGATGTTATAACAGAAATAATAAATGACTTATATGAAAACAAAGTGGAAGATAACGAAAATGTTATGAATACGCTTAAAAATATCTGCAAAGGAACTGTCAAAAAGAACGAGACCTTTAAATTTAATGAAGATGATATGGACATGGCCAGATATAAATTATTACATTTAAGAAATAGTGGCGGATTCGCTGATATACAAAACAAAACTATTCCATTGTTACCTAGTCAGATATCTACGGAACAATTAGACTGTTTACAAAAAAGCAATCAAAAAGACGTGGAGAATCTTAATTTGAAAAATAACCTAGAAATGGAATCAATTGATTTGCAAAGATTTATTGGAGTAAAATATGTGGAAAATTTAAATAGAAATTTAATGAAAAATATAAATGAGTGTCTTCTGAAGAAAACATATAAAGATGTAGTGAGAGATTTCGCCGATGTGAGTTTCGGGTGAGTGATATAGTGAATACTAGAGTTTCCCCGCGATCCCGCTCGCTTAATTTATTTATGTACGAGTATAAATGCTCTTAAGTTTCACGTCATCCCCTATTTTATATATTAAATAAATAAATATGTTGGGGATATTAACACACAGCACCATCTAGTTCCATGGTAAGCTACGAGCTCGTGTTATGGATACCAGATAGTTTATACACTCCATATATATAACTTTAAATACACACATATTATAAATATAAATACCCATGACTAGAGTACAAACATTCGTGCTTATCAAATGAATGCCCCCAGCGGGACTCGAACCCGCGACCGCTGGCACAGCAAGTAGGGTCACTACAAACTGAGCCAAACATGTCGTCAAAGACAGAAAGAAGAAAAGAAAATATTATTATATATTTATATTAGAATATGTATCATTTTTAATCAGAAATATTAATTAATTATTTCCAATTAAATAGTTCTAACATAAACATTTTTTTCTTTATATGGATTATCTTATTTTTATATATGGATTATTTTATTTTTTTCTTTATATGGAATATCTAACTTTTCCTGTTATTATTTTAAGGGTTTGTTTAAATAGAGCCGAAGAAACTTTAAATACGTCATCACATAAACAACAGAATCTTCTGAAACAACAGCTGTCGAAGGAACATGAAATACACATAACAGTGTTGAGGGCATTCAATTTATCTGATAGAAACACGCAAGCATTTTTGATGGAACAAAATAGTGAAGATGAAAATATAGCAGGTAACGATTCTTTATAAAATTTCTTCATTTATTATGAACAAATGTATTATAGTTTAATTTTTTTAATTGTGGTAATAAATTTGGTAAAATAAAAACAGAGTTTACTAAAAGAATTTAATACATTAATTTAAATAATTTAAAATAATAATTCGCTTTTTTAGTATTAAAGAAATTATAATTATTTTAGGTTTCAAAGTACATCCACTAAGACCATTTGTGCGTATGAGCTATCATGGCGTGTCCACACAAACTGCTACAGCCATCGGATGTCACCCAACCTGGAATCATACTGTTAAAATTAAGACTAAGTATTAGACAATATCTTTGTTTTCTTTTAAATTTGCCAAGAATTTTCCATCATAACTTTAAAAAGACAGGCGATTGTAATATATTTTTAAAATTTGACGTGTTACAATATGGTCAAGTTCTAAGTTCAAATCATTTAAAAAAATGTAAGTCTCGAAATTTTCCTAGGCCATAACTTAATAAGTATATTGAAGAGGAGTTTAAATCTAAATAAAGTCCGTTGCATTATAAGTTATTTAAGTAACAAAATTGATAAATTGATGTATTTTCAGATTTGAGCCTTTGTCTTCTATTCAAATAAATATTTACGACGAATGTAAGGATAATACGAATGAATCGTATTCTGACGATCCATCCACACAAAGTACCGTGTACTATAGGAAATGTAACAAATGGTTGGGGACACTCAAAGTGCCTCTACATACTGTATTGACGTTGGGAAGTGTAAGTTGATTTTGATAATAGTTATTCTCACAGTTGACACTACTAATATAAACGCGAAAGTTTGTATATTGTGTGTGTGCATGCTTGGAACTCTGTCATGTCGAAATGACCTGTCGTATTTGGACGAAATTAAGTACACAAATGATCTGGAGTAACAAATAAGTTACTGTTAGGTACCAACCACCGACACACTTGAGCAGGCTTCCAGTACTTGTAACTTTGTGTGTTGCACATCGACTTGTGTCTAAGTTCACATACATTTTCTATGTTTAAAGATAAAATTTAAGCAATTTTATTTAAATTGCTCGAATTTTATCTTTCTAATTCCTTTCTCTACGACGAATATTCTGTATAATAAATTATATAGAAATGCTGTATTTTATTCATATTGATTTTGATTTCTTTTCAGATCCGTGGTACATTCAAAATTGCGACACCTCCATTAATATTTGGTTACGAAAATATAGCGCCAAAAGAACCCCAATCTTTTATTCCCGAAGTATCACAGCTTTTCAAGAAAGATACTCCTTTAATAGTTCTTCAAATAACCACAAGTATTTCACACTTTGGAGGATTTAGAAACTACTATCAACCGATATCCAATGATCCTAAAGACAATTTAATACGGCATTTAAACGAACTTGTGTCGGGATATGTTAATGAATTTCCAACTAGGAATATTTCTTTAACTTTCATAGACAGTTCTGGGAAAAATAAATGTGTTTCTGAATTCCTTCAGCCAATACCTTTGCCTGATTACGAATATTTTCCGATTAATCCAAGAAAAGCTGAATCTGCTGTGTCTAAGAGTTCAGGACATTCTAAAAGCTCGTCATCGAGAAGCAGTAGAAAGAAGAGTTCTATTACAGAAGAATCATTAAGTGGTTTTGAAGTTTATAAGAATGAAGGAAACCAGTTTGTTAAAAATATGGAAGCAGCGATACGATATGTGTCTCTGATACCAACGTATGAGGTTTCGGAGAACCATATCGTGACTTTAATGGGAGTGGTAATTAATGATTCTTGAATATATTGAAAATTTGAAAAAATAGCCCACTTATCTATTGTAGTTTTATACTGATCGGCAAAAATTGTGGCTCGGTTTCGCTTGGAAAACCAATTGAAGCGGGTTCAAATCCCCGGTCTTGCAACTCTGTTATTCTCAAGCGTGAATCTTTTGCATCATGACTACCACACGAGTTGAGGAATCCTAATTAGTTTTCGAAAAATATGTGTAGACCTCTAACCTTCCTATGAATGGATCCCTCTTGTGTTGAGAGGAGGCACATGCTCCGCAGTGGGACGATAAAAATGGTTGAATAATGATGATAATGACAATATAGCTTAACTGAAGCGGATTGTAGTGGATGGATGAAAGTATCTGCGTTCGTGGTTCATGAATCGGCTCTTGTGTTCTGACTTCTACTAAGTACTAACATTTAGCACTCTGCCATTTAACCAAATTAGCATTTTCTAATTTATTTTATTTTTAATTATTATACAATTATAATATTATCTTTATTTTCTAATTATACTGTAAAAGAATTATTATTATTTTAGGAACTACTTAAAGTATTATACGGATCGCCATTAGACCACACAATATTACTGGCCAGTTACTTTCTAAATTTGGGTATAAGATGCTGGATTATTATAGGATTTGGATTACCTCGAGGTTTCAGCAGTTATGTTCTGGTGAAATACCAGAATAATAAAATAGTGATGTGTCACAATGAAGTCAAAAGTAGAGGATTCTTAAATAAATCGGAAGACTCCAGTTGGTACATTTATGACGCAGTCGCCGGTGAGAGGTTCGAACTGAGAGACGTGGGATGTCCCCTGAAAACCGTTAGCTACGTCTTTGATTGCGAAAATGTGGGTATTTTTTTATTTAGTTTTATTTTGATAATGACCATGATTCGAATGCTAAACGTCGGAAAACAAAAATCACATTAAATCCGCGAAAAAATGTTTTATTTAAAATTTATAGCACTATAGAAACTCTTAAAATTGATTTAGTAGTTTTAAAGTTTATCGATTAAAAACGAACAAACAAATCATTCCTCTTTATAATATTATTAGTACTTATAGATGTCGATGTTTCAGATTTGGGTGAACGGTCAAACTTCGGAGGACTGTGAAAGTGTTGCATTTGACTTCTCCAAATCTTCTGATTGGCAAACTGTAATTAATAATAATAATAATAAACTCTTTATTGTACACCAAGAACAAAAGAAAATAAATAAATACAGAATAGATAGAACTGTACAAGAGGCGGCCTTATCGCTAAACAGCGAAAAAATACCCACATATTTAATACATTCTTTTAGTTTTTATCATCATTGGATGACATGAAATTTAGATAACTAATGTTTACACTAAGACTAAGGAATAATATAAACAGAACTAAGCATGAGTACTTTAGTTAGTGTTTACGAATTATATTAGTACTTATACGATGTTGATGGGAACAGCTAAAATGTTTTTTTTTAGGTGTTCGATAAACCCTTGTTGGCATCTAAACCAACGTTGATTGAAAGCCTGTATAGCAAACCAGAAGAAATGGAAAAATTGCGTCTTAATCTAGAAACAAAAGTTAAAAATAAAGTTCAAAAATGGCGATCTCACGTAAAAACTATTTGGAATAGGTGAGGAAAAAATATTTATACAAGCATAAGCACACTAGCTCTCCTAGACACGGGGGTGAAACACCGCCCACTTTCCAACTCGGGGCTACTACTGAGAATATACTTATTAACATAACATAAAAACTCAGTAATTACTTGGCCTGATCCGGGAATCGAACTTTACCACCAAGGCAGTAGGTAGATTCTGAATACTGATTAGATTGTTCAAAGTAGTCTCGAGCTAGCTTGGATTGAAATATTTTCAATAGGATATTGTTTCGTAATGATTTAATGTATTTTAGATATTGCAGCAGTTTGCTTCGGGAAATGCTTCCACACTACGAGTATTGGGCATTCAATCCGACCGAGCCTCGACCAAATCTTGGACATCGGTTAAAACAACTTATGGCTACTTACAAGGTAATTCGTATCTTCTTACTCGACTGCGGCGAATCCCAAAGGAGGGTTGTGATTGACATGTATGAATGTATGTTCGATCCTATGTTTCCTTGTAATTACTATATATATGACCCGATTTTGATGAATCATACGTCGTTAGATTCGTCTTAATAACGCGAGTGTCATATACTAGAATGATTTAAGGCTCCAGTTTCGGCCATTTTGAACGTGCCGCTGCTGGACATAGCCCACCACGCTAACTGCGGGTTGGCGGACTGAGTATATCCTTTTCCAAGGCGAGCGCGTTAGCACTGCCTTCTTACAAGTACAATATATTACAATGATCAAATCGATTTGAAATTTTTGGAAGTATGTAGATTGTAGAGTACACAGTACAGTATTATTTTATACCAGCGAGCTGATCTGATGACGGAGCATACATAAGGTCATTTTTATAACGTTGTATGCCTAACACTTTTTCTTAGATTTACGCGAATATTTGACATTTTACTTTTCTTAAACAATTGCAGATTTTCGGGTTCCCACTCAACATGACATATTTAAACACAAAATTGATATTATCGGGTATAAAATCCACGGCAATACATGTGAACGACGACCCCAATGTGGAATTTGGCCTGGGTGTTGAAGTGTACGCCTACCCTAATAATGTTTTAAGTGTATGGGTGTTTTTAGCAAGTGTTACCAGGATTTAGTATTTTAATGATAAGACAGTGATAAGAAAACTTATTTTAATAAAATAACTTTTTAATAAAAATATGTTTATAAAAAGGGGGAGGTTGGTTCACGGCGAAGCAATAATGAAGACCTTTCAGAAGAGCAATATAAAATTTATTTTTTAAACTCATTGAGGAATCTTAAAAAAAACAAATTTAAATTTAAAAGGAAAATGGAGATTGTATGTCTTTTCGTTTTAATGCTAACAAAATAAAATTATATATTATTCCATTGCTGTATAAAAATATGCGTAAAAATAGAAAAAAAAGGAGTTGTTACAAGTTACGTGTCTAGCGATTGATTAAGTTGTCATAAGCTAGAAATTGCAGACAACCAGTGAAGCCATAGACAATTTGCAGTACCGTCTTACTCTATAACTTTAGCGTCAAAAACAAAGCGTTACCGCCTTCAAAGTTATCCAAATACATTACAAATAAATTCATTTAGTATAAAATTGAATTATTTTGGAAAACATTAACTGTTAGTACTGCTCAATTAAATTTGTTTCGTAGAATGTGATATGTTGTCACAAAAAGGGAGGCGGTTTTTTAATTCCGATTACATTGTCGAGATTTAAATAATTTAAAACTAACAACTACAGCACATTACAAATTAAAATTACATTTAATCTCTTATGTGGAACTCATTAAGTTTAGCTTCATAAAAAGTAAAACTTTGTTAAAAGCTAAAACAATGTTTCATTTCATGCGACATTCACATTATTATC
This sequence comes from Brenthis ino, assembly GCA_921882275.1. NCBI lineage: Eukaryota > Metazoa > Arthropoda > Insecta > Lepidoptera > Nymphalidae > Brenthis > Brenthis ino. The sequence goes on along the minus strand of OV170228.1, from coordinate 21,262,057 downwards.
ATACAATATATAATATTGTGAAATTATCGTATTATAAAATTGGTAATATTCATGTCCCAAATGAATGTTTTTTTTTTTTATTTTTTTTAAAGCAAGAGAAACTGTCAACATCTTAATTGTATTCATTATATGTGAGAAATATAACAGATTTATGGATAGTTATTTTAAAGCTTGAACAAAGTTATTTATATAATATAGGTAGTATCTTAAAATTCTGATGATCTGCGACATGAAAATTACATTTTAAAATCTTATTATCGATGAAATTCAATGTTTCTATATACAAATTGATGCGAATTAAATTTTTAATCTGTATTTTGTAATTTTTGAAAACACATTCGTTTTGTTCTGCCGTTATTTAAAGGCAGAAAAACATCAAGTCCCATTCACAGATGACATTCTATTTATAAACAGAGAGGCACAATTTAGTCATTTGATTTTTTTCAGTACACGTAACACTCAAGGTCATATGTACATTCAGCCTGAGCTATATTCAATTCCTAAACAACACTTCAACCACGACTTAGATAGAAACATAATAGCAAGTGGAATAAAAGCTATTGAAATAAATAGAGATGGGTAATTATAAATTCTAAAATGCCTCCAGATAAATAAAGCAAGTTATTCTCAAGTGACTAACTGGTACAAATATTTTCTTCATAGTGCTGACAGTGTTATGATGTCCATTGAAAACATTTTAGAGCATATCAAGAAATCAATTCGATATATATGTATGTATATAGTTACTTAGTCCTCCTGTTCATAAGATCCCATCTCTTATAGTAAATTACATTAAAAAAACAAAAGTGTTTACTGTTCATGGTAATCTAGATATAATCATTGCATCGACGAAACCAAAAGCTGGGTAGTAGGGTACTTGACTATTTACGAATAAACAAAAGCAATTACAATAAATACTTATAAAAATAACAATATGATATAAAATAAATGATGTTTTAACTAAGAAAAAATCACAAATAAATAACGCTATCACTATCAAGTTTTTTTTTAAATTTTAACCTCCTTTGTGTTATATTTGTTTTTAGCTTACCTATAACTTGTTGTATGTCAAATACCCACAAAATAATTAAGTACCCAGTATAAGACGGCACTGCATAGATCTAAGCTTAGGCGCAGTGCTTTAGCTGGGGTCGTCAGATTTGTTTTGTTTAGACCTCTTGAGTTGTTGTAAGTAGTGACGTTGTATGGGCTTGTGTAGGGCGAGTTGCGCAAGCGCATCGTCTATAGAGAACCATTGTCGTTTCCGACCCATCAGTCGGGAGTCCTCCCATTCAGCCAACTCCTGTGTAACAGTCATTACATACACTTCTGTCCTGTGTTTGTGCTCTCGGTTCTGTAAAAGAGGATTTTCTAGTTTAAAATATTTCGTAATTATACGTTCAAACTCAAAGTTATAATTTAAAAACTATATATTCACAGAAAAAGTTCACAAACTCGTCTGTGAGGTAATTAGTATTCTAAAAAATAACGGGTTATAGTAACTAGCCGTAAGGTTTTGATTCAAGGAAGGTGCAATTTACTTAAAGATGGCTGCTATGGTTTTACAATCAGTAATTTTGTCGATAAAAGATTACCAAGAATTTAACATTTCGTCGACGAGACGCGACCCGAGATAGAGAGAAGTTTTTTTCACTGTTGTAATGAAAGCGGTGAAATTAGGGATTTTTTCAAGAATAGCATAAATATGCCTTTGAACTTAGTTGGATTCTCTTATTACTAGAACACAGTATAAGGAAATTGCGTCAAGATCTCCTGCCTTTTTTCACTACATACATATACAAATTCAATGTAATTATTAAAAAAATGTACTTATAACTTTATAGTATCCCTTATCCATAACAATTTAATTTACATCTAGAACCATCTAGTTCCATGGTAAGTACGAAGCCTGTGTTATGGATACTAGATAGTACACACACACACACATATCTATATATATAACTTTAAATACATATTGTAAATATAAAAACCCATAACTGGAGTACAAACATTCGTGCTCATCACGCTAATGAATGTCCCCAGCGGGACTTGAACTTGCGACAGCTGGCACAGCAGGTACGATCACTAAAAACTGAGTCAAACGTGTCGTCAAAAAATCCTTTGCTTTGAAGAAGCGTAAATGTTCACCATTAAAACTAGAAAACGTAACACAAAAAGATGTATCAAAACCTAGAAGCAAGAGTAAGACGAAGAACACACTACAGTTACTAAAGTATTCGCATTTGAGCCGCGTCGGCCAACTTTGTGAGCGTAACAAACTAGGTACTTATTTACAAAACCAATACATGATTATACAGTATACAATTCTTGGAAAGCGCCGGTAGTTGTAAACATTGTAGTTTGCAGTTTTATAAACTTAGAATACGAGTAATTATTATTTTATTATTTAGAAACTTAGAACAATTAAATAAATATCATTATCTTAGAATAATTGTACGCAAATTTCTCAAGTAGTTACCGAAATCACCAAATTAACACTATATGAGGGTATACAATCTACGAGTATACATATAATAAAATTATAACTAAGCCGAATCTGTACATTAAATATTTTTTGGAAAATCTTATTGAAATAGATATTATTATCGATAAGAGTCCGAATCCAATATATGATACTTTTTATCACGGGAAAATATCTCATTTCTGAGAAAAAATACAAAAACTGCATTGTAAGAGTATACTAATTTGTAAAACCTAAGAATTTGGTTTTTGGTCACCTGAACGCGGGTGGAGCCGCGGGCAATGCTAGTATAAAAATAAATAAGGAACCGCTGAAACTTTATCCGAATATAAAAGCTGTTTCTACATAGAATATTTGCTTATTTTGTATCTTATTGCGAATTAAATTGACAATAAAAAATATAATGTCGTAATATTAGTAGAAAGCGTAAAGTAAATTATGATTAAGTGTCTTTAGCCAATTACCATCAGTAGGTACACCTGCACGACTCCCAGAATGTGAAGACAACTTGTTATAGTTAGAACTAGACGAGGCTTTAGAGAATGCCATAGAGAAAAAAAGCAATAATAAAATTACTCAAATACAAATTATTTATTTTTCGTCATTATCGTCATACTTTTGTTCCAATTACTACCTGTACTTACAATAAAGTATATAAACCGATAAAGACTGGTAATATATACTCTCTAATAGAATGGGCCCCTGCAGGTGTACGGTGGCGGCTTTTTTGATAATTAGCCATATGTGCAGCGTGTGTGTTTTTGGGCGAAACTAATTTAGCGAACAGACTATTGCCCGATTTCACCAACGTCACCTAAGTTAAAGGGATCCCCTAAGCATGGTTACGGAGCTATTAGGGGACAGTTTCTGTTTCACCGACTGTTACGGGTCATCTAAATATTAAAAGGCCCCCTAAATTTAGGTGCTCGAAAAATGGGCTTAAAGACGATCGTAAAACGAAGTTTAATTTAGGGGCTAGTTTAGGGGACTTTTAAGCTAGGGATCCCATACGTAGGTGGCAACTTATGGGTTGTTGGTGAAATCGGGCATATATATTATATAACAACCCTCTACAATTTAAGTAGGAAAATTAATTATATCTTATAATATTAAACGAGTAATTCTTAATAATATATAAAATGAATAAAATTTCGTGTATCGCGGAAACGTCTGTAACAATTTGGATCGAATTTTGTATTCAGATGAAGTTATGCTTTTTTAAGTTTATTTATATTTATAGGTATTTTTTGTAAAAACGCAGTTTTTATTTCTTTTTCGAAAAATACTAATTGTAATGTTATACATTTTTCAACAAAGTATTTTTAAGCATATGTGTGAAACCTTAGGGTAGTTACATATCAACATGTTTTTTTTTAAATGTCTAATATAAATATAAATATGTTGAGACATTAACACACAACACCATCTGGTTCAATGGTAAGCTACGAGGCTTGTGTTATGGATACCAAATAGTTGATACACTATGCAATACACATATATAACTTTTAAATACATACAATATACATATTATAAATATAAACACCCATGGCTGGAGTACAAACATGCTCATCACACAAATGAATACCCTCAGCAGGAATCAAACCCGCGACCACTGGCATAGCAGTAGGGACACTAAAACTGAGCCAAACTTGTCGTTAGGGTGATTAACAGTAGTAAATCGTCCTAGATATAGATAAGACTATATGAATATATCCAACAGGTAATCCAATCTAAATGGTGTAACATATAATTTCTGAAAGACAGTGTAACGGGACTTACACAACCAACTTACTAGTAATTAAGAAGATTAAAACATATTAGGAAAACCTATTAAAAGATTACAAACTTTGTGTAGGCTCTTTATTGCTTTCCAAAGATAAGATTGTAACATTTTTTCATGATTACATAATGTGATCATAGAATTGAAATTAACGGCTTAGAAATTATTTATCAATATTTCAAGTGATGTAACAAAAGTAAGAATAGTCTACACATATATAAATATAACATCAATGAGCTAAAATATTAATGTTTTTAAAAAAAAACCATGTTTTTACCTTAATGGTTACAAGAGTTCCAGAGTATTCTTTCATTATTATCGAATCTTCGATGATAAATAGAAGAAGACATATTGTATGTTACAAAAATCAAAATTAGAACAGACTTTTTTTATGACCTAACTCTATAAATCATTGTGGTGTAAAAGTTTGTGCAATGTCCATAATATCATGTTAAGCACATGCATGCAATAATGTCATCCTCTTGACATATTTCAGTCGATTAGCAAACTGCATAGGAGAAATTATAGTGCGGCACTCTATTCCTATCACCCTCAAAATCTGGTGGGACAATAATTCAACACGATCGGTAAGGGATTCATTCCAACTCCAGGCTGTCACTGAGAATTTCTTAACAGAAAAACTTAATAAATAAACCTGGGTTTGACTGAACAGGACCCCTGCATTCATACATGCATTAGTATCCATGTAATAGATTAATATAGTTAGACTTACTGGTTCTCTCTTGGTTGGAAAGAACAATGCATTCAAAAAAATTAGCACAAGTTCACTTACAATGGTCTAAGTGTGGAAAACGCTGTGCTTGAAGAATAAAAATATCTGATATCCTATGAAACCTTCTTCATACATAAATATTTCCAAATATAAAATAAAAAAGTAAAAAGTTGTTGAAATAAAAAAGTAATAAATGTGTGATGTCGAGAGTATTTCAGTAAAATTACAATAAAATAAAGACCATACTATTACTCCCTTAGCAACACAGAATACAAAGTTGAGGTTAATGAACTATTGCATAAGTTATATTATTGTTTAAATAAACAAGTTGTGTAAGTGATTTTAAATATATCCTCTAGTAAGAGAATCATTTCTTAAAAATGTAGGCCATTTTTAGGCTTTAACTAGTACCTTCTTACTGTAAGCATTTTATATAATATAATAAAAACCCATTAAGACTTCAACTTAAATAATTGAATTTACAAGTTAATTATAATTAATATTTATATTAATAAACATTGTTATTGTAACAGATAGTATATTAAATACATACTGTTAATCTGATCTGATCATTTACTTTTAGTAGTTGAAAAAAAAAAAGTTTTTTAATCTGATTTATGTTATTTTTAACCATTCCTTCCATGATTTCTTGGTAATAATGAACATAAAGCTTACATTTATATTTCACAATGCAACTTTTTTGCAACATATGGGGTCAATGTTGACATGTCTTTGTGCTGCTGTCAAGAGGTTATGACAAAAATAATAATCATGTAGGTACATACTTCAAAGACACCGAGGCATCTTCCCAGCTTGCCAATGACGCCGGCCTCTTCCAGAACCTCACGCATCGCAGTCACTGATGGCTCCTCCTCTGGCTCCACGCCGCCACCCGGCACAATCCAATTGTCAGGCCGACGCGAAGACGTCACAAGCAACACCTACGCACAAAACACACCATTGCATCGAAATTCACATGATTATCACTGATATTCAAGTATAAACTTCATGCTAACCTCCGTTTCGGCGTCTGACCGTACGCATATACAAGCCGCGCGGCGCCTAAACCCTTCATCGTCGTATATCCGAATCGAATTAGGCTTCTCCTTAACCATTTCGAAAAAACACGTAAACACGAACAAAATAGACAATTAGAAACGAAAAGCAGACATCAAACGGAAAGTAAATTATCAACCGAACGAAATTATTTAGTGATCAACAAACGCCATAACCGAAGTATCCTAAGATAAACGTATCCATTTTCGACTAATTTATGAGTTACACAATGTACATATAAAACGAAACTAAAATAACAATAACACTACAATTAGAGCAATATTTCAGCTATGACTAGCTATTGATAGCGTATTTCAAGCCCATGTTGAATGGTGCCTGACGTTTTCTCTGGGAAAATCGAAATAGGTTTTGGAAAGCAATTACGACGAGTCTATCAGCTGACAGCCGGAAGCTAAAAATAATATTACCATGTTACATGTTTTTTTTAGTTTGTGGTTAATTAAATATATTTTAAAAATATCTTTTATTATAAATTGTATTTTTTTGGTATAAGATCAAATATTAATATATTACAAGAATATGGTAATATTATATGATTAAATAAAATAAAAGTACTCATAAGCAATATAGGTGGAGCAAAAGTTCTTGTATGATATCAATCATCAATTAATATAAATAATTCGCAAATAGTACAAATCTTTTATTTTAAATTGTTTTATACATCATTATAATTTATAATATTAAATAACACGACAAATAGACATCATTAATATTATTCAAAAAGCTAAGTAATGGCAAGAAAGTTTAAAATGTCTTGTCTATGATATTTTAGAATTTGGATGTTTTTGTGACAGTTACAATTTGAAATCGTGGGTGCTTTTGTAGAATAAATCTTTTTATTTTATTTTCTTTTTCAGGATTTATGTAATGGGTAAATATTATCAATTCTACTATATAATTTAACAAAATAGATTGTTTTATATAAAACAATAATTTATATACATAACTTACACAGCAAAGTTTTGTTTTTCTATACCTGTCTTATGTTTTCAAAATTAAATTTGATACCTAATATGATTTTGTTTCCTAACATTCAGTAACTAATTATTTTCAGAGAAAAGTTTCGACTTCAGCAAATTGTTGCAGAACAATGAAAAGAAACACAAAAGTAAACCTGAGCAGTTTGTAAGCGTAGCTGGCGGGGTACTGTTTCCAGTTTAAAATTACCTAATCATTTTGTAATATGTATTCATAGAACCATAAATTGATAATCATAACCATGCATGCGGTAGGTCGTATCCATGTACCTATACAAAATATTATTCCAAATAGTTCAAAATAAGCAATATCGCTTTGTTGATAGTGTGTTCATGATTTGCAGGTAAAGAAGCGGCTCGCGAATGATATTAAGAAGAGGAAAACTCTTCGATTATCAGTTTTCGATAGAATAAGAAATCTTCCAAAACCAGAAAGTCCAGCACCAGTAAAAGATGTACAATCTAAAGTGGAATACAGGCGGATGCAACTAGAGAAATGGAAGGAAGAAAAGGAAAAGAAAAAGAAAGAAGCCGCATTGCATAAGAAAAAACCGTTTATAGCTGGTGTTGCACACAATGCTTTAAAATTTGTTCCCCCACCACCCCCCAAACCTATGCCAAGCAATTCTGGACGTGTTACTAGGTCACAAACAGCGAGAAATAGTAATAATGTATGCAAGCAAAAAGTCTCTAAAGAGACTAAACAATTAAAAAATGATCCTCAATCTTTTGCTCCTAAAAATGCAATGTTTAACCCTGTACTAAAAAATCTAGATAAACCTACATTAGAACTACCAAAGCTACCAAATGAAAAGAAAAATAATGCAATGGAAATCCTACATAAATACAAAAATAAAGCCAAACCTAAGTCTGCTCCTAATAAATATGAACTAAGAAATTTAAGAACTAGACCAGATCGAAAAAATATTAAAAGTATAAAAAATGTAAGTCCAGAAAAGGTGTCATCAGCCTCTTCAAGCAGTGTTGATTCAAATACGAGTGAAAAATCGCCTATAATTAAAACTCCTAGAAAATTCATTCAAAATAAAAAAAAAATCACACCTAAAAACATAGTACCAAAAAGTGAATCAAGCTCCGAAGAAAAACTAAGATCTCCAAAATCTATAGAAATGCCAATGACTCCACAACAGATTGTGGAAGAAGCTAAGAAAATTAGTCCATGTGTCACTTTATCAAGAGGCAAGGATAATGCGAGGAAAGAGATGAAAAAGAAGTTAAAAGAAGGTAATACAATAATACTTTCTTAGATTTACGCGAAATTTTATTTAATAAGGTAATACAACTTAAATAATATAACATATTAAATATAAAACATACATTAAATAACTTTAATACATTTTACATTGATAATATAGTATTGGAAATTTCTTGGAATATAAGATATTAATACATGAATTTACTTAGAGTGCAAGATGGAAGTACTAAAAATAAAATATTAATAAAATTTGAAATGTTACTAAAAATGTCTCATTTTGAATGAAAATCCCAGTTAGACCAAAATTTGGCATCTCATGAGTAGTATACATCATCATTCATCAGGCCTTATCAACCTTCCTTTACTTAGCCAATTTATCTTAAAGTATTCTATATATATAATAAAAGTGTAACTGATCACTGTCTGTACATGGAAGATATTTGAATAAAACTATTATTGGGAGTTTTTTATTAATGCTATAGAATCCAAAACAATGATTTTTAGATTTTTTGTCTGTTTCTCTGTGGATTTTGCATGCTAATATCTGACATGACTCAACCGATTTGGGTGCGTTTTCACTAAACTATTGTGGGTAAGCTTCACTTAACATTTAGTATTTGTTTTACTTCAATCAGTTCATAAATAAAAAAGTTATGTCAATTTAAAGAATCATCTAGGGATGAACCTGAGTAAAGCGAAGGTGAGTCACTAGTGTTTAACATTTTATCCCTTTTTTATTAAGACTAATTATAAATTAAATTTCTAGGTTTGTTAGATGACGATCTATGTGAAATGGAAAGTGTGGAGAATTTCAGAAGACAATTAGACTCGGAGATCAAACGCATGACAGAACTGTGTGACACTTGGGAGAAGATCTCGGAACAAATACTTTTGCCAGAAGCTGTGCAGGTAATTTTCAACTAAAATAATTATAATAGAACCACGTCTTTGTGTATGTGATACAACATTTTTGCCTCTACGTAAATTTCTAAGAAATTAATTAAATTTCTAAGAAATCTATTATTAACTGACACGCCGGCGTATCCACGGTCGTGGAGGGAGTCGTTGAATGTCTGTGACGACGTAGAAAAAAAATGCTAAAAACTGAGTCAGGGGGCTGTAAAAAGAGAAATAGAACAAATGCAGATTTTCTTAAAAAAATTTTGTTTCTCTGTTTGTCAGTTCGTACATGCTAATCTCCGAAACTGTTAGACTGATTTAAATGAAATTTTGCGTGGTGTTACCTTATATCCCCGGTCAACATTTTACATACTTTTCATCCCGGAAAATTTAAGAGCTCCAGTAGGATAGTTAAAGAACTATAGTAACTTATACAGCTTAGTACACAAAAACTACTGATTGGATTATAATAAAGCTTTACAATTTTATAGGTACCCTCAGAATTACAAATAGGCTACTTTTTATCATGGAAAAATGTATGTTTCCCATGGGGTAGATTTGTTTGTTTGTGAGCCGCTAGTATTAAATATTAACCTATTAATGACCGTCGAGACACGGGTTCGGTTAACAATTCATTTCTTAGAAATTAACCGTGAGGTGTATAAATCTATACATATTATAAAATTCTAATTATGCTGTACAATAAGTATATTTTGGAAAATCTTATTGAAATTGACTTTATTATCAATACAGAGGCCAAATCTGTAGTTTTTAGAATTTTTAAAGAATTTTTCTTAAAGAAACAAAAAAATTGAAGAAATTTTGGATTTGTTCTGTTTTTCTTCTTATACCCTCCTGACTCGGTTTTTAGCATTTTTTTTCTATGTACAGACATTCGACCTCTACAGTTTTTTTATAGTATAGATAATATAACAAAGTTCTGTGCCTACCAGTGGTATGTTAAAGAAAAGGGCTGGATACAACAATACAATATAACAAAACACATTTAAATTGATTTTGAAATTGGCCCAAGTAAAGAAAATATTATTGGTGTAGTTAAAAAAGTAATTATATACTGTTCAATTAAATTTAATTTTCTTCTTACATGCTTGAAAGCATGCCAGTTGAGCACAGATTACTTCTCCAATTTCACATATGTTATGTACTGTTTATCTTCCAGGAAGCTGTACTCGGTGCCATAGGTCAAGCTAGATTGTTGATGTCTCAGAAGTTACAGCAGTTTGCCTCTCTACTGCTGAGGTGCGAATGTCCGGAACATGGACAGGCTCTCGTCACTCCCGGAGACTTGCATGGCTTTTGGGATATGGTCTTTATGCAGGTATGCAATGTGGGATAAACTAGGATAATAATAAAAACAGTGATTTAATAAAAAAACTTTGGTTTTCTATGGTACCTTGAACAGTCTATGAAATGTAAGACTGACTGTAATAGATCATTAGAAAATTGCAGATACCTTACAACATAATAAAATAAAGTTATCTCTAAACAGCATCATGATGAACCAAAACAAAGTTTACATATTATTTTATTTTTGTTATACTGTATAATTTTTTTTACTGTGAATGGAAAACATTGAATAATATACATTGATTCATTACAAGAAGCAGTAACAAGCTCACTCAACTGAAACAATACTAGGGTGGCCAAAAAAAAACATTTTTTTTAATCTCTTATGAAAAAATGTTAGTTTATCATATTTTAAGAGGCCTCTTATGCCCAGTTCAAAAAAAAAAAAATCAAAAAGTTGCTAAAATTTTTAAAAATTACCAAAATTGTTGGAAATTGTTTTTGTTTTTTTAATTAGGATTCTGAAGTTTTCAAGTCAATATTTTAATATTTAAAGGGCGCTCAAGATCTGTTTAAGTTTCCAAGTAGAGTACCTTAGACCTTTTCGAGTGACTTCTGAACACATACTAATATATTTTCGTAAGAAACTTGAAACAAAAAATTTTTTTAGACCACCCTAGCATGTATGTATGTGTACATATGTATTTTTTTATTATACATTTCTTCTGCACTATTGTGCTCTGCTAGATAACACTCTCACCCCCATACATTGTCTCAAAGAGATTTCTTTATTAATCCACCATTACCCTTTACATCTTTTTAATAAAATATGATTTTATAATTTTTAGTGCAATAAAGAATACCTATAATAGACACTTGTGAATCCATATTGATATCCATTCTAATGTTATAAATGTGAAAGTTTGTGAGGATGGATGTTTGTTACTCTTTCACGCCAGAACGGCTGAACGGATATGGATGATATTTGTTACAGATAGATTATAGTCTGAAATACACATAGGCTACATTTTATCCCAGAAAAATGTATGGTTTCCCTGGGATAGAATGGTTTTAGTTTAGGGACGAATCCGAAGGGTAACCAAAGTGGGTCGCTAATTTATAATAATGTGAGATTTTTCTTATGTACAGATAGTGAATGTAGACATGAGGTTTAAGAAGCTAGAAGAGATGCGAGCTCGGGGCTGGACCGAGGAAACCCCCGTCGAAGTTAAAAAGAAACCAACAGCAAAACCTCCCGTTAATAGAAACAAACCAGCTGCCACCAGTCGCTTGAGGGATATGATTGCTGGTAACATATGAACCATGTGACTTTATAAGAATAGATAATAAAACTATCTTTGCAGATTTTTCTCTGATTTATTTAGATTTTTTGTTTCTGACGTTTCAAATGCTTTACAGCAATCATGGTCAGGGGAGAGACCCAGTCAGTCTCTGGGGCAAGATAGTTAAAAAGATAGTTTTCTTTAAAATTTCATAACATAACATACCAACAAATAAAATGTATATATTATAAACAAAAATATATTTTATATTGTTTTTAAACGTCAAAATAGCTTTTTTTTATTTTGGGGTTTTATTTGAAAGATCTTAGCGTAAATTTTAATTAAAAATAAAACAAGACCAAAATTATGTTATTCATATTACTAATGAAAAGTACAAAATTGATATATGTTTAATTAAGATTCTTCATTTCTTTATCCACAGCTGCAAGAAAAGCCAAAAAAGAACAAGTAACAGAGCAAGCAGGTGAACCAGCTATCAGTTCTTCAGAAAATAAGACATTCGAAGCAGGTTTCTTCTGCATACAGTCCCCAGTTAAATCTCCTAAGACATCCACTCCTACAACAAAGCCGAGTCTTCTGAAAGCTGTGCTTTCAAGTGAAGCTCAGAAAGCTTCCGCTTCTAAGGTAACATTATGATTTTAATGAAGGTTTTAACGAGACATTTTCTTTAATTATATGTTATGTAGGTACTCGTATATCAGTACATTTTTGATTTTGAGTTTCATAAACAGTTATAACTGCAGATAGAAGCTTCAAATAAATGAGAGATACATAGTTTTCTGTATGTGACGAGTATATATTTAGCCCTTTTTAACATTCCACTGCTGGGCATGGGCTTCCCTTCAACACGAGGGGGATCGGGCCATTAAGTTCTTTCAAACATGCACCTTTCTTCAGTGTTTTCCTTCACGGTAAGACAAGTGGTAATCATGTTGAAAATGATTAGCACATGAAAATATCAGAGGTGCGAGTCATTGGATTTGAACCCGTTTTACTCGGTCTCCAAAGTGAGCGCGTTACCACTGGGCTACTACTGCCTGTCTACTAGCTCAGTCTGCGTGGTCTTCTGTATGTCATATTCTTTATAATTTTCCATATAATTGACGTTTATTTTATGCTTATGCAGTGCTTAATGCATTCATACTAATAATATTTAAACATAATTAGTTATAACTGCTTTACCTGAATACAAAATACAATAAAACCATATGGGCAATATATAAATATAATGTATTTTGATCATTTATTCACAAACATTTTTGACAATGACTTCCATTTTTCTAATACTATATATCAACTAAAAGCCAATTATGTATTATTTCCCACACATATATTTTTCTTGCAGTTTAATAAGTTTTTTTTAAATATTCTAATATTGCGTTACTATCCGGTATCCGGCCGGATATTGCGTTAGTATTCGGTATCCGGCCGGCTAAAAAAATAAGGCCGGATACTGGATAGCTGCCGGTTATCCATTGGATCTCTAATAATAACCAACAATCGACCGCAGAGCGCTGCCTCGTACGCGATGCTGCGAGCCTCCCTCCTCGGCAAGAATGTGGACAGTGACACGGTATATACGGTGAGGATAATCTATACAGATAAATAAAATTGAAGTGTCTGTTTGTAATGTCGAAATAACATCTTTTTACTAAATGCATAAGGAATTATATACGGTATTTATAAGAAAAACACAATTTATAAAATTTCTGTCTGTCTTATCTTCGAAACGGCTGGGCCGATTTTGACGGGACTCTCACTGGCAGGTAGTTGATGTTATAAGGAGTAACTTAGGCTACTTTAATTTCAGTAAAAGAATTGGGTTCCACTCACAAACATTAAAATGTACCTAGGGACGAACCCGAGCGAAGCGAGGGTAAGTCGCTAGTAATCATAATAATATGTTGGTACATCAACACAGCGCCATCTAGTTCGTACATGGTAAGCTACGAGGCTTGTGTTATGGATACCAGATAGTTGATACGCTACACATATATAACTTAATGTACATACATATTATAAATATAAACACCCAAGGTTGCAGTTCATCACACAAATGAATGCCCCCACTCGAACCCGCGACTAGCAAGCAAGTATGGTCACTACAAACTGAGTCAAACGTGTCGTTATTAAAAGAATGGATGCATCGTTTTTATTTAGCAAAGCATATTAATTTGCTGATGCAAATGTCTGGGATTACTATTTGTTGATCCTCACATAGGATAAGAATATGATTATTGTATTAATTATGACATATTGTAAAACTAGCGGCTCACCCTCGCTTCGCTTCAGTTCGCCTTTAAGAAAACAAAATACAAATTTAACCCTCGGAAACCATTTTTCCGGTATAAAAAGTAGCCTATGTGTTATTCCAGATTATAATCTATCTCAGTGCCAAATTTCATCCAGATCCGTTTAGCCGTTTTGGCGTGAAAGAGTAACAAACATCTATACTCACAAACTTTCACAATTTTATAATGGCACACAGAGATCAAATACATTATAACTATTTACAATAACTATTATCAATACGTAATAACTATTCATAATTATTACAATATGTACTGTACTCTCTTCTCTGAATAAAGGCTATTTTATTTTTATTTATTTATTATTGTAAATTATTGTCGGCGACGGAAAACCTATCTTCGAGTAACGTGTGTATTAATATAGGGACAATGTCATTTTAGCGTATTATGAATAATTGTTGTAAATATGAAATCTCATTCTTATTAGATTTATTATGTTAAAATAAGTTCTAATTAGTGTAATAAGGTTAGTTTAGAGTATTTTTTGCTTATTTGAATCATATAAGACTATTTAACATTAATTTGAAAGGAATAGGTACGTAAGTAAAATGTTAGCATATAATTACGTAACTTGAAAATGAGATTTTTTGTTTCTTGCAATAGCATAATAGTTTATGTTTTAAATAATAGATTTTATTATAAAACTTATAATAAAACAAGAATTAGGTCGATAGGACTATCCGTTCAAAAGTTATAAGGGAAAATGTATAGTAAAAATGTAGCAACCTAGAAATTTAGATATTTTTGTTTTAAGACTTTTTTAATTAATTATTATATATTGAATATTATGTTTTAATATTGTATAATAGTATGTAAGGCATGTAAATAAATAAATATGTGTAAGGTGTTTTACTGAAAACATAAAATAAAAGGACTCTCAAGGTTTCGGTTTAGGGAAATTTTACTCGAAAAATGAGCTCAAAGTACGCGGCTCTCTGTAAGGTATTAACGGGCCAAATAAAAGGCGAGCCATTTCTCGATTCGAGTCAGTCGCAAGACAGCCACCGAAGAGGCAACAACTAAAAGGAAAAGGAAGAACCGAAACCAAGAGAAAAAAAAGGAAAAATTGTGTTTTTATTTCATCGCCTCTAAGTATAGTCTCCTGTCAACGAAGAAACCCTAGTGGATCGGGACCCTAGCTACGCATTCAGGGGTGCGTGGTGGCGTACATTACCAGCGAACGGACATACTGCCGTGTACGCCAAGAACGTCTGGGAGATTGTCCCAGGTCGACCTCCGGGTACTAGACATACCCTGGTTCTGGTCGTCCGAAACAGTTGGTCCTTCGAGCCGGATCCCTGCTAGAAGAAGTTCAGAAGAAACAGAAGATTGCGTTCAAGATGCCGGTAACCAGGTCGCAGAAGGATGCCCCCTCACGTCCCGGGTCCCGTCCTTCAGATAGGGACGCGACAGATGGAACGTCGGGATCAGAAGGGGTCACGTCAGCGTCGGCGTCATCGGGAACTGCAACTACATCGAACACTTCTTCGGGTACCACGACCACGGAGGGCACCACAGTGACGGAGACTACGGTTACGACTGCAACTACGGCGGCGTCTATGGAAGGCAACAAAGAAGATGCTGCACAGAGGATGACCAGGAAGAGCCAAGAAGATGTACCTGGAAAGGATGTTCAAGGCTCCTCCAAGACCCTGAAACCGATGGGGGTCAGTCGTCGCGCCAGGTCCACGAAGACCACGAGTTCCTCGGCCAGAAGACGCGAGCTAGAAGCAAAGGAAGAGTTGGCACGCCTGGAGTTGAAGCAAGCACAGGCTGAAACTAAGCTAGCCCGTGTCAGATTGGAGATGGCACAGTGTGAAGAAGAGGACTCCGTGGATGAAGACCTGGAAGACAGAACAGCACAGGTGCAGAACTGGATCGAGACGTCTGTGCTGGAGGATGGCAACAAAGTTTAACCAGACATGCGAGGTCCACACCCCTTGGAAGAGCCACAGAAGATGAAGCCTGAAGAGAACTCCTCAACGAGAGGAGCTACGATTGAAATTCAAGCACTGACGGCAGCATTGAAGGAAGCTCTTACCACGCGAGGACCAGCAGGACAGCCAACCTACATTCACGAGTTACCCTACTTCGACGGCAACAGCAGCGAGTGGATGGCCTTCAAGGTTGTCTATGAAGATACAGCACCGATGTTCAACAACGTCCAGAATATGGCTCGGCTAAGAAGAGCACTGAAGGGCAACGCAAGAGAAGCTATCAAGAGTCTGCTGTACTCCGAAGCCTCTCCGATGGAAGTGATTCAAGCCCTCAGAAGAAGATATGGAAGACCAGATGCACTGGTGCTGGCAGAGTTGGACAAGGTCAAAACGTTGCCGAAGATTTCTGAAAACCCAAGGGACATATGCCTCTTCGCGAGCCAGATCAGCAACAGCGTAGCGGCAATAAAAGGATTGAAGAAACCACAGTACCTGCATTCACCTGAGATGGTGAAACAAATTATTGAGAAGATGCCTACGATCCTCAAGTTCCGATGGTACGACTTCATTGAAACAACAGAAGAAGGCGAGTTCTCCGACCTAACACTGGTGTCCAAGTTCCTGAACAGAGAAGCAGACAAGTGTGGAGCTTATGCATCAACAGAAGAGAAGAGCGGGTTCAGACGGACTCATCGACAAGCAACGCATTCAACTAAGGAAAAGGACTTCAAAGGAAAGGTTTCAAGATCAGAGAAGACTTGCCCCATGTGTGAGGGTGAACACTTCCTCGTCGGGTGTCAGAAGTTCCTGAAGGCGTCTGTGCAAGATCGATGGGCAATAGTGAAGAAAAGCCGCGTTTGCTTCAAGTGTTTACAAGGGACACATCGGAAGGAGAGCTGCAAGAAGCCGTCGTGCAAGGAATGCAAGAGGTGGCATCATCATCTGCTGCACGTCGAGATAGAGAAAAGTTCCTCGGAAGAACAGAAGAACAAACCACAAGACGTGGCGAGCATCATGGCATCGGTGAATGCGGTCAACAACGCAAGGGCATACCTGAAGATAATTCCGATAGAAATCTTCGGGTCAAAAGGATCAAAGAAGATATTGGCCCTCATGGATGAAGGGTC
Organism: Brenthis ino; assembly: GCA_921882275.1. Classification (NCBI taxonomy): domain Eukaryota; kingdom Metazoa; phylum Arthropoda; class Insecta; order Lepidoptera; family Nymphalidae; genus Brenthis; species Brenthis ino. Next base: position 21,244,907 of record OV170228.1, on the reverse strand, counting down.
AACAGTGTCGCTGCTAGACCAGAAGGTAGCAGAAGAAATCGGCGCTCAAGGAAGAAAGGAGGAACTGGTCATCGAGACTGTTGGAGGCAGGCTGATAAGGAAGGAAGACTCTCAGATGCTGGACCTTACGGTGAAGGGGATTCATCAGAAGACCAAGAAGACCTTGAGAAGAGTCCGGACCATCGACGAGTTGAAGCTTGCACCGCAGTTCCTAGAAAAGAAAAGGATAGAAGAGTGTCAACACTTGAAGAAGATTGCTGACTCTCTATATTATAAGGGGGAGTCACCACAGCTGCTCATCGGTCAAGACAACTGGGAGCTAATCGTGACTCAAGAAGTAAGAAGAGGGAAACCAGGACAACCAGTCGCTTCAAGAACAGGACTTGGATGGGTGCTCCACGGGTCAGACACTGGAGGCGCGAAAGTGGTGCACTTCTTAAACACGTGTCTACATGTCAGCACGCCAGAAGAAGAGATGCATCAAGCCATCAAGGATCACTTCGCAATCGAAGCACTTGGAGTGCTACCAAGAAGACCCACTACGGACTCAGAAGGAAGAGCACTCACCATCCTAGAGAAGACCTGCAGAAGACTAGAAGATGGTCGATTTGAAGCTGGACTTCTATGGAAAAATGAAGATGAACAGATGCCTGAAAGCTACACGTCTGCCAAGAACCGATTGTTCAACATTGAAAAGAAGATAGACAAAGACCCTCAGCTGAAGGCAGAATACAATAAGCAGATCCAGCATCTAATCGACAGCAAGTATGCAGAAGAAGCACCTGGTGGACAAGAAGATTCAAAGAAGACATGGTACCTCCCTCATTTCTCCGTGGTACATCCATTGAAGAAGAAAATAAGGATCGTCTTCGACGCTGCAGCCAAGTCTAAAGGGAGAAGCCTCAACGACGCTTTACTACCGGGACCAGACCTACTGCAATTGCTCTTCGGGGTATTACTGAGGTTCCGGCAAGGCCCGTTTGCAGTGGCAGCCGACATAAAGGAAATGTTCCTGCAAGTTCGCATCCGGCCAGAAGATAGAAACAGCTTGAAGTTCCTGTGGCGAGGGGATCGTCGTGACGTAGCACCGAAGGAGTACAGAATGACATCAGTCATCTTCGGCGCGACATCATCTCCTAGCACAGCGATCTACGTGAAGAACCGGAACGCGGCGGACTACAAGAAGCAGTACCCAGAGGCAGCAAAGGCAATCGAGCTGAACCATTACATGGATGACTACCTGCACAGCTTCCATTCAGAAGAGGACTTCAAGAGAATTACAGCGCAGGTGGACTTCATTCACAAAAAGGCGGGCTTCGAACTCCGAGGATGGGCGTCAAACCACTCCGACCTGCTGCAAGACGTGAAGACTGAGTCAGTTGAGAAGACAGAGGTGGACCTTGGTGAGAAGGAAGAGAAGACACTGGGACTACGCTGGTTTACAGAAAGGGACTCCATAGGCTTTAGGGCGAACCTTCGGAACACGAAGTTGACTGACACACACACACTGAAATTATTCGTCCAACGTCAGTGTCATATGTCATATGTGTCATTTCTGAATAATTGACGTTTGAATTTTGAATTGTTTCTCAAAATATGACAATCACAATAAAAAACAAAACGTTTAAGCTTTGAAACTTTTGTACACAGACAACTGACAAGGAAAGATTTTGTAATGCCAAAATGACATTAGTATATTTTTTTGACGGATGAGAGAAAGGCAAAGGCAATATCGCTATTCAACCTAATTAATGACGTCATTTGTCGCTTACGTCTTTTTAGAATAAGACGAGTTTCAAAGTGGAAATTTTATATGAAAACGGCATCATTTCGAAAAAAGAAAAGATATGGGTCGCCTCATTTTTGATCTAGTTTTAATTAAAATTATAACATAGGGATGTTCAAAAAATGAAATGTTGTCAATTCTCATCCAAGGCAAAAGGCTGCTCCAGAACATATGGCGAAGTGGCGTCGGTTGGGATGAAGAGATAGAAGAAAAGGAGTACGAGTCATGGAAGACTTACCTGGAGAAGATGAAGCTGCTCCAAGACCTTCAGATCCCGAGATGTCTGGCACCACGTCGCACCGAGGGGGAGCTGCACACGTTCACGGATGCAAGCGAAATGGCGTATGCAGCTACGGTATATTGGAGAACTGAAAATCAAAATGGGACTTATGACGTCAGCTTAGTAACAGCAAAAGTAAGAGTCGCTCCGTTGAAGCCGGTGTCAATCCCGAGACTCGAGCTGCAAGCGGCCCTCCTAGGAAGCAGATTGGCACACTCGGTCGAGGAAGAAATGGATCTGAAAATAGAAAAGAAGACGTTTTGGACAGACTCCAGTATCGTGCTATCATGGATCAAGACGGACCCGAGCACCTTCAAGACATTCGTGGCTCATCGCTTGGCGGAGATAGAAGATCTCACAAAACCACAGGACTGGAGATGGGTACCGACGGCGCAGAACCCTGCAGATGATGCAACACGTGACGTACCAGAACACTTCGACTGCCAACACCGATGGTACACCGGACCAGGGTTTCTAAGAAGAGATGAAGTTCACTGGCCTGCGGCAAGAACATTCAAGAAAGAAACCACTGGCGAAGAAAAGGCAGCGGACATCGTAGCGACTGCAGGCAGCTCCTATCCATCACCAGATCCCGAAAAGTTCTCGTCGTGGAAAAGACTTTGGCGAGCTACAGCAAGAGTACTGCAGTTCATACAACTCTGCAGAAGAAAGGAAAAGGTCCACGCCAGCAAAGAAGATCCTACCTGGAAAACTACAAAAAGGAATAAGAAAATTGTTGAGAAGCGACATCTGTCTTCAAAAACGTCAGAAAGGAAATACATACCATTGGAAACAAGTCTACTAGAGTAAGCTGAAACGCTGTTGTTAAGAAGAAGTCAAGAGAAATGCTTCAAAGAGGACATCAGGTGCCTACAGCAAGGAAAACAATTAGAGGGCAGCAGCAAGTTGAAAAGGCTCGACGTAGTGCTAGAAGAAGGTCTCCTGCGACTGAAAGGAAGAATCGACGCGATACGAGGGGTTACCAGAGACTACAAACGACCCATCGTACTCGACAGCAAGGACAAGACAACACTTCTCATCATAGAAGAATTTCACTGCCGCTTCAATCACGGGAATCACGCGACCGTAATGAACGAAGTAAGACAACGCTTCTGGGTGCTAGGACTGAGGTCAGCGATCAAGACCATTCAACATCAATGCCAGTGGTGCAAAACAAGAAAGGCAAGACCTCAAGAACTACCAGTGGGCAACTTACCTGCTGAGAGGCTGATGCACGGAAACCCTCCATTTACGTGCACGGGAATAGATTACTTCGGCCCTATGACGATCACCGTAGCAAGACGCCATGAGAAGAGATGGGGTGCTCTATTCACATGCTTAACAACACGAGCTGTACACATTGAGCTCACTCCTTCACTCTCCACTAACAGCATGATCATGGCACTACGACGATTCGCCGCGAGAAGGGGAATGCCAAAGATAATCTACACCGACAATGGCACTAACTTCGTTGGCGCCAACAAAGAACTCAAAGAAGCACTAGACACCATGAAGCAAGAAGACCTTATCTCGGAAGCGGAGAAGATCGGCGTGCAGTGGAAGTTCATACCTCCTGGTGCACCAAACATGGGAGGTGCATGGGAGCGTCTGGTGCGATCCATTAAAACCGCACTGGACGCCACGCTCAACGAAAGGCAACCACGAGAGGAGGTACTTCATACCCTCCTGTTAGCGGCCGAGCACATAGTCAACTCTCGGCCCCTCACCCACCTCTCCGAGAACCCTGAAGAAGAAGCACTTACACCGAACCACTTTCTCATCGGGCGATCATGTGGCGCAGCAAGAATCGGCAGCTTCGAGGACAACGAGCTTGTGGGCAGACACACCTGGAAGGCTACGCAGCGACTTGCCGATCACTTCTGGCAACGTTGGCTGAGAGAGTATTTGCCCACTCTACTACCAAGGAAGACCAAAGGAAGAGTCAGCGCCACAGATTTGCAAGTCGGAGACATCGTACTGATCGTCGATCACAGCCTACCAAGATGCATCTGGCCACGCGGACGCGCAGACGGGCGGACCAGAGTCGTCGACGTCGAGACCAGAGGAGGTGTTCTACGGAGGCCCAGTTCGAGAGTGGTGCTGTTGGTGCCGGGAGCGTCGCCGAGTCCAGGAGTTGGTGCAAAGCACGAGGGGGAGAATGTCGGCGACGGAAAACCTATCTTCGAGTAACGTGTGTATTAATATAGGGACAATGTCATTTTAGCGTATTATGAATAATTGTTGTAAATATGAAATCTCATTCTTATTAGATTTATTATGTTAAAATAAGTTCTAATTAGTGTAATAAGGTTAGTTTAGAGTATTTTTTGCTTATTTGAATCATATAAGACTATTTAACATTAATTTGAAAGGAATAGGTACGTAAGTAAAATGTTAGCATATAATTACGTAACTTGAAAATGAGATTTTTTGTTTCTTGCAATAGCATAATAGTTTATGTTTTAAATAATAGATTTTATTATAAAACTTATAATAAAACAAGAATTAGGTCGATAGGACTATCCGTTCAAAAGTTATAAGGGAAAATGTATAGTAAAAATGTAGCAACCTAGAAATTTAGATATTTTTGTTTTAAGACTTTTTTAATTAATTATTATATATTGAATATTATGTTTTAATATTGTATAATAGTATGTAAGGCATGTAAATAAATAAATATGTGTAAGGTGTTTTACTGAAAACATAAAATAAAAGGACTCTCAAGGTTTCGGTTTAGGGAAATTTTACTCGAAAAATGAGCTCAAAGTACGCGGCTCTCTGTAAGGTATTAACGGGCCAAATAAAAGGCGAGCCATTTCTCGATTCGAGTCAGTCGCAAGACAGTCACCGAAGAGGCAACAACTAAAAGGAAAAGGAAGAACCGAAACCAAGAGAGAAAAAAGGAAAAATTGTGTTTTTATTTCATCGCCTCTAAGTATAGTCTCCTGTCAACGAAGAAACCCTAGTGGATCGGGACCCAAGCTACGCATTCAGGGGTGCGTGGTGGCGTACATTACCAGCGAACGGACATACTGCATTGTACGCCAAGAACGTCTGGGAGATTGTCCCAGGTCGACCTCCGGGTACTAGACATACCCTGGTTCTGGTCGTCCGAAACAATTATTATTGCATTTAAATAGAGCAACTGTTGAGTTTCTCTTGAGCTCTTCTTAGCAGAACTGCCTTCCGAGCCGGTGGTAGATTCCTCACGGGCATACATACTTTTAATTTATATTTATAATGTAAAATTGACGATTCAAAATTGCTTGTAAAAGTCTATTTGAATATAGTATATTTTGATTTGATTTTTATAATTTGAACAACATTTAAAAGTAATAAAACACAATGTTTGTTTGTAGTCATTTATTGTTCTTACCCACACATTCACATTTCACTCACATTCATATTCATATGTTACTCATATACAGTCATTGATATACAAAAACTCAAGATACACAATTAGACTATTAAAAGTGTCTTCAAAAAGAAGTGCACAATTCAAAATTATGCGCTTTTTTCAAATCTCTTTGTTCATTGCTTTTCAGATGACAAAATTAAAACGCACGTTGTTTCGTTTAAAAAAGTACTTTATGTGGTGTGCGTAAGGTCGACTTTGTGTTTCGGCAATTAGGACTTTTGATTTTTAAATATATTTTTTTGGTTTAATTTAACGTTACACGTGGACGCCACTTTTTGGAGAGATATTCGTAAGGAAATGTGTATCTATGTTTTTATATATCAATTTATGCAGTAGATGGCGCTTGTTATTACATGAAATTTCATTCGCTTTAATCATGCTGGCTTTATATAATAAATAAGAAATAATATGATATTTTTTTAAATAAATAAGTAATAAGGATTTTTAATATAAAAATATTTTCCTTTTTTGTTTATGAACATATTTTGAGAGGTATGTGCTCTGTTTCAATGATATTCATATAATATTGTTTTATTGTATTTAATACCTTTGTTTTAACAGGATTCACTGCCATTAACTCCGGTGAATTTGGGTGCTACGCCTGCTCGTAGCATTCTCAAGTCTAACGCGAATTCTTCGAAAAAATCCATTAAGGTTGTACTCTTCAATGCTTCGGATCAAGAAATCCAAGACACATTAGACAAAGATGATTATAAGAAGTTAAATACAGAAGATAGTCATAATGACGTGAACGCAGACTGTGACTTACCTTTTATGGACACAGAAGAAAAGGAGAATATATCTAGAAGGAAACTTAAACTGGTCCATCAAAATGCTTTTGAGGATAGAGCCCCAATAATGACCAGAAGCAGACGTAAAAGTATGCAAACACCGAAAGGAGATCTAGAAGAAAAAAGAACGAGAAAGAAGTTACAAGAAGTTAATGGAGAAGAATTTGTCCAAACTCCTAGAAGATCGAGAAGGAAGAGTGTGCCAGTTGAAGAGTTAACATGAGTTGTAGTGTATGTTTGCTTTTTTGTGCATTTGTTTTTTTTTTCTTAAGACTAGTATTAAAATTACAATGTTATATGTTATTCGATTTTGTGTATGAATATTGGGATAGGTTAATATTGATGGGCGAAAGTATGAAATTTTACTCCAAGAAGGTTTTTATGGAAACTAAATGACAAGCACTTAATACTTTTTTAGGTTTACGCGAATTAACATTTTAAATAAAACTATCTTTTCGGATTTTTTCGCGGATTTATTTTGATTTTTGGTTCCAGACGTTTCGAATGCTTTACAGCCCCTACCCACAAAATAACAGAACGTTTTGTTTGTAGGTGCTCTCTGTAATAATGCCTTTGAGACGTCTAAAATTTTAGTCTCTCCCGTGATCCCATGATTGCTGTAAAGCATTCGAAACGTCGGGAACATAAAATTTAAATAAATCTGCGAAAAAAATCGAAAATATAGTTTTATTTAAAATTACACCCCTTGTTTCGTATCACTAAAACTCATAAATTATATCAGAAATAGATAAAAAATATTCTTCTTTAATGTAAAAAATCATGTATACTCGGAATTTTAATTCGATTCCAGATTTGACAATTTCAGTGTTGCGACGTTATGACAAGTACTAAATAGTGACGTTGCGAAATTATTCGATACAGAAATGGAATATTTCCGGATCGATTCCTCTCGTTTATAGTAGTATATCTAAACAACTACTACTTTAATAGAAACTAAGTATATCAGGAAATTAAATATTTCTGAACGGATAATTTAGTTATGACGATTAATTTTATTAAGGATCTGAGAGTTTTCTTTTGCACGGGTTGCCAATACAGAAAACTATCTATCTAGACTCTTTTATTATAAGTTTTGTTTTTAATATAAAAAACAAAAATATTAACTTTTTATAAAATAAAGCAGTGGTTACTAATTAATAAATAATTATTATGAATAATTATGTATTTATTTAAATAAAAATCAATAATTTAGTCTTTAATTGGCACACCAATATTATGATTACATAAACATCAATCGCGATTGTTTATCGATTTTTGTGTTCATCACTACACTATTATATGTGGTATCATTATTTTACAAAATGACAGTAGCTAATGTCAAATGTGGAATCGAATTATAATTCCGAGTATAGGTTTGACGCTGTCTTAAGTTTTTAGTGTATTACCGCTTTTCTTAGTCACTTTAGTCGGCTTTAGTCTTAAAATGTATTATCAGTACAATCTTTCTACAAACATAAAAATTAATTATTCTACCGAAATAGGCAGATTTTATTTCTTGGATATTATCTTGAACTATGATATGCGGTTCATAATTAATTGGCTTATATATATATATATATATATATATATATATATATATATATATATATATATCTTGATATATACACGAAAACACTTGAATTGAGTACCTCTTTTTTTAATTGTCAGTTAAGAAAGTCATTCTACATTTAATGGCTTAAAATTTTAGTTGTATAACGTCTTAACTAAAATCATCAGGATCGTTCACATTGTAAAAATATTGTCTCGAAAATTTCAAATGGAGGGAGAAATCATAAATTTGTTTAGAATCGAATATAATATCAAAAGTAATTGAGTAAGTTTGTTTTATACTTCTTTACACTACTTCAACGGTTTTAAGTGAAATTTTCTATCTATAGCTACAAACAATGTTAATTATTAGTTATTCGTCTTTTTGTGTTTATTTTTATTATGAATATTACTGTTTTTGTTCTTAGAATAGCGAATATGACATGCGCCTAGTATGACATGATAACAAAACATACGATAATTATAATGAAAAGGTATAAAAATACATCTTTTTTTAAAGTTGGTTAATTTAATGAACCTCTTTGTATCGATTTTGTAAAGTAATATATGTATTTATTTTAACTCGGCCTTGTAATATTGTGTTTGAATAATGTTTGTACAATTCAATAGAGCAATAATGCTAATATATAATTTTTAGCTGAAACCATTGATCAAAAAAATACTAGAAACATGATCCCATGCAAAAGTTCTCTTTAAAATTGTGTTTAGGTAATTAGTCTAGTTGAAATAAATATACAACAATGTAAATTGAATCTTAAATGCAAAGCTTAATGTTGTTTTCACTAATAAAATTTAATTAAAAGCGCGCTCAAATGTTCAAATGAGTGCTCTTTCGGTGAGGACACTTTTTTGTTGCTGATTGTGTATCTAGTACTTTATTGATCTATGAATGAAATAAATTAAAATAAGTGTTAAGTGTTCTTGCATTTATATAATATGCAAAGGGGTTATAAAAGTATTTTTGTAACTGTCTTTGAAAGTGTCAAATTATTTGTTTGTATACATTTTATTAATCTGTGCCCAGATGGCACGTCAAAAGCCAAATAAGAAAGAATTTAATTGAATTGACTGATTAAGAAATCATAATGTGGATGTGCCTTGGTTATTTTTAATTATTATAATTAGGTTTTATGTAATTATATATATTAAAGAATATATTGTTTTATTTAAACACTCCTTTCTAAGAGTTATAGCGTTATTGTACATAAATGTAAATAGGAATAACTGCCCCGGTGGTCTAGTGGCTAGTATTTACGGTCGAAGATCAGAGGTCTTAAGTTCGAGTCCCGGGTCGAGCCAAATTCAGTTATCGAGTATTACTTATGCACCTGATCTCTCACTGGTATTGTCTCGTGTCGTCCCACCGGAGTATGAGAGTGACAGGAATAGAGAATGCACTTGTGTCTGCGCGTACACATTACACCGACATACGCGCTGCACTATAGGCAATAATGTGTTCTGTGCAATTGGCTAGTCTCAATGAAAAGCCGCCGTGGCCGAAATCGGTCATGTAGGATGTAAAAAGTTTTTTAATATTTTAACTGGAATTCCTAATTTAGCGTATTCAAGCAAACTTATCTGCTTATATATATTCCTATTACTCTTCAATCATTTTGAGATTAATTATTATTGTTTTAATGCTTAATAGTTCCACTTGTAACTATATACTCAAAAGTTTGAAGTCGATTCCATCGAGTTGATCTGATGATGGAGCCAGAAGAGTGATAGTGGAACTCTTCGAATGGCTACTAATAAATGTTTAAGCTATTTTTTCATATAAATATAGGTAGGTGTATAGGGAGGGACCAACTCGTACTTTATTAAAATACAAACTCAGTAAAAACCTTCATTATTTTGAGTTAGCTCGCATCAGAATTTGGCATTAAAGATACACCACTATAATTACAAATTCCGATCGATCAACTTCTTAAAAGAAATATCTATCCTAAGTAAGACTTTGTGTTTATTACGACGCAAATCATTAAAAAAGGGTAAAATTTTCCCAAAAGATACAGATGAATTCCATTTTGACCCATGCAACCCATCTGCAATATAGCTATCTAATTGTAAATTGTTTAAAACACTTCATAAATATGTAGGTAAGCTGATGTATGAAAGACGATCATACATCAGGATCTTAGACTATAACAATAACGTAAAACATCTAAATATTTCAAACAGCATTATTTACACGAGCTATATTTTTCGGCTAGCATTTGCAAATGTATCATGAATGAAGGCAGTAGCGAGCCAATTCGTGTAGATAAGACGTCCTCTGGCGAATGGACCGCTGTCCTATTTAGCACATTGCCAAATTGCTTCCGTGGACCTCTCGATTCTGGATATGAGTGTACATTTTATAAAACGATACATATTTGGATTTTTTTAAGTGAAAACTCCTATACGCGGGTTTGGATGGGGAGTAAATTCATGTAAGTCGTCATCGACATGGTCACGTGACGTATTAACGCTAACACTCAGAGTGCCGATAGATGTCGAAACCAGATAAATGTAAACAGTTTTATTTTACACATTTTAATTTAAGATCAAACAATTAATTTCAATATCCAAAAATAACAACTGTTTGTTTATAGTTTTAAGTTTTCACTTCTGTCGGCAGTCCTCATGACTGTTTTTTTTTGCTACATTAAAGGATATGTCATCTATGGCTTATTTAAGAAAACAAAAAGAGCCCATCGAATAGCCAAAAATTAATTGGCGAAATTGCAGTATCTGACGTAATATCTTTCATATTTTAAATTTAAATAAAAAATCTTTTCACGAGAAATCTATTAGGGGTAGGTAGGTTAAATTTTAAAGTATTTACTAATTTGCAAATTTTTGAATTTGAATATTTTTCTTTTGTTACAATATCCGCCATGGCAACACAGTTCAGTAGAAAATTTGTACCGGCTCCATATTACGGTTCAAAATAAACAGTCCCTCAAATTTAGGACAGACGGACAAACTAAAGACGTTGGTTTTGTAACAAGAACGAATAGGTATAATTATTAAAACTTTCTCTTTGTTTTCTATATCCTTGTTTTGGGCTAACGCCAATCGCGGCTTAAAAGGCTATGTAGATTTCAGGAAAGATGATGGCAGTTTTTATGACCACTTTTAAATTAGAATGGTGCAAGTTATACTTTTCATTTCTAACTTATTTGTAGCATGAACTGATAAAATTACATTACCAGTTTGGTTTTTTTCTATACAAATAATAAAATTCAGAATCGAATCTGTACATTAATCTTTTTTTTGAAAAATCTCATTGAAATAAAATAATACAGAGGCAAAATCTATAGTTTTTAGAATTTTTGTCTGTCTGTTGTCGAGAAAACCACTGGACAGATTTTGATGAAATTTGGTATGATGATAGCTGGTTATCCGGGATAAACGGTTTTAACTGCCTCGGTGGTGTAGTGGCTAGCATGTACGGCTACACACTCGGAGGTCCTGGGTTCGAGTCCCGGGTCGGGCCAAGTTTAGTTACTGAGTCTTTCTGTATATTACTATAATATATGTCTCAGTAACAGCCCGGAGTTGGGAAGTTGGCGGTGTTTAATCCCCGTGCCTCGGAGAGCACGTAAAGCCGTCGGTCCTGCGCCTTAACTCTCACTGTTCGTGTCGAGCAGTCGTCCCACCGGAGTATGAGAGTGACAGGAATAGAGAGAGCACTTGTGTCTGTGCGTACACTTGTGCACTATAATATCTCCTGCGCAGTTGGCTAATCTCAATGAGATTGGCAGCCGTGGCCGGAATCGGCTAGGAGCACATCATCCGGGTTCACAGGATACTTTTTACTGCGGAAAAAAATCAAAAATCAGCACTGCATTGCCCGTGTTTCGTTACACAATAATTGTTATAAGGTTAAGGAGTACCTACCTATATTTTACTTGTATCCATTTTGTTATTACGAATTAAATAAATAATAATAAAAATTAAATTAGACGACTAATAAAAATATAAGGACGTTCTTGTATCCATCATCCTATAGAAGCCCTTTTCCAATAAAATGTCTTTCAAACAACAACAATTTTTTTCTCATTTGCTTAGACTTTAGGTTCTTAGACATTTCTCCTTTTATTAATTAATTGTATGTACCTATAAATAACTAATTATATAAATTACTATAAACATATTTTTCATTGAAAAAAGTTATAGGTTATGTGGTAAATTTATATTTCGCACCTACGCCATTAAAAATTGTATCTGAGATTAAAAGTAGGTACCATCCATAATAATAACAAAAGTGTGATACCGCGAGGTCAGATTACGTAAATCTATGCAAATTTAACCTAAACTCGAGCTGTAATTGTAGATAATTAGAGTTTGTATCCTCATCAGGCTCGAAATGAGCGTTAGCAGTAGGATGTACACTACCGCGCCTTGGACTTTTGCTATAAAAACGCACTGACATGTAATTTTTATCTTTTTGATGATTTTTCAACAACATGAATAAAATATACGACCTATTTGAAAAAATAATATATAAAAATTACAAATAAAAAATGTGAAGGTGTGGAGATTTAGAAAAAAACATAAAAAAGTTAAAGTTGTAATTTTGTTTTTAAAAACTTTATAGGCTATATGGTTGTTTTATTTGTAAATAAAGTTTAACAAGATACTGAAAGAAAAGTTATCGTTTTTGAAATAGATTAATTAAATAAAAGAAGAGATTCGTTATCCGATTACGATCGCCAAGTGTGAATCGATAAAAATACTACCTTTTATACTTAAAATACTTATTTATTTATTTAATACTTTATTACACCAGAAAAGAAGTACAATTTTAAAACACATATTATATAGAAAATATTTCAGTGTAAAGGCGGCCTTATCACTTAAAGTGATCTCTTCCAGGCAACCCATAAACCGATAAAGGATCTCTAAAGATATAATGGATAGGGGTTGGCGCAACAAAAAACAATATAACATACTTACTTATACGGTACATACTATAAATTACACATAAGTTTACATAAATAACAATAAAGAGATAAATAAATATATATTACATAGTATATAAGTTTAGACCATATACATATATATTCCACAATAAACTTACATAAACAGGATGTACATAAATATACATAGACTTACAGGGATAAATAATAGTCTTTAAGACGACGTTTAAAAACTTGCACTGATTTTGATTGGCGAATATTATGTGGTAAAGCATTCCATAATATTGCGGCTTTGACTGTATATGAGTCACCATAGTTTTGGGTGCGACTGACGGGCAGTGCTAATTTACTGTCAGCTTGCGATCGAAGGTTTAGGGAATGACCAGAACCAAGGAAACTAAACCTTGTTTTAAGGTAAGGAGGAGTGTGGGAGTGAAAAAGGATGGTGTATAGGAGAGTGAGGATATGCAAGTTACGACGCTGTTTGACGGTGAGCCATTTGAGTTGAGCTCGATATTGAGAGATGTGGTCAAATTTTCTCAAACCGTAAACAAATCGGATTGCCATATTTTGTAGACGCTCCAATTTATTGAGGTGAATCTGCGACAAGTCAGGATAGCATGTATCGGCATAATCGAGTAAGGGAAGGAGAAGGGTTTGTGCTAGGGATACTTTAGTTTTTATTGGTAAAAATTTTTTCCACCTCCTCAAACGACTAATTACAGCGAAGAACCTCCTACTTACTTCAGAAATCTGGGGCGCCCATGATAAGGAATTATCCATTATGAGGCCTAGATTTTTAACAGAGCTGCGAATTTGCAGTATAGTCCCGTCGAATAAAATAGGTGACAGGGATGACATATTAATTTTGGATACTAGCTGACGAGAGCCAAATAGGGATACCTGCGACTTACTCGGGTTTACAAATAACCCAAACGATTTACTCCACATACTTACAGTATTGAGATTAGAATTGAGTTTGGCTATGGCATCATGAAGACCATCTATGGGTGTTGTTACATAGATTTGCAGGTCATCAGCATAAAGGTGAAAAGGCAATGATAGAAGCTTAGTTATGGAGTTGATGAAGATAGAAAAAAGGAGAGGAGATAGGACACCGCCTTGAGGGACACCCGCTTTCAGGTAACAGAAGGATGAGTGCTTGTCCTCAACACGAATGCATTGCTTCCGATCATAGAGATAGGAGCGGAACCAGTCAACAGCATTCAACGAAATATTCATTGTCTGTAGGATTGCTAGGAGAATGTCAAAGTCTACAGTGTTAAAAGCATTTGAGAAGTCTAATAACGCAATTATGGTAACTTGCTTATTGTCAATCCCGTTCCTTATATCATCGCAGATTTTAATCAGAGCAGTGGTCGTGCTATGTCCCGGTCGAAATCCGGATTGGTAGGGGCTGAGCAAATTATGCGTTGAAAGGTGTAATGAAAGTTGGCTGTGGACTACCCGTTCAAGCACCTTAGAAAGAAAAGGAAGTATTGAAATTGGTCTATAGTGACAGAACGATGAGGGATTGGAAATTTTTGGAATGGGAATAACATGAGCTGAACGCCAGCATCTAGGAAAGGTATTTGAAGAGAGAGAATGATTAAAGATGTGGCAGAGAACTGTAAGAATGTGATTGAGAGCTAAGAGAATCATCTTTCGACTCACTCCATCGCTACCAATGGCGTTAGATTTTATAGCCATTATATGCATCTTAACATCCTTAGGAGAGATAGGTGAAAAATTAAAGAGCGTAGAATTAGGCTTAGGGTCAAGAGCAAGAGAATAAAGAGTGTTAGCTTTTATTGTATGTTCTATTAAGGGAACAGTAGCAAAATGCCTATTAAGGGCTTCCACGTCTATATTACCAGTCATGAGAGAGGTTTTACGATCCTTACCAATACCCATAGCATCTAGGAATTTCCAAACACTAGCAGAATCTTTATTTTCCACTGAGGCATGGACATATTCGCGCTGAGCATCACGGCAGAGTCTATTGCATTTGTTACGTAAGTACTTAAATTTAAGCAAATTATCGGCTGTGGGGTTAATTTTATATTTGGATCTAGCTCTATTTCGTTTGGTCATTAGCACTCTAATTTCATGTGTCAACCAAGGTGCTGGGAGATGCTTGATTTTAATCGGCCTGAGTGGAGCATGTATGTCAAACAGATCCGTAAGCATGGAATTAAATATATGCAACTTATCATCAGTGGACGAGGCATTTAAAACTGAATTCCAGTCAATCAAACTGAGATCTTTCATAAAGCTGTCATTATTGAAGTTCTTAAAGCTGCGTCGCATAACCACCGTAGGCTTGGCTTTGGGTGGACGTATTTTATAGGACAGATAAACTAAGTCGTGGTAAGAGAACGCGTCAGCTGAGAGCTGTCCGTGCACATTAACGAGGTCAAGTGAAGAGACAATCATCAGATCCAACAACGAAGGAGTGCAATCAGGAAAAAAATGAGTCGCACTGTTAGAGTTGACTATATTAAGATTAGCGCCCTTGATAATGCTGTTCAAGCGCTTTGCTCGTGAGTCATCCTTAATCAAACAGGTATTAAAATCCCCCATGATTATAGAGTGATCAGCATCTGGAATAAGTCTCTCCATTAAAACCTCAAATTCATCAAAGTAGTCGATGCGCATTGAAGGACTATAGAAAACTCCCAACAAAAGTTTCAAACAACCGAAAAGAACCTCAATTATAATATATTCAGCTGACTCAGTGTATTGGGAGGGGGATTTGCTTAAAATATTAAAAGGAATGTGTGATCGGAGATAAATAGCAACTCCTCCACCACCCTTGTCTGTTCTATCGTTCCTAATCAGATGAAATCCCGGCAAAGCATACGAAGTAGAAGGAAGGCAGGGTTTAAGGAAACTTTCCGAGACCAGGATCGCATGTAGATCTTTGACGTCAAACGTGCTTAATAGGTCCGGGTAGTGGGCTGGGATACTCTGCGCATTGATGTGGGCAACATTGAAGCTTTTTGAATGATGAGAGAAGGTAGAGTGTAAGGTTTCATTGAGGGGAATGGAGGGACTGGGGAGACTGGCATCGTCAGATGATGAGGAATCACATGGGTAGTAAATGTCGTCGTCTGAAGTATTATCATTTTCGCTATACGTCATATTCATATAATACTATATAATAATAAAGATAGAGTATACACTAAATAAAATACAACAAAATAAACAAAAAGATAAATAAATAGTAAAATAAAACTGTGTCATTTGCTAACCCACCAGCCATATCCGTAACCAAATTGCCTATACACAATAATTGTGAGACATACCATAATTACAGCCTTATAGTAAAAATAACAAAGAGAAAAAATAAATAAAAAAGTAGTATAAAAAAATCAAAAACATCAAAATCTGAACAGCGTTACAACAAAAGCAAAACAAAAAAAAAATATTGCGTAAATAAGTGGTAAAGTAATTATCAAAAATAAACCAATGCAAGAGTTTGATCTCGAATTAAAATAACAGAAGAAGATATATTATACACCTATTAGTAAAATATAAAAGAATGTTTAATATTTATTAAGGTAACATTTTTAATTATTTCTAAAAGACAATAAATTGAACTAATTTTAGAACGGAACTTAAACATGACGCTGTTAGCTGTCACTTTGGCAGTGACACTGTCACAGTGGCAGTGTCATTTCACAATTCGTATTTGTATCTATGGTTTAAACAACAAACCGAGTAAATAATTGCGGGTATACCTTTCCGATACATAATTATTTGTAGAAATAGTAAAGTTAGAGTGCAAAACAGGCATTTTATAAAAACAACTAGTATAAATGTGTATTACCCGTAACATACAACAAAACATCATTATCACTTCTTGATGTTGCGCTTAGCCCGGTTCACTTGCGTTGGCGGAGCTGCTCTTGCTTTTGAAGATATAGGACCAGACGCAGAACCAGTAACAGCAGTCGACACATGGGCCTCAGATAGACTGGAAATATTGTCGAGCTCCGATCGCGAACTAATGCGATGTCGAGTTCCACTGGGCGCAATAACAAAAACGACTCCTTCCCTGGTCCAGCATTTAGAGACACCGAAGCGCTGCCTAGCAGCCATAAAGGCATCGTGTCTGGTTTTAGTCAGAAATTCAGATATGGTTATACCTGTACTTTTAAGTTTGGTCTTAGAATACCAAACCTTATTCCTAATCAACAACAGCTTAAATTTGATAAGGACTACACGATGTTTGTCATTTTTGGAGCTTCCTATGCGATGACAACGACTGATATCCTCGATTGAGAGTTCTGGCATGCCAAGACGGTCAGATAGAAGTTTGATCATTACTGTGGACACATCTTCATTTTTAGCTTCCGGAACACCGTGTACTAAGAGGATTTTCTTTCTAGTATTCATATCAAGACGATCTTGTTGTTCAGAGAGATGATTTACCTGCTGCTGCAGATTTTCAAGAGCTGAGAGTACAAAGTTTCGAAAAGTACTGAATTGTGCCGCTATGTTTGATGTTGGACTTGTTGCTGGAATTGAAGTATTTAAGTTCTGCTGGAACTCAGCCATTGTGGTGTTAAAGTGTTGTGCCAGGTCGTTAAGGGATTGCTTGATTGAATCCATTGTATGAAAGTGTCACAACGAAGTAGTGATTATGCACTAAGTAAATTTTTCCGTGTAGAGGCAAAGTACTCTTATGGAGATTACTTAAGGAATTATTGCTGGTAGGTTTGTCACTTTTAGCACATAACTTGAGATTAAATTAAAGTTATTATGATTTTTAATTAAATATATGAAGAGGAGCTTACAAAAATATGTGTTACTATCCTTTATCAAGATGTATTAGTTATAACTATAATATGAGCAGAAATGAAGTTGTTCTAAAAATATTATATATTAGTGACTCACCCTCGCGTCCCTATATGCGAATTATTCCGTAATACATTGTTTTCATATAACCAATAAAGCTACCAGTCAGAATATTTTTTCCAACATCTTCTACAAACATTGTCATATGTCAGCCAATTTATGAATCACTCCGTTAATATTAGTTAAAACTGAAAACCGTATGAAAATCCGTTTGGTAGATTTGGAGTAGGTACGAGTATATGGCGTTCAGATAGCTGACAGACAGACAAAGAAGACAGACGCGGTGTGGGAACCTTGTTTTATAATAGGTACGTAGAGAAATCCTTACTAATATTTTAAATACATAAATATGTCTTTAAATACATGTGGTTAGTCTGTTGACGATAGTGAGAGTTACGTAGGTAACTTGGTGCCGCGTACACAATACTATAATTAGAGTGTAGGCATTCTTTATGATTGCGTTTAGCGATTACGTATGTTTGGAAATTTTACACGATCGTATATTTTATAACTACATACATAGTATAAATAAGTTATAAATAATAGATTATTGTTTAAATTTATTTCTCTTAGAAACATATAAACGTTGCAAAGGAAATTATAAGTAATAAGTAAGCATAAACTAAGTAGCAACAGACTGTGATATGGAGTAACACATAGACTATAGTAAGTACCTAATTAAAATTGCCAAAAAGTGTCGTTAGATTACGCACGTACAATAATAACGGTTATGTAATATTATGTATATATATACTAATATATAAAGTTTTTTGCTGTTTGGTCAGATATGAAAATTCCTTTTTCGTTTTATAGATTATTTATAAAGAAATGTTTGTTATAGGCTACAAAACTATACGACACAGGCGAAGCTGCCAGAAAAGGCTAGTAATATTCTACTAATATTGTAAAATATGTATTAGTTTGCGAGGATCGATGGATGGATGTTTGTTACTCTTTCACGCCAGAACGGCTAAACGGGTCGGGATGAAATTTGGCACAGAGATAGATTATAGTCTTGAACAGCACATAGGTTACTTTTTATCCCGGAAAAATGTACGGTTCCGGGATAGATTAGTTTTTGCCTAGGTTCGACCCCAAAGCGAAGCGAGAGTGAGTCCCTACTTATAAATATAAAAGGCAACCAAGTGACGGGAGGATAAGTCGTTAGTAATCGTAAATAATAATTATGGATCGTGATTTCTCATTTAAAATTATTTTTCCATGTAAAATGTATAGCACATTGTAAAAATTAAATATGTTCAACGTGTAGCTGGCTCTAAGTTTCATCCAGTAACGAAGTTTTCCTTTTATCACCACATTTTCAAAGAAAAGAAGCCAATAACATTGTTATGATCATATCTGTTTATATTATTAGGTTATTTGTTTCTATGAGGATTGAAGGGAGTAGTTTGTATGAAATATGTAGTGATGTACCTATCCATCGCGAATAATCCCGTGCTAACGTAAACAATAATGCTGTTTCGCCGGGGCACCTGTAGGGTGACCATATCACCATCTATTATACTACATACCTACTAATATTATATAACCATATCACCATCTATAGGTACTACTAATATTATAAATTGTTGAAATGTGTGTTTGTAGATGTTCTTTTTGCATTTATAGGCTGCTTTTAATTCTGTTGTATCAGGTGATTCTTTTTATTATACTAGCATTCCCCGCGGCTCTGCCTGCATTCAGATGACCAAAAACCAAATTCTTGGATTTTACATTATTATTTATTAGTATACTCTTACATTGCAGTTTTTGTATTTTTTTTTCAGAAATGAGATATTTTCCCGCGGTAAAAAGTATCCTATATGTTGACCCGGATAACCAGCTATAACCATACCAAAATTCATCAAAATCCCTCCAGTGGTTTTTCTGTGATGCGGTAACAGACAGACAGACAAAAATTCAAAAAACTATAGATTCGGCCTCTGTATCGATAATAATGTTTATTTCAATAAGATTTTCCAAAAAAATCTAATGTACAGATTCGGCTTAGTTACAATTTTATTATATGTATGGATTTAGAGCCACATTGGGAGGTGGTCCACCTTAGCGGGTGGTATACCTAATGTCTGCGAGTTCCTGGTACTTCTCGATAGCAGAGTGGACTGTGTCAGTAACCGGTTGTTGTGGTCTGCTGCGGCAGACCTGCCGTCGGGGCGTCGAGGTTGAGTGTGTAAGGGATTAGGGATCCTGCGAGTTGCGACGCCACATTAAGACGGGGGAAGTTCCGTTGGGTTTTAGTGGGTAATACTGACTTTTATAGCCCGTGTGTCCCACATAACCGGTATGCGTATATGCAGCAAGTATACGTATACGTATTTACTACAATCCATCCACGTGTGCAACAAATACATAAAGTCAAAAGGCTAGTCACCCTACGTATAACAGAGCCAGTTTATTAAAAATTGGATTTACTCGGCGGCACGCGGCTCCTCATATCAACATCTTGTACCAAACTTTATATTTGTAGCGTGGGCCGTGAGGGGAACGGCGCCATTATTATTTGTATTTTATTTTTATGTTATGCTCGTGTTACAATGTTTGCAAAATTGAAAAGAAATTTTCCTAAGGCTGAAATTTTAGAAGTTCTATCTAATAAATAATAATATTAATGGTTGGTTTTTTTGTTCTTATATAGTTTATTTTTCTTTTTTTTCTTGTAGAGATATTGACTTCTACTCTTGATTAAAAGTTTTTTAATTATTACTATTTCTTTATCATTGTTTAAAACAATTAATTATCTATACATAAATAGGCAAAGACAAAACAGTTCAGTATCTTTTTCTCTTCTTTTTTTCTTTTCTGACGTTCAGTAAAAAATTGTAATAATTTAATGCTGAATAAAATATTTTGATTTGATTTGATTTGATTTCTTCCGTTTGTCAACTAATTATTTTTTTTTGTTTAGTAGCTATTGACGAGCTTTAGTGTTATTATTAAAAAAAAAACAATGAATATGGTCGAATTCGACCACTGTCGACTTTAAGTTTACTTTTTTTATTTAACTTTAAGAAATGCACTACCTGCATATGTACATAAAGGTAGTTATGAGGGATTCACCGGATAAATGTTTAAATTAATAAAGTAATACTTTCTTAGATGTACGCGAATATTTGACATTTTAAATAAAAGTATCTATTTGGATTATTTCGCGGATTTATTTTGATACAGACAGCCTACCCATTTTGTTATTTGTAGGTAGGCTGTCTGTAACAACTATACCTTCGAGACATCTAACACCTCAGTCTCTCCCGTGACCATGATTGCTGTAAAGCATTCGAAACGTCGGGAACCAAAAATCAAAATAAATCCGCGAAATAATCCGAAAAGATAGTTTTATCTTAATAAAGTAATGAAAAATAAAAAAGCATGACTTTTATTTCATCACTATTCAACGGCCTGTATAGTACCTAATAGAAAATATGTGTTTTTTTTGATACAATAGCTTAATTCAAAAGCAATAAAGATTATTTTTTTCAAAACAAGATACCTTATCTAATGTTTTCTCAATATTTTCCTCATAGCCAAATATTTTAAGAGTGTAAACATTAGAAGCTCCCGTTGTTTTAATGTATTTGCGCAAAGTTAGACGTAATTCAATAATCAAACTTTGCAAACACAGCTTAAGACAGGGATTGTCAAGTTTATCCTGCACAAGTTCCGCTGTGAGTTTTAGTGAGTAAGAGTTTCACAGTATCCTATCCACTGACGGCCGGTAACCCCATTAAGGGTTGCCCCAGGGTCACAAAAAAGGGAGTGTCATGTTTATTTAAGGGCGAATATTTTTCTTCAGGGTAGTGAGCACACAGTGTTGCCTGGAACTGTTTGGTATAAAAATAACTCTCTAGCGATCGATTTGTCATAGTGATCGAGTAGAATTACGCAACGCCTTAATAAAACTGTACTATACGTTACAATCTTAACTACTTCTTACTTTTTGTATTTCATCTAGGAAAGATACGATCGTTCTCTTGGAACAATGTGAGAGATATCTAATATTTTAGAGTCCCTATTACTAAGACCTTTAGTCCTACCAGGACCAGATCCAGTAAATCAGACCTAAGAAATATGATTTTTCCTATAATTGATAGAATGCGGTGAATTTACAATATCAGTAATAATAACATGTAAAAAATCTAGTATAAGTATAATAAATAAAAGCGTGTTAAAATACATAATTAGCGGGTCTTTGTTTAATAGCCTCTGGAGTAAACAATCCATCAAAAACAATTCGTAAGTGCACTCGATACTTACAGCAGCAAGTTTAAGTAATCGATATACGAGTACATTAAGGTTATCTAAGAATAGTTGAAATACGCTTAAGTTAATATGACGATGGCTGTTTATTAAGCTGTGAGTTATAGCTTATTGATGCGTTCTGTTTCATGTTTGTGATGTACAAATATTTTACAATAGCTACTTATTGGTATATAGGTACTACCTTGTGTTATTCAAGGGCATAGTTTATCTGAGTACTGAGTTTCATCCAAATCGGTCAGCAGTTTCAGCGTAAATTAATAATAAATATACACACATAAATGTAAACTTTCACATTTTAAATAGTAATCTTTATATATATATATGTATAATTCTTCTGTACATGTTCTTGTGTATATCACTAAATTCCTCCGAAACGACTGGACCGATTTTGATGAGATTTTTGTGTTGTTGAGAGGTTCCCTGGATGGTTTAGATTCACAACTGGTCCCGGTAGGTGGCGCTGCAGTCGGGTCTTTCGGGTCCGCTAGTGTGACAATAAAATTTTAGTAAAGCCTTTGTTTATAATTTGTAGGTGGAGTATCGTGAGAAATTATATTTGTTATTTTTTCACACAGTAACGGCTCAGAAGATTTGAATGTTAAGGGATATCCAAATAGGCGGTACATGGAGGATTTGTAGTATCTCATAAGTCGTACCAAACTTATCTTTTGAAGTTCGAGCTACAGGATTCTTAAAAACAACGACATTTCATATCTCTTTCATCTTAATGACATAAAATTTTACATCTATATTTATATATACCATACGAGCGAGCTAGGTACGTTTTAACAGTTAGTGTAGATTTCTCAGAGATGAGATATTTTCCTGCAGTAAAAAGTATTCTATATGTTGACTCGGATAACCAGCTACCATCATATCTAATTACATCAAAATCTGTCCAGTGGTTTTCTCCTGATGCGTTCCGAGACAGATAGACGGACAAAAATTCTAAAAACTATAGAGTCGGCCTCTCTATCAATAATAATGATTATTTGAATAAGATTTTCCAAAAAATATCTAATGTACAGATTCGAATCAGTTAGAATTTCATTATATGTATAATTTTCTTCTGTATACAAATTTGCTAATGGACTTTAAAATTATTGTTTGAAATACGCTGGACGTTATATTATTTCACCCTAATGTTAGGGGTTATATGAGGACCGTTGGACACTTAATTTATTACAATTAACATAATTGTAATAAGTCTCGTGTCTGGCTTTTGTTGGCGCGACATTCGTACGAATAATGAAAATATAAAATTAAAATTGTTGAACAACATTTAGATTTACGATGTTATCAGCCCTGAAATATTTTACACAGATATACTGTTTTAATAAGAAAATTTATTAAGTTTAATTAAATTAGAAAATTGTTTTAACATATTTGGCATGCTTGGCTCAGTTTGTAGAGATCCTACTTGCTGTGCCAGCGGTCGCGGGTTCGAGTCCCGCTAGGGGCATTCATTTGTGTAATGGGCACGAATGTTTGTACTCCAGTCATGGGTGTATATATTTATAATATGTATGTATTTAAAGTTATATATGTGTAGTGTATCAACTATCTGGTATCCACAACACAAGCCTCATAGCTTACCATGGAACTAGATGGCGCTGTGTGTTAATGTCCCAACATATATTATATTTATATTTTAACACTTGTGAATTTTTAAAAAGCTCTTTTGGTAATTAAAGTTCTACATTTTGACTTTGATAAATGCGTCAAAAAATGAAACCGTAAAATTTTGTTTCTTTAAAAATAAGTATATTATCACCAAAACTATACGACGAAATAAATAAGCTTATAAGTAACTAAATGCCTTTTTGTATTATAAGTTCATTTCTCAACCCGCCCCTGCGAGGGATACTTATGACTCGTCTTAATACCGTCGGACACTAATGCAATGCGATATATTGCAGCTGTAAATAAAAGCTTGCAATTTTGGCAAATTTCTTTTATAACATTTAAAAGTGTATTTATTTTAAAAGCTTTTATTTTAAGCATAGAAATAAATTAAAATAAATATTAGTAAAAAATAATAATTTTCAAGCTAATAAGATTACAAATACATATAAAATATTTTAAAGTCGTTGTACTTAATTAGAAGAATATATAATTTTTCCACTCTTAGGAATGGATTTTATTTGAGTTTTTGGGGCAAATTTTAACGTATTCATTTAAAAATATCGATAAAATTAATTTACAATAAGCTGCGTACCTCTACTTCTTTTTAAGTCTATCACAAAAAATAACTAGCAAATAGACTGTAAAGTAAATCTGTTCTTGCACTCCTTAATAAATCTAATCATATTTTGTTCATGAATCGCATAAAATTTTAAGTTAACAAAAAACTAATATAGATTTAATAATAATTTTAAATTAACATGTTCTGGCCTTTCATTGAGGCTTGATCATTTTTTGTCGCTCACGGTGGTCCAAAATCGTCTGGTCATCTGCGCACGCGTTACCAATCGCTTCGACTCGCTGCTGTTCGACTAAACTCATTTTGATTTAATTGACCCTTACAGTATAGATTATAAGGATGACTTTACAAAGTTTCAAGTCACAAAAGTTCTCTACATCCATTTTTTGTAATTTGTTCACGCGTGAATGTTATGTCTATAATCGTTCCACAATAAAACTTCGTGTGAGTGAGTCTGGTCGTTATTGGCTACTACAAAAGCCTCTTAGTAAGCTAAAACGATAATTCATATTATCCACTAGCGTCTGCGAGTTTTCCCACATGTGTAATTTAATTTCATAACCACTTAGTTTGACGTGCACTTAGTTTTAAAGCGTGCTGAAGGTAAAGCCAAAGGCCTCAAACTATACATATTTATATTTCACTAGCATTGCCCGCGGCTCCGCCCGCGTAGATGACCAAAAACCAAATTCTTAGGTTTTACATATTAGTATACTCTTACATTGCAGTTTTTGTATTTTTTCTCAGAAATGAGACATTTTCCCGCGGTAAAAAGTATCCTATATGTTGACCCGGATAACCAACTATCACCATACCAAATTTCATCAAAATCCCTCCAGTGGTTTTTCTGTGATGCGGTAACAGACAGACAGACAAAAATTGTAAAAACTATAGATTCGGCCTCTGTATCGATAATAATGTTTATTTCAATAAAATTTTCCAAAAAATATTTAATGTACAGATTCGGCTTAGTTACAATTTTATTATATGTATAGATTATAAACGAGTGATTGAAATTAAATTAAGCTATATATTAATTAAGGGTTGATATTTTATTGGTAGAACGATCGCATAGAAATTAAGGGAAGCAGGTTCCAACCTTTAATAGGTATTTTGTGTGCGAATCACTTTAAAATCGAAACTCGTGTGGATTGTGAAGTCCATCAATTCGCATTTGGCCAGCGTCACTACAGCTCTCACATTAGGTAACAAGAGCTCCATGCCCAGCAGTGCGACGTTGTAAATGGCTGAATTATTTATATTATAATTAGGAATTATATCTTTATATATATATAAACTATACAGTACAACAAAAATATCTATTAAAATTCATATAACATTTTTTTCCACAAAATACCTTTGAAGTAAAAAGCAATCGATTATAATTTACTCGTATATGTCAAAGGACTTTTTTAATGGCTGCATAATCGTTTAAATCACGGGAAAATGGGTTAACGTGATAAAGCATGATCTCCGTATATCTATAGGGTTATTATCTATGGTTATTACAGAATTCGAGGTATCGCAGCCAAATTGGAGGATTTGGCCCAAATATCAATGTGATATGGGCTAGAATATTGATAGGTTTATTATGATAGCTCCTGCTTACGACTCCGTTTGTATATATATGAGTTTATCTACATTTTACACATTATATTTTTATATTTAGTACTAACTAGCCGTATCGGCTTCGCTCGCTTCCAAACTTTCGATCGCTACCAAACTTCAAAGGATCACCCGCTGGGCTAATTTGAGAATTGCCTGAAAATTTCATCAAAATCGCTCTAACCGTTTGGAGTCCATAAGGAACATACATACATAAATCGATTTTTATATAGTAGTATAGAAAATTTATATTTTTTGTATTTATATCTTTAGGTAAATATCTAAGAAATTAATTAAATTTCTAAGAAATCTATTGTTAACTGTAACGCCGGCGTGTCCGCGGTCGTGGAGGGATTAAAACACATTTATTCTAATTTAATAAATGCGAAACTTTGTGAGTGCGTGCGTGTTTCTGATGGTGTATCGATTTAACAGATTTAATTTATATTAAGAAACTAATAGTACCCGCGGCTTCGCTCGTGCTAAAAGTACAAAAAAGTCTTTGGTTCTATGCTATTAGTAATAATGTATGGAAGTCTGCCTGATTTGTTGACATTTATGATAACTGCTTCGCTCCCTTGGGTAATAGCATGATGATATATAGCCTTTAGCCTTCCTCAATAAACGGACTATATAATGCAAAAAGAATTTTTCAAGTAGGATTAGTAATTATTGAGATTAGCATGTTCAAACAAACAAACACACAAACAAACTCTGCCTCTTTATCATATTAGTATCTATAGATTAATATTAATATTTTTTTATTTATATCTCATGCAAGCGGAGCCACGGGCAAAACTAGTAAACAATAAGCAATTCAAAAGATATTAAATGTACAATAATGCCACCACCATGCCACCTGCAGTGTATTCAGTTTAAATAATAGAAAGAGTATTGTAACGCTGTCGATTCGTACATAATTTTATTAGACTGCCTTGTGGGATAATAAAGCTACATTGAGTTTTTCTTTTATATGTTTTCTTTTATACTTTACTATAAAGCTCATATTTTGTCTAAAATTGAGAAGACAAC
Organism: Brenthis ino; assembly: GCA_921882275.1. Lineage (NCBI taxonomy): Eukaryota > Metazoa > Arthropoda > Insecta > Lepidoptera > Nymphalidae > Brenthis > Brenthis ino. Next base: position 21,218,175 of record OV170228.1, on the reverse strand, counting down.
TTTTTAACGGGTATATAAAACATATACAAAAGTCAAACTTTTAATTAATGTACTTCTTTTGTTGTAAAAACTATATTTAAGACGAGCAACTCACCCTCGCTCCGCTTAGGTTCGTCTCTATTTACGTTTTAACGTTTAGTATAGATTTCTCCAAGATAACATATTATCACGCAGTAAAAAGTATCCTATATGTTGAACCGGATATTCAGCTATCACCATACACAATTTCATCAAAATCCGTCCAGTGGTTTTTCCATGATACGGTAACAGACAGACAGACAAACAAAAAAAACTAAAAACTATAGATTCAGCCTCTGTATCGATAAAAATGTCTGTATCAAAAAGATTTTCCAAAAAATATTTAATGAACAGATTCGGCTCCGTTACAATTTTATTATATGCATAGATGTAAAAGTAGACATAGTAAATAATTTTGAATTTTGTCTGTCTGTCAGTTTATCACACATGACTCGAGAAAAAATATTTTTATATATTACTCATATGATAATGAAGAATTTTTTTTTAATATTTTCAATAAAACCAAATATTTTTGCAGTTTTATTTTAATTTTTGTTGCTGACGCGACGTTTCGAAAGCTATACACCGAACATGGGGGAGACATTAAGGATTTTGACGTCTCAAATTATATTAATACAGACGGGGTCTACTTACGATATTATATATTATACAATAATTTGGAATAAAATGGAAATGGCACCGTAGCGTCTTGAAGCTCGAAGAGAGTATAATAAGCCTCTTTTCTCAGTGATTGGCAAACAAAGCATTGTCTTAGAGTTTAGACGAAACAAGTGAACGTCAGGGTATCGGCACGAACTAGCATCTAAAAGTGTATCGAACGTAATTCCTGGAATAGCAGGAGCTTTGCCAATTGTGTTCGCTTCTGATAATCGTTCACGACGTATTAGTATTTAGAATCCTATTACACTAACGTGGAAAATATTTTATACTGGCAACTTCCCCCTTCTTTCCTCGGATGTCTAACAATAGCTTATGTTATTCCAGGTATGTATATGCGTCCCCCCCAACGTGCGTTCACCTTGTCGTAGTGGGAGGCCTCAGTAGTACCCGGCAATACAGCCGGGCGCAAAGCCAAGAAACGCACAGGGAGGTGGCCCACTTCGGTGGGCGGTGGTAGGTGGCCCTCTTCGATGGGCGGTGTGCTGTGGGTTGCTCCTGGTACTTCTCTGATAGCAGAGTGGACCTTGGAGCAACCCCATGGTTGTGGTGGTCGGCAGACCTGCCGTCGGGGCGTCGTAGTTGAATGCGTAAGCGATCCTGCGACGCCCCATTAAGACGGGGGAAGGTTTTGTTGGGTTTTAGTGGGTAGTACTGGCTTTATTACACCGGTGAGTCCCACACTTCGTGCGTAAATGCATTTCCCAACGTTAAAAAAAAGGTATGTATATGCGTATATGTATATGCGTAGTTTCTAAATTTTATCCAAATCTGTAGCGTTTCACCGCAAAGAAACCTACACATTTAATATATCTATAAATATAATAAATTTCTGCGTTGACCTGTACATTAAATATTTTTTGGAAAATCTTATTGAAATAGTCATTATTATCGATACAGAGGCCGCAGTTTAAGAAGCTTTGTCTGCCTGTCTGTCTAGGAACGCATCACGAGAAAACCACTAGACAGCTATGTACATTTCCAAACGTGCCAAAAGATGTACCTATAACTGCAAAAAGCCTTAATTTGGATAAAATATATGTATAAGTCAGTAATCTTTTCACTTGATTTGATGATGAGTGGCACACAAAGAGGTGAAAAATCATAGCTTCTTCAAACTTAGGTCCCGAGCAGAAATCTAGTCTCAGAGTTCCTACAGCGTAGGTAATGTCAGCCAGATACAATTCATTTCGCTAGAATGTATACGTCATTTATGATTTACCTATACGTAAAATAAAACTGATTGACATTATGGCTCATCAAAACTACAATTTTTTTTTAAGTTAAACTTCTTTTGGCACGTTTGGAAAAAATATAAGAGTAAACTTGTTTCGATGCGAAGTTAGCTGCATTCCTTTTACAAACAGAGAGCTGTGACATACGGGATGAAATCTTTAGCTATTTTTGTTCTGTTACGCCAAAGAAGTATAACTTCTTACGTGCGTACATAAGTACACACACACTTTTTTTATTATTACCGTAATATAAATTCTCATTTTTGGGATGTATGAGAAGCCTTTATATTTTAGAAATTTTAAATAGAAACGGTAGTACAATAGATAGATTACTAGTTAAATCGCGATGTAGATTACTTTTAGAAATTTCGAGAAATAATTAACGCATACAGCATACGATTGGAACTTATTTAAGTATTATTTAAACTTAATCTTACCGCTAAATTAAAATTAATGGATATTTTAAGTCAGTTTTTGAGTAATTCATACTGCTATAGGGAGTTATAATAGAAACTAACATCTTGTCTTTTTAAACGTTGCTCAAGCATTTACTATTTTTATATACAGTGTATTTTCAACCTACTTCAAAAAAAGGAGAACAAAATAGTGCTTTGTTTGTGTGTATATATATATATATATATATATACACAATATATATATGTATATATATATACATATATATATATATATATATATATATATATATATATATATATATACATACAAACAAAGCACTATTTTCTTCTCCTTTTTTTGAAGTAGGTTGAAAATACACTGTATATAAAAATAGTAAATGCTTGAGCAACGTTTAAAAAGCTTTATACTAAAACTTTTATATATATATATATATATTGTGTTAATTAGTTAATATGGTTAATTTTCAATCAATACATGGATCCTAAACTGCTAGGTCTATAGGCATAATATTTTGTATTAGATATAGAAAATATATTACGAAAATACCCTGAAATTGTGAAATAAGTGATGAAATTTTATAGCAACCAGTGTCGTCCACCCGTTGTGGCCGAAATCCTAACTGATTTTTTTGTCTTTAAATTTTTTAATGATAAAACTAATAGCTACTAAAGAAAAACAAAAAAGAAAACGGATTGACAAACAAAGAAGAAAAGGTACTTAAATGTTTTGTCTTTGGTTATTCATATATATATATATATATATATATATATATATATATATATATATATATATTCTTTCGCCAGTTCTTCTCAGGTCTGAGGCTTCTTCTTTCCGAACTGGTAGTAGACTCATGACGTTCAGTACAAAATTGTAATAATTTAATGCTGAATAAAATTTGATTTGATAGACTAGCGACTCACCCTTGCTCGCTCGGGTTTGCCCCTAGTTACGTTTTAACGTTCAGCTCAGAGACGAGATATGTTATACTATACCGCAAGAAAAAATATGTTGACCCGAATAACCAGCTATCATCAAACCAAATTTCATTAAAATCGGTCCAGTAGTTTTTCCGTGATGCGGTCACAGACAGACAGAGGGACAAAAATTCTAAAATTTGGCCTCTGTATCCATAATAATGTTTATTTCGATAAGATTTATTTTCCAAAAAATATTTAATGTACAGATTCGGCTCACTTAGAATTTTATTATATGTATAATATATAGCTATAGCCAGAAGTAAAACTTGAGATAATTTATTTATACTTCACTATTTCATTTAGGGGTATTATGTAGAAATTCAATACAGATGCTGAATAGGTTGAGATAACATCACTTTATAAAAACAGGGAGGCACTAAATTACCAGTCAAGTTTAATTTAATTTTGTATCAAATAATAGGCTTAGATTAGGAGGGTAATTAATCGCCTTATCTCGAGTTAAAACAGTCTATTTAACATTCCGGTTGCCTATTTAAACAAGAAATCTTCCTCCATCTTAATTTTAATGATAACGCTATAATTTTTTAAGCAAACGAGTTATTATTAACTGTTTCGGAATATCTTTATATCCATTGTGCTTTTCTAGTGATCTAGACCTTAGGAGTTAGGACCTAGACCTAAGTCAGTGTGAAGTCTTATCTATACAGATAAATAAAATTGTCTGTTTGTAATGTCAAAACAACAGCTTTTTACTAAATGCATAAGAAATTATATATGGTACTTATAACAAAACACAATTTTTGAAATTTTTGTTCTGTTTCTTCCGGCTAATCTCCAAAACGGCTGAACGGATTTTGACGGGACTTTCACTGGCAGATAGCGGATGTTATAAGGAGTAACTTGGCTATTTTTATTTTTAGAAAAGAATTAGGGTTCCGCTCAAAAAAATTAAAATGCATCCAGTAACTCACCCGAACGAAGTCGTTAGTTTTTATTATACATACATATAAATATACCGAATACTATTTTTTTTTAATATATCTGTTCTAAATATCTGTGTTAAGTCATTTTACTTACTACTAGTACTAAGCAGATTGTAATTTACATGTTTTTTTTAATTATTTACTAGTGATACACCATACGCGAATTCGTCCGACAAAGAAACAAATCTGTTTTGTAAATAGATTTATTTGACTTGAAATGAAACATTTGTGCCCGATTTCGCCAACATCCCATAAGCTACCACCTACGTATGGGATCCCTAGCTTAAAAGTCCCCTAAACCAGCCCCTAAATTAAATTTCTCTTTACGATCGTCTTTAGCCCATATTTCGAGCACCTAAATTTAGGGGGCCTTTTAATATTTAGGCGACCCCTAACTGTCGGTGAAACAGAAACTGTCCCCTAACAGCCCCCTAACCATGCTTAGGGGATCTCTTAAACTTAGGTAACGTTGGTGAAATCGGGCATTGGTAACATTAGCGACTAGCTTTATATAATATCTAAACATCTGATGCACTTACCGTTCGACACGACGTAATTAATTTAAGATATTGATTAAGCAAGAGGGAGGTATTCGGATAATCTACTTAAAGTTAGACGTCTAATAGAATTAACTGCGTTGTTAACTATACAGCTTATTGATTATCAATTCTATGTTATTATTTAGGGTTCCAAATATTCATGAATTATTCAATTTAAGTCAATTTCTTAAAATTACTTTACACAAAATGTACTTGCTTGCTTGCGAATATTTGACATTTTAAATAATCTTTTCGGTTTTTTTCGCGGATTTATTTTGATTAGTTCCCGACGTTTCGAATGCTTTACAGCAAACATGGTCACGGGAGAGACTCAAAATAATCTAGACTCTATACAGATAAATAAAATTGAAATGTCCGTTTGTAATGTCAAAATAACAGCTTTTTACTAAATGCATATGGAATTATATACGGTATTTATGAGAAAAACACAATTTTTAAAATTTTCGTCTATCTGTTTATTCCGGCTAATCTCCGAAACGGCTGAGCCGATTATGACGGAACTTTCACTGGCAGGTAGTTGATGTTATAAGGAGTATCTTAGGCTATTTTTATTTCAGTAAAAGTATTAGGGTTCCGCTCAAAAAAATTAAAATGTACCTACCTAAGGACGAACCCGAGCGAAACGAGGGTAAGTCGCTAGTATATTTGTAATAATTTAGTTTATTGTAGCTATAATTTACTATACATATGCATGTATGTACTATAGTATTTAACTATAATATTTAATTCTCACTTTTAATTTGTTCATGTTTTCGCATTCTATTTCAAATATTGGGTCAAAGGTAAATCTATACATATAATAAAATTGTATAAACTAAGCCGAATCTGTACATTAAATATTTTTTGGAAAATTTTATTGAAATAGTCATTATTATCGATACAGATGCCGAATCTATAGTTTTTAGAATTTTTGTCAGTCTGTCTGTCTGTCTGTTACCGCATCACGGAAAAGCCACTACACCACACAGGATTTTGATGAAATTTGGTATGATGTTAGCTGTTTATCCGGATCAACATATAGGATGCTTTTTACCGCGGGAAAATATCTCATTTCTGAGAAAAAGTACAAAATTTGCATTGTAAGAGTACACTTATATGTAAAAACCTAAGAATTTGCTATTTGGTCATCTGTCAATGCTAGTTATTTATATTATAATACCTTATCTTTTTTTAAACAAAATTTCATTTTAGCTCCAATATTTCAAGATGAAGTGTCGCCTCTAACAAAATCAATTTCCGTTAATAAACTGATTACGCTGCAGCTAAGAACGCTGTGGTGGCGCTTATTATCATATACTGTACTAGTGGTAAGCCCCGTATTTGCTTGCAAACCATTTTATTCTATATGTAGTGCCTTTTACTATTTTAATAATAATTCTTTATTTCAGACACTTGATCCATAATATAAAAAGACAAAATATTACAAACTATAGCAAAGGCAAAGCAAATTATATAATAAAAATAAAATAAACAATACGAATTATAATAATATTTTATACATTTGGTCTATTTATAAACAAACATACAAACTTACACACACACATAGTACATACAAACACACGCGCACGCGCACTCGTAAGCGTACACTTATGTGTGTGTATGTTTGTTATGTCTCTCCGCTGAAAAAGCTGGACGAATTTGGTTGAAATTTAGTACACAGATAGACCTGACCTAAGATAAGACCTGGAGTAGTACATAGACTACTGTTAAGCACCTAGGGACGCACCCCTGTATAGCAAGGATATGTCGCTAGTTTACACTAGCTTGATTCCCTATACAAACTTTCATCCCCATTTTCACCTCCTTTAGGGATGATTTCCGGGATAATTTTTCTTCTCATTTTCATTTTCCGGGATAAAAAGTATCCTATGACCTTCACAGGGTCTCAAACTATCTTCTTAACAAATTTCATCTAAATCGGTTCAGTAGGTCCAGAGATTACCCCTACAACGTCACAAACTCACAAACTTTACCTCTTTATAATACATATTAGTATAGATGAAGGATATCGGACATGCATTGTTAGTTCGTAATTCCGCCTAAACATTTCAACAAAGAGCCGTGCCCTTCGCGCTTATACCGAATGAAAAGTATAGTTCAATAATATAAGTATGTACATATTCTTATACGGTAATAAACTGAAATCCATTTCTAGTATCTCATTCACCGGTCTGTCGATTCGTTGCAATGTTATCGCCCTCTGACAGGGACGTGTAGGGCTGAGCTCTTGGTTTTATGTCACGGCAATAATCGTTTAGGGATTGGATTTATTAGCTTTGATTGATTATGAATTATTAGTGAAAAGTATCCTATATGTTAACCCGGATAACCAGCTATCACCATACCAATGAAAAATAGTCTAGTGGTTATCTCGTGATGCGTTCCTAGACAGACAGACAGACAAAAATCCTAAAAACTATAAATTCGGCCTCTGTATCGATAATAATGTCTATTTCCATAAGTTTTTCCAAAAAATATTTAATATACAGATTCGACTTAATTAGAATTTTATTATATGTCTATATATATAAAAGAAAGTCGTGTTAGTTACTTCGCTTATAACTCAAGAACGGCTGAACCGATTTAGCTGAAAATTGGCAGGGAGGTAGTTTAGAGCCAGGAGAAGGACATAGGATACTTTTTATCCCGTTCGACCGCGTTCCAATTTTTATGATATTTTAATTTTTGGATTTCTCTTAGTCCGGAATAGGTAAGTATTAAAACATATAATTAAAATGTGAGAAAGAAAGATTTTTTCTTTTTATATCTATTTAAAACGTACCTAGCGACGAACCCGAGCGAAGCGAGGGTGAGCCGCTAGTATAGATATAATTTAAACTTCACATAAACATAAAAAAAAAACCTATAGATGGTTCTTTTAAGTGATGATGGTGGATAGTGGACGTCGATGTACCATTTTAATGAAAAAGTAATTAGTTAAAATTATTTATTGTTTTTTTTTTCTGATCAGTCAAGAACCGCTGGAAGTATTTAATTTTTAATTGAGCACATTTTAGTTTGAATTAAATATAAAATTAATTTTTATTTCGATCAATCCAGTTAATACATCTAAAGCTAAACTTTAAGCTCTAAATATAAGCGCTTTATATGGTGACGATAATTTTAAAATCACATTCAGATTTTTTAAGAATAAATAATATCAAAGCACCTTATTTACTTGTTGCCATAATATGTTATTCATAACTAAAATATATAATACTAACAGAACCTGCGGCTTCGCTCGCGCTAAAACTATAAAAAAAAATCGAAAAAGGTAGATTTCATACAAACTTTCATCCCCTATTTTACCCCTAATGGTAGGAATTTAGAAAAATGATTAAACACGTATTTATTTAATTGTATTGAAGAGAATTAATACCAAGTTTCAAGTAATTCTAATCATAAATAATATATTTTTTTGGTTGTATCATAACGTGTTTTCCCATGGGAAAGAGATAATTTCCCGCGGTAAAAAGTAGCCTATGCCACTCTCCAGCCCTCCAACTATCTTCACACAAAAATCACACCAATCCGTCACTCCGTTTTGACGTGAAAGAAGGACAAACAAGCAAACACGCTTTCACATTTATAATATTAGTGTGGATTTTTACGGCAGGAAGCGCAGGTGCTATATAAGTAAAGGGATGTCATTGAGTCATGAGCGATCGTTATTGAAGGCAGGTAGAAGGTTATTATAATTATTATTATTTTAACCAGAAGTGTCTGTTCGTGATTTCCCCGTTTTTTTTTGTTATATACTTTAATTTTTAATTTTAATAAGCTAACATATACCTACCTTAAGAATGTGTAAACAGTGAAGACTTAATTGGTGTATGTAGTATTTTTATTTCTTTTGTTTTATAATATGTAACATAATACTGTTTGTCTTCCAAATAAATAAATAATATGTATATACCTACTAGTTTTATTAATAATTATGGCTATCGATGTTTCAGATATCCTACAAAACAATAAATATACTACTAATTTTTTAAGAGCTTAAACTCGATTTTACTTTAAATCCATCAAAAAATGTATTGAAAATCGATTTTACTTAAATTATTTTACAAAATTATAGCTGACAACCCTAGATATATTTAGGTAAAGGGGAATAACTCAAGGATTTGATAGATTTACGGAGGCCGTACCGCGACCGGATATTTAGAGGTTTTTTATGCTCCCTTCGATTTTTAAAGAATAAGAATCTATTTAGTGCAATATCGATATTTTATAAAGTAATTCATATTATTTTCTTTATTTCAGTTAAATCTTTACAGATAAATAAAATTGAAGTGTCTGTTTGTAATGTCAAAATTACAGCGTTTTACTAAATGCATATGAAATTATATACGTTACCTACTTATAAGAAAAACACATTTTTGACTTTATAAGGAGTAACATAGGCTACTTTTATGTGAGAAAAATAATTAGGGTTCCGCTCAAAAAAATGAAAACGCACCCAGAGACGAACCCGTGCTAAATGAGGATGAGTCGCTAGTAATAAATAAAACTACTATTCATGTACATACATATGTACCGTTTGGTCTTTAATAGTAATTATTGACCATCTACTGTCTGGATGTATGCATACTTAGATGTATCTACTGGTACTGATAAACCGGCTAGATGATACTCTAACAATTACATATAGATAAACATATTATATAAAAAGAAATCTGAAAGGTGTGAAGTTCGCCAATTTCGTAAGTTTAGTGAAAAGACCATCAATGGCAGGGCTAATTGACTAAAATATGTATTTATCTTTTTATTCTCAAGCGTTGTATAAAAAAGTTCACCAAATAATATCGATTTTAATTTTCATAAAATAATACGATTTTATATACATAATTCATTTCTATTTCTTTATAATATACATAGAGGTCTTTAGAAATCTGTTAACATAACTGTACTTTTTGTTAAATTTCTGTAGACACTGTTTTTGTATTACATTTTTATGGAGTGCGGATCAAATAAATTGAAACATAGACTAAACTGGAATATATATTCTGTCTAGACTGGAATATATATTCTGGACACGTAGGGATTCAGGTCACGCCTGTGACGCTTTCAAAGCCAGTGTTTGTTTGTTATTGAAATATTTTGGAGACATCTAATCTAATTTCATCCACAAAGGCGGATTTAGATTTTGTAAATGTACGACAAAGTCATTTTTGATCTAGTGATGTTAGTTAAGTTACGTAGAGCCTTCTTGTTATATCGATGAAATCACAGACTATTTGTGTCGTTTATTTTCAATGCAGAATAAAAAGTAATTTATTTTTAGTTACTACTTGAAAAAATGATAAACAAGCATATACATTTATAGTTTTTAAAATCAGTAAGCCTGACACGTGTCCTTTTTACCCGCGACGGCCACGGAGACGGTATATGCGTTTGTGGTAAGAGAGACGGATAGGCCAATTTTGAAACGGTTTTTTGCTTTGTATAAATATCTTTCCTGAGCATGTTTTTAGCTAAATTTTATAATGTTACAGACCACCCGGAGGGGCGCTAGTACGTTATTTTTGTTTTACTACTCAAGTAAAAATAAGGCCGTTTAATATTTAAATAAACATATTGCATTTACTATTAAAATTTATAGACAACTAGCATTACCCGCAACTCTTAGCCACAAACAAGCCACCAAATTCTTAATCTTTACATATTAGTATACTCTTACAATGAAGTTTTTGTATTTTTTCTCAGAAATTAGATATTTTCCCGCGGTAAAAAGTATCCTATATGTTGACCCGGATAACCAGCTATCATCATACCAAATTTCATCAAAATCTGTCCACTGGTTTTCTCGTAATGCGGTAACAGACAGACAGACAGAAAGACAGACAGACAAAAATTCAAAAAACTATAGATTCGGACTCTGTATCGATAATAATGTCTATTTCGATTAGATTTTCCGAAAAATATTTAATATACAGATTCGACTTAGTTACAATTTTATTATATGTATAGATTACTCTTGACTATAAACTGACCTTTTATATAAGTGTTGGCTACCTAAAAAACAAAATTAATTTGTGTTAATAATATTAATAATATATTAATTTAAATAATACTCAGGTTTATTATATTACAGTAATAAATAATACCAGAAAGAAAAAAAAATATCTGTACCTAGCATATAAAAATGTACGTCTCTCCACCAGCAAAAAGTAATAAGATACAGTTTCTAAGGGTGTTTTCCTTCAAAGGGATTGCAATGAAGCTGGAACTATATTGAAATGCTCCTAGCGAGACTGACATTTATGACTATTATTTTAACATTAAAGCAAGAAATATGATCGAGTTTTATGTAAAACTATGCATGAGAAAGCTTGGGGAAAACCTCCATAGCTTTAAGTCTTCCATCGTGTAGTTGCTTTGTTTATTGCTTTAAAGATCGCGGGTTCGTTTCCAAAGTGGGTGGATGTTTTTGTACATATTGGTTTTTAGTACATATCTATTTTGGAAATTATTCGATCTTCAATCTTCATGTTTCTTCAAAAAAGCCTTTATCTCATCGACGTTTCGCACGACGTTCTACGCATGTTTGTGCGTGCTACAGTTGATTACGATTGGTTCAGGCTTCTATCAAAGTCTAGTATATTTATAATACCCTAGCGTATAGCATAGTGCTTTATCCTTGCGTCGCTCCGGTGTGTCTTTAATAAACTTTGTAAATATATCATTACACATAAGCAGAGCCACCTGTTGGCAAATTTTATTACTAACCATAGCCTATGTACTTATTATAAATTATTATTAAATTAATAATTATTAAACTGCCTCGGTGGTGTAGTGGCTAGCATGTACGGCTGCACACCCGGGGGTCCTGGGTTCGAGTCCCGGGTCGGGTCAAGTTTAGTTATTGAGTCTTCCTGTATAGTAAGTCTCAGTAACAGCTCAGAATTGGGAAGTTGGCGGTGTTTCACCCCCGTGCCTCGGAGAGCACGTAAAGCCGTCGGTCCTGCGCCTTAACTCTCACCGGTCGAGTCGAGTGGTCGTCCCACCGGAGTATGAGAGTGATAGGAATAGAGAGTGCACTTGTGTCTGCGCGTACACTTGAGCACTATAATATCTCCTGCGCAGTTGGCTAATCTCATTGAGATTGGCCGCCGTGGCCAGAATCGACTAGGAGAACATCATCATCTTCATTATAAATTATAATCTGTGTACTAAATTTCTTTCAAATCTAGATAGATTTGTACACAGATTAAACATGGCTAGATAGCCCTTTAAGCGTGAAGGATTAACAAACATACACATACATACATAAAAAAAATCTTTTTATATTAGTAGTATGATTAGTAAAAATAAAAAAATATTTTAAATTAAATAATTTGTAAAGTCACGTTTAGCTCAGTTTGTAGTGTCCCTACTTGCTGTGCCAACGGGCGCGGGTTCAGTCCCGCTGGGGGCATACGTTTGTGTGATGAGCACGAATATTTGTAGCCCAGTCATGGGTGTTTAAATTTATAATATTTATGTATTTAAAGTTATATATGTGTAGTGTATCAACTATCTGGTATCCGTAACACAAGCCTTATAGGTTACCATTGAATTAGATGGTGTTGTGTGTTAATGTCTCAACATATTTATTTATATTATATTAAAAATAAGTAAATTATTATTAGAAGCAACATGTAATATGTGCATTTCAATGAAAGCCACATCTAAGCTGTATACCGCAATCGTGCTTGTTATAGGAGTTGAATAATGCATCACACGATATCGGCGGTCCGTCATACCCTCTAATATAAAGAAACTGCATGTAGGTTTTTGCTTAGGGAATTTCAGATGATTTTTTTCTGCTATTTATTTAGAATTTAGTAAACAAAATCCGTACTAATTCTACTTATATATATATTTGTAATTTTCAAAATAACTTTATCGAAACAAATGTAAGTAACAAAATTTTTAGTCAAATCTTTTGGTACTAGTCAAAATCTTTGAAAAGCTGTAAAGGCTAAAGGCGATTTATTAAACATAAGAAAAAAGACTGCAAAATCCCTTTCTATTTTTTTTCTTGCAAATCTATTTTAATACTCGTATTATAAAGAGGCAGAGTTTGTTAGTTTGTTTGGTTAAACGCGCTAATCTCACTACTCATCCAATTTCAAAAATTCTTTTTGCGTTATATGGCTGGTTTATTGAGGAAGGCCATAGGCTATATATCATCCCGGATCCCAATATCATGTCTGGTTTCCGTGGTACAGATTTGTTTTTGTCTAAAGACGAATCTGAAGCGAAGCGAGAATGAGTTGTTAGTAAAGCTATAAAATATATATCGTCATTACAAACATAATATACGATATTTTCATTAGAAATTGCAAAATTGGGTTACTCAGGGATTGTCGCGTTCAAATACTAGTATATGTTCACAAGAGGCTTTCTTGTGCCTCGTGACGAGTCGGTTTTGTTCTTTAAGATAGTTATATGTATTATTGCATATCGTCTATTATTTGAATACGAATGCTTGAATGCCGCCTTACAATAAAACTAGCAATTCGCTCTAACATCATCTATACTTTGGTTGATTTTCTAATATAAAATAGGCCGCCATATTGGTCTAGTGGCGGACATGTATATGTATGTTTATATATATATATATATATATATATATATATATATATATATATGTGTACTACAGATAACCTGGGTTTCATTTAAAATGTATTCTATGTATGTACTATACACAAAGGGTTCTAACACATTCAATGTATGTACTATACATATGTACTTAAACGACCGAGCGTTCTCTTGGCGTTTTTTTGGAATAGATATAAAAAAGCGTTTTTTCAGAAAATACACCTATATAGATAAACTTGAAAAGCAAAATCTTATGTAAATACAAAATTTCATCCAAATCATTAGAAGTCTAAATAAATTTAGATATATACAAGAATTGTTCATTTAATATTATAAGATATTTAACGTTTAGGTAATTCTTTAAAATAACAATCATGAAAATCGGTTGTCAATGGGCGTTGATATGGCGAAACATACAATATAAACATACATACACCCTAATTAAGTAGAGTAGTACCTCCTTTCTTTGAAGTCAGTCAAAAGTAGCCCGATCCGTTAAATAGATCTATTCAAAAAAACAGTTAGATTTCTTACTTTGTATAAACCACACACACAACCAAAAAGTTTTTGCATTTATAATACTAGTAGCGGATCCGGTAGAAAATGTCCTGTGATAGTCAGACTAATTTGGTAAGAAAATTAAAAAAAAATTGATCTCGACAACAATGCCCAAATTATATATAGCAAAGAAATATTCAGATGATTTAAAATGTAACTCTTTAAGTTCTCTACGAAGAGTTGTTTAGTACAGAATGTAAAAAAGTTAATTAAATTTTCTGCAATTGAAATAAAATGTCTTCCGCTTTTTAAACTTGGATTTAATTAGTTTTCAGTTAAAAGAGTTTGTGCACTTCTGCGATTTATTTTGTCTTTTATTTGTATCTATTTTTTATAGATAAAGATTCTTTGTTAACAACGTATATTTAACTGCCTTATTTGGATTTTTAATCAAACTTCGAAGCAATGGTAGCCCAGTGTTAGCGCGCTCGTTTGGGAAACCGAGTGAAGTGGGTTCAAAGCCCGGGTCTCGCAGTTCTGATATTTTTATTTTCAATATCATCACTTGCTTTTCAGTGAGGGAAAACATCGTTACGAAACCTGCTAGGTTCTTTCAGACATCTGAAATCTGAAAATTCAAATGATGTATCGTACTTATAATAAGTAACATTATAATAAATTCAAAATATTGTTTATAGTACATCAAGAGGCGTATCCTACCTACCCAATCGGTGTGCACCCACCACCCCGCGGGAAGCGCTCGGTGGGCAATTTCCGGACGTCGCTCAGAGCGCCGCAACTAATATCAGTTATTATCTCGCAAATTGTTCCACATGAAGCTCCGTAGTCGCGCTCATTTAATTAGTTTCAGGGCGAAGAAGTTTGCTGACTTTGAGAACTGGTCGAAGCGCTTTACGTATTGCATACATTGCGAATTTCGGATATATTGCGTTGAAATCTTGGTGAATTAATTTAGTTAATGTAAGGTCATATTAAGGTCTAGTTTCAGACTGGAAAGTACTTAAATACTATTTACGCCATTAAATTCTTAAATTTATCGTTAAATTTATCAATGTGAACCTGGTATTATGTCAATATGAAAGAAAGTAAAAATAAAAACATTTCGACGTTTTTCTTTTTTAAATTATTTTTTTATTTTTATAATTAAAGGAGAATGGTCTCAAGTCGACGCTTATATATAATAATAAAAAACGTGGGTAGAAATACATTAAAAAAAATATATATTTTCACCCAAGTTTTTTGTAGTTCAAGACAGTATAGTCCGATTTTGATAATTATCTATAGAAGATGTATCTGATAGCTAAATTGGTCTCATTTCACCTTATAAAAAAATAAATACTTATTTATCTACTGAGTTATTGAACTAATCTAAAAAAATAGTTCCGACTTCAAATTAGTTACTTATATCAGTTTTAGAGTTCAGTCATTATTTTTTAATATAAATATAATTTAATGAATAGAGAGATACGAATAATTTTATTAATAAAAAGTGTTCAATTTTCCGATGTAGAATGAGGAATATCAGCTTTTGTATTGAGATAGAGTAGAGAGGTGGAACCTAGGCGGCAAGCGGGGTGTAATTAGTCCCTAAATTCCTGAAGGCGACAAAGAATGTACAATTTGAATGGCTTGAATAACAAAGGGTTGCTGTTAATTAAATGTTTTAGATACGAGGGGTGAGATATCTTTAGCTTCCTGCGTAGTTACGTGAAAGTTTATAGTTTATATGGAGAGCGATTGAAACGCTGATTTTCTGATGTTTGTACATTATTGACTATATTTATATATATGGCTATTATTATTGGCATATTTGTTTTCTCAGTAGTATTTTCATTAAAATCCTATTAAAATCTGCACCATAAATAGGAACGGTATTTATTATTTATTAGTAAAAAAATATTTTAAACTATAATATGCTTAAATTCTTTTTTGTATCAATAAAAAGTATCTATTATTTCGTAAATTATTTTAAGTAAATGAGAAATCTATACGTCTATACATACAAATGAAATTGAAGTGTCTGTCTGTAAATTCAAAATAACTGTTATTTTTTAAGTAAAAATTACGTAAAATTCGAATATACGTTTCTAGTTTACCCAGGGACTAAGGCTCTAGTTTTAAATAAAAGTGAACAGGCGGCAATAACATTGAGCGTGTGGAAACGCCTTAACAACTTACTGCTTGACTTTCAAACACTGGCCCCTCTCTTTTAGTGTAATTTTTCAAAAAGGTCATTTTCATCGGGGTACATTGTAATCGTACCAAGAAATTGATAAAATAAATTAAACAAGTCTAAAAAGTTTTAATATGATTTACTCTACAAATATTTCTATTAGATGACGGTGTCAATGTCAAGCTCTTGATGTCTTACCCACAGTTTCAGATAAAAATTTTACTTTTTCAATATTTATATATGTACATAGTATACCTAAACCATGATAAAAAAAATTTGTATACAAATCAAACTTAAGCGCTTATGCGTAACTTTCACATATAAATATCTGTAGGTATATAAATAGACAAAGAAAACAGTTCAGTACCTACCATTTTCTCCTTTGTTTTTCAACTGATTTTATCCTTTTTTTTGGTAAATATTGACGAACTTTAGTGTTATAAATAACTAGCATTGCCCGCGGCTCCGCCCGCGTTCAGATGACTAAAAACCAAATTCTTAGGATTTACATAATATTAGTATACTCTTACATTGTACTTTTTGTATTTTTTCTCAGAAATGAGATATTTTCCTGCGGTAAAAAATATCGTATATGTTGACCCGAATAACCAGCTATCACCATATCAAATTTCATCAATATTCTTCCAGTGGTTTTTCTGTGATGCGGTAACAGACAGACAGACAGACAAAAATTCTAAAAACTATAAGATTCGGCCTCTGTATCGATAATAATGTATTTAATGTACAAATTCGGCATAGTTACAATTTTATTATATGTATAGAAAACAAAAACCTAAAATTGAACTTCAAATTCAAAAACCCAAGTACGTAGTAGGTAGGTAGGTAAACACAAATAAATGTTTTTAAATACAAGACAAAACTATTTCTTCGTCTCTCTACTACATTAATATTAGGTACGTTGCGTTTATTGATCCAATCGCCATATTTTTTACTAGAATTTGCTGGTAGCTCTATTCAGTTTTTTTTACATATAATCATCTCCTAAATATTGTACCCAACATGATTAGGTAGCCTCCTATATAAAAAAATTACACTATAAAAATAAAATAATAAATTAATGGTTGGTCCATAGATTAGTGCGTTAAAAACTTATAAATATTTTTTCTGTTTAGAACTAGATCTTATGACCTCACGTTAACTAAATTAATTCACCAAAATTTCAACGCAACATATCCGAAATTCGCAATGTATGCAATACGTAAAGCGCTTCGACCAGTTCTCAAAGTCAGCAAACTCCTTCGCCCTGAAACTAATTAAATGAGCGCGCGACTACGGAGCTTCATGTGGAACAATTTGCGAGATAATAACTGATATTAGTTGCGGCGCTCTGAGCGACGTCCGGAAATTGCCCACCGAGCGCTTCCCGCGGGGTGGCGGGTGCACACCGTGCCTCTAGGTGTATTGTAATATGCAATATTATGTTCTATGATAGTGCCCACTCAATAAATTCAATTTTACGTATAAATTTTCTAATTCTAATAAAAAAATATTATTAGACTACTCTTTCTTATGTATGATTAATGAAAGGTATGTTTATGCAATACTTGTTGTTACTGAACGTTATATATTCTTTATGTAAAAATACATGTTGTTCTTTTTTTAGATACTATTTATTATCAGCTTTTATATCAATAAAATACACATATGTACACACATCTTCAAGATTTAGCAATACATAAAATCGTAATATTTCAACAATACCGGCTATGCAACCTACATATGTACATACATATTTCTTCTTTAAAATTATGGTTTTAAAAATTACAGTGTATCCAGTTGATTATCCTAAATTGGTAAATAAAATTATTTTTCACCCTAAATTCTAAGCTCTATTTTTAAAAAAGAGTCAAAAGCAACTATAACTTTGGTAAGAATACTTAGGTTACTTTGTTATTTAAAATACGTGGTAAAATTTTAAAATATCCCAAACTCCTAAAGGAAACTGGAGAATCTCGATGATGTTTATTTGAGGAGTCATAAAGTTTACAACTGGGGAATGATAAGGAATCCCCGACAGGACTAACAAATACCATTGTTTAATTTATTACATCGTAAATGTGCTTTGATAACGGTGACGTCAGATTTGTCATGTTCAAGCTGTGACATCATTTTGATGGGAGTTTGAAATGGAGATAGATAAATATTGACGAAATTTGCAATTCGAAATATATTAACGGTAAACGATTTTAGACATATTTCGAAGTTTTGTGAGGAAACGATTAATTTGCTTGTTGTTGTTCGTAAATAAACAAAATTTTAATGAATAATAATAATTTAATGAATAATTATAATTTAGCCACTTTAATTTTCATTGTTGGACACAAGTTTTCCTTTGATGCGTAAGTCATAGTCACGTTACAGCAAACGAGGTCCTTAAGATATGCAAGGTCCGAGAAGATATAAAGGGGTTATTTATTTTCAGAATAAATTTCTCAAAAAGTCAAATTAATGTGCTTGGTGTAGATGTGTTGTAATTCTAAAGTGATTATATGTTAATCAGAATGTACCTTTAACTTTATTTTGGTCGAATAAAAAAAAATAGGGTTAACATGTCTGTTGGTGTAACAAGATCTATACATATAATAAAATTGTAACTAAGCCGAATCTGTACATTAAATATTTTTTGGAAAATCTTATTGAAATAGACATTATTATCGATACAGAGTCCGAATCTGTAGTTTTTAAAATTTTTGTCTGTCTGTCTGTCTGTCTGTTACCGCATCACAGAAAAACCACTGGAGGAATTTTGATGAAATTTGGTATGATGATAGCTGGTTATCCGGGTCAACATATAGGATACTTTTTATCGCAGGAAAATGTCTCATTTCTGAGAAAAAATACAAAAACTGCAATGTACTCTTATACTTATATGTAAAACGTAAGAATTTGGTTTTTCGTCATCTGAACGCATGCGGAGATGCGGGCAGTGCTAGTTTTGCTATAAATAGCTTAGGAAATAAGATGTGCGAAGTGAATGACAAAACGATAGTCTGGACGCGCATACCGCTCTTAATCCTCTCTTTCCTGTTCATTCCACGTGACACTGAGCGATTTTTTGGCTTAATTTAAAATAACTGTGAACTCAATTGTTTTTTTGTTTTTTTTTTCTTATGTTACACAGTTTGGCTTGGGTTTGAGGAACATGCACACGACGAACACGCGTATGGTACATTGAGTATTTTAATTAAAATCGTTTTAATTAATATGACTTTTTAATCTATAAATCTGCACTAAATTAAAAAAGAAAAAGATTTGTTTGTTCGTAATCGATAAGCTCTGAAACTGCTGAGATTATTTTAATAATACTTCCACGATTAGAAAGCTATGTTATCTAAAACTTCTTTACATTTATATGAATTCATTAGTGATAATGTTTTTGTCAGATATTTCACTTATAAATGCTAGTATTGAATTTTTTAAATAAAAAATATTGTAACATGATTACAACACGTTGACAATAATGACATTTTCATTGTTATATTTGTTTTTGAGTGATGGTTTCTTAGTGGTATTTAACGCAGCATCCGCAGAAATTGTTTATAGCAGATTCAATATGAAAGTTTAAGGGAGAACGGCAACACCAGCTATTATTCGTACTTTTCCATCAAGTAATTTCCGTCGGCTGTTAGGATATAGTATCTAAACTTAAGGAAGAAACTTAGAGAAACAAGAAATAGGCAAGTCACAGAAGAAACCTAAATAATTATAAAAAGACATTTAGGTGCGAATTGAACGTCTTATTGAAATTGAAAATTTTAAACTTTATTAGAATTTTTTAATAAGGTATAAACTGTAAACCAATACTGATAATTTCTAGGCTAAAACATGTAACCGAAATTTCTTTATAAAAATAAGTATGTATATTTCGGGGAATAAACTCGTCCGTGTAGTCATAACTTAAGCAGTATCACCTGTCCAGCCTAACAACTGTCCAGAATACTAATTTATATAACAACTAGCATTGCCCGCGGCTCCGCCCGCGTTCAGATGACCAAAAACGAAATTCTTAGGTTTTACATATTAGTATATTCTTACATTGCAGTTTTTGTATTTTTTCTCAGAAATGAGATATTTTCCCGCGGTAAAAAGTATCCTATATGTTGACCCGAATAACCAGCTATAACCAGCTATATACCAAATTTCATCAAAATCCATCCAGTGGGTTTTCTGTGATGCGGTAAAAGACAGACAGACAAAAATTCTAAAAACTATAGATTCGGCTTCTGTATCCATAATAATGTTTATATCAATAAGATTTTCCAAAAAATATTTAATGTACAGATTCAGCTTAGTTACAATTTTATTATAAGTATGTATAGATATACACATAAATTTAAGAACAGGCTGCGATTAAAATGTGACATCAGAAAAATTTATTATTGCAAATTCTGTTTTCGTTTGGCATTTATAATTCTAACGGCTATATCCAGTGCCGTGTCGCAGATTTATTGTGTGTAGGGTCCGCATTCCAGACATGGACGCATTCATTCACTTTATGGAGCAAAACGTTTTGGATTGTGTATTTATTTTGCGAAAGGTCGACTAAAGGAACCCAACATGTAGAAATATGATATCATATGAATCAATGGCTATTTATCACAGGAAAGTAAAAAGGATAAAAGCTAGGCTAGAAAAGGATGACGGATTAGCGCCTAAGAAAATGTTTGAATCGATTTTAAGGATACCGTCACCGTGGAAAATATTTTTTTTTATCCTGTGGGAAAGAAAGCATTCCCGCTGAATATTGGTAGAAATTTTTATTCGCATGAGTTGGACAGTGACTGAAATGAGTATAAGTTGTTAGTGTAGTATAACATCATAACTGTTGAAATATATCAACAATGTAAAGCTAAAATCTAGTCAGCCTAATATAAATTCAATGTCGAAAAGAAACAAAATTTATTATACGCTTTTGCATCTTCAATCCCACAATGTAGAATGGAAATAAATCTGCGCCGGGTCATCGAGTCGTTCGACTTCGAGTGATCATTGATTTGACAGCCTCTTGCTTTGTACCATACAAACTTAGAAATACACCTGTTGCTGTTATTTTAAACCATATCTCCTGTAATTTACGATTTAATTTATGTTTTTTGTACGTAAATCTTATTTAGCCGCCGGTGCCTTTATATTTTGATATAGACGTTCGGCACTTAAAGCGCCTTTGATGAGTTAAGTTGTCGGATACTCAGATCTCATTACCTTTGCAGGTATTTATTAATTTAATATACGCAGTGCGTTGTAATTCTTGTATGTATACATATATTTTAAATAAAATTATTAAACTTTATGTCCTTTTAAATTTTCATTAAAACTATTATATAACTGTGTGTTAATGACATTAGTATGATTGGTTTCCAAGTGTTTAAAATATAGACCATGCGTAACGAAGCGATAGTATTTTGAGAACGTCTAAAGAATTAATATTTTCGTTTATTTCCTATGCGTTAGTGCATTTTTGTATTCTATGATATGTCATTGATAAGATTTTATTTAAAATATAAGTTTTAACAAAAAAAAAACTTGCTTATGTTTCTTTTAAATATATGTACATGTAATAATTATGAAATATATAAAACTATATAAAACATATAAAACAAATATATATAAAACAGTCCACGATTAGCCTAAGCCTAAATTGGAGTAAACGCGTAGGTTATAACTTTAAGTTATTTTTTTATTTTTGTTAGTGCCTTTTTGAGGTATTTTTTTGCTGTGATTATGAATGTTGACTCTAGTACCCTGTTTAAGATTTTGAAGAGATTCAATTCAATTTTTTTATTTCAGAAGTGGGCTTTAGGAACTCATATAAATGATGTCAGAATTTTAAGTTATTGTAGTTCACATTTAAATAAAATAATCTTTTCGAACTTTCTCACGGGTTTCAATTATTCTATAATTCATTGTGTAATATAGTGGGTAGGCACTGTCTGTAACAACTATATAATGACTTTTGAGATGTCTAAAACTAGTATCTCTCGTGACCATGATAGCTGTAAAGCATTCAAAACGTCGGAAACCAGAAATCCTTGAAAAAATCTGAACAAATAGTTTTATTGAAAACGTTAAATATTTGCGTAAATCTAAGAAAGTAGTATTAGTAATAGGCAGAAATGCAGAAGCAAAGACTAAACAAGATGTTCTTAGGCTTTGTGCATCTATCAATTGAAGTATTATACGGAAAGTGACCTATTTCTGTCTACATTTGCAGTTTATTGTTAACAAAAACATTATTAATGAGCACCGGATATTTCATTTTTACGAACATATTCGTGTATGACGAATCACGTTCATGTAAAAATAACCATTGATTGAGTTAACGGATAGAATTTCAATTTTACTTACTTAAAAATCTTAATGTAGTTCACATCAAAAGAAAATATTCGATTTATAATTATTTTTTTAAAACACATCTTAAACAGTCGATATTCTTGGATCGACGTCCTACATATTTAAAAATAAGATAATTTTGTAACATTTGTTATGGAATTTGCATAAGAGTTTATGGCTGTATGTTTAATCGTAAATCTGAAATGAAATAGCACTTTTTGTTGTATCTTAGATTTTAAATTTAGTCTATAATTTCTATTCTACAATTATAATTTAAAAAAAACAAAATATAGCACGTTTTTGACCAACGATAATATCTGTTTCTAATTGAGCAGTATTGAGAGAATTGATCCCAAATGAGCCCAAAACTTAAGCTTATTATTATAGTATTGTCACCCGATCTCACATATGTACCTTATAATGTTAATAATCTCGACACGACATTAAGAACTATGCTGGATATTTAAGATTTGATTAATCTGTTAATTATTAGTGAAGATGAAAAACGTGTTGATTTATTATTTCTATTTCTGTCCATTTAATATTTTTAACAAGCTTTTATTAGTTTCACCTGCATCTATCTGTCTGTCTGTCTGACTGTCTGTCTCACCGCCCATCCATCCATCCGTCCGTCCGTGCGTCTGTCCGTTCCTGCGTTCGTCCGTCTGTCTACTAATAATTTATACCACCACCCCACGCATTTTTTTTAAACTATAATCTATTATTAATGATGTATTAGTTTCATTTAAATAAACTATTTACATATTTTTGTTAAGCAATGTATTCAAAGAAATACATACATATATGGTTACTGTCTACTGATGGTATTATATGAAACCTTGTAGTAGACCAAAAGTACCAACGGAAAACCAGTTGATTACCGCTAAATTAGCAAAAATATCAACAAATTTGTGACATACTTGTGTATAATCTAAGAAAAATACTATCTTCCGCAGACACGACAGCCATTCAACAAGCTGTTTAAGAGCTCGGACGTTTTTAAAGGTTGTTTTTGGTGTATTTTGGTCACACCTGACTCGGCCTGGCGCGTCGCCAGGCGCGTAAAGCGGACTAATAGCCAATTATTGTCGGTTAAATACAGCTGTTGATGGTTCTCTTTAAGCATTGCTTTGTTTTTTGAACACGTGGACGAGATTTAGGCCTATGTTGTTAATTTTACATACAATATTGATTTTTACGTAAGAATGTGGATGTTTTGCAGTTTTTCTATTCAACTTGTAATACTTAGACATATATTTCGATATTGTTACAATATGACAGATGCAAACGTTTCTCGACTCTATTATGAAAGGACTTGCTGTTGGAAATATATAGAGAGAACTTTTATAGTCAGATGGGATGGAAAATCTACATGACCGAAGTAATTTCAAGGTGCAGGATTGAAGGGAAATTTATATATACTGTAATATATAATTTGCGGAAAAGTAGCACATCGAATTTCTTCACTTCAGGCGCCAGTGAAACCGCACAAAAGTTAATTAATAGTATAGTTTGTAACTTGATATTGTTTTGTTCTTATTATTAATAATTATATGGAAATGAAAGGGGATATTTTTAAATAAAACTATCTTTTCGGATTATTTCGCGGATTTATTTTGATTTTTGGTTCCCGACGTTTCGAATGCTTTACAGCATCCTGGTTATCATGGTCACGGGAGAGAAACGTCGGAAACCAAAAATCAAAATAAATCCGCGAAATAATCCGAAAAGATAGTTTTATTTAAAAATGTCAAACATTCGCGGAAATCTTAGAAAGTATTAAAGGGGATATTTGTTATGTAGTTCATTTATTTTGCATTTCTAACAGTTAACAGCTAATGGGACCAAGAATTTTGATAACAATGTCTATGGTCCTTGAATTTCCAATATTGTCTTTATAGTTAAATGAGTAAGTTATCTTGTATATTAAATTTCTATTACTTATCTATGTTTTGTTGTTGTACATTATATAAAAAAAATGTATATTATTCTTTAATACTGTAATTTTGTGGCAAGCTCTTATCTACATTTTCTAGACATTATCAGTATTTAAAGAGGTGATAAGACCAAAGATTAAACAAGTACTTATATATTATGCAATATGGAGAAATGATATTTGCATTTCTAATTGTCAGAAAAACAAAAAAATATATTCACTGTTGTAATCCCTATGAAACTTAAAATTTTATTTGTAATTAATTATGTGCAGCAGTAAATATCTGTAAAATTTATATACCTATCATTACTTAACTTTAAGTTGTTTTATCTAATCAAAGTTCTTGATATCTAGTCTGATTGTTTAGCTTCTTGGACTGTTAACTCTTAACTCTAACCTTTAAGATGTACTACGTACAATGTAGTTAATAAAGACGTGAGACGTATATGATGATCATTAAGGCATTATTTATCTATATGACGTAGTTATGGTTCCTACTATATTTAAAAAAAATACTAAGGAAGTTTAAACTATAAGAAATAAGCATAACAAAACCGAACTGCAATATAAATATATGTATAAGCTGTTTGATATTATTTACTTGTATGTGTAGAATATATTTGTTTGGGCATAAAAAAGTTGCGAGTACAGCAGAAATTATCTATCTAAAAAACTTTAAGATCAATACATGATTCTTAAATTTAAGGCAAAATAATACAAGCAAAACTAGTACAATCTAGTGCTAAACGATGATTGTACAGTGATTGTAACGCGGCTATCATTGAAGCGTCAGTATGTGCAATAATGTCAACAGCACCGTTCAGCGACATTTAGCCGCCAGTCTCGTAATGAACGTTTGGCTGTGTAGCTTAAAGCTCTCATAGAACGTGAGCTTACACGTACTATTCATCTATCAAAATATTTGCAATCAAAATTAAGCTACAAATATCTAACTGCGCAAAAAAAGAACTAATAAAAAGATATATGTTTCATACTGACTGCGAGTTTTGCTATATTTTTACATTAAAGTTGACTACTTGCCGTACCAAATCTATTTGTCAAAAGCTGTTTCGTCGTACGAGTAATACTCTAAATTCAAAATGTACCAAGGAACGCTGCAAGTCGCTAGCAATATTATAAACGTGAAAACTTGTGAGGTTAAAGGTCGTGGTTCCTCTTACACATAGAAACTACTGAACAGATTTTGAAAAAGTTTAATATAGCTAATAGTTCAGTATAACACAAAAGTAATAATTCAAAAATATAGTATATATATATATATATATATACACACTATGTGAGGGGAGCATTCATGGTGGGTGGGAAAATATATTAGAACGCTCATCATGTCGGTCCATAGTGAGTTAGAAAAATCTGTCAATTTTCGTTAAGAAATCTAGATGGATTTCATAGCTTGAAGCCTGATTTAAAAAAATAAGTTTGATTTTGAGAAAGGAAATATATTTTTTTTAAATAAGTTAGATATTATAACAAGTAGTAAGTTATGAGTTTTTTTTATGTTACAATAATAAATAAAAAATATTTGTACGTAACAGTTTCTGTTCTATGGCCGCTACATGGTCCTATCTCGTTAGAGCAGCGCTTTGTTCATTACGCACTACAGACGTACAGACGGACAACTTCATGATTATCGTTTGCCTGTTATTTATACGATACTGTTATGTTTTTGTGATAGTTTTATAAATTCTACTTGTTAAACAACTCTCTTCACACATATTATCCTAATATATAATATTGTTTTATATAAATAAGTAGATTTATTGCCCGCTTGCTTATTATTTATATATAATTTTGCCCTTCGTAAAACTATGTAGCATTACTAAGCTAATCGGCTAAAAATGGCAATCAATGTGACTGGTGGTTTTGGAGATTCGCATGTTTTAACAAAATACAAACAAACGCCTTATACATTAGTATGCATAGTATTGATGTACATACATATATACTCGTATTATATACTATACAATACAATATAATAAAACCAAAATTACGTATCGTCTTATTCTCTGCTTTCTATGATAAATAAATCATCATATCTATACTGCAGGGCAGATTGTGTCGCGGGGGGCTAGTTCTATAACAATAATTATTTATAGTGGCCTTTCAATTAAAACCACTCGTTTATTTGGTTCTGGTACATAGATTTTAGGCATATAATTACCAAAAACAAACAAACATACCGTAATATTATCGCAACTGCTATTTAGTTTACTGATAACAAGATTTTTTCGAGTCGGATGGAGTAAGGAAGTCGGGTCTTACGAGCGTTTTGTAATGCCATGCTTGATATTTGTATATAGGATAATATTCTTAACGTAACATACTGGTATATATTCATTTGCATAGAATGGCTTTGGTTATCTAGTGGCTAGCATGTGACTGCTGCTGCAGATCCGGAGGTCCTGGGTTCGAGTTCCAGGTCGAGCCAAGTGTCTTTTTCGTTTAAGAAATTCTCAGTAGCAGCCCGGAGTTGGGAAGTTGGCGGTGCTACATCCCCGTGCCTCGGAGGATAGGTAAAGCTAGTTGTAGTCTAACCAGAGAATGCGAGTGGCAGGAATAGTATTAAAATAATCACAGTGAGATTGGCCGCCAGCCGAAATGGGCTAGGAGGACGTTAATATTATTTGTTAATTTAAAAAGTTAATTTTAAAGTACTAGATGAGAGCTTTAAGCCATTTAAACGCTACGCGACAAGCTTTTAAAATTAAACTTTCAAAGCTTTGCAATATTAGTTCATTTGAATTTTAGATTTTATTACAACAAAAAAGAAATGAATGCCCGAGGAATACATTCTTCGCTATTTCTGTTCTGCGAAATCAATAAAAATCAAAAGATAAATATGGTATAGAAGGGTTATTTCAACAAAAAATTATAAATCTAAATATTCTATGGAGCCCTGATTATTATGCTAAATGCATCTATCACATAGAATAGAAAAATTTAGAAGTGATATAAAATGTACCTAATTGACGCTAGCGGCTCGCCCTTGCTTCGCTCGAGTTTCATCTAGAAAAACAAAAAGAAAATCTCACGGGAACCGTAGATTTTTCCTGCATAAAAAGTAGCCTATGTGTTATTCTGATGTATGAGCTATATGATTGTAAAGTTTCATTAAAATCCATTCAGTAGTTTTTGCGTGAAAGAGTAACAAACATCCATACTTTTGCATTTATAATATTAGTAGGATTATCTATATAAATAAAAAATGGCTAAATGTGTTGCTAAGCACAAAACTCGAGAACGGCTGGACCAAATCGGCTTATATATTTTTTCAAATATTCGTTGAAGTTCGAGGAAGATTCTTATCAAAAGAAAAATGAGAAAAAATGCCTGTAAAACGTAAAAACACCATTTTTCTAATCGGGCCTGCTACACAATTCATTTGACAGAACATGGTCTGTCGGGTCAGCTAGTTTATAATAATTTTGATGTTAGCGTGTTTTGTATAATTTATTTTGTTTAACATTATGATCTATTTATTATTTTATTTCGATATTTTAATATATTAGCTTTTTAACATCTAGTATGTAGGTAAAATCTAATAAAGTATGGAGTCTTATTAAAAACATGAAATAATATTTTCCTGATATTATAGTAATTAACCTCTTTCTTTTTCTCTCACTTTTAAAAATAATTGTTCAATAGAAATAGCAATGATAATTTTTTTTGAAAAAGTAGGTACTGTAAGTCCTCCGCAAGAGCTCAAGATATTATCTTTACCAAGTTGAAAAATCAGCTAATCAACCTATGGAAAGAGTTGCTTTAAAAATAAATATAATTATGGCCTATTTTATTTATTAGAGCTTTAACTTCTCAATAAACAACATCACTCTTATGCCATTTCTATCTTACCGTCTGTCACCAATTTTTTTGTGTCCCTTTAAGAGTATGTACGGAACCAAATGCGGAGTGTGACGTCATAACATTCCAACCGGGAATCGATCCCATGAGCATTAGCACAAAAACTAGTGACATCGCCACGACGGAGTCTGCTTAGATTGCAAGATATATCTGTTAAGAGATAATCCATACGTTCAAAGATTACATTACGTACACCGTTAGTCTAATACTTTTAATTAATTGTAAAAAATATTTTAATGCAAATAAACTTATATAATAAATATTATTTCGAACTGGCGACTTACCCTCGTTTCGCTCGAATGCACCCTTATTAATTAATTTTAACATTTTTTTTAACGGAATCCTAATTTTTTCTGTAACAAAAGTTAGTTAGCTTTTTCTAAAATAAAAAAAATAAAAGTTAGTTAGTTAAAGACTAAGACACTCCTTATCAGCTATCTACCAGTTAAAATCCCGTCAAAATCAATCCAGCCGTTTCCGAGATTAGCCGGGACAAACAGTCAGACATTTATTATTAAATTTTATGAGTTGTGTTTTTCTTATAATTATATATTATTACCATGTATAATTTCATATGCATTTAGTAAAAACCTGTTATTTTGACATTACAAACAGACACTGCAATTTTATTTATCTGTAAAGATCTATCAGCATTGTAGTTTTGTATAGTTCTTTGGGTTTGTATGGTCTAGTACTATTTTTTGTATAGTCCTGTAAAGTGGATATTATTATAGATTATATTCGAAGGAGTTTAGTTATTTGAAAAACTCTTGTCAATAGAGTATCATTTTATTGTTATGTTATTTTATGTGTAATAATATATAAGAAAATAATATAGTTATACATATTATTTTATTATATATTATTATGATTATACATGAAAATAATCCTTATATAATAAAAATCTGTTCTTTTCAGTTTCACTTTTCTATTATAAAAGTGTAAAATCTATAAATCAATCAGCATCATTTATATTCCTAGAAAAAGAAATGTAAGCTCGAGCGAGCTTTCACGAGAGGTATTGATCACAAAAATCGCATAGAATTATAGCTTTATCTCGTACACATATAACTTATATGGAATGTTGAAGGTGCTAAAGCCCACTTCTATATTTTATTGATACCTCAGTATTACGTTTTTAATCTCAACGTTGTAAAAAAGCAAATTTTTCTCGCTCATCACTCGCACTATACATTTTTATCTGTCTACACATTTATTTTGTTTTTATTAAATAATTGTGCAGTGGTATTTTCTTATCCGATTATTGACGACACGTTTGGCTCACTTTGTAGTGACCATACTTATTGTGCCAGCGGTTGCGGGTTCGACTCCCTCTGGGGACATTTATTTGTGTGATCAGCACGAATGTTTGTACTCCAGTCATGGAGATATTTATAAAATGTATTTAAACCTATATATGTGTAGTGTATCAACTACCTGGTATCCATAACACAGGGCTCGTGTGCTTACCATGGAACTAGATGGTGCTGTGTGTTAATTCCCAACATATTATATTTATTTATCCATAACTACTATTTTTCTTCACGTATTCATACCACAAGGAAGAGGAGAATTTTAGGTGGTATAAATATGAATATACTCTCAGTGATCGACCCTTTTTTAACTTAACATATACATCCTTAAGGTTTATTTTCATTTTATTTATATGTTTTAAGCCTATTCATTAGAAAACAAGAATATTAGTTAATAAATGGCCAAAATATCGCATATAAAATAATCACCTAAATATACCTTTTTTATACGATACTTGCTTGCTTCCCCATACAAACTTTCAACCCTATTTTCATATATATAAAAACTATCCTATGTCCTTCCCAGGGTCTCAAACTATCTTACCAAATTTCATCTAAATCGATTCAGTACTTTTGGGGCTTATTCATTACAAACAAACAAAAAATCTTTCCTCTTCATAATATTAGTATAGAAAAGTATTAGAATGAAAGTGTCATATTTCGAGTTATTCAGCTTAGAAAATCAAGATTCTTCTCAACAATCTGTCTTTCTACTTAAAGCAAACGACTAATTTTCTATAATATATTTATATGGTATGTCCAGTTGATACATTATTTTATCTCCTCCGCGGCGAGTACAGAAAGGCAAGAACAACATTGCTTAGTAGTAGTCGATGTTTCTTGATACGTGGAACACAGTGTGATATATATGGCTCTATTATATATAGACATGTATAAGGAAAAAAATACTTTAGTTTATTTTTAAAACGAATAGTTTTTATGTGTTTTTATTGAACACTTTTAATATTGTCACAGTAAACTAATATCTAACGTTTATTGGTTTTTAGATTGATTTCTTTTAAAGAGTTAGATGTACTCACCAGAAAATCTGATTTTGATTAAGCGATTCCCGTAGAAATCTAGTAAATTGCTAAATTTATTAGGAACGCGAGGAACGTAGTAAGGAAAGGAGTGAAGGGGGCAAAGGGTCAGCAAAAATATTATATAGTTTTTAGTGGCCATTTCATGAAGAAAGATTGAAGTCAGAAGTATTAAGCATGAATGTGAATGGATATAGAAGTAGAAGTAGACAGAGGAGTTAAAAATGAAGTTGGATTGTGTGAAAGGTGTGTATGCTGAGGTGACGGTCTTCTTATCATTATTCCACTCATATAGAAATATACGCGTGAGATAATAATAAGAATAGTACATACTGCGATTTACACGAATTTTTAACATTTAAAAAAATCTTTTCGGACTTTTTCGTGGATTTCTTTGTGTCTGTAAAAACTATATAATGACCTTTGAGAAATCTAAAACCTTAGTTTCTTCGGTAACCATGATTGTTGTAAAGCATTTGGAACATTAGGAACCAAAAATCAAAATAAATCCGCGAAAATCTCCGCAAAGATAGTTTTATTCAAATAATAATAAGAAGAAATAATAAAAGAATTTCAATGTTTATAATTTTAAAACACTTTTGACAAAGGAATGAATTTTCTAATATATTTACTTAGATTTTCCATAACTTCGAATGTTTTAAAGTTCAGGACCTAGAAATTCGTTCTGACTCGTCTGTCGTCTTTATAAATAAAAAAAATATAATATTATGTTTTGCAATGTACTTAGTGGTGCGAAATATTATTTTGTTAGTTTTATTGAGCAAAAATGTCACATAACAAATACAGATAAAATATCTATCGAGCCACAATAACCCATATCACACAGTTTTCTAACAAAACATAGAATTTCTCACATTTTTATACGCTACATTTTCTTTTCTGATTTCAGTCTTATAGTTTTATGGCATTCTTATGACGCCTCTACCATGGGACAGTATACTCGATACTCGCTAGCGTGCGCGTAAATTTAAATGACTAGAGTTCGAAGGCAATTTTCTTTAACTGCTATTTTACCTTGTTTTAAATAAGACTCTATGTCAATTTTACCTGAAGCATTTATTCGAAAGAAGTGAAGTTTCCTTAAAATAATTTAAAGCATCACAAACAGACCGAAAAGATATTTTTTTAAATATGCACATTCCGTTATTACTTCACCATGTTAAAAATAGTCCCTAATCATCTTAGTTTTCTCTTTCTCTCTCTTTGATTTTGAATTTCCATTCTAAAAATATTTTATAGTATTATGTAAGTTCATGGTTTTGTCAGTGCCGCGCACGATTGTTATAGATATATACATATGTACAAATCAGCGAACTGACGACTATTATTATGTAATATATCACATACGTATAATGAATGTATATGTTTTATATGTATAATATTAGTGTTTTGTATTGTTTAACCATGTGAGTTAATTATTCAATTCAATTTCCTTAAAATGGCTTCTAAACGTGTCAGCTGAATACGAGATTTAATTATGGCACTATTTTAAAAACAAATACAAATATTTCGAGTTATTAATTACAAGATAGATACAAAAAACTTGAATGAATAAAAAATAATAAAAATTCAACATTTAATACAGAGAGTATTAATTTTAATTACTCACACGTGTTGAAAGCAATGAAAGAAAAATTGAATTGAATTCAATATTTAATACTAAACGTTAGTGACTGTAGTAAAGTTATAAAGCTATCGTGTACGAATTATAGTAACCAGAAGCTGAGTATACATAGATGGAGTTGAAGGCGTCGGTGAGTAATTGTCGGATAAACGGACCCGACTGAAGTTTTTGCAGTTATCGACTCAACGCCTTATACGACGTTTCTGCCAATGTACAGAGTAGCAGATGTGACGAGCGTAATGTTCACGTCATGTAATAATTGTAACGGGATTGATTTTTATAGGGATAGTATATATTTTGACGATTTTATTATCGTAGAAGTCATTGGGGTGTAGTATTGTTTATCGAGTTTTAGTGGTTATGATCGGCTCTTCTAGCTTCTATGAGATGAGACTCACCTTATAGCAAGAGGATGAACACTTCACTTACGATGGATACAGAATAGGTGGTATTACGTATATTATACGACTTACGAGTCGTATACTTAATTTTAAATTAAATATCTTATATTAACTGGTCATGGAAATCATGGAAATAATTTATGAATGCTCTTGCTGTTACATCTTAACGCTGGAACGGTTTGACAGATTTGAGTTAAATTTAGTACACAGATGTATATCTGTAGTATTACGAGTATTACTTGGAGTAACACATATATCTGTATATAATATAATATATACAAAAGGCACCTCGGAACCCGATAAATAAGGCACTATTTTTAATTATATCTCCAAGTTTCCAAAAATTTGTAAAATTATGAAGTCCGAAGTTTTTGGCTATAAAGCAATAATTTAACACCTCCAGGTAAATTTCTAAGAAATTAACTATAACGCCGGCGTGTCCGCGGTCGTGGTGGGATTATATAATTTAGGATTGAATCTTATCTAGTATCTACTCTGTACAACATATAGCAAGTCCATATAGAGGTAATGGCATCGATTAGCCAGTTGAGCGCCAGTTTTTGCGATCAATCGCATACGCTCCACGCTGCAATAATTATCCTATTATAGCTGATCCACGGTTATTGGTACAATTAATTAGCTTGTGGTATGAATATTGCAATTTGTCTGGAACACATATAGGTATTTAGTATTCGCTTTTTATAAGTCTAGTATTAAATTACTTATTTGTTTAGTAGTAATTGTTTCGAGAAATAGGTTTTTTGTTATATAGCTCTTGATTATGTACGTTTTAATTATTATTAGTCTGAATTATATATGACAATATTTTTAATATTCTTTCAAGGAAGATGTTAGAAAATATTATATTGTTAAGTTAAGCATAAACAAATAGTTTATTATGTACATACATACTCACTTCCCAACGTCATCCTATGTTTCATTTAAAGGCTTCAATACAAGTTGTATATAATATTTAGACAATCTGTTTCGATTTTTATATTGGGCACATGTTAACCATATCCATACCGTATTTTAAGTAATACTCTATGTGAATAACTAGTGACTTATTCCCTACTTCTGTCGGATGCCTTGTTGCCTAATTGCCTTCAGTTTTATCTATCTGTTTATTAAATTTCATCCAAATCTGTCCAGCCGTCCAGCGTGAAGGAGTAACGAATACAAGAAGTCACATAACTAACCTAAGAAAACAAAAAGAATTACAGAAATATATACATACACAAACTTTCATATTTACAATAATAAGGGTGTGTAATAGATGTGCGTATTTATCAAAACCAAAAACTATGGTATGCCTTACACGAATCTTCATTTCCTTAAAATTTTATTTATTTTACTTTGATTTATAATACTTCAGTATAGACAATATTTTAAGTAATAAAAACTTAAAAAAAAAACGACTTCCAGGCACTAAAATGTAAAAAATAACTAAACGGAGGTTTTCATTTAGAATAGATACCTAATCAGATATTTTCGAAGTCGGTGCCAGCGGACAATATTTTGAAATATGAATATCTAATAGGTAAATATGTATTTAACGTATCAAAATATATTAGATTTCCTATGCGTCGGCTTGCACCGACTTCGAAAATATCTGATTGGGTATCTATTCTAAATGAAAACCCCCGTTTAGTTATTTTTTACATTTTAGTGCCTGGAAGTCGGTTTTTATTTTTTTTTATAAGTTTTTATTTTTCCATTTTTAGTGTAGACGTAATAAGCAGGTAATTTATAAGAAGAAAGTTTTTTAAGAAAATATTCGACTAAACAATTTATTTAAAAATATATTTATTGTTGATTTTTTTAAAAACCGCTCAACCGATTTCGATAAAATTTATATGGGACTACCTGGGAAGTATATACCCTATGAAACAAAAAAAATCCAAATCGGTTCAGGCGTCTTCGAGTAATCGGTGAACATACATAAAAAAAAGATTCCGACGAATTGAGAACCTCCTCCTTTTTGGATGTCGATTAAAAAGAACAGCCATTTAATTTTGAACAATTCATTGCTAAAAATAAAGTCTTCACTTGACTTTCTTTTGAAAACAAAACAATTTTAATTCTTAAGAAGGTATTGCCAACATTCATTGTTAATGAAATCTTTACCTCCTTTGTCGATTCAGAACGGCCTCTTGGCTATAACTCGGTAACATTCTGCTTCCATACAATGCGAATGTCAACGAACGCCTATGTATGTATATATGTATTAGGGTTAGTGTAGACTTGCGACACGACACGCTAATTAAGAGATATGTATGTCCTACGTGGTTGTCATAACTTGTGTCTAAATAATTCACCGTTAGCAATACTGCACCTTGAAAAGAACATATAGTTTAAAAAACTATTGTATCGATAGAAATAAAACACACTAATAGTAATAATGAAATATTTAATATATATATATATATATATATATATATATATATATATATATATATATATATATATATATGTAATAAATAGTATTGGAAGTTTGAATCAGAATACACAGGGTTTTGCTTCCAGCCATATAAAAATTCGTAATCTACTTCCGTACTTAAGTTTAATTTTAGATCAGTTTAGTGGTATAAAATAATAATTTGAATATAGTAGTAATATTGCCAATATTTTACTTTATTACATTTATGCGATTATTTGACATATATACATATAACAAAATTCTGAGTAGAATCTGTACATCAAATATTTTTTGGAAAATCTTATTGAAATAGTCATTATTATCGATACAGAGGCCGAATCTATAGTTTTTTGAATTTTTGTCTGCCTGTGCTTCTGGCTGGGAACACATTACGGGAAAACCACTGAACTGATTTATATAAAATTTGGTATGATAAAAGCTTATGGGGGCTTATTAGCATCCGGCAACCCAGCCGGGAAGCCAGGAGGCACACAGGGAGGTGACCCACTTCGGTGAGTGGTGTACCATTATCGCAAATATCTCTTAGTGAAATATAACATTCGACCAAAATTCTGTTTAGAGGACGTTTGTAGTAAATCTATACATATAATAATTTTGTAACTAAGTCGAATCTGTACATTAAATATTTTTTAGAAAATCTTATTGAAATAGACATTATTATCGATATAGAGTCCGAATCTATAGTTTTTAGAATTTTTGTCTGTCTGTCTGTCTGTCTGTCTGTCTGTCTGTCTGTCTGTCTGTCTGTCTGTCTGTCTGTCTGTCTGTCTGTCCGTCTGTCTGTTACCTCATCACGAGAAAACCACTGGACAGATTTTGATGAAATTTGGTATGATGATAGCTGGTTATCCGGGTCAACATATATGATACTTTTTACCGCGGGAAAATATCTCATTTCTGAGAAAAAAATACAAAGACTGTAATGTAAGAGTATACTAATATGTAAAACCTAAGAATTTGGTTTTTGGTCATCTGAACGCGGGTGGAGCCGCGGGCAATG
This sequence comes from Brenthis ino, assembly GCA_921882275.1. Classification (NCBI taxonomy): domain Eukaryota; kingdom Metazoa; phylum Arthropoda; class Insecta; order Lepidoptera; family Nymphalidae; genus Brenthis; species Brenthis ino. The sequence continues at coordinate 21,182,060 of OV170228.1, read as the reverse complement.
CTAGTCATGTATATAAGTATCAATTTCCAAACTTGCGCTTGTTCGCACCTCCGCCCTATACGAGTGAGACATTTACTTTAGTTAATCTAGCACTGCACTCTCCTCTCGCTAAACTATCAACACTATAAATCTTGATCAACGAACAGACCGCACTTAATTGTACCATTGAAACAAAAGGAATCGCCCATATTAACTATAAGTAAGCTTAGCATTCCTCGATGTACTTAAAGTGCATGGAGGCATTTTGAACGTGTAACTAAAAATGCAAAATGCTTTAATGACATACTACTTGGAACATCATAATGAAAATTGTCAAGTGCGCGATGAACCGCGCTCCAAGGGTTCCGTATATACAATATATTTGTTGTGTGGTTTTGTTTGTATTTACAAATAAAATTGCCTATAATTTGCTTCAAAAAGATTTGTATAGATTTTTTAAATATATATACACCTCCCTTAGTCAAAATTATGTTTCTATTCCATTTTCTGTAGGAACCCTTGGCCAATGGAGTCAAAGTGCTAAGCTCTTCTTAAAAGACATAAAACCTCGTATTATCACCTCTACTGGTGACAGGAGGGCTGGCACATTTTTCGCCCAAAGAATCGGCATTGCCATTCAACCGGGGAATGCGGCTAGCATTCTTGCCACTATTCCATGCGGGCATGACTTGCACAGTGTATATATAATTAAGTATATTTATAATTTTCTTTATTGTACATAAAATATATATTATGGTATTTTAAATGAGTGTAAGAAAGTATTATATTATGGTATTTTATTTCAAAGTAAATCGCTTCGTGACAACACTGTTGATGTTTTACAATGGACTAAAAAAAACAATTTGTGTATGAGTTTTCTGACTTTTATTGTTTTTTTTGCTAGTTAATTTGGGGACTGAAATAAAATAAAACAATTTAAAAAAAAATCTAACTTTCCTATTAGTGTTTTAAAGGTACAGAGACAGATAGCGCAGGTTTAGTAATAATCGTCTCGACCCTTCAGGTAAGGAGCCCTATATAAACTTATGGCATAATTCATTGAAATTACTATGAAGCCGACTAAAATAAATACAAAGAATGATAGCTATATTGGTGCAGTGGTCTTGAAACTGACATCTGCATAAGTGGTTGCGAGTTCTACTAACTTGGCGTCTCTTTAGCTATCTTTAACTAGCTGTGCGTCACGGTTCCACTCGCGTATGATTTAAAAGAAATAATCAATTGATGATTTATAATACTTCAGTATAGACAATATTTTAAGTAATAAAAACTTAAAAAAAAACCGACTTCCAGGCACTAAAATGTAAAAAATAACTAAACAGAGGTTTTCATTTAGAATAGATACCTAATCAGATACTTTCGAGGTCGGTGCCAGCCGATGCAAAGCAAATCTAATATATTTCGATACGCCGTAGTCCACCACGCTGGCCAAGTACGGGTTGGACTGCACATGTCTTTCGATAACTTTCTAGCGTCTTTTAGACTTGCAGGTTTTCACTGTTATAATTATATCAATAAGTTCTACCAAGAGTAAAACAAAAGCTCCTGAAAATTTTTATTATATAAATAATATGCATATAGAGACATAATATTTTACATATTTATGTATAAAATAAACAAATATAAATATGTTGGAACATTAACACACAACACCATCTAGTTCCATGGTAAGCTACAAGGCTTGTGTTATGGATACCAGATAGTTGATACTATCTGGTATTATGGTATATGGTATTATGAATATAAACACCCATGACTGGAGTACATTCATACGTGCTCATCACACAAATGAATGCCCCCAGCGCGCCTCAAACCCGCGACCGCTAGCACAGCAAGTAGGGTCACTACAAACTGAGCCAAACGAGTCGTCAGAAAAAAGATAAATATATAAAAGGTATGGTAATAAAAATAATAAAAATTGTATTTATTTTATTCTGTAATCCAAAAAAAGGGAAAAATGAAATCGTATCCTTCTATAAAAGCCATTCAATTCCATACTCAACATGGGCATTGTAGTAAAAAATAAAAGCAGTGGAAAAAGAAAACGTTGGCGAGGAGTTGATATGTAAATCAACAGCTGACAGCAATCTTGCCTTCGCACAACGTCTTCATTAGTTCTACGCTCAATTAAAATGGATTACTTAACTCAGCTTAAAAGCTATTCAACTAGTTGATTGATCATGGTTTTCTTTATTTAAAGAGGACTTATTAAAAGTAAAAAAAAAACCAAGTACTTGTTTCGTTTTCAAAATGTCTTGCATCTGTAACCTCTGTTAGCTACCTAAAATAAAGCTACTCATATGAATTTGGCTTGAAAGTAATGTTTTTTTAAATGGTTTAGGAATCTCTGGTTGTTTACCTACGATCTAATCTTCGCTCTAAATTTCACTTAAATCCTCACAATCCGTTTCAGTGCAAAAAATTTACAAACTCACTCGAAAACATTCGCATATATAATATTATCTAGTATGCATACATATGTATGTATATAAATATGTGAATATGTTCATATGTTAAGAGCATTTTCTAGGAAACGGTAATCGAATTTTCTTAAAAGGAGTGGTATATTTGCGATTATAATATGTATATAATAGCTAACCATTATGTTTAACTAGCGACTCACTCTCTCGCTAGTGCCCAGGTACGTTTTAATGCTTAGTATGGTATGATACACTAAAAATTATATATATATATATATATATATATTCTTATAAATAAGACCAGAAGTTATTTTTTTTAATACAAATTTATTACTACCCTCAAGAAAACAATTTACAAATCAAATTTACTTTGCAATATATATATAGCCATAAGCGGGCTATCTAGTGCAAAGTTAATTTTTCAAATCGGATTAGTAGTTCCTGAGATTGTCGCGTTCAAACAAACAAACAAAAAAACAAACTGTCTCTATAATATATATAAGTATAGATGACTAAACTGTGTAGGTAATAAAGTTGCTTTGAGTTTGAGTTTGAGTTTATAGGCAATTTCATTTTTTACTTAGAAGATGATTTTGCCTGAAGTCTACATCACAGTGCTGGGTATATATTTGTACTACAACGGGAGTAATGGGAGTCATTACGTAAATGTGCGAGAAACAATGCGACCTACGACCATTGTATCAAGGTTTGAGATATCTGAATGTTTAAACTTCTAAGAAAAGCAATCGAAATATTTTGGTTGATTTTAAGTAATTAATTATTAGTTTAACTCTCTATCTACATGGTAAAAATGTCGCTATTTTTGACTGTTTGTCTGTTCGCTTATTTTTTAATAGTATACAGGGAACATAGATAATATGTTATTTTGCAATTAACAAAATGACAAATTTAATCGCTAAGTGGATTTTTACATTTCTATTCTACAACAATTGTAGAACGACATCTTACTTTAACGCTAGGTTTCATATCAACTTGAAGATTCAAGTGGATGATAAAATCTGAAACTATAAGTAATAATGGAAAAAAATGTTCTGATAGTAGACTGATTTTCATAAAATCTAAAACTTTTAAACTAAATTTTTAATTGTATTATTAGATTTTAGAAAAATGACTTTATTAGCGGGTAATAAAGTCATTTATAGACTGTTTTTGAATCCATAGAGACCTTTTAGCGTGTTTTCCATTTCGTTATATTAGATTGAAAATGTTACCATGTATCTACCTATATAGAAAAAATACATTTAATATACTATTCAGATAATTCAATAAAAAATATACATATATAGCTTAAAGTCATTCTCCGTTTGTTTCTGTGTTTTAAATTGGACATAGTTATGCAAAATGGATCCAACCACAAAAACTTACTTTTGAGAAAAAAAGAGTTTTAGTAAAATTGGTACCTACATATATCAAAATAATAAGACCGTAGTTTTGTTTATAACCCGTTATCTAGGTTACAATGATATGTATGGTTATATTTTAACTCTACAAATATGCTTAATATTTTTTTTGATATGTTAGCGTCTGTATATTTTAAAAGAAAAAGGCTTACACATTTTTTTACATATACATACTAAAGTTGATATATAGGTGCCATTTATGACAGTAACTCAAAAAACGGTTTTCTAATTATTTTTAATAATCTATTGTAATAATTAAAACATTTCAATGTATTTTCAAAACAATTTTTTTTAAACTAAAATTTCATTCAGATTTCTAATAAAAGTTTAATTAGAACAACAGTGTCAAAACAAATATACAACCATAAATAAGGCCCCCATTCAAGGCCCCTTGCTAATTAAGTAGCAGCTTTAATTTGACAGATCATAATTAACAATTGTATTCTGTTGCGGGTATTTAGCGTTATTGAGTTTACGTTTGAAATTAAAAGGGTCGTTTCAAAGACGATTGCCGTAGGCTGGTTCACATGGTGTATTTACACACACATACACATTTTCTTTTTAATTTCTATTAAATAAATATGTTGGGACATTAAGACACAGCACCATCTAGTTCCATGGTAAGCTACGAGGCCTGTGTTATGGATACCAGATAGTTGATACACTACATATATATATATATATATATATATATATATATATATATATATATATATATATATATATAATTTTTAAATACATACATATTATAAATATAAACACCCATGACTGGAGTACAAGCATTCGTGCTCATCACACAAATGAATGCAACCAGCGGGACTCGAACCCGCGACCGCTGGCACAGCAAACAGGGTTACTACAAACTGAGCCAAACGTGTCGTCAGATTCTATTGATTCTATGTTTTTTTTAGTCTTTCGTTATATATTTTTTTTGGCCTTAGACCTATAACTGACCAGTTCTTATAAAGTAATGATTTGTACTTACTTTAAAGATTTTGTTGACATTGCATACTCTTAGTGGCTTAAAAAATAAATTAATAATGAAATAATTTCTCAGGTTTACATGAATATGATTTTCCGAATGCTTTACAGCGAACCATAGACATAGAGAGCAGCAAACATACGTTATGTCAGGGAAGAGACTAAGAATTTTAACTTTTTTTTTTCTTTCTCAAAAGTCAAAGTTATAATATTGTTTAAATTTACAAACAAATATATAATAATATTATAATTATGTCCTTCTTTTACATAGCAACGGTACAATGAATGAATATAAAAAATTTTCAAGCGACTTAACATCCTCCTTTATAATTACTATATTATAGAGGTAGCGCCATCTTTTAACAAATTTCGTTACTAGAAGTACCTTGTAATATTCAAGGTCAAGATTCGACTAATTATTAAAATATGTCATCCAAATCGGTCTAGCCGTTCTAGAGTAACGGGGTTACAACAAACACAAATACACGTATAAAAATTTATAACAGTAATATGATCTATAATTTTTTAATCTGTCATATATGAGGCATTCTAAATAAAGGGAAATCTCGCCAGTTTCCAATAGCGTTAGCTTGTAAGTGATATGAAAAAATCCTTTTAGCATTTGTTAGTGATGCGGATCACGTCCGCCGGCGCCGCGCGATCACACATTCAATCATAATACAATAATATTTGTTCAATAAAAGAAAAATCTTGCAACATAGATTTTTTAGATATATTATAACTATAAATAAATAAATATGTTGGGATATTAACACAGCACTATCTAGTTTCATAGTAAACTACGAGGTTTGTGTTATGGAAACCAGATAGTTGATACACTACACATATATAACTTTAAATACATACATAATTTAAATATAAATATCCATGACTAGTGTACAAACATTCGTGCTCCTCACGCAAATTAATGCAAATCACCCCAACGGGACTCGAACCTGCGACCGCCGGCCCTGCAAATAACAAAAAAGCTATACGTTATTTATTTAACGCAATCTTTTTATTATGGCTTAGATTAAATTCGTATCATCTTAATCTAACCTAATATTATGAAAATGAAAATTAGAGATCTCTGACCGAAATTAGCCAATAGCACATTACTATTTTTAGGTGTCCTTGACCGACTTCTAAAAGGAAGAATATAAATAGTAATAGTCTGTCTCTTTCTTACCTTTTGTGAATGAAATAGCATGGCATAATTGGGATGGAGACGAACATCAAGCTTTTTTTTATCCCCGCTAAACATGTGAGAGGAGACGTATGCAAAAATTATAATTGTTTTAAAATCTAAAATAGAACAAAGTATCATCAACAATAGCATTACTGGAGTAGGAAATGCAATCACCCTTATCGCGGACACCGGTAATTACACAGTTCCGGCTATCTCGACCACGCTCCGGGGTAGGCAAATTCGATATAAGCGTATATTCTCAATATTTATACTCTTTGATACTGTAGGATATCTAAGGAAAAACCAGCATCATGTTTTAAAACTTATATATTTTAACTAGATTTTGTTAAAATATATAATAATTTTACGTTTATTATAGACTGTTCACAGATGAGATATTTTCCCGCAGTAAAAAGTATCCTATATGTTGACCCGGATAACTAGCTTTTATCATACCAAATTTAATTAAAATATGTCCAGTGGGTTTCTCGTGATACGTTCCCAGACTGACAGGCAGACAGACGGACAAAAATTATAAGAACCATACATTCGGCCTCTGAATCGATAGTAATGTCTATTTCAATAAGATTTCCCAAAAAATATTTAATGTACAGATTCGGCTCAGAAATTGATTATATAAATTTATTAGAAAACACTAATTCTCAACAATTAGTTATTTCTTTTGCTCCTATTAAAAACCACGGAGCGCATCCACCCTGTCAACTCCCCGCCGACTAATTCTCTTTTGTTTTTTTCTTTGTATTTTTTATTGTTTTTTATTTTTTCTGCCAGACCAATCTTGTCATTTTAACTGCCTGACTTACAAAGGTATCATAATTTGTGCGTTCGCGTCGTCAGTGTGGCCAGTATAATAAATTAATAACTGTTTTATTATACATTAAAATATGTACATAATATGTACTATATATAAAGTAAATCGTATATTCTTTTACAAAACTAAAAAGTTTTTAAAAGCTTTTTAAATGTCAGCTTCTAACTATATATTTTGTTAACTTACAGATACTAAATATATACTCTATTTCTTAGTCTCTATCTTTCTGCTTGTCCATTGGTCTGTTCTCCATTTTTATGTTTTGAACCATAGGTAATATATATAAATAATATGCCATATTTTTCTTAGTATCACTAATTGTGACTAATAATAAGTTAGACTTTTGATCATAAAGAGAGTAAAATTTTATCTTTTCGAATTTTTTATCCATTTATTTTGTTATTATTATATATTTTTTGGTTCCCGACGTTTTGAAAAACATATCATAAATATAATATCTAAACGGAACATTCGGTAGGTGAATCCGACTTGCACTTAATTATTATAAATATCAAAGTAATTCAGTCTGTTTGTTTTACTTTTTTTTCTAAACAGATAATATTTCAGTGAAAATTTAGAAGGACATAGATTGGATTATGAGGACGATATAAGTATCTTGTACCCTACTAGCTGAGAATAATTTAAGAATTTTGAGAACCCGCATAGTACACATTATAATAATTAAAATGACGGATAAAAGCTTCATTAAGATAATACTGTTCTTATAATTGCTTATAATTTTTATTAGTTTTAGTATAGATACATAAATATTTAATATTTTTGGGTGTGACATTACTGCTATTATTAAAATAATTAGAGATTAGATGTCATCCGTCAATTGTCATTTAAAATAAAAAGTCGGTAAAGTGCAAGTCGAATTCGCACACGAAGGGTTCCGTACCATCGTACCTATATTTTTTTATTAATATGACTTTTATCCTATGTATGTAGTATATTAACTTTGATGATCGATTACAAACATTAAAAAATATTTCTTGTATATCATTTTTCATTTATATATTCAAAATTTCATATATCCAAAAAGAAAATTTTAACTCTCTACCTATTACGGTTTATGAGATACAGCCCTCTGACAGACGGACGGGCTGACGGACGGAGAGCGGAGGCTTTGTAATAGGGTTTTTAAATTTTATTTGCATTATATCTTTTTTTTATTTATTTCTCTCTCTCAATTTTTTTGGTTTGTATATACTGAATATATTAAAATCGGAATATCAATTCGAAAGAAAAGTATTTTACACTGTTGTACTATATCCTAAACAGCACCTTAACATCGCTTAAAACAAAAATCAAATTACAATTTGGAAATTGTCACCATTTTAGGTTTACCTATATGTCAGGGCAGGACATAAACACACAGCGCCATCTAGTTCCATGGTAAGCTACAAGGCTTGTGTTATGGATGCCAGATAGTTGATACATTATACATATATAACTTTAAATACATACATATTAAAATATAAACACCCATGACTGGAGTATAAACATTCGTGCTCATCACACAAACGAATGCCCCCAGCGGGACTCGAACCCGTGACCGCTGGCGCAGCAAGCACTACAAACTGAGTCAAACGTGTCGTCAAACCTATAGGTACATTATATCACTGTCCCATGACGAGGTGCCGAAATAAAATTATAATTCCGGCGTTGTTTTGGAGAGAGATGCTTTGAGACGCATAAATCAAGATAACTGGGTGTTTGCTGAGAAATCTTTTTTATGACGGCATTAATATTCTAAATTATATTTTATTGTAAGTAAAAGTATTTAGTTAGTTATGTTTTGACTTGTACTTAAATACTACTTAGTCCGCTTCTTATAACAAAATAAAAGCTAAATAAAAAAATGCTACGAGAGATTATGTCATAAGGATTTACATATATTAAATATATATAATAAATAATGTATAGAATTTTTTATAAAATATTTATGTATATTTTTTATGGGACTAAGGGGGCAAACGGGCAGGAGGCTCACATGATGGAAAGTGATCACCGCCGCCCATGGCCATCTGCAACACCACAGGGCTTGCAGATGCGTTGCCGGCCTTTAAGGAAGGAATACGCTCTTTTCTTGAAGGTGGCCAGGTATATAAAATAAAGTCGGGATAGTTACACCATTTATAACTCAAGAACGGCTGGACCGAATTTTATGATCTCTGATTTGTTGGTTTTGAATAAATATTAAAACATCAGAAAAATTTACCAAAACAAAATTAATTTAAATTTATATGGCAACGTTGGCTAATAACTATTTATATCTATTTAAAACGTACCTAGGGAATAACCCAAGCGAAGCGAGAGTGAGCCACTAGTCTATACATATAATTAAATTGTAACCAAGCTGAATCTGTACATTAAATATTTTTTGGAAAATCTTATTCAAATAAACATTATTATCGATACAGAGGCCGAATCTATAGTTTTTAGAATTTTTGCCTGTCTGTCTGCCTGGTACCGTATCACGGAAAACCACTGTAGGGATTTTGATGAAATTTGGTATGGTGATAGCTGATTATACGGGTCAACATATAGGATACTTTTTACCGCGGGAAAACATCTCATTTATACAAAAATGCAATTTAAGAGTATACTAATATGTAAAAATTTGGTTTTTGGTCATCTGCACGCGGGCGGAGCCGCGGGCAATGCTAGTATAGAATAAAAAAAGAGTTTTTGAAAGTAAACAAAATTATTTAGAATCTTTATTTAATGCCTAACAGTCTTTTGTAATAATTTAATCAAACACTAGTTCGTATTTATAACTTAAGGGGTTTTTTAAACTAACGATTTGCAATAACTTCAAGGGCCATCAATTTTGTCGCCCTTCCAAAGCTTACTTTGTTTTTATTTTATCTGTTAAGACCATTTGTCTTTGCGAGACACAATAGAGTTATTAAAATTCTTTAGCCAATGTATGGAATTTTAATTTTACTTAATATGTTCTCTTGAAATGTTATTGGATGGCGTTCTGGAAAATGATAAGTTATATTAAGAATTTCTTGCTTAGAATATATTTTGATTATGGAAATAACTCAGAATAGCAATTTCAGATATTATGAATGTCAGACAACACTGTTTCATAGTTTGCTATACTTGTCTCATAGTTTTCTTACATTCAGTAGTAAAGTCACCTATGCATATACATACATACATATCTTATATCAATTTTATGCATTTTATGCAGCTCTTTGTAACGTCCCACTGCTGGGCACGGACCTCCTTTTAATACAAGGGGGTTTAGGCCATAGTCCACCACGCTAGCCAAGTGCCAGTTGGCTTACCAATTCATCGGACCATTCCGTTGTATCAATTATCAAAGTTGTATTCGAACTCGTGATCTTCGTGCAACTGTGTCAAATATAAACAATAAATATAAACTAGAAAAAATATTAGATAATATTAGATCCTATATCTATTATATCTTTTATTTTTTCTTTATTAAAATAAATTTTACCATTATTACACTTGCAAAAGTTAATTATTGATTCAAATTTACACCCAAATTGTATTGAAATAAAATTTAAAATATTACCAATTGTTATACCAGATTGTAAAACTACGAGCCAAGCTGTAAACTACAGTCACATAAAACAATAAAGAATCGCACAAAGGCACAGCCAAGGTAATATAAAAGAATGCCCTTAATGTGGTAATGCGGTTAGGGACAAACTGACAGACGAACAAATCTTATCAAAGGCAACCCTCCTGTGCAGTCGTGTAAAAAATACCAAACAGAATAATGTTCAGGTATGGGTGCAGTGAGACCTACGTTCCGATTATAACGTGTTCGAAATCGATGAACAGCTCGAAGTCGTAAATTATTAGGAAAAATTGAAAGAGTATTACAAAATTAATACGTATTTAAGATACGATAGAGACAAATGTAGAGACGCACATTCTTAAAGCTCTACACGCCGTTATTACGGCCGTTAAAATTCGTATTCGTTCACTATTCAGTATGTTTTATAACTTATAAACGTTATCGTTTGTTTTAATAATAAAATTTTATTAAATAGATAAAATACAAGTGCCGCGAAAGAAAAAACTTTCACTAACAAAGTCGTACCGTAAGCTCGTAAGCTCCCGCCCCGCGTTAGTCTGCCGGCGGCATCCGACTGGCGTGCACGTATTGCCGCCGAGCTCCGCGAGTGACGAGTGACGAGTGTTAACATGCCCGTGGCCGTGGCTTTTCTTGCCACAGCGGCCCTTGCCCTGGCGGCCACCCCACCAGATCCCTGTTACGAGGATGGACGCCCAAGGCGCTGTATCCCAGATTTCGTTAACGCGGCATTTGGGAATCCAGTGGTTGCTTCTTCCATATGTGGAAGACGAGGGCCTGAACGACTGTGTGATCCCCCAGGAGACCAGAACCCAGAGAACGCATGCCGAGTTTGTGATGCTTCACGACCAGATAAAAGAAACTTACCGACCTATCTGACCGATCTGAACAACCCACACGATGTTACCTGCTGGAGGTCGGCTGCTCTACCACCTGCTTCCTATGATTCCCCTCCCGACAACGTATCCCTCACCTTATCGCTTGGCAAGAAGTACGAGCTGACCTACGTTAGCTTGCAATTCTGTCCAAAAGCGGCACGTCCTGACTCCGTAGCTATATACAAGAGCGCAGATTACGGGGTCACTTGGCAACCTTTCCAATTCTATTCGAGCCAATGTAGGCGAGTGTATGGTCGTCCCAATAAAGCGACGGTGACAGCCGCGAACGAGCAGGAAGCAAGGTGTTCAGATTCGCACCGACTAGCCGGGGAGAGTTCTGGAGGTTCTAGACTGGCGTTTAGTACCTTAGAAGGACGTCCCAGCGCGGCTAATTTCGACATATCTCCTGTATTGCAAGACTGGGTTACAGCGACCGATGTGAGGGTTGTTTTTAACCGATTGCATATGGTGAATGAGGGTGATGAAGTTGACAGCAAGAAGCAGGCGGCTGCAGGAACCCAACATTATGCAGTATCGGATTTTGCGGTGGGGGGTCGATGTAAGTGCAACGGACACGCGTCCAGGTGTATCCCGGCTAAGGGCGAGGAGAGTCAGGGGGTCCAGCTGGCATGTGACTGTAAACACAACACCGCGGGAAGGGATTGCGAGAGATGCAAGCCGTTCCACTTCGACAGACCGTGGGGACGAGCGACGGCGCGAGACGCCAATGAATGCAAAGGTTTGTCAATTTGTCCTTTTCATTTAATTTATTAGCCTAATATAGATTAGATAAGTAATGGACCACAATTCTCTTATCACTTTAATGTAAGTTATTATAAATCTGTCGTCGGTTATCTGGACTTCGTATTTATTCACTTTTGAGAAGATAAATAAGTACATTACGCTATCTGCTATCAAAACAAAAGTTTTTGTCATCGGACCGTCGTAAATCAAATATTTAAAAGTTAAAACAACTCGAGTTAGAGTCAACAAGGAAATAATTTCATATTTTTATGCACTTATGTAGTAAGCTATTGTAAAAAGTAGTTAAATTATTTTTGTTAGTAATTTAAAATTCACACTTGCATATTTTTTTATGTAAAATAAAAAAAAACGACAATCCGTATTTAATATACAAAAATCCTAATGATATGATGTAAAGTAAAAATATATCATTATTATGTTAATACATTTATAAATGAAAATTATTATGAAAATTTGTGAAAATAAAAAGAACTACTTGAGCAGTGGTAGCGTTGCACTTATTGTTGACTTGATTTAAAAATAGGGGTACTAGGGTCATACATACAGAATAGAGCGTAAGTTTGCAGATTATAGTTTAAACAAAACTTTAAAAAAATATATATTAAAACTCTATTCTCTCATCTCTAGGTACGTTTTAATGGTTAGTATGGAATAGATAGACTATATATTATATAGTATATAGCCTTCCTCAATAAACGGGCTATTTAATGCAAAAAGAATTTTTCAAATCGGATTAGTAGTTCCTGAGATTAGCGCTTTCAAACAAACAAACAAATTCTGCCTCTTTATAATATAAGTACAGATTAGAATCAAAGAGCGAAAATAATCTCCATATAATATTTAAAATATAGACATTTGTCTGAAAAATGCATATGTTAATAGCTAATTAAATTAAGTTAAATTCAAAATACACTCATATAAGTTATGAATACTTTCACTATACTATTAATCTCTAATATATAAATATCTCGTGTCACGGTGTTTGTGGTCGCACTCCTCGAAACGGCTCGACCGATTTTAATGTGTTTTTTGTATATTTGGTGGGTATGAGAATAGGTCGTAAAGTATTTTCACCCTCCTACCCCCATCCCCTATTTTTTAATTGCGATTTTAGTATGAACAATATTATATAATGATGTTCTCCTGACCGATTCCGGCCACGGCAGCCAATCTCATTGAGACTAGCCAACTGCGCAGGAGATATTATAGTGCACAAGTGTACGCGCAGACACAACGTGCACTGTCTATTCCTCAATATTATATAAATACATAGCGACAAACGAGTGAAGCGAGGGTGAGTCGCTGTATAAAAATATCGTATCGTGTGTTGAGCCGCTGTATGACATAAAGGCAAAGAGTTTTGTAAATTGAACGCGGGCGTAGCCGCGGGTTCGCTAGTTATACTACATACAAATGTAGCACTATATACACACACACACAATTTCCGAATGCTAGGGACGCCCTAAACAAGCAAAATGAAAGATAAATCACGTTTATCTTAGACTAATTAGAATTTATTCGCGCGTTTCAGTTTGATAAAATTTAATGGTAACAATTAACAAATTAAATTTATGTACAGACGGCAAAGCTTATTTTGGTTTAGCCAATAGCATAGTGGTTACAGAACTGACTTTTGCATCAATAGTTCGGGTTCGATCTCTATTCACAGCAAATTAGTTTTAAGAACTCATGATATGGATTTAAGCCTATTTGTATGTGTATTTTAAGATCATAAAAAGATGGTACTCGACGTTAAACGTAGTGTGTTTAAGTCCCAACATTTTAAATAGTACTTAAATGTAAAATCTAATTATATTTTAGTTCTTCCTGTTTTTTTTTTAAATTCGAATTGTAATCTTTTTAAATTTTTGTGTATTGTTTTAATTGTGTTAGTGTATTTTGTTATTTATTTAATTTAATATTATATAATAGTAATTTATTATTGTAATATAGATATAATGTAAACATTCTATAAAATCTCCAAATTTGCATGTGGTATTCACCTTAAAAGGTAGTGCAATCTATACATATAATAAAATCTTATAATAAAATTGTAACTAAGCCGAATCTGTACATTTAATATTTTTTGGAAAATCTTATTGAAGTAAACATTATTATCGATACAGAGACCGAATCTATAGTTTTTAGTCTGTCTGTCTGTCTGTCTGTCTGTCTGTTACCGCATCATGGGAAAACCACTGGATACATTTTGATGAAATTTGGTATGATGATAGCTGGTTATTTTTTTTTTTTTTTATGTCGGGAAATGTATTTACGCATACCACCTGATCCCCCAGGTGGTGATGTGGGGCTCACCGGCTAGAAGAGCCGGTACTACCCACTAAAACCCGACATTCCCCTCCCCTCCGCCTTAATGGGACGCCGCAGGATCGCTTGCGCATAACTACTACGGCGCCCCGGCGGCAGGTCTGCCTAAGCGCTAGGCAGACCACCAAACCAATGGGGCTGCTCCACAGTCAACTCTGCTACGCCAGAGAGGTACCCGGAGCAGCCCCATTAAACCTAACCACCGCCCACCGAAGTGGGCCACCTCCAATCGGCTGCAGAGGACAGGGAGAGCGGCAACGAAACACCGACACTCCTCTTCCCCTGCAGCCCCACCGCGTCCGCCATCAAACGGTGGCGGCCCCGTCTAGGCCGCGGAAGGGAGGGAGAACGGCGCACCGAAATACCGGCACTCCTCTCCCGCCGCGGCCTACTCCTCCGCCGGATGCGGGCCTGCGACCACAGTCCCGCAACCGGCACCCATCATCCGGTTGTGGGACCAAGCGGTCCCACCACCGGTGGCCGCAACGTCTTCGGCTCGAGTCCTAGACGAGCGGCCCCACCCAAGCCATTTGGTCCGCGCCGGATTTCTCCGGTACCACCCGCCGCCCTAAGCGGGTGGCATTCCCCTATCCGCCACCTGGGGACGCGCCCGGTAGGAGTTGGCTTCTCTCCCGGGATAGCTGGTTATCCGGGTCATATATAGGATACTTTTTACGGCGGGAAAATGTCTCATTTCTGAGAAAAAATATAAAAACTGCAATGGAAGAGTATACTAATATGTAAAACATAAGAATTTGGTTTCTGGTCATCAGAACGCGGGCGTAGCCGCGGGCAATGCTAGTTAGATATAAGAACTTAAAAAAATTGTACTCGTATATAGTAAATTGTATTATTGTTACTAACCACTGGTGAATCTAATAAATAAATAAAAAAAATAATAAATAAATATAGAGCTTTCCTGTGAAAGCTTTTATAAGGAAACGTTTTCAGAAAAAAAAGTGAAAAGATAACAAACAAAAATATGCTACAATATTCCTATATGTGAGGATTACAAGAAGAGTGTAGTATAGTATATATAGATGCGTGGAGTAGAGCTAGTTGGTTAGGGAGGCGATTGTCAAAATGACATTTAATTTATGTTTATGATTAAGTAAAAAAGCGAATTTTAATGGACTTTTTTCTGTTAAAATAATATTGGTTAAATTAATACATAAAAAAGCTTTCAAAAATAAATAATTGATATAGGTAATATGTATATGATTTATCGATTTGATAGAAACTTCATTCTAGAGCGTATAATGTAAATATAAATAAATATATTTACAATTATTCCTTGTCAGATTAACTCTACGTAAGAATTGTAATTAAGAATGTGTTCATAAAATATGTAATTTTTATTACGGGGGCGACATAATCACTGAGTGATAAAGCTCCTTTAAATAAAGAGAAAAAAAAAAACTCTACGTAAGAAATGACTGTCTGCTATAGATATTACTTCCTTAAATTTACGCGAATATTTGACATTTTAAATAAAAATTGTCATGGTCACGAGAGAGCAGCGCTGTGAAACATTCGAAACGTCGGAAACTGAAAAGAAATATAAATCCGCGAAAAAATCCAAAAAGTATTTAAAATGTCTGATGTATGATATAGTTACTTTTTTATTTAGGAATTTCATGAAAATTTTACAATAAGTACAATAAAATTAGTTAAAAATAGTCAGTTAGTTAAGTTTTGTTCATAGTAAAGTCAGCATTCCAAGCCGGTGGCAGGGTTATAAAGTTTTAAAAGAGCTTGTGAAAAGCCCACTTAAATAAATCTTATGAGTTAAGTCGAGTCATCAAAAACCAGACGAGCGATTATAGATGAATTTTATAGCATGCCCATTCCAACCTATGCTGATACTTAACTAACTTTAAAAGTTAAATCATTGTTAGACGAGTTGTGCTGTAATGTGTCTGGAATCGACTAATTCAGCGAAAAAAGCTAGTTCGATTTCCGTCCAAGCACTGTAGTGTATTTTTGCCATACGAAGTTGCTAGTTTTTAAATGAAAAGAAAGAACGTAAGATATGACTACGTTTCCTCTGCTTATTTTGAAAGTAAATATGGAAATAATTTAAAAAAGAATCTATAAATAGAAATCAATCGTATGTGTTTATGATTGTGTAATAATACTTAAATATTGTTGTGTAGAAATAATTGTTCGAACACTATTCACATCTATAGTTTGTGCTATAATTATCTATTATGAATAAAAAACCTTCTGTATACAATACAACACACAGTACCATAATAGATTGTTATATAGTTGAATATTAAAATTCTTACAATGTGCAAAAGCGTGTTTTTGTGCTAGTTTGTTTTTTATCCTTCTTTAGCTATTTGTGGTATTACAAGTTTGGCTATCGTATGTTACCATTTCTTATTGTTCAATGTTATCAGGACAGACAAAATATTATGAATATGTGTAATACGACATTTCACTTTACGTAAGAAATACGTGACCGACGGCAGCTTATTTTAAAGAAAAAGCTATCCTAAAATAAATTTATTTAACAAATTAAATCATCTTATTATGTAGCCAGAATAGAAAACAATCTATCTAAAGTCTAAATATCTAATTCAATGTATTTTTTTGAATATATTCCTTTGCTCAGCCGTGGGAATCGAATCCGCGAAATCCGATATGTTGCACTGTGCCAATTAACATATCTCCATGATAACAGTATTTTACAGTATTGTAATCAGTTATTTATTAGCTTCTTGTATGCGGGCTAATTCTAAAACAATGTTTCTGAGTAATATAAGTTATTTTTATTGGCACATAACGCGACCGATGCCGTGGGCGATCACTAGTCTAATTATAAAATTAGTATAATTTATTCTTCGAAGTAATTTCTCATTGGAATGCCTGAACCTCTTACGTCGTCTGAATCTCAAATCTAGTATTCAAATATACTAACAAAATACTGTAATTATTGTATCCACACTGCACAAAAAGTTAATGTGAAAACAGATTTAAGTGCAGGTTTGATTCTCATTATACTAATAAATAGCTGAATGTCTACAGTCTACACCCATCATTACTGCCATTATGACATCCGCTTGGCATTATTTAACTAGAAGAATTAAATCGTACCTAGGACTCTATTTTGGCCATTATATTTTTATGTATGAGATTTTTAAGAACATGCTGCCAAAGATATATGTAGATTTTTGATGAGGATAAAATTGTAAAATATATATTTTTTAATCGAAGTTAATAATCACTATATTATATTCTCAGTATCTACTGTACAAATTTTCATACGGTTATCAATATGAAGAGGTATTCCCCAGGGAGGTCTTGTGCTATAATTTATGCTATAATATACTACCGGTATGATGCAATTTATGTCTTAAGTCAGAATGAAATTGTTTTTTTAGTCACCAGTAAATGGATTCGAAGAGAAAAGTTGTAATTCTTTATTTCATGATGCATACCTCAATTTAGACAATAACGATATGCAACGCAGCGCTTTATCATAATCATCAACTTATAAATTTATTTGTTCAAAATAAGCATCGTGTGGGCATCAAACCTGCACTATCCATTGTAATGATATCAGCCAGAGATATGTCAAAAAGCATCACATTGTATAACATAAACATATCTTTTCATTGATAATATCTATATTATTTACAAAGATTCCAACAATTTGTTAGATTTTAAAATTATCATTTGGATTCATGACCCAGATGCGAGACCACCGTCGACTTGACACATCCACGCCCACTGGTCCAATATTTTCAACCAAAGTTCTTGCCCACACGACAATTATCTAAACAACTCCTAAAATGCAACTGCAGATGGACCATTCCTTTTATAGAGACAGGAGCTTAAAGCTTTTAGCTAATTTTATTCAAATTGGAAGCGTTAAGATAAGAGCTTTTTAAACGTTTATTAGTTAACTTCCATAACGAGATTTGGGAAAAAATCTAAGATAAAGTAGCTGTGATTTCTTTTTATTTTTAAATTGTATTTCCCGTTAAACTTAAAACGTAGCATAAATTTTGATGGTCTAAATTAGTCTGGACAATATATATATATATATATACATATATTATTTGAATCTGGAGTACAATCGAAAACTTAAAAGCTAAATATAGCGCCTCTTATCTAGACAGTAGTCAATTTCTTCCCATCACAATATAAAATATGTTTTTTTTTTAAAATGACTAATATATCTTTCCCAAGAGAGCTGGTTTCCTTTAACAAACTGTTAGTCTGTAATTCTTCGGATGTTTAGTTCGGAAATCCTCGGGGGATTTGTTAGACACATTAACTCCCTATACTCATTAGTAGCATGGCGACCGAGCTTCCCCCGAAGTTCTTCGGGATGAATATAAAAATTCCTTTTTTTCAGAAAATATACCTATGTAAATAGACTTAAAATGCAAAACTTTATCTATCTACAAAATTTGATCCAAATCGTTACTGCCGTTTCCGAGATACCCGAACTAAATTAATATATACATACATATATGTATATACAAGAATTGCTATTTTATATTATAAGATGTAGTTTCTTGTGAAGGTTTATGCATCAATCTTTTAAAAATAGTATGTAAGATATGTTTTAAACAAGAAGTCTGTTTGTTTGTCTGTGCGATTATAACTCGAGAACCACTGACTCGCTATATGAGTCTTTTTGCTTGATTGACAGAAAATGGAACCCCATTGAAATACATACGTTAAGTCATTCAAAAGACTTACTACTAATCTTTTGTGGCTATAACAATATTAGTAAGAATGCTTAAATATTTTCTTTATTTTTCTTTGAAGAAGGCTGAAAAAATGTTGTTATTTAATTGTTCTCGTTAATTTTTTATGACTGTCTTTAGAATAAATTTAATCATTATAAAAACAATATTAGTACTACATATTTTCAATTTTTCATTATGACTTAGGTTTCACGAGTATGAATTTAATTTAGAATTGTTTTTTTTTGTTTTCCTTTTAATTACTTTTAATAGTGAACTGGTTGGTTTAGACTAGATTTTATTGGCTAGCCTGTACGGCTGCAGATTAGCCAGGTTCGAGTCCCGGGTCGGGCCAAGTATTTATTCGTGCAGGACTCTCACCGGAAGTGTCAACTGTTCACCGGAGTTTGCGAATCAATAGGAAGAGAAAGAGACACTTGTGTCATGTACACTTGTACTCTATAATATTGTACACTATAATATTTCTTTCGCAATTGGCTAGCCTTAGTAAGATTGGTCGTTATGCCGAAATCGATGAGAAGAAGCTTGTACTGACATGCATATTGAATTAATTTTTTGTTAATGATATTATGTGTGTTGTACGAATTTAAGAAATAAATAATCATAAGTAATAATATTTTTACTTTTGTTAGTCTTGATGGCTGCAAATGGAGACCTAATCATAATTTTACATTAAGTTTTATCTTTATTTCGGGTAACGTGGTTAATAAATTATTAATATTAAAAAATAAACAGGTACGTCTACATTATGTATTTTACTAAAGCGGAGTATAAGATCCACCCACGTTCGATTTGTGACATATTTTTCACGATATTGGGCACTAATTTTAATGGTTTCCAAATGTTGAGCATTTGAAGATGGATTTACATTTATTTTAAATCTGCTGGATAATCTATACATATAGTAAAACTGTAGAGGTCGAATGTCTGTATATAGAAAAAAAAATGCTCAAAACCGAATCAAGGGGATGTGAGAAGAGAAATAGAACAAATCCAGGTTTTTGTCAATTTTTTTATTTCGCTGTCTGTTTGTCTGTTTGTACGGGCTAATTCCGAAACTCTAACCGATTTAAGTAAAATTTTGCATGGTGGTGTCTAATATTCCCGGTCAACATTTAAGATACTTTTCATCCCGGAAAATTAAAGAGTTTACGTGGGATAGTTAAAAAACTATAGTAAGTTATACAGCTTAGTACACAAAAACTACTGAATGAATTTTAATGAAACTTTACAATAATATAGTTCATACATCAGAATAATAAATAGTCTACTTTTATTCCGGAAAAATACGGTTTCCGTGGGATAGATCTGTTGTTGTTGTTGTTTGCGAACCCGAGCGAAGCGAGGGTGAGCCGCTAGTCTATATTATAATGAGTTAAATAATTTCTGTCAATATAAGTTAATAATAGCAATAATAAGATTCTCCTCATCATTAAACAATAACTAATGATGATTCTAGAGATTTGGAGAAAAAAAAGATATTAAAAAAATGATATTGTAATCGATTTCGGTTGTGCATCTAGGAGGCAGATATTTCGAGAGTAAAATCATATAACACCCATGTCGTATCAATAAATTAAAATCTATATATGTACCTACCTAATAAAATTCTGAGTCGAATCTGTATTATAAATTTTTTTGAAAAATCTTATTGAAATAGTCATTATTATCGATACAGAGGGCGAATTTATAGTTTTTAGAATTTTTATCTGTCTGTCTGTCTGTCTCGGAACGCATCACGAGAAAACCATTGGACAGATTTTGATGAAATTTGGTATGGTGATAGCTGGTTGTCCAGATCAATATATAGGATACTTTTTACTGCAGGAAAATATCTCATCTCTGAGAAATCTATACTAAACGTTAAAACGTGGTGAGTCGCTAGTATACAATACATATATTTAATAATGCACCAAGATGAAAATTCTTCCTTGTGGGTGGAATTGTTTTTGAAATTAATATCGATCACCCTTAAAACACCCTATTTATTGAAAAATGTTGAATAAAATCGTTTCAAAATTATCGAAGGTATCGGGTAACATACAGAAGAACACACATTTAATTTATTCCCAGAACGAGTATGGACACTTGCCTAATTGAAATTACAAATTACTTATTTAGCAGTTTGTGTATTTCTTACTATATTCATGTCACGAAGTAAGCTTTAGGGTATTTATAATAATTAGAACACTTAAAAATGTATGATAATATTAACTTAGACATAAATATATAATTTAAGTGATATAAGATCGCTTTAACAGATATTTTAATTTATGGAACAGGTTTTTAATTAATTTTACCAATAAATGCCATTTCCAGGCTTATTAATGGACATTTTAACAGCGTCAATCCTAAAAAACTGGTACTGGCACAATATAAAGATTTTAAATATTGATTTTATAGCGTTTCTTAAATTCTTTCTTTACTCTTATATGTATACTAGCATTGCCCGCGGCTCCGCTCGCGTTCAGATGACCAAAAATTAGTATACTCTTACATATTAGTATACTCTTACATTGCAGTTTTTGTATTTTTTTCTCAGAAATGAGATATTTTCACGCGGTAAAAAGTATCCTATAATATGTTGACCCGGATAACCAGCTATCACCATACTAAATTTCATCAAAATCCGTCCAGTGGTTTTTCTGTGATGTGGTAACAGACAGACAGACAAAAATTCTAAAAACTATAGATTCGGCCTTTGTATCGATAGTAATGTTTATTTCAATAAGATTTTCCAAAAAATATCTAATTTACTAATGTACAGATTCGGCTTAGTATATATATATATATATATATATATATATATATATATATATATATATATATATATATATATATATATATATATATATATATATATATGTGTATAGACAGGAGCGTAACCTAGTGTTAGTAAAAATAAAAAATAGCAAAAACAAGCGCCTATGACACGTATACAGCGCGAGAACAATAGCGAGGTAGAAAGCTAAAAGGGTGCGCGATGCGCTTCTTAATCAGAGTTGCAGACCTTTTGTTGATTCAGATGGAAATGTTTCTATTTTGGGTTTTAGGACTATATATTATAAGAAAAAGTGCCGCTAGCGTTTGGATATTTGAAATAGTACAGTTTTCGTCGATTCATTCTCTACTAGCGACTCCCTCTTGCTTCTCTCGTGTGCGAAGACCTCTAGATGGCTTTGGTATTAGTAATATTATTATGTATGGACAAACAGACTTTTTGACATATTTTAATACCAATAGTAGCCTATATGTTACTTCAGGTCGTATTCTACTTGTGTACCAAAGTTAACATTCGTCCAGCTGTTGCAGCGCAATGGAGTAACAAACATACACACACACACACACACTACGAGCTTTCGCATTTATAATACTCGTAGTATTGTGATTGTTTAAGATTTTCTGATTGTATTTTATATATTTTTTGTTATAAAAGAAACTAATTTTTCACAAGACAAAAAATATAAGCCTTATCGTTAGTTAGTGGACTCGAAATAGTCAATATTAAATTAGAATTTTAGTTGCTCTCATAAAAATTCATGCATTCCAGTACAAATATTTAGCAACAAGCAGTGTCGTTACATTTGCATAATTTCGACAAGTTGATATGTAGGTGTCATTTATGACAGTAACTCAAAAAACGGTTTTCATGGGCTAGGTCCATTTTGCATATACGTCCCATTTTAATAAAATTATAGGCTGAGCTCCATATCATCTCATACAAAAACCTGTGTCTAGGACTTCATTTTAATAAGTTTTTACTTCACTATATCTATTCTAAATCACGTACACGAATCAAAGGTCACAGCAAGCCTTAAATAAAGTTAACGATTATTTAACGTCAACAAAATCCATTATTCTGTCTTTAGTGTAAATATAACGGACGGAAAAGTCACGATCAAATGCAATACTTGTGGGAATTCCAGTCTCTCTGGCTTTTGTAATATACAAATTTTATCAATCTTCTTGAATATTTCAATAGGATAAGACTATTGTCGTTTAAATATATTGTTTCATACATAGTTTTCATGCGGCTTCGCACGCGTATTTCAATTATGTATTGTTATTCATATAAATATTTTATGTACAGATGTCACTTAGTTACTATTTTATTGGTTACAAGCGTTTTCCGGCGGCTCCGCCCGTATAGTACATTAATCACCAACATATCATATACTAAAACCTTCTCCGAAACACGCTGCATCTTATGGTATGAGTATTATTCCGATCGGTTCAGTAGTTATCGCAGTATAATCGAACAAAAAAATCGGCTCTCCATTTATTAGTATAGATATGTATAGAGTACAGACACTGGATCTTTCTCGTAAGATACTATATCTTTACTATAGTTAATTCTTAACTACAAAAGTACACTATTCAATCTAAGTAGTTTAGAAGCAAATTTGATTACGGTATGAAATAATTTTTGAAATATTATTAAACAAAACTCATGGATTTTTGAAATGTGAGGATCTTCTTCAAAACCCTTACTTACTTTATTTTGCTATACTAACTATATCGAAAAGTAGCTCTGACTGTCTGTTTGTTAACTTTTACGTGTAAACTGCTGAACGGATTTCGATGAAATTCTCCAATAATATAGATGGACCAATAATATAGATGGACATTACCCATTACGCCGCCTTGCACACCATGCAAGCGGAGTCGTAAACAAGAACTAGTTTGTAATATCATTAAGGATAACATTAATTGAAAGCTAAGTTGAAATAAATTGATTATATGGTAATTTGTGATATTATTCATAGTATTAGCCGCTATGAGGAATAATTAATTGGATTAGCGTTTAGTGGAATTGGGCATGATAGCGATTTACTGCTGCTTTACTTACGATTTATATCAAATCTGTAACATTAAAACACAATTCAAATAAAAAATATTTTGTAAAACATTAAATTACTTAATTTTTTACTGAACGTCATTGTCTTCCACCGGTTCGGGAAGAAAACGTCTCGGTCGTAAGAAGAATTGCCCAAAGAATCTCAGGATATTATAATAAAAAATATACGCATACATATATATATAAATACCTTTTATATTAAACTAAAATATATCTGCATATCTACGTTTGGACTCCATCAGTAGACCTTCATTAGTAAGTGTAAGGTATTACCAAGTAAATTGAATAAGCTCATATACATAGGTTTAATCATAAATTATTTTTTTATAAGTAACTAGCGACTTAGTATAGATTTCTCAGAGATGAGATATTTTCCCTCAGTAAAAAATATCCTATATGTTGACCCGGATAACCAGCTATCATCATACCAAATTTTATTAAAATCTGTCCAGTGGTTTTCCTGTGATGCGTTCCCAGATTAACAGACAGACGAAAATTCTAAAAACTTTAGATTCGGTCTCTGTATCGATAATAGTGACTATTTCAATAAGATTTTCCAAAAAAATATTCAATGTACAGATTCGACTCAGTAAGAATTTTATTCTACTAGCGACTCACCCTCGCTTCGCTCGGGTTCGTCCCTAGCTTGCTTTCCCATACAAAATTTTATTCCCATTTTCACCCCCTTCAGGGATGATTTCCGGGATAAAAAGTATCCTATGTCCGTCTCTGGGTTCTAAGCTACCTCCCCGCCAATTTTCAGCCAAATCGGTTCAGCCGTTCTGGAGTTATAAATAGTGTAACTAACACGACTTTCTTTTATATATATAGATGTATACATAGATGATATTCTTATGTATATGACATTGATATAATGTGTGAACGATTTTTTTATATTATAATATACTTACGAATTTTATAAGCTACTGTGTTTTATTTGTGTATTTTACTTTTACGTTCTACATACATATGTACATGTACATACTAGTAATTGCTCGCGGTTGCGCTCGCATAATATGTACGTATTTATATCGATTCAGCAATATGTTAAGTCGTTATAACGTTAAACAGTAACAAACATACATACTTTCCTATTAATTATATATATATTACATTTGTAGGTAGCCAATATAACCCAGAGACAAAGAGACACGCGAAACATCTTTGTAATGCAAACTAAAGTCAAACGAGAATAGCTCATTACGTATTGAACTAAAACAAACAGTCGGTATCATAGACAATAAATCTTCCACCTAAAAGTATAGGCGACGTCAGCTAACAATGCACGCACAAAAACGGTTTGCGGTGTTTTTTGTCAAATTGTGACTGAAAGTGGTCGCGTTAGTCATTTTAATACTAGCTTTTACTCACGTTTCTGTTCACTTTAGAATTTACGTCTCTTCGAATAGAGATTTATATTTCAATTCAACATTTTTAATTCATATTTAAAATTCGGACATACAATAAATTGTTTTGAGTGGGCTGTTACCATCATAAAAATTACAATTTCATTATGTAATTTAATGTTGATAACGGTGTAGAAATATTTGCGTTGAACTATTATTGGAACAATATCAATCTGAGGTTTTTTGTTTAAAAATGTATATAAAAGTCCTTTGTATTAAGGACAGTGTATTTTTTTTTATTTTATTCATTATGTAGCGCCTCACTCTCACTTCACTCGGGTTCGTCCCTAGCTTGCTTGCTTTTCCGGGATAAAAAGTACCCTATGTCCTTCCCAGGGTCTCAAACTATCTTCTTACAAAATTTCATCTAAATCGGTTCAGTAGATCCAGAGATTACCCTCTACAACGTCACAAGCTCACAAACTTTACCTCTTTATATATTAGTATAGATTAGCCTACCTTAACTAGCCTTATGTATTTACAATATTATATATAGGTAGAGCCACCTCTTGGCAAATTTTATTACTTACAGAAGTGTATATACATATATTACTCCAGGAATATATTCTATCTGTGTATAAAATTTCATACAAATCCATCCAGCCTAAAGGACTAATAAACATACCAACAATATTATAAGCAAACTTGCATTTATGATAATTTGTTAAATTGTTTATTTTTATTTTTTAGCTGACTTTAAAAAGTTTAGGCATTTCGTCAATCTTGTATCTTACAAGATTTTTCTTTTTAAACTTTAAAAACTTCAAGGCCCTACAATATCAATGAAGAATGCACTAATTTCGATAAAACTTAGATAAACTTTTATTTATGACCTCGTATTATCATGTTTTATAGATAGCAAAAGGTATGCTACCTTCAGAGCATACTCTTTGTGGTTTGCTTAAAAATATTGTTGTTGACGTCACGCTGGCTCAGTTTGTAGTGACACTACTTGTTGTACCAACGGTCGCGTGTTCGAGTCCCGCTGGGGGTGATTTGTGTGATGAGCACGAATGTTTGTACTCCAGTCATGGGTGTTTATATTTATAATATGTATGTATTTAAACTTACATATGTGTAGTGTATCAACTATCTGGTATCCATAACACAAGCCTCGTAGCTTACCATGGAACTAGATGATGCTGTGTATTAATGTCCTAACATATTATTATTATTAGGTATATTGGTGGTAGTACAATTTTATATAACCGGGAATTGAATCTGTACAACCCAATGTTACATTTTTAAAGAAAATAATAGTAATTTATTGCCAGATGCTAATGGTAGTAGTAAAAAAAATAAGCTCTAGATTGAAGAAAGATGAAGGTTAGAGAAATCAAAAAAAATGGACGCGATTGACTTTTAAACTTTGTTATGGTATTGCATTATTATTAATTATATGTATACATAATTTGCTTGTATAGCAATGCGGTTGTATTAGTAAAAGTTATTTTTTGATAATGTAGCTATATATTGACTTAATATCCATTTTTACGTTTTTAGATGTCAAATCTGCTCTAAAATGTCCTTAGAGTATTTATTAAATTCTTATTCAATCTTATTAAAAAAATTCTGAGGCTATTATACTTTGGACTCTTTGATATCTGTTAGTTTAGCTCTCACTTATGATGAGCATTGAGCACATATGTACATACGAACATATGTATGTAAATTAGTAGCAGGAGGTATATATATAAAAATATTTAAAATATTTACTTGTCTGGATGTGTAAAGCAAATCACGTTTAGAGCTAGGGTGGATAAACGTGGAACGCAACAAAAATGAAAAGGTGCATTCGCAACGAAGTATTCAAACGATGTTGATACAACGCTGTCAGAGATCATTAGTGTAGGATAAACATGTCTAAGTGTGGCGTGCACTGTAGCGATAGAGGGATGATTAGGGCGGTTGTGTAATGGATGTAAAGCGAATGTAAGCTAATCTATACATATAATAAAATTGTAACTAAGCCGAATCTGTACATTAAATATTTTTTGGAAAATCTTATTGAAATAAACATTATTATCGATACAGAGGCCGAATCTATAGTTTTTAGAATTTTTGTCTGTTTGTTAACGCATCACGGAAAAATCACTGGAGAGATTTAGATGAAATTTGGTATGTTGATAGCTGGTTATCCTGGTCAACATATAGGATACTTCTTACGGCGGGAAAATATCTCATTTCTCAAATTTTTCTTTTCAAATATTCTCGTAAATCTAAGAAAATATTTTACATATATGATTATAATAAATTTTGGTCTTAACAACCATTTTGCATTAGTCTTAGACTTAACCATCTGTTCAGAAAATATTATAGTGCACAAGTGTGCACAAATATAAGTACACTCTCTGTTCATTTGACTCGCAGTT
Source organism: Brenthis ino (assembly GCA_921882275.1). Lineage (NCBI taxonomy): Eukaryota > Metazoa > Arthropoda > Insecta > Lepidoptera > Nymphalidae > Brenthis > Brenthis ino. The sequence continues at coordinate 21,154,303 of OV170228.1, read as the reverse complement.
CGGTCGGAAGACTCACGATCATGAGTTTCAGGCGCAGGATTGACTTTACACACACAGGCACAGGAGTAACTTTGCTTTACTTTGAGGCACGGGGTTATACTTCTACTAACTTCTTAACTGAGAATTTTTTGACAATAAATCTTAATATCTAATTCATGGCCCGACTCAGAACTTGAACTGCGAGCCTCCCCACCCCATGAAATTTCCCCATCGAAAGACACTTTTGCATTTTTTATCTCAATTAATTATGACACAATTGCACAAGTTTTAACATAAAATGGCAATATGGTCGAAAAGTTACAGTTTTTTATGCATTCAATGGAAAACCGTCCTTAAAGTTAAGAAGCAAAAGAGAGATACTGTACTGTACTAATTGAGTCTTAATGACCTCGCTGGAGGGTTGAATTATGATTAGAACACTCATTCTAACACATAAAAATATTCTAAAAATATTTCGCAACTATTTTTTTTAATTTACGTAATTAAAATTTTCTCCTAAAAATATACAAAATGGCTGTATAAAATTATGGCAGCCAGGCGGATGATATTAATTTAAGTTAAATACATATATCCATTGAAATAACAAATATAAGGTATCAATAAATGATTGTAAATAATTTTATAAGCAATTTTTTGTTTATTTATTTTTTTACCTTAGCGATATAAAATATATGCCACACTTCAGTCCTTATTATAACATTTTTATAATAACTTTCAAATATATGAAGTAATATCAAAGTTAATAAGTGAAGCTTAAATAAACAAATTCAATCAACGGTCAAAATAATTAAAAATCTTAGTTTTTACGCCATAATATGAATACTATAATATAATTATATAATTAGCATTACATTGTAAATAACTTCAATTTACTTACATAAATACGTCTACTTTACTAGATACATAAAGAAATGAGAGTCGTTTCACTACATTGTCTCATTCATGACACCTCTATATAATATACAAAAATAAATCTATCCCACGGGAACCGTACATTTTTCCGGGATAAAAAGTAGCCTATTTATTATTCTGATGTATGAGCTATATTATTATAAAGTTTCATTGAAATCTATTCAGTAGTTTTTGCGTGAAAGAGTAGCAAATATCTATATATCTATATATCCAGACATGCATACATCCTCACAAACTTTTCATTTATAATATTAGTAGGATTCAATTTAAATCACGTTTGTCGTTTTGTCGCATGATTCGGCAAATTGGTGAATGCTTTTTGTGGAGGTAAAAAGGGTGATGTGACGAGGTTTTAACAGTCGAAGCTACCGCAGTGCCATGTTTGTGGTGTTCACTATAATTGAATTGTTGGCAATAATAAACTAGTTGGCTTCTGTGAATTTGCCCGTTAAATATTTATGAAATACTTATTCTTACTAATATTATAATTGCGAAATTGTATGTTGGTACATTAATAACTACTTTTTGCCTATTTGTTCTTTTTTATTTGATCAAAGATCATGATCAGGCCATTTTCGACCATAACAACCAAAGGACGAATTAAAATTCATTTAGACACTCTCAAGTAATGGAGTAACAAAAAAGATCCTATATATGATATTTAACTTAAAACTAACTTTGCTATTTTTTATAAAGATTATATTTTAATAATATTTTTTTTAAATACAAAAAAAATATATTTACAAATGATATCAATTTTTCGAAAAATGTAGGTATCTACTAGTTAATCTTTTTATTTTTTGGAAAATAAAAAAAGTATTTTCGATAACGCGAAGAATTTTTTTCCGCCCCCCGAATTTTGCCGCTCCCAAAAATATCCCACCCTGGACACTAGCCCCGATAGCTCCTAGTGTAGTGCGCTGATTGGAACTACTCGTAGTATTAAATTAATACAAAAATTTTTTGGTGGTGGGCGTTATTGGCTACAACACAGTTTTTAGCTAATGTAGTTTTTATCGTATAATCTATATAAAATGTGACTTTCAGTTTGTTCCAATAAAAAAAATATTTTTTTAATTTAGGTATTTTCTTTTATCTTATACGAGATCTGAGTATGTGGATAGACAAATTTCCAAAATACATTTATTACCTATTACCATCTTTTAAGCGGTGATTTTCCAAGTACACACTTGTGCTTTAATATTTGTACGCTTGTGCTAGAAACAATGTTTCTAGAGCTTTCTCTTCTGTGCATTATCTGTCATTGAAGAACAGAAATCCTAAGAAATATATTCCATTTAATTTTTTTTCTGTGACTTTTAGCAGTTTTTTAAGCACAATTTATTTCACCAATGTCAAAAGGTCAATTCAATTCAATTCTCAATTGTTAATGGCCTTAAAGCGTGCCAGTTGAGCACAGATTACTTCGCCAATGTCACGTAGAATGGAGAAGACACGTAGAAAATTGGTCGGTTACAATGTCAAAAGATATGGAAATGACATATTGTACTTTTATGACATAACAATAAAATTTGTCATTCCAATACAAATTTTAAAATATCTATTGTTCAACGATTTTCATTTGGAGTGGTTCATCTTCTTTAAGTCCCAGTGTTAAATATATATTAAAGATACGTAGTTGTGTATGTTACGCCATATAAATAATAAATAAATAATATATTGAAATGTATCCGGAATATAAATAGTTCAAATGGAAATAGTTTATTAATTATAATATCTATCATAGTTATTGTTACATTAATGTCAACCAATGATTAATTTTATTACACGCCGATAACCCCACATCAGAAATCTCTTAACAAAATTAATTATTTTGTTAAATGAACTTATAAATTAGTGTGTAATATTGTGATGGCTTTTATATACGTATATTCATTTTTTTTAAAGTGATGCTGTAAGTGCTGTGCAACCGTTTACGCATTTAGAGAACTATTCAATTCTTCTTAAGTGGGTTTAAAATGTGCTCATTGAACACAGATTACTTTGCTAATGTCATATAGAATGGAGAAGACATGAAAAGTATTGATTAAAAAAATAAAAATGTTATATATTATACTAGGATGTGTCTTATTTCTATCGCTCGAAGTAAAATTTGCCTAACGGTGAAAGAAAAACACTGTGAGGAAACTTGCAAGTTTGAGAGAATCTAACTAGTTTTCAAAATTTGTGGAGTCTGCCAGTCCGCATTTATCCAGCTTGGTGGACTATGTCCTGATTCCCCTCGTTTAAAGGGAGGTTCGTGCCCAGCAGTGGGACTATAAAAAATGTTGAATACAAGTAAAACTTCGGATATATACATATGTCATTGAGAGTCACCGTAAGTCGCAAGAAAACCTAACGGCGGCATATTATACATATGTATGTAAAATTCAAAATTCACTCCTTACTCGTAGACTCCAGACAGATAAAAGACACACAGTACAAAAGCTACGCGACCATTTCCACGTATCGTAACCACAGGATAAAGCAATTATACGAACAAATCCAAACTGTTTTTAATATGCAATCTGTCTCAATCGCCCCTCGGAAGCTATAACTCATTTATTTGTTTGTACAAATCGATGACAAACGTGGAGCTTTCATACATTCAATGGATCTTCAAAAGTAAACTTAAGGCTTTTGTAATAAAGTTCATATTAATTATTATTATCAGCTGTCACGTCTCACTATACTACAGTATCAAAAAAGTTTACTCTTTGAATAGTAGTTTCTGTATATACTCGTATATATTTATTTTTGGTAATATCAAGATTTTTATAACTACATATATTACAGATAATATAAATAGTTATATAAAAACAATCTTACATATCTCATCTAGTAGAATAACAGAAAAACTAATTCTGTTGGAAGTTCTTCTAAAACAGTAAAACGTATTCAAACTCTGGGTCTGGCGATTTTTGTGCAAATTTTCAACTTAATTGCCACTTGCTAATTGAACATCTTCCTAGCATATTATGATGACTTACGTATTTGAGTGAACTTAATTAGTTTTAGAGAGACATGTGAAGTTCGCCAACCCGCATTTGGCCAACGTGGTAGACTATTACCTGATCCCCCTCGCATTGAGAGATCATGCCCAGAAGCAAGACGTTAAAAGGGCTGAATTATTAATATATAACTATTGACTAAACCTTAAAAATCACAATATTTGTACGCTTTTTCTTCTATATAATACACCAAAATCCTTTCCACTCCTGTTGATATTTTCCACCATTGTTACATTTTTTGTATTGTTAATGTGACATTGTAATTGATTTAAAGATCTGACCGCCCACTTAGATGGCTCAGAAGGACATTTTGAATATTTTTTGTGATTGATAATTATGTGAGTAGCGTCTATGGATGCCTGTGGTGTCTGTTTGTTCGAACCATTTAGCTGGAATTTTTATTTACAAATAATTGTTTAAGTTAGTAAAGTTGATGTTTCTTTTCATTTCTCGTTGTGTTTTTTTTGTGAAATCTTCATATAGATTAAGTTTTACGATTTATTTTATAATGGCGTTTGTGTGCTTGCTTATGTTTTTGTATAAAGTTCGAAATTGCTAAACTCTTATTCCATATGGACGTCCGTTATCCTTAAAGCATGCATCTTTTGATCTACTCCACCAATTTAAATGACCAAATAATTATTTTGTAAAAGACTATTACTAATAATCTAAAAACAAACAAAAAATACCATCCAATTTTATTTATCAATATCTTTATATGTTTCAGTCGTCATGAGTGATGTGCAAATAAATAGACAGACAAACAAGAATTTGAAAAATTGTACATTATGCTGTTACTCAGAACTCAAACACTCTAAGTATTTCTTGTTTATAAATGGATTTAATTTTTAGACGTTGAGAATTATATAAAAGCTAAAAACACATACGCAAGTGGAGTCGTGGAATACTGCTCGCTATATAATATACTAAGCAATTTTAGATGCAATTCGTATTCATTTACAGTTCAGTATTAAGCGTACTTTGATTAGAATTTAATTTGATACGTGCTTAATCAAAAGTACAGTTAGGTATATTAAAATAAATAATCTATGAAAGAAATTATAAAATCATATTTATTGATAGTTAAGTTTTATTACAACAATGAGCTCTAACTTATTATACTCTCATCTATTAGACCAATATTTATGAATAATTTTATAGTGAAAGTATGTTAACGGCGTACGTGGTCGTATCTCATTAAGGCTTTGGTTTATATCATGCTAGTGATGTACCTCTATTTTAACAGATTAAAAAGATTTTATCTAAATTATCTACCATAGAATATAAATTTACTTATATTTTTGAATTCTTACTGATTTCATTTTGTCTGCAATCAATGTTCTTAACTGTAATCCAAAACATATGCTTTCAAATTATATGTATGTACAGAAAAATAAAAACAAATCTATCCCACGGGAACCGTACATTTTTCCGGGATAGGAAGTAGCCTATGTGCTATTCCGGACTATAATCTATCTCTGTGCCTTTCATCCAGATCCATTCAGCCGTTCGGGCATGATTGAGTCACAAACATGCAAACATCTAAACTTTCACATTTATAATATTAGTAAGATCTATGGTATATCGGCCATAACTTATAGACTTCAAAAACTCACCAACTTTGTTACTAGTGTTTTTAATTTACTCTTTTGGTTTAGCTTTTAAAAAACTATTTACTTTTCTATAAAAGCTCCATCAAAATCAACCCATCCAGTTTTAATGTTATTTGAAGAACTCGGACCAACAGACAGATAATAAGAGGTAAAGGAGAGGGAGAATGAAGACAAACATTTCTCATTCCTTTAATATACCAAGAAGCATATAAGTAAGGTCGTAAATTGCAAAATTATTAAGAACCACTTATTTTTATGTAGCTATTAAGCTTGGTTGAACAAAAATTTATCAATTCCATATTATTTAATGATGGCTTTAAAATCAGTTATACAAAAGTATTTTTAATGAACCGAGTAGGTTCGCAAGGACGGGTTGAATGATAGCACAGCACAGTACAGCCGTAAAATTTTCTATTTGTTTACTCTTTTAACGATGATTGATTTCATTCGCTTAGGCCTTAGAGCAATACGATTTGCTTTTGATGTAAGCTCGTCTCGCATATGTGTAATTTGTTATGTTCTTATATACATTATACATATTTATGTAAATTTTTGTTTTCTTCATATTTGGACCATGTATTATATGAAAGTATACGGTGTATATAATAGTCACTTAATCGTTTAAGTTAATTTCTAGCTAATTTAAGCTTTTGGTGTCAATTTAAAGCTCAAAGATGCTACATCAGCAAAGCTCACTTGAAGTCAAACATCAGCTTGAAGTTAACAAAAATATAGTAAATAAATTTCTAGAACGCTTTAAAGGTGAAGCTGAAAGTTTCATTTTCAAAGCTAAGTTAGAAAAAGCTCAGCTTTTGATAATACAGGAAGCGAAAGCTAATAGCCATCGCGGCGTTTGTTTGACGTTTGAGGCGAGCTGTAAATCCGTCCACGTTCTATTATAATTAAATATAGGCGAGGATTGTATGAAGCGGTCCAGCTAGTGACAGAAATGGGAGATTTTTGATTTATTTGGTATTCACTTATGTTTATACTCCTCGGTGGTCTAGAGGTCTAGGGTTCGAGTCCCGAGTCGAGCCAGAAATTGAGTTTTTCTATTAAGTAATTCTCAGTAACAGTCCAGAGTTGGGAAGTTGGCGGCTAGTCTCAGTGAGGTAAGATTATAAGAAAAGTAATTTATTGACATAATATGTAATATTTTAATGTAAAAATAAATAATTTAATTCAAATGAAATGCTAGTAAACGTCTATATGAATAAAGAATATATTTCGTTTTTACTATGTTCTCTTGTTACTTTTTTATTTAAGGTAAGAAATAATTATAATTATAATTAACAATTAAGTCATTAAATATTCCATTGCTGGACATGGGCTTGCTCTTAAACCAAGAGATTTATGTCACAGTATAGGGAATTGAATCAACTATGTTGGAGATACTCGTAGTTTATTGCACAAACAAAGGTGCACGTTCTATCAGTACCTCCACTCCCATTGTCCAATGGAATTATTAAGATAATTTTCATGGCGTCCTGTCTTGCTTTGTCAGCCATAGGAGAGACTCATCGCCAAATTACTGCACATATCACTATATCACTTGTCAAAACACTCATAAAAAATCTATCTACAAATCCGCGAAACTATTTGCCAAAATAAAAAATGTTACCTATAATCAAAGGTAACTAAAATATTGTAAAAACGGCTTTCAAATATTTGTAAATATTTGTAGGTTTTGATAATGCACTAATAAATAAAATCATATGACGTCAATATCTTTACTTAAATCTATATATTATATTTTTATATTACTAACGACTTACCGTTGCTTTGCTCGGTGCGTATCTATATTATACCACTAGCGGCTCACTCTCACTTCTCTCGGGTTCGCCTCTAGGAAAACAAAAACAGACCTATCCCACGGGAACCGTACATTTTCCGAGATAAAAAGTAGTCTGTGTGTTATTCTAGACTATAATCTATCTCTGTGCCAAATTTCATCCAGATCCGTATAGTCGTTCTGGCGTGAAAGAGTAACAAACATCCATACTCACAAACTTTTACATTTATAATATTAGTATAGATGTCAAACTATAGTTTGTATACTACGTACTAAATTTCATCCAAATCTATCCAGCCGTTTTAGCATGACGAATTATCGAATATACATACAGACATACAAACATTTATAATATTAGTAGGATTTATATAAGTATAGAATATTATATATATAATGTCGATCTCAGTATATCTACATCCTAATCCAGTGTTTATTCCTGTGGTGCTAACCGCTCGGTTATGTTACGATTTATGACATGTTTTGTAACTCGCTTCGTTTTGTTTTTGTGCCGCGCCGTCTAAACGACACTCAATGAAAGGGTTAAATATGGTTTATGGATATGCCACCAGAAATCTTTGTGAGCGACTTTTAATAGGGAGATTTTTGAGCTATTTTCAACTGACTTCTAAAAATTAGGACGTGCTTAATTCGTTTTGGTTTCGTTTTATTTATGTACTAGCATTGCCCGCGGCTCTGCCCGCGTTCAGATGACCAAAAACCAAATTCTTAGGTTTTAAATATTAGTATACTCTTTAAAGGTATATTATTAAAAAAAAAAGAGTTTTATTTGGTGATGTTTTTAATATATTTTGATTATATATTTAATTTTCTGTTTTATATATCAACGACCAAAGATTGTTTGTCATTTCGAATAATCCGACTGGCCATATTTGAATCTTAAAATCTTTAGTAACAAATTAATGTCATTACGTTATATATTTCAACTAGCATTGCCCGCGGCTTCGCCTGCGTACAAATGACCAAAAACCAAATTCTTAGGTTTTACATATTAGTATACTCTTACATTTCAATTTTTGCATTTTTTCTCAGAAATGAGATATTTTCCTGCTGTAAAAATTATTCTATCTGTTGACCCGGATAACCAGCTATCATCATATACCAAATTTCATCAAAATCCCTTCAAAAAAATCCAAAAGTGGTTTTTATGTGATGCGGTAATTACAGACAGACAGACAAAAAATCTAAAAACTATAGATTTGGCCTCTGTATTGATAATAATGTTTATTTCAATAAGATTTTCCAAAAAAAATTATAATGTACAGATTCGGTTTAGTTACAATTTTATTATATGTATAGATTATGTTAGTACGATATAAAGATATACTCGATCTAACTATTCTAAGTGTTCTCATATAAAGTTTGCAAACCAAACACACACGCAAAACTCGCAGTATCTAATAAATAAATAAAGTAACACCGTTGTGCTACAAATCATTTAACCACTGTACCTTCTCAGTTCAAACGAGTCATGTAATATTTAAACAAAAATAAAACATTTGCTAACTACTTATAAATAACAGCAAAGTAATAAATATGGACAGACAGACAATTTTATATAACGAATGAGTTAGACTTCCACACCTTTACTTTGTTTTAATACATCATTAGTAATTTTGAACAGTTTTGTGTAACGACAGAGTATTTTTACTCGTCAGCTTTTTTTCTTTTAGTTTAGGTTCTTCACATATGTCTTAGGCCTATTTCAAACTGGGCGTGGGCGTTATAATTGCAAGGCGATTACCATAAAGCTGTTGTGATCTAGTGATCAGATGCGACTTTGCGTGGGATTTTATATATGAAATAGTATAACTGTTTATGACTTACGTTATAGGCAAGTAAATAACATAATGATTGTCGATGCCATCTGACTTTACACGTCTTTTTGTTTGAGATTATTAACACCTCCAGGTAAATTTCTAAGAAATTAATTAAAATTCTAAGAAATCTATTGTTAACTGACACGCCGGCGTGTCCGCGGTCGTGGAGGGATTATTATTGTTAATTAAATAAAAAATTGAACAATTATATTATAATTTTTCAATTTTTTAGAATTCAGTGTTAGTTCCATTAATATATTATATCATAATATATTAATGGAACTAACACTGAATTCTAAATTAAATTTTGAGTCTCTTTTTTTGATGTTACTCACATCAATCAAAAAAGTACTAGGCTAGATACACAATCCCCTGCAAAAGTTCTCTTAAAACTGTCACCAATTGTGTTTAGGTAATTTAAAAAATTTTTAGTTGAAATAAATATACAACAATGTAAATTGAACCTTAAATGCAATGCTTAAAGTTGTTTATACATATATTTTTAATCAAAAGCGCGCTCAAATGTTCCAATGAGCGCTCATTCGGTGAGGACATTTTTTGTCGCCGATTGTGTATCTAGTACTTTTTTGATCGATGGTCGCTTATAATGCGTAATACGTAATTATAAGTTTCATTTGATTTGAGCTTTATAATATGTCAAAAATTACTAGTTTTTTTTCTACTTGAGACTTTTATTTATATGATGTTTTCCAGACCGATTTCGGCCACGGCGGCCAATCTCATTGAGACTAGCCAACTGCGCAGGAGACATTATAGTGCATAAATGTTCGCGCAGACACAACGTGCACTCTCTATTCCTGTCACTCTCATTTTCCGGTGGGACGACACGAGACACGACCGGTGAGAGTGTCGGCGCAGGACCGACGGCTTCACTTTGCTCTCCGAGGCACGGGGGTGGAACACCGCCAACTTTTCAACGCCGGGCTGTTACTGAGGCTTACTATACAGAAAGACTCAATAACTAAACTTGGTCCGACCCGGGACTCGAACCCAGGGCCTCCGGGTGTGCAGCCGTACATGTTAGCCACTACACCACTGAGGCTGTTTTATTTATATAGAAATCATAGAAGTGGAAAATGGAATAGCAAGTATTAGCGACTCTCCTCCGAATCCATGAGGGCGGGATATTATTATTAAGTAATGCGATACAGATGTTACTCGACGCACCCTTAATGACCTTTAATTTTCGCAACACAAAACTACCCTACTGTCATATGCATCGAATATTTCATTTATTTTGTTACCATTGTTCCCTTATCCCTAAACTACGACAAATAATTTGATACATGAATACAGTTAATTACGGCATTTATTTATTGTATCCGTTTCACTGGTTTCACCCCGATTTTATTAGCCTCATCCCCTGCATGGGGGTGGGTTTATTCTACAGAGATCGTGCAAAAACATTTCGTCCACAAAGGTCCGATTGAAAAAGTTTGAATAACATTTATTCATATTTTTTTGCTCGCAAATTACATTGCCAATTGTAAATATGAGATGAAAAGGTGGATTAAGTTGAGCGTAAAAAGTACTGTGCTATGTCATGTTAAGGCGAAGTATGAAATTATATAATTCTATATTTTAAATAAAATTATCTTTTTGGATTTTTTCGCAGATTTATTTTGATATTTGGTTCCCGACCATGCGTTTCGAATGCTTTACAGCAATCATGGTCATGGGAGAGACTAAGTTTTTAAATATCTCAAAGGCATTACATATGTAGTTATAAATTCGCGAAAAAATCGAGGATTGTTTTTTTTAATGTCAAATATTCGCGTAAACCTAAGAAAGTATTACCTACATAATTTTACTTATTTATTAATATTATTATTATTAATATGTTGGGACATTAATACACAGCGCCATCTAGTTCCATGGAAAGCTACGAGGCTTGTGTTATGGATACCAGATAGTTGATACACTACATATATATAACTTTAAATACATACACATTATAAATAAAAACACCCATGACCACAAAGGAGTATAAACATTCGTGCTAATCACACAAATGAATGCCCCCAGCGGGACTCGAACCCGCGACCGCTGGCACAGCAAGTCGGGGCACTACCAACTAAGCTAAACGTGTCGTAATTTAAGTATGATCTTTTTATTCCTTTTGGTTTGATTTATGTATATTTAACTTTAAAGGCATATGTTTGTTTGTTATTATTTTGTGAGGCAATGAAGCAACAAATTGAACTTTTTTTATATAGAAATGGTGTGATATTTTTTGTATTAGGTTAAGACTTAGGTCTTAGCTATGATGTAATTATCATTATAATCTTAAAAGAAGGTTGTATCATATTTACCAACTATATGTATCTACGTGTTGGTATTATAATAAATGTTGTATTGTAATAATTGTATTCAGCCCTTAGGTCTCACTGCTGGGTACGGGTCTCTCTCTCTGTCTCTCTCGGGTCCCTATAATACGAGGGGGATAAGGCCATAGTCCACCACGCTGACCAAGTGCGGGGCGCACTTCACATGTCTTTCGAAAACTTGCTAGGTATGCAGGTTCTCAGATATGCAGGTTTCCTAACGATGTTTTAATTCGCTGTAAGACAAGTGGTAATAATGTTAGAAATGATTAGCATATGGAAATATCAGACATACGAGACTTGGGATTCGAACCCACTTCACTCGATTTGCCGAGCGAGCGCTTTATTACTGGGCTACTATATCCTTATAAATGTATTTATATAATAAAATCAAAAATGTCTATTTCTTTCTATCGGCAGTTTTTTTCAGGACTGAGGCATGATATAGGGCTAGTAGCTTTGTTATTTTTCTTAATCTAAGTTGTTGTAAAATATATATATCTATTAAATAAAAGATTGATATTTCATATCTACGATACAAGCGACCAAGCGTCAAGTTGCAATAATATATTATTATTTTAATATTATTTTACAGAAGATGAATATCGGATCAAATATCCACACGTAATACGGTAACGGTGCTATGAAAACAGAAAGAAGAGTCAAAAAAGTCATGGTCATGAGAAATATATACATACATAAATCAAACAATTGTTTAGTGGTTCCGAGTACGGATACAAATATACAAATATGGAGTTACTGGGTTCGATTTCCCCAGTCGGCCTAAAATATTTACTAGGTTTTTCTGTGACGAAAGTTGAGAAGTTGGCGGTGTTCCATCACCGTGTTTCGGAGAACATGTGAAGCTGTCGGACCTACGCCTTATCATTCACCAGTCGAGTTGAGTTTTCTTCTCACTGGAATATAAGAGCTAAAGAAATAGAGAGTGCATTTGTATTTACAGACACAGTGAACTATTTCTATAACATCTCCAGTACATTTGTCTGGTATCTGTGAGGTTGGCCGCTGTATACCGAAATCAGTTAAAATGGTGATTTACCATAAAAATATTATTTCACTTTGGGAAAACGTACTTTAGGTAACGTAATACTTTAAGCAAATAAACAGTAATTATGGTCACGAGAGAAACTAAGATTTTAGACGTCTGAAAGGATAATGTCTTTATTGTAAGATAGTAGTTGCAGCCAGCATCTTCCTCACAATATAAGACAATGATTTTTAAAAATACAAAAAAAATACGATAAAGTTAATTCTGTAAAGCATTCAAAATGTCGGGAACCAAAAATGTAAATAAATCCGCGAAAAAAACCCGAAAAGATTTTATGTAAAACTATCTTTAATTTCACATAGTAAAATAAACTCTATTATGTCGGTTTGTCATTAAAAATTATACTAGATTTGAGACACTGTCATTGAAAATTACATTTATTTTTATTAGATATGTGTTTTGAAGGAATTTACACAAACATAACATATGAATGACATTTGTGTGCAAAGCGTTAAATTCATGTTAGATTTAGATCGGCCTCCGTCTTATTAATAAATATAGTGGTTTTATATTCTGGAAAAAGTTATTCATCAACATTTCAAGCCCCAATTCTTTTCAACCGACTTCAAAAAGGAGGAGGTTCTCAATTCGACTGTATGTTTTTTTTTTATGTTTGTTACCTCAGAACTCCGTCATTTATTAACCGATTTGGACAATTTTTGTTTTGTTTGAAAGGGTATACTTCCAGATTGGTTCCATTTAAATTTCAAAAAAAAATACCACCCCTAACGGTGGAAAAACAACTAATGATGAATTTAACCTACTTCTAATTGTCATATTGACTTGAAACTTTGCAAGTATTTCTATTTCCGTTGATAGTACAGTGGTTCGGTGTTGTTGACCTGATCTGATGGCAAGGCCAGAAGGTGGATAGGTGGAACTCTTCAACGGCTAATAGTAGATACTTTGAGTTTGGGCTTATTTTGTTTGATTTGACAAGCCTAACACGTTAGAATTCTTACTTTGCTACTACTGTCTACACTAAAAAGGGAAAAATAAAAACTTTTTAACAAAAAAATAAAAACCGACTTCAACAAAAGCACTAAAAAGTAAAAAATAACTGATTGGTAGTTTTCATTTATTATACATACCTAATCAAATATTTTCGAAGTCGGTGTGCTTTGGCTAAGTAATTAAAGCCTACCTATTAAATACATACGTAATCAAATATTTTCGAAATCGGTGCCAGCAATACAGAGCAAAGCACACCGACTTCGAAAATATTTGATTAGGTATGTATAGTGAATGAAAACTACCAATCAGTTATTTTTTACTTTTTAGTGCTTTTGTTTGAAGTCGGTTTTTATTTTTTTGTTAAAAAGTTTTTTTTTTAGCTTTTTAAAACTATAATTACTCTACTCTACAAATAAAAAATGATAAAATAATGAACAACAAACCTCTTTTTTGATTCTAAACTACATCGCTATATTGGCCAATACGGCATTTCTCATATATTTTTTTCAAAAAACTTCATTTTCATTTATTTCGAAATCTATACGTGATGGATTTTTTACTTTCTAATTAAAACATGAAACTTTCAAAGATAACGGTCCAGCTATGGCCATGCCAGTTGCATTTTTCATTTTTTATTTATAGAGCAGTGTAATAAGTTAGATGAAGAGATTTTTTACTCACCCTCCACATTATGTGCTTCATAAAATGAGTTAGCTTTCAACGTCTTATACTAAAATTGGTTGTAACCATCGAATATTCGCATCGAATTTGCGTTAAAGGGGTCGTTTATCATGCTGACGTTAATTTTATTGAATAAATCAGTGGACGACAGACTATTACGATAGGCCCGGGTTCGAGTGCCGGGTGGGGCCTCGGAACATCGCTCACAGTGATGTATGGATGATGGATGATAGATGTATCTATACGCTTAAGTTATTGTATGAAGCTGTAGGTAATTGAACGAGATTTTGTTTCTCGGCTCCTTTGATTGAAATGCGTCGCTTTATCTTGCTTAACTTGCTAAGTTTAGTTTCATGGAAAATGTATACGATAATATTAGTTTATAAAATTATTTTAAATCCGTTTCAAGTTATTAAGATTGCTCAGAACTGTGAACTGTTGGTAAGAAGTTTGGTTGAGCAGATAAATACGATAAAAAAATAGCTATATTTTTTTTTATTTTCAACAAACACCGACTTCAAAATTATTTAAAAATAATATGCCATCCTCAAAAATAGATTTTTATTTGGAACAACCCTTGATGATCTCTTCATAAAAAAAAAGAAAAAAAAACTATTATGAAAATCGGTCCACTATTGGCAAAGACATGTAAAATATCCACAAACAAATATAAACGAATTAAGAAATACCTATCTGTTTTCTGAAGTACCTATAGTCGTAAAATGAAAGTATTGATGTCTATTGGTGACGATTGACAAGCTATTTGTTAACCCCCGACGCAAAAAGAGTAAGATCTGTATGTAGTATTTGTGTGTAGTATTTGTCTGTCTGTGGTCTCGTAGCGCCCAAACGGATGACCCGGTTTTAATTTAGTTTTTTTGTTTGTCTTGATCGAGAGTGTTCTGAGCTATAAATAAAAAAAATCGTTCTGCTGTTTGCAGGCTATCAGCTGTTTTCTAGACGGTAAAAGGATATGAACAACTTCTACAGTTCTAATCCATTCGAAACTTGGTATCCCGTTACTTCAGTGATATTGCAACGATATGGTAACCCAGGTCGGATGCTGCAGCGTCACCTGAAATCTGCAAGATATTCAACTATTTACTAAAATGTTGCAGAGATATCGTGTTTAGGCTCATTGAAAAGGCCTCAATGTATAGGTTATTGTGTTAGGGGTTTTTAAATTTCAAATTTAGAGTTTTATTTTATATTAAAAATTAAAAAAAAAAATCAGTAAATTTTACCCTTAAGAACTCTTACAAAAATAAAGCATTTGTTAAAACTAGATTTAATCCGAGCCTTAAGTCACTTTGACGCGATCACGCACAGGTCTTGCGGATTATCAAGTCCGAATGAATACGCTTATTAATTTCATAGAAATTACGCCTTTACGTTATATAATTATAGAGATGTTTTCCGCATACGTAATTGAACCTTGTACCTTATGCTTTGTTTAGAAGTATGTAAAGCTCTATTCTCACGTTTATTGAAAAATCTATCGTACCATATTCTAATAGGGTCTATTTTTAAATGTTTTGTTGTTGTGTAAATATCTTTCGTACGCGTGTCTACGCATAATATTATCGGTATACACTCTTATTGGTGATGATTTGTCAACTTTGGTAATTTCATTTGAAGTTAAACTTTATAATTATTTGTATAGAGCTTAAAATAAATGTGAGCTTCAAGCTTTACAATTTTTTAAATCTTTCACGCCGTGACTATGGAATGTGCAAGATTCAGGCCTTGTTAAGTTTTATTAGAATTTATAAAAAAAATATGGTGGAAACCATCTTGTAATATGATGGCCTGATACAAATAAAAGATGTAAAATCTCAGTGTAATTGTTATTATTTAAGCTTCATCCCATATCATTAATATTTTAATTGTTCCCTACACCAAAAGATTTAAAAAAACGTCTTTTTGAAATCGTTCTGAAAATTATTTGCATATAGTGTTTTAACGATACGTTTGGCTCAGTTTGTAGTGACTCTATTTTCTGTGCCAGCGGTCGCAGGTTACAATCCCGCTGGGGGCATTCATTTGTGCGATGAGCACGATGTTCGCTCCAGTCATGGGTGTTTATATTTAATAGATATGTATTTTTATTATTTAGTATGTATTTAAAGTATATGTGTAGTGTATCAACTATCTGGTATCCATCACACAAACCTCGTAGCTTACTATGAAACTAGATGGTGCTGTGTGTTAATGTCCCAACATATTTGAATAGTTCGAATGCCGGATTTGAACCCGCGTCACTGGCATACACTACCTACCTACTAATTATATACGCACCTACCTTATCTATTAATTAAAAATCTTTTAAAACACTACAGAAATTTGTAAAATAAATTTATTCCACCGCAGGCTCTGAAACTCCAAATCACCGAACTTTGTAAATTGGGATTTGTGCAAAAATTGACTTTTAAACAATATGGAAAATATGAAAGGACCTTCAGTGAATGCTAATAAGGAAGCTATCAATAGCCTTCAAAACCAACAGACTGAAAGAGGGGTAACGGCTTTATGTTATTTCGTTGAACGTAATGAATCAAAAGTGACTTTTCATTCATTCAATAAATTAAGATTTATGAATACTGGTATTGCGTGTTTTCTAAGAAATGTTAAGTTTTAGGCTGCCTCTAGTTCGCAACGATTATTTTGTATACATATTTTAAAGTAAAGCTTGTTTTATCTTACAAATCTTTCGATTATCTTTCGATTATTATAAATGTGAAAGTTTAGATGGATGTTTGGATGTTTGTTACTCAATTGAAAAAAATTGGCACAGAGATTATAGTCTGGAATAGCACATAGACTACTTTTTATTGTGGAAAAATGTATGGTTCCCGTGGGATAGATTTGTCTTTGTGTTTCTAGAGGCGAACCCGAGTGAAGCAAGGGTAAGTTGCTAGTTTGTTAGTTTTTTAGTTCCTTGCACTTTACCCGCATTCTTTTTTTTATTCAGTCTATGACCATTATAATGATTTCTGCTTTAGAAATGGGAGCATGTGGGTCTACTTGACCAATCTAAATGAAGTACTTTAGAATACAATCAAATAGGTATAAGAGGAATCACGATAAATAACAAGTCGTAAATGTAATTAAGTTGCAAAAAATGTTCGTTCCACAGTTTTAATCCTTTAAAAATTCAATTATGCTTGAATTCAAAGATAGATTATTATATTTAAATGACTTTATGCCTCTTTATACTTAATATTATAATTGTGTTTGTTTGTATGTATGTTTGTTGGTTAGTCCTTCATTTACGTCGAAACAAAGTACCAGATTGGCGTGATTTTTTGTGTGGAGATAGTTGGGGGGGCTGCAGATTGACATTGGCTACTTTTTATCGCGGTAGATTAGGTATTTAATTCCCACGGCAAAACACGTTATAATACAACTCATAACAACTCATCATACCTATGATATATATATATATATATATATATATATATAGTCTATCTATTACGTTAAAACGTACCTAGGGACGAACCCGAGCGAAGTGAGGGTGAGCCGCTAGTGAATGATAATTGCTTCGTTATTTTCCTCCGCATCTGTTCTAACCATTTTATTCGGAGCGATTAAATTTATATTCAAGAGATGGACAATAAAGTCTTCAAGCTGTTTCCTGGCGCGCCTTCAGCTAATTTAGTTTTGCGCCTGCGTTGCGCTCCGGGTAACTGTATTTCTCTCTGTAAAAGACAATTTGACATTTAAATCCTTTATAATATTCTCTGTTTCTTAGAATTGTAATTTTGTATAATATGTTTTTCTTCGATGCTCCGATTCAGTGGTACTGGTCGTAGGTTTGAATACTATATAAAGTAAATATTATAACTTTCAAAATATCAATCTATGATAAGGAAGGAAGGACATCAAAATAAATCGTTTGTCTTTGTCTTTTCTTATTATATCCATATAATGTTTAAAACATTTTTATTAGCTACGTACGTTTTAACGGTTACTATAGTATTCTCTGAGATGAGATATCAATTTTCTTCTTTAGGTACAAAACTCATACGGACAATAAAAAACACAAAAAAAAACAATTATCCAATTTGGTGCAGTCAATCGGAAGTTATGCGCGTACATACATTTCGGTGATTCTTTTTATTTATATAGATAAATGTATAGATTAAAGCTACAACATTCTAAAGTTGGAAGGTATTTTTACTCCATTTTTAATTATCTTATCGATTTACGACATTGTAAGTACCTATATGAAATTCAGATAACAATATAGTAATTTGGTACCATCGAGCTGATCTCATGATGGAACCAGTATAGTTATAGCTACTCCTACCTTTGAGTTTCTCATAAATTATGTAATACTAGCATTGTCCGCGGCTCCGCCCGCGTTCAGATGACCAAAAACCAAATTCTTAGGTTTTACATATTAGTATACTCTTACAATGCAGTTTTCGTATTTTTTCTCAGAAATGAGACATTTTCCCGCGGTAAAAGTATCCTATATAATATATATTGACCCGGATAACCAGCTATCACAATACCAAATTTCATTAAAATCCCTCCAGTGGTTTTTCTGTGATGCGGTAACAGACAGACAGATAGACAGACAGACAGACAAAAATTCTAAAAACTATAGATTCGGCCTCTGTATCGGTAATAATGTCTATTTCAATAAGATTTTGCAAAAAATATTTAATGTACAGATTCGTCTTAGTTACAAATTTATTATATGTATAGATACATAGTTTTTTAAGCTATAATTATAATTTACAAATGCCATTACTTTAAAAGTAAATAGGTTTTCATTGATGAATTCTGATATTAATATATTCATTAGTTATGTTATAGATATAGGTATATGAAATAGCTTATGTAAAATCGTTTCATGGTTTATTTTTACCAATAATATTTTGCGTTGCCATAATAGTTTAAGACTGTTAAGAAGTTTGTAAGCTTGGCTTGGAATTGTCACAGTACGGATCCGATGAAGCATGAATCCGGTATTCGATTGTTTCTACACTTTGTTCCGTCACGTCGTGATGGAATCAAATCTTTATTGCCGTGGCATTGGATTTTTTCAATCAGTAGTATAAAAAAAAATTACGCTACTTAAAATATGTAGATAATTATGGCATTGCCAATTCAAAATCTTTTTTTACGAATTGTTCGTACTAAAAAAATTTAAAAATAAAGATTAGCTAATTTTTATCTTTTTATATTGTATAAAGAACTAATACATAATACCTCGTCTTACTACGCCTTACTTACGCCTCTACTTGTGACAAGAGAACTTGGTCGTTTTTAGCCCGAAAGAATCGGTATTACCACGGTAATATTACATATTACATTACCGTGGTATTACCATTCAGCAGGGGAATGTGGCTATCAATCTTGCCAAAATGCCGCGACATGACTTGTACACTGTACAGTACCTAAAAGCTAAGCGTACATTTCTTTTATATACTGTTATTAAAGATTTTGTAAGTAAAACTTTTTTATTTAATTACTTCTAGAACAAAATACTACCACAACTATTTAACATTATATCCCCAGTCCACCGTTGGGTGTAATGTGGCGCCATCTATCTTCTACAGATTACACATTACCGCATGGTGGATGACAATACTTTTAAAATATAAATATTTAAAATATAACAAACTCATATCTGTATTAATATTATAAAATTGTAAATAATAAAATATAAATAATCAACATCAAATTAATATTATTAAATATAAAATTATGACTAAAAAAATATGAAGAATCGATATGATCTATAAATAATGAATAATAATCAATTGAGATACTTTAATTAAAAGAATCAATTGAGTAACTATAAGTAACAATATATAATAAAAAGTATATTTGTCATTTCAATGTACTTCCGTTTATTTATTATTTATTAAACATGAAATAATACTATGTTACTGCGATGAAATACAAAATTTATAATAAAAATAAAAATTAATTTATATTTTTATAATTCCATACTAAAGTATTAGAATAAAAGCGATCTAAACTTAGGATTTTAATTTTCCGTTTACAAAATAAACAACGAAACATTTTAAATAAAACTATTTGACGGTGTTTCCGAAGTTATTTTTCTAGTATTTTTTTGCCTAACTGTTACTTTATGTGTTTTCCAATTCAGAGTGTATCTGTGTACTAAACGTTCAAATTTGTCCATCATTTCGGCGTTACGGAGTAATAAACATACACACATATAAACTTTCACATCAATAATAGTTTACAGGAGTGTAATAAAAACATAATGAAAGATAAAAATATAATTTACGCTCTTTTAGACTGATCGTTTCAAGCGCAGATGTCGTTCAAAGATCTATCACTTTACGGGAAACGGGTGAAGGAATGCAGAATTTTTTTACTGCATGCGATTCCAATTCATTTAAACTTTATAGTAGCTGTTTCCTCTCTAACTGTATACAGAGGGGTACTTATTCTTAGGTCGTGCGTGAAAGTTAAATGGTTTTTACATGTACGAAATATCCTATAATTGACGTTTTTCGTTAAAAAAATCTTGCGAACGAATAATAAATCCATTCGTCAGATTTTTTTAACCCAGTAAGATTTCATTTTCTATAATGAATGTCCAATAACAAAGCTAATATGTTGTTTAAGCTACTTTAAGACTTTGAAAGAGAATATAGAACTTTTCGGATTGAAGTAAAGCATTTGGAACGACAGGAACCAAAAATTAAAATAAATCCGCGAAAAAATCCAAATTTTTATTTTTTTATTTTAATATACTTAACTATAACTTTATAACTAATTAAACCGAAGTAAATAAATAATAAATATATAGGGACATTAACACGCAACACCATCTAGTTCCATGGTAAGCTATGAGGTTTGTGTTATGGATACCAGATAATTAATTAATACTCTACTCATATATAACTTTAAATACATACATATTATAAAGTATGTATGAAAGTAGAAAGTGAAAATGACTGAAGTACAAACTATCATGCTCATCACACAAATGAGTCCCCAGCGGGACTCGAACCCGCGACCGCTTGCACAGCAAGTAGGCTCACTACAAACTGAGCCAAACGTGTCGTCTACTATTTTTAAACTGTAGGTCTCGCAATATTTATAGAACAAGAACCATTAATTTAGGTTTCTTTGTACAAGCGTATATTGCAAATATTATTATTTGATTATAATTTCATAGTATTAATAGTGTGTTATAAAATATCATGTTTACAACTTTATGGGTAGATATAAGCCAGTAACATCGTTTATGAGAGAGGCAATTATGTGACACACCGCCGTTTCAGATAGCAAATTTTATTCCTTTTCCAACGTCCTACTGACTTAATAATTAAATCTATACTAATATTATAAATGTGAAAGTTTAGATGTTAGGATGTTTGTATTTTTGGATGGGTGTTTGTTACTCAATCACGCCAGAACGGCTTAACGGATCTGGATGAAATTTGGCACAGAGATAGATAGAAAGTAAAAGTAATAAAAGTCTAGAATAGCATATAGGCTTTATCCCGGAAAAATGAACGGTTCCCGTGGGATAGATTTGTTTTTGTTGAGCTGATAGTACTTTATAGATAAAAGGTAGTGCTATTATTTCGATTGTGTAAAATGCTCCTGACGTAGTTAGTGACACGGTATATCTTTCTAATACCTATTATAAACGAAAAAATTTTGAGGATTTTTGAGCATGGATATATGTTTGTCGTTTTTTCCTGCAAAAACTACTGAGCAGATTTCGATGAAACTTAACAGTAATATAGCTTACACATCAGAGTAAAATATAGGCTATTATTTATAATGATATAGTACAGCTGGCGTGCGGAGCCGCGGGACATTAGCCATGTGCTCAATAATTAACTAGAAAACGTTGGCCTTTTAACAATATTGAGTTCTACTATCATCATAATTAATGTCAAAATTCAAGCTAAGAAGCTACTACGTAAGTACTCAAGCTAGTTACTACTCACTTCTTGAACACATTTTTCATTTATACGAGTATATTCTTAAGCGATTTTTACTAAAAAAGTAATTTCTAAACTAAAACATATAAAAATCACTTGAAAGTTATTTTGTATTAGGTACTTCTTTTTCCCTTGAGGCTAACTTACAGATTAAAAAAACAATTGCCAAAATCGGCGAAAATTTTGTAATAAAAAAACAATCTTAAATTGATTGACTTTTTTTATTAAAGCTGGCCAAAAACCTCCTATCTTACTCGGTCTCCAGCAAAATTCCATCAAAACTAATTCAGCCATTTTGTTGAAAACCAAACAGTCGTATTTGTAATTTAAGTATAAATTACTATATTTGCTTTTCATCGTCCATGGGTATACCAAACTTGATATAACTGTCTTCATCTAGTTATTGGTTAATAAAATACTTTGTCACGTTATATTCTTCATAAATTTGTTTTTACAACTTGTTCGACACTCGGTAATGGTGTGATGCCGGCGAGGAAATTAGCTGTCAGTATTGCAATTGATTTTGGATGTAAATGCTTCTTATTACGCACGAGCGCAAAGTTTCCTTATATACTGAAAAGATATCGACCTATTCATTTATGTATTTTAGATTTATTCATCAGTGATGATTTGGCAGTGGTAGCCCAGTGGCAACGCGCTCGGTTGAGAAACCGAGTGAAGTGGGGTCAAATCCCAGGTCTCGCACCTTTGATATTTCCATGTGCAAATCATTCTCATTTCAACATGATTATCACTTGTCTTAAGGTGAAGAAAAACATCGTGAGCAAACCTGCATGTCTGAGAAAACCTAGCAAGTTTTCGAAAGACATGTGAAGTTTACCAACCCGCACTTTGCCAGCGTGGTGGACTATGGCCTGATCCCCCTCGTATTGAAGAGTGCCCGTGCCCAGCAGTGGGACGTTAAAAAGGGCTGAATACATCAGTGATGATTATGATATTGTATTTATTTTAACTCGTACAATGCTGTCAAGCATTCGGTATATAGGGGACCAAAGATAAAAATATATCCGCTAAAAATCCGAAGATATTTTGATTTAAAATTGTCAAATAGTCGCATAAATCTTATCACTCACGTGATTCATCTAGAATTTTTTTTAGTGTTAGTACTGTACCTAAATACTCGTATTATTGTTAGTACAAATGTGTAATTTGGATAATATAATAATTTGGCACCATCCAGTGAAATTAATTAAGGAGCTAAGACGTGGAAAGAAAAATTTCATAATGGCTACATGTAAAACCTTTATGGGCTCATGTGATGAATGCTTTTATTTTATCAAGAACATTGTACATTGCAAGAAGCTTACAAGCGTTTTTTATTATTTTTAAAAGCTACATATAATATAATATTATTTTAATAATATAATTAATTTTTAAGAGCTATAGAATTTAATAGTCTCCATAAAGTAAGAGCATAAACCTATATTTAATTATATTGAATTTACAGAATAAACACATAATTAACATTTTATTTACAAGTCATGTCCACGTCATGACATCATACAGTTTAGTTTATACTATTCAGTAGTACAGATAAAATATTTATTATTTACTTAATCAGTGTTGTAAAATTTACTTGTTTCAATGACTTATTTATTTGCCGACGGCTTTGCTTTAAAGGTACGTATCATGATATTAGATCATATGATATTAAATTATATAATACTAATTGTAGTTGCATTGAAGAAGGTTATCCTTCCTCTTCCCCCGATGTGTGTTCACCTTGTCGTGGCTCATTAGCATTTGGCAATGCAGCCGGAAGTAAAGCCAAGAGATACATTGGGAGGTGACCCACTTCGGTGGGCGGTGTACCAAACGGGTTGCTTCTGGTACTTCTCTGACATCACCTGGACTGAGAAAGCAACTCTTTGGCTCATTGGGGCGTCGTGGTTGGTCCCATTAAGACGGGGGAAGTTTTGTTGAGTTTTAGTTGGTAGTACTGGCTTTTCTAGTCTGTGAGTCCCTCATAACCACCTGTATGTATGCAGGTGGTACGTTTAAATGCATTTTCTTACATGAGAAAAAAAGGTTATACTTCCTCATTAAATACGCTATAAAATGCAAAAAAAAACTCTATTTCTCACTCAAAGAAAGTTAAGAAAAGTTGATTGGAAGAGATCTTTTCTAGAGATACTCGTAAGTCCTCCTTTACTTAAATTAATCTCAATATTGTTTAATACATAAAAAAAAGAATATTAATATAAAGCAAATATTATATTTAAATAGGGATGGTAGTTTCTGAGAATAGCGCGAACAAACGAACTCTTCTGCATTATCATATTAGTATAGTTAGAGCGACGTTAAGTACTTTGGTACTTGGTAAAGGGAACGGATCCCGTGGGATGGGGAATAAAAGTTAGTTTTATTGGTTTATTAGCTCACGGTCTGTAAAGAAGGTCGCAAAGCGCGGTTTCTAGAATAAATTTATATGTTTTATATAGTTATAATTTTTTTTTCTCTATATTATCGACGTCAAAAGTTGATAATGACTAGTAAAAATATACAAATATTGAAAAGACACTTGGTTTCTTATAATTTAAAAATTATAATAATTGAAAATACATATAATATCTAATAAACACAAACTTTTAATTTTGTTTTGTATTAGTATAATAAAGTATTTTTTTTGGGATTTAATCACCATTTTCTTTAATTTTTTGTTCAGTTAACATGGTCACGTGTCACTGTTTGCTCTAAAGCATTCAAAATTTCAAATTCGGTAAAGAAAAAGCCAAATTAATGTGCAAACAAATCCGAAAACGTAGTTTAATTTAAAATATCAAATATACGCGTAAATTGAAGAATAATTATAATTTATGAGAAATATTTATTATTTGGAAAATTATAATTAAATAAAATAAGATTTAAGAGAATTATCATGAATGCTAGATTTTTTCAATTTTGATTACAGTTTCTCTCATTTTCCTTTAAATACAAACAAATTCACAGGCTTCGCTAGTATTATACGAGTATCTATAGCTATCATAAAACTTTATCTCTCAACTTAGTATCTTAGCAATTTTATTAAAGCAATCTCGATAAGTTTGTGCGCCGTCGCCACTCTATCTGATATATAACGATACGACTCTGGCGTAACATTCAATTTACATTACGATTAAAATGCGTGATTTAAGTAAATTAGTATATTCACATAAATACAAAATTAAATGCCGGCATTTACAAATTGTCTATAATTATCTATACTGATAAGGTTAATAAATTAAAATAATTATATGTCAAAGGTAAATAGTATATACATAATTGATGGCGCTGTGGGTTTTGGTAGAGAAATCGCGAATTTGGCGCTAATAGGATTTTTTCTGTGCTTTTTTAGTTATTGCTTGACACATCTATACATATAATAAAACTGTAACTAAACTCAATCTGTATATCAAATATTTTTTGGAAAATCTTATTGAAAAATACATTATTATCGAGACAGAGGCCGAGTCTATAGTTTTTAGAATTTTTGCATGTATGTCTGTTTGTCTTGGAACGTATCACGAGAAAACCACTGGACAAATTTTGATAAAACTTGGTATGATGATAGCTGGTTATCTGGGTCAACCTATAGGATACTTTTTACTGCGGGAAAATATCTACTCTTTGAGAAATCTATACTAAACATCAAAACGTAATTCTAGGGAAAAACCCAAGCGCAGCGAGGGTGAGTCGCTAGTATTTTATGTAAAAAAATGTATTAAATCCCATGATACCATCCATATTAGACGATTTCTATACTTCATACCTTTACTACGCACTGCAGTTATATGAAAGATTGGCAAACTAAAATATAATTTTATATTAGATTTTAGAATAATTAAATCCTTTTTTAGTATTTTTTTGAATGGAAAAATTAGTTTACAAATTACATATGTAGGCTTTATAAGTATGCAGCATTTGCTTTCAATATATGCTTGTTTGTATGTTCGTATATATGTATGTTTATATCAATATAAGATTTCATATAGTACGTATATACAATGTTGGGTTAATCTCGAATGTAGCTTCCTGATTTCGTTAGCATATTCTATTAACTAGACCGGTTTCAAAGATACCTTAAAGTTTTAGTGCTTTAATAAAAATTTAATGGCTAGTTAAATTACTAGGACAAAATGAAAATTATATTTGTTATAAAATTTTATTTATTTTTGACTGAATTTACGCGTTAAATTCCCGATTTTAAAACGTTTTTGATCGTTTTTGTTTTAATGGATCGGTTAGACTTTAAAGCTTCCATACATCGAAAAGAAAGTTTCCAAACAGTACTTACAATAATAAAATATTAAATTATTTTAAAAATCAGTGTACGTATTTAATGAAAAAAAAATACGTGTGTGCGTATTTATGTAAGCACGTAAGAAGTTATACTCCTTTGGTGAACAGAACAAAAATCGCTAAAGATTTCATCCCGTATGTCACAACTCTCTGTTTATAAAAGGAATGATAAATTAATAAAAATAAATATTTTTTTTATCTTTACTGATATAAAACACATGTTATAGATTTATGGATATTTGTGACACTATTTTGAATATAGTTATGAGTTGTCACGGGAACTGGAGAGACAGTTATCAGTTAACTTCATCATGTCGCTTTCAGCTAACTTCATAATGTCGCTGTTTGGCTGTCGATGTGCGCGCACATCGGAAAAATTTTACTCTCATATTTTTTCCAAACGTGCCAAAAGAATTATAACTTAAAAAAAATATTTTTTCAATTTTTTTTAAGTTTTTTACTTTTTTAAATTATCGATAACAGATATAGCCGAGGGCCAATCTTTCACGTATACGGTATAACTTGATTAGTGCTTTAATCTTTAGCGAATCATATTTTGAAATCTAGTCGACTTATTTTGAACGGATATTACTTATTACATGTTATTGATTAATAAACTATGAATACGCTTAGCAATTATTTATATCAAATATAAATATTCATTTTAAATATTATATGAATGTCTATTGCATTTTCAAACTAACTACCGCTCCTGACTTTGCTTGTTTGAAATATTTCTAATTTTTGCCAGTACAAAATTTGCAATTCGTTACCAACGTATGTAATTCAAATCGAGTTTTATATTTTATATAGCGATATATGTATATCTGTAAATAATTTTCAAAGAGGAGGAAATTCATTAAGAGTGGAATTCATATGTTGTGTGTTATACACTAATATAACTAACATTTATCTTTATTTATCACTATATTACATGCCATTTGTAACTACTTGGCCACAAAATATTTTTTTGTATATAAAAAAAGCGTAAAAAAGGAATAATAATAATTAAATATATTGAAAATGTCATTTATAATATGTATTAGTGAAAACAGGAAAAACTTTGTTTTTTTTTGAAAATCTGTGTTTTATATTTTAGCAGTGACTTACTTGCATCTAGATATCTAATTGTAGCCTAGGTTTACTCCAGGTCATAATCTACGTTTTTACTAAACTTTATCCAAATTCATACAGCCCTTTTAGCGTGAAGGATCAACAAACATACATACACAAACTTTCGAATTTATATGAATGAAGTCCAATTATGAATATTTTTGCATAATTAACGTTTACATTAATCGATATTTTATCGAACGATATCGACTCATTTGTAGATATTTCTAAATGTCGTGTACAAATATGTCGTTAAGAATTGGACTCTATATTTAATAACCTAGCTTTCTATGGTATTGAAGGTTATGTTTTATTTTAGAGATAATTTCAATATACAATTATTTTCTTTTAATTAAATATTATAGGAATATAAATATCTTTTTTTTTAGCCAGTTTTTAGTTTGAGACTAAGAAACATACAGACAGTGTCATAGAACTAAACATGAAACAATATGAAAGTTTTTAATATATAATGTTTAAAACATTACACAAATATTAAGAATACTCATACTTTGATAAATAAATGTTAATAAATAAAAATAGTGAACGGATTTTATGATAATAAAAAACCTACCGTGATATTAGTGTTTTTTCTTTCACAATTTTTTCCTATCTCTCTTTCACACAGACACACACACACACATATATATATATATATATATATATATATATATATATATATATATATATATATATATATATATATATACAAAAAGACAAAAACTCCAACAAATATTATTTTGAGGTCTACATTGTAGGTACACAATACGTAACAATCATTGTATTTAAAAAAATATTTCATGTATAGATTTCGCTTAGTTATTCCTTTATTCCATGTATAGATAGACGTATGCAATGCCAAAAATTTAAACTTTTTTATACGAAGCACGAAGTAAATTACAAATTAAACACTTAAAATACAAATAACTTAGCAACATATACAGTATTTAGCGAATTTTATCAGTGTTAAAACATTTTCCAGTGATAAACCTGGTCTTATATAGAGCTTTACATGACAAATCGGGCAATGTACAGACTCCGCCAGACTCTAACAAGTACGCCCGCAAGAAAACATGACAACGGTCCATATTAGGTTTTAAATGCACTTTAGCATTTATTTCTAGGCTTTAGATTAGAGTTACTAATTTTATCTAAATATAATTTTATTGA
Organism: Brenthis ino; assembly: GCA_921882275.1. NCBI lineage: Eukaryota > Metazoa > Arthropoda > Insecta > Lepidoptera > Nymphalidae > Brenthis > Brenthis ino. The sequence continues at coordinate 21,125,557 of OV170228.1, read as the reverse complement.
TATAATTGTGCAGAAACGACCTGCTTATCATGGCTGTGCCGAAAATTGCAGGTTTAATCCTGATAGAGGTATTTAGTCTTATCTTAATAGAAATCGGTCAAGTGCGAGTCAAATTCGCACACGAAGGGTTCCGTACCATCGTGCATGTACTCTATATTAACTTTGATGACCGATTTCGAACGTTAAAAAAATCTTGTATTTTTTTTTTAATATGCAAAACTCTCCACCAGTTTCGGCGTAAAGGAGTAATAGACACACACACCGACATACAAACTTACGCATTTACAAACGTAGTCCGATACTAAATCAATAGTTGTACTATAGATAACATTTCCAATGCCGTAGATCTTAATGTTTTTTCTGACGCGAGACCAAAATACGTTACGGCAGTCATGTTTTATTAATAGTGGGAAGAGGTGATCAGTATTATATGTCAGCGGGCTCGTATTTTGACGGCTCTCATAGAGCTATATATGTTTTGTGGAAGAAAAAATATATTTAAAGTTGATATATTCATTTGTTTTTATTATAAGTAAGGCTTGTTGCTAGTGGCTTTTCGTAGTGGTGAGTCATTAAAAGGTATCCTAGCATATAAAATCTACACATATAATAAAATAGTACGAAAGCGAAATCTGTACATGAAATATTTAAAAAAAAGTCTGTTACATGTAATGTACATACAAAATATAGATCCCAAAACAATAGTTGTAATTTTTTTGTCTATATCTCTATGTACGTCTATTTGTCTGTATATCTACATGAATTTCAGGCTGAAGAAATTGAACGGGTTTTAACTAACTTTGTGTAGTGGCCAGAAACTAGTTGTATCACTAAAGAAGGGTGTAACTGTAAGCAAGGGCTAGTAGATAAATTTAATACTGTGTTCGAGTACAAACAAGCCGGATACTTTGAAGTGCTTACACTCTAGTACTTCTCTTCGTAACTCACTCTCCATGAGCAGTCAAGTTACAAGTTGCCTAAATTTTCCTTTGACATTTAATTTGTGCTACGTGTATTTTAAATATAAGTGGAATGTTACACTAATATATTTATCTTGTTGGGAGCTTATCCAAAAAAAGATTAAAAACAAATTAAAAAGTCACTGGAATTGCTTTATTAGATACATAAATATGAGTTTTTTTATTTACCTGCCTTGTTGGTCTAGTAACTGGTATGTACAAAGGTCCTGGGTTCAAGTCTCTGATAGGGCCACGTATAAATTCTTAGTAGCAGGAGTCAGGAAGTTGGCGGTGTTCCACTCCGTTCTTCGGAGATCATGTAAAATCGTCTGTCCTGCGTCTTATCTCTCACCGATTGTGTTGAATTCGTCTCACCATATTTTTAGAATTGTGCAACTGAAATTAACACTCAGGACATTATATTATACCTTCTAAGAATATTATCCTTATTCATTTATGTATGTTTATCATAATTTTGTTTTAAATTAATACTTTCTTAGATTTACGCGAATATTTGACATTTTATTTAAAATACGGATTTTTGCGCGGAATTATTATGATATTTGGTTCCCAATGTTTCGAATGCTTTACAAAATCATATCACTGGAGAGACTCAGGTTTTAAAATGTTAAAATGATGTGACACAAAGTATACAATTTCGTAACACGAACAACGCTTAATATCTCTATTTATAACAAAAAACATAAAAATCAACAAGTGAAGATATCACTACATGCGCATATATATTTAATAAAAGTGGTATTGTAACCACATTCTTTTTGCAGGCATCATGTCACAAAGTACAGTTTGACAGGTAATTCGTTCTGCCACTTAAAGTTGTTTAAAATTAATTTTATTTCATTATATTTTTTGTTTTCTGCTATAAAAGCAAGTTAAAGATTATTTGTATCCATAATTTGTGGAATGGATATTGTTTAATTCGTTATATGCCTGGCTCCGTTCGTTGTTTTATTTATAAGTAAGTAATATCTCAGCTAAGATATCAGCTAGCTTATATAGCCTAACTTTCCTCAAAAAAGACCAGAAAATGCGAGATTTAAAATAAAACTATCTTAACGGATTTTTTCGCGGATTTGTTTTGGTTTTTGGTTCCCGACGTTTGTTCCGAAACCCGAATCATTTCATGATTTTGAGGATATGTGTCTGTAACAACTATATAATGACCTTTGAAACGTCTACAACCTCAGTCTCTCCCGTGACCATGATTGCTGTTAAGCATTCGAAACGTCGGGAACAAAAAAATCAAAATAAATCCGTTATAAAATTCGAAACGATAATTTTATTTAAAATGCCAAATATTCGCTTAAATCTAAAGTATTATGAACATTTAACTGATAGTTTCGGAATTTATGGTGGACAAACAAGCACAAAAATATCTTCGGGTTAATAACATAAAAATAGCGATCTTTTTAAAGCTTAGGCCTATAAGAGAATATTTAAATTTCCCCCAAAAGCTTTGCTGAAATAAACAGTTACCTTAGTCGATTCGCTCTGTTACTGAATATAGACAGACAGACAAACTAACTTTAACGTATTCGTAATATTAGCGGTAGGTAATATACGATAATAACTTTCACGAGTGATCTTCATCTGCGGTAAACTGTGCTTTAATGTTAGCGTAAATGTCACAGAATGGGCTTTTAAGAACAACTTTTCTTATAAACCAGTTTCATATTTTTTCAAGTTAAGCAATTTCACCGCACTCACTTTTTATTTAGCTACATTTAAATATTATATTTTATTGATATTTGCGGAGTGTGAGTCTTAAGGTTAGGTTTCATATACAGGAATCAAAACCATAAAAATTAGTGATGCTAACTCTAATTAGGGCTTTTTTAGTTGACTTAATTAAGATAATATGTGATTTTTACATTTTAGCGAGTGTAAAATTAACTTTGATTTACATAGTATTATCGTTAAAATGAGTAGGTATATATAGTATATTCGTGTATGTAATTTTGATTTAGTTTTAAACTCACAGATTACTTAAGTAAAACAATATAAAGTTAGTTTTTGATAGCACGGAACCCTCAGGTCGAGTGTCAGACTCGCACTTGTCTGTGTGTGTTGCCCAATATCTTATTTCCATGATTCCGTGTTTGATAAATTGATTATACCTCTCTAGGTATACTAATATTATGAAGTGGTAAAGTTTATGAGTTTGTGACGTTGTAATGGGGAAATCTCTGGATCTACTGAACCGATTTAGATGAAATTTTGTAAGAAGATAGTTTGAGACCCTGACATTTTATCCCGAAAGCCATCCTTTAGGGGGCGAAAATAGGGATGCAATTTGTATGGGGAATCAAGCTAGGGACGAACCCGAGCGAAGCGAGGGTGAGTCTCTGGTATAAAATACAAGAAAACTCAAAAAACAAAAATTGAAGTAGTTGTGCCTTTTAGTAGATTCATATCAAACGTATGTTATTTATTTATTCTGCCTGAATCATATGAATGAAAATATAAATACCTAAGTAGTTTAGCCTTATAGCATAGAAATCAATAAATAAAGTAAATAAAAAGTCATTCTCACAATTATAAAAATAATAAATTATTTATGGATAACACTTACAAATACCAATACCTTCTGATATAATAAATAATAGATATTGTATAAAAATGCCACAATTTAACGATTTATTTAATTCACTCGAGTGCATTTTTAACCATGAACAAGCTACAACACGTAGGCGATACACTTTTATTTAACTTGTAATGTTTGTTTGTATATTTGTTTGGGTCAAATTTTGCAACTGAGTTTTAAGCTTTAAAGCAGTTATCTTCAACCGATTGAGTTAAAATTTTGCATACAAGTTTAGTTTAGATGACAATGGGTGGTTAGATGAGTGACGTCATTTTAAATCCAACATGGCGGACACCCAACGAAGACGAAATATGTTTTTTTTTATGCATTCCCATGATATGGATATCAAATGAAAGCGTTTGCTGAGAAGAATACGAATAAATACCTAAAAAATAAAAAATAAAGATTTCACCAAACTCATTTATTACACAATTTATATGACATAAAAGCTTGTTCTTAAAAATGATATTTTTTTCAAATATTAATTTATTATTTATATTTCATACAATTTTTTCAAAGCAAACTCTATAAGCTTACTATTTGTAATTTGAGTAGTTTTTAGAAAAACAAAATGGAATGAATGTTAACATTAATGTAGATTGTTATAATGATAATTTGTATAAAAATAGAATATGAAAATTTAGGCTATTAGAATATATATTTTATAATAGGGAAATGTTACAAGTGGGAATCGAATTTGAGACTTTTGACATAGAAGTAGAAGCCATAGGCTTATGACAGTATCAGATCGTCAAAGTAAAAAGAAACTTGCGCAGGCAAACTACCTTTGCAATAGCTATGTTTTGTAAACGCGTCAGCCGCCCACGAGGCGATCTTATCGCTCTAAGCAACGGCTGACAATATACTTTGTGGGAAATAATGGGAATTGCAATAAATCTCACGCTTCTACGCAGAGATGGTTCGTCCCTTTTGTTATTCACACCATTAAAAAGGTGTAAAATGTATGTTTGTTGATAATCTAAGGAGTAACAGAATCGTTTTTTTTAATCTTTTATTAAAAGAAAGTGATTCTCATATAATCTGTGGTATTAAATTATATCGATCTACAACGCGAGTCTTGTAGCTAATTTTAGTTATATCTTATAAGTTCTCATATGGAAGCAAATAAAAATAATACTATCAATTTTACTTATTGTGGTATATTATTTTAATATGTTTACTATTCAAGCACAGTGATTAAAAAACAAGTAAATATTTTATTTTTATTTTCAGGTATGATCCAGTTATTAATTCAAAATTACATAAGGTACATATACTCTTAATAGCTGTAAGCACTACCTTTGTTCGATTTAATCATGCAAAAATTGCTTTACATCGGAGTGCAAATGTGACGTCCGTCGTAACAAAATTTACAATTTATAAAAACTTTTTAACAAAAATAAAAAACCGGCTTCCAGGCACTAAAATGTAAAAAATAACTAAACAGAGGTTTTCATTTAGAATAGATACCTAATCAGATATTTTCGAAGTCCCTTTGAAACTAATAAAAAAATTTCCAAATCGGTTCAGGCGTCTTCGAGCAATAGTACATATATAAAAAAAGATTCCGACGAATTGACAACCTCCTCCTTTTTGGAATTCGAAGTCGGTTAAAAACTAATCTAACCTTGAATTTTAAATGCAAAGCCACCAATTAAATACAAAATACAAATATTTAAATAATACAAGCTCGAAACTAACAAATCAGTATCCAAGTAAGGCGATAAAGCCATCTTTACGGCTTATTATAAACTAATGTTCCACACTTAAACCCGACGTAACGTCGACCCTCTGGATGAAAATTCTTGACCCCAGGGCTCACGCATAAAAATATCATTAATTCTTATTGTTTAGAGATAAAATTTGTTCGTTATGCTCAGTTTGTAGTGATCCTACTTGCTGTGCCAGCGGTCGCGGGTTCAAGTCCCGCTGGGGGTTTGTGTGATGAGCAGGAATGTTTGTACTCTAGTCATTGGTGTTTATATTTGTAATATGTATATATTTAAAGTTATATATGTGTAGTGTATTAACTATCTGGTATCCATAGCACAAGCCTCGTAGCTTACCATGGAACTAGATGGTGTTGTGTGTTAATGTCATAACATATTTAATATTTGATATATTTTGGTTTGAAAGTTAGTTTTGTATTCGTCAATATAAAGTAAAATGCCATTCAAAAAAGTATACATTTTTTTTTACTTATCTATACATATAATAAAATTGTAACTTAGCCGAATCTGTACATTAAATATTTTTTAGAAAATCTTATTGAAATAAATATTATAATCGATACAGAGGCCGAATCTATAGTTTTTAGAATTTTTGTCTGTCTGTCTGTTACCACATCACGGAAAAACCACTAGAGGGATTTTGATGAAATTTGGTATGGTGATAGCTGGTTATCCGGGTCAACAAATAGGATACTTTTTACCGCGAGAAAATATCTAATATAAATATATATATCTTTTATTACATTCCAAACGTAAAAATAATAACATACGACTTAAATAATATACAATTTTACTACACATAATATGTATGTATGGATAAAATTAAACGTTGAAAAAAGCCTCTAAACGATTACTAAGGCGATAACCCAACACTTTTACTTTACCTACTATACCGGTCTAAGGAATTTGATTTATTGATAAATAATTGCTTTGATGATGACACCTGCAATTAGTCGACCATTGAACACTTAATAGCAACCTATAAAAACCATGTGTATGTTCCTCACATAAAACATACAAATGAATACTTTATTACTCTAATAATAGATACCTATAATATTACTTCTACGATTTATAGTTGTAAAATCTATACATATAATAAAATTCTAACTAAGCCGAATCTGTACATTAAATATTTTTTGGGAAATCTAATTGAAATAGACATTATTATCGATACAGAGTCCGAATCTATAGTTTTTAGAATTTTGGTCTGTCTGTCTGTTACCGCATCACGAGAAAACCACTAGACAGATTTTGATGAAAATTGTTATGATGATAGCTGGTTATCCGGGTCAACATATAGGATACTTTTTACCGCGGGAAAATATCTCATTTCTGAGAAAAAATACAAAAATTGCATTGTAAGAGTATACTAATGTGTAAAACCTAAGAATTTGAATTTTGTTCATTTGAACGCCGGCAGAGCCGCGGGCAGTGCTAGTATTTTATATAAAGTAGATTTAAGTTTAAATATTGTTGTTGTAAGATTGAAAGTTAATTGAAGTCCAATTGTATTGGAGACCTTTGAGCGGTTTCCGAAACGTGATTCCTTAAACTTGTATAGTAATTACAGTATATTCCGAAATCTTTGTTTATTGTCCGTAGCCTTGGGACGTTCACTTTTGTTCTTTGATTTGTAAGAAATGGAGGCTGGGTTTGTTTTTAATTTGTTAAGAGGTTTAGATTTTCGCGTTCATCTTTTAGGCCCGCCGCGCCGCCCGATCCACATTAGTGCCAATCTCGGTTCGTTCTCGGTCAGATATCGGTCTCGTAAACTAACTAAATTCTGAGTCGAATCTGTATTGTACATTAAATATTTTTTGGAAAATCTTGTTGAAATAGTCATTATTATTGATATGCTGGCCGAATCTATATTTTTTTTTATTTTTGTCTGTCCGTCTATCTGTCTGTCTGTCTGTCTGTCTGTCTGTCTGTCTGTCTGTCTGTCTGTCTGTCTGGGAATGCATCACGAGAAAGCCACTGGACAGAGTTTGACACAATTTGGTGTGATAATAGCTGATTCTGTTTCCTTAGTTCTATTAGGTTGTTTAGTATATGCGAAAAAATATTTAATCTGTGAGGAATCTATACTAACCGTTAAAACGAACGAACCCGTGTGGAGCGAGGGTGAGTCTCTAGATTTTATATAAGAACTAATGACACTCACACTATCGATTACAGTCAACTTTTGGTCAACTCACACTCCAGAAACGTTCCTTATATAAAAATACTTTACCATATCGGTATTGAGCCGAGAACAGACTTTAATGGCCTGTAGTGTGGCTCAGCTCTGAAGCAGCATTCTTGATCGACTTTAAAGAGACCTCTCTTTAAACAGACCGAAAAATACACCAATTGACAGGTAGTCAATTGGTGTATGTTTCGGTCTCTTTATATGTTTTCGGTGTATGTTTATATGTTTGTTTTTATGTTACGCGATATATTTGTTGTTACAAGCATTTCTTTTTTTTAAATAAATAGATAGGTCAAGTGTGGTTTTATATAGTTTTTGAAATAAAACATTCATTAATTAATACTTTTAATGTTTTTTTCAGAATTTTTCGCCAATTTAGTTTCATTTTTGGTTCCCGAAGTTTCGAATGTTTTATTTATCCCGTTTCATTTAAAATATCATGTAATATTTACGTAAATTTACGAAAGTATTTCTTTTACCGGTATTTTAAAACTAGTGTATAGTTTATTATAAAAATCATTATTTTAGTATGAGATACAGGTGCATACTCTTAATTTTTATTTATCTGAAATATGTAATAATAGCGGTACTATCATGAGCATTGATTTATTATTTGAAGACCTGGGAAAATATTACCGTACATTAATTTTAACTTAATGAATCAATTGACAGTCAAACACAAAAAAAACACATTTATAACAAAAAAATATTAAGAATATGTCTCTCCTTAAAAAATCTTATTTAACACAATTTGCATTACGCGGAAATCAAACCCGCACCGTCGGTTATATAAAAAAAACCCAAAAAGAATAGAATAATCAAAATCCAATCATTAAAATTAAAACATACGTATCTCATAGCTTGTACCAGTAAAGACCGCGGGGGTCAAATAAATCTATTGGAAGGCTCTATCGGGCGGCAGATATGAAAGTCTTAATTTATATCAGTGTAATTGTGAGGCGTAATGATGCATGCGTCTGATGCAAGTCATTATTTGTTACTGTGCTTGTGTTAATTAGTTAGTAATCGCCTGTGTCTCAGTGGTCTAGTGGTTAGCATATACGATACAGATCTGGAGGTCCTGGGTTCGAGTCCCGACTGTAATTATTACAGTCTACTATCAATAGTCAGACTATTATAGTCTGGTCTCATTGACATTGGCTGCGGTGGCCGAATTCAGTCAGAAGGACATTATCATCAATCTGTGAGTGTATCTTGATGGTAGAGAAATAAAACTTCAAAGACTTTATAATCACTTAATTAGTGCTTATTTGACCTTTAAAGGAGGGGTTTTTTCTTACAACATGTGTGGGTTAAGTATTAAAGTGTAATACTAATTATTAAAAACAGAAATCATTAAAATTGACGAAGAAAAATCAAAATAAAAATAAATTTAGATTCGGGTTAAAGTCCTGGGCCCTTTTTACTAAGCATTGTTCCTTTACGTACAATCTTCAAGATGCTGTAGGGATCTAAGCCCTAATATCTATTACGTATAATTCCCTAATATTATAGTATATAAATATTATAAAAGAATTTCTACTCGTGCTATCGAATTTACTTATGTTTTCAAGTTTCAACTAGTGAATTATCGTCTCTTCGCTTGTATACGTCCCAAGCTTCCTTTTGTAGTTATAACATTATATGCAGGACCCCTTTTGGCTTATTTTTTTAAATAAAACTATCTTTTCAGGTTTTTTAACAGATTTATTTAGATTTTTGGTTCCCGACGTTTCGCATACCAAAAAACAAAATAAATCCGCGAAAAAATCTGAAAAGATAGTTTTATTTAAATTGTCAAATATTCGCGTAAATTAAAGAAAATGGTTTCATTTTATTGCGAAATTTCTTCACACCGCTACATTACACATAACCTTACACCACACCACATCACATCACACCATATCACACCACTCGTCACGCGTAACTGTAATTCTAAATTTATATTTCATAACTAGCATTGCCCGCGGCTCCGCCCACGTTCAGATGACCAAAAACCAAATTCTTAGGTTTTACATATTAGTATACTCTTACATTGCAGTTTTTGTATTTTTTCTCAAACATGAGATATTTTCCCGCGGTAAAAAGTATCCTATATGTTGACACGCATAACCAGCTATCACCATACAACCAAATATCATCAAAATCCATTAGTGGTTTTTCTGTGATGCGGTAACAGACAGACAGACAGACAAAAATTCTAAAAACTATAGATTCGGCCTCTGTATCGATAATAATGTCTATTTCGAGTTCCCGTGGGATAGTTAAAAAACTATGGTAACTTATACAACTTAGTACACAACAACTTATGTACCTAATTTAGTAAAATTTGGCATGCTGATGCCTCCTTATATTGCCGATCAAACAACAGGTTACTTTTCATCCCAGAAAAATAACGGTTCCCGTGGGATATATCTGTTTGTGCTTTTCTAGAGGTGAACCCGAGCGAAGCGAGGGTGGGCCGCTAGTATTTTAATAATTTACACGTTTTAATCTATTATTTTGCTAGATTTCACTCAATAAACAAAATGGTTGTTTTCACAACACACTGTTTTGTTTTTGAAACAGACTCGCTTCATTGTTAGTATTAAATAGCGTTATTGGCATTGTATTATTTCTCTTACGGAAGCGTTTAGAGTTTCAATAAGCAGTTTCTGAGTTATTGCTATTTAAACTCGTTTGTTTTGACATATTAATATTTTATAGACTTCTTTTGTTCGTATTTTTAGGATTTTATATACTGGATGAATTGTATGTATGTATGTATGTATCGTTTGTCATAGCCTAAAATAAGTAGGTCTCCGAATATTAAATATGTTGGGACATTAACACACAGCACCATCTAGTTCCATGGCAAGCTACGAGCTTTGTGTTATGGATACCAGATAGATGATACACTACACATATATAACCTTATATACATACATATTATAAATATAAACACCCATGACTGGAATACAAACATTCGTGCTCACCACACAAATGAATGCTTCTACCGGGACTCGAACCCGCGACCGCTGGCACAGCAAGTAGGGTCACTACAAACTGAGCCAAACGTGTGCATATACATAAAAGAAATAAAATGAGATACATAAATAGTATATAGAGGTATATAATATTATATAAAAAGTTGATCCAATGACGAAAATAAAGTAATAAAATGACCAAAGTCACAGGTCCAGCGAAACTAAATAAAAAATATATACACTGTGGTAAAGCTCGAATTAAGATCGTATAAAGCGGTTTGAAATAAAGTCATTATAAGTAAAGTGAATTGGAATACTGAATAGCTATCGGACCTTTATCTAAAGTGGTATTGTTATCTCACAATAGCTGTAGATAGGATTTATTGACAATCCTCTATGGTAATGGGATAGGTTAGTTCTGTACCACAAGTTACTATTATAGTTACGTTAGTTTACTACAATTGGGAACGTGATGTTATCTTACTAATATTATAAATATGAAAGTTTAGGTGTTTGGATGTTTGTTATTCGATCACGTCAGAACGGCTGAACGGATTTGGTTGAAATTTAGCATAGAGATAGATTTTAGTCTGGAATAGCACATAGGCTACTATTTATCTTGGAAAAATGTACGGTTCCTGTGGTATATCTATACTAACCGTTAAAACGTAGATTACAGTAAACGTAAATAGTAGCACGAAGCGTGGGTAAGTCGCTAGTGAATTATATTTATAGGCCAATATGAATTATATTTATAGATCGGACTGATTTGACCCAGCGAACGTTTGACGGCGTTTTTGTGTGAAAAATGATAAAAAATGGTGTAACCCATTCAATATTACATGTAAATGTATATTAAATACAAAAAAAGTTTATAATTGGATACAGGATGACAGTGATTAAAAGTAATTTAAAACCGTGTTTTCGATTTAATCTACTATATATTTTTTTACAGTTTGATTATATACCTACATAGAACCAATATGTAAAGTTGCAAGAATCGGAAAGACGAGTATGGTGATGATTTTGTCACTTTTACAACAGAGATCGTGACTTGGCATAGTGGGAGGGTATAATGTTGGCGACTGAGGGCTTATACCTCCTTCTCGGAAGTCCTCTTATTATTAAAGATAGCATCGAAAATTGAGGTATCGTTGACTTTTAATATGAAATTTTAAGTGTCAATTTATTCTGTGACTTTGTGAATGGGCTTAGTGGTAAATAACGTGCTATAAACATATGTACAAAAGATTTACTTTATGTATAGCTAACATATTTTTATAATAATTAAAATATTATGTAGGTAATTTTCTTTCTTATTTCTTTGAAAAGAACCTAAGAAAATCTGTTTCTGTGTATACATACGTATTACATATCTTATATTTTCCAAACACTGTTGTTATAAATATATATGTATTTAACTAGCGACTCACCCTTTACGATTGGTATAGATTTCCCAGAGATGAGATATTTTCCCGCGGTAAAAAGTATCCTTAATGTTGACCTGGATTGCCACCTATTATCATACCAAATTTCATCAAAATCTGTCCAGTCGTTTTCTTATGAGGCGTTTAAAGACAGAGAGACAGACAAAAAATCTAAAAACTATAGATTCGGCTTCTGTATCGATATTAATGACTATTTCAATAAGATTTTCCAAAAAAATATTTAATGTACAGATTCGACACAGAATTTTATTATATGTATTATATTATATGTGCCTGTTTCATAATTTTATTACAGGTACGTATACATTTCAATCTTAAGTATTAACAATATCTAAAAAAGAACATATATGTACATATTTAAATAATAATTTATAATTTAATGTACAATTTAAATAACTAACAATGTTTCTTACACTAAAATACGATGTAGAGTCGCGAAATACTTCGACCTCTTTTATAAACCTATAACCTCCTTTAAGTTTTTTTATTTAAAATACATAAAATAATATAAATACTTAATAAAAATAAAATATAATTTGTTGAAAAAAACCGCTCTCATTAAAACGATACAATAAGAAAGTATGGAACATTAACAAGGGGCACTTAAGTGAAACTGCGGCATTAACGCGAGATGATTTGATCCCATCAATTATATATTAATTCTTCTTCGTGACTGGAACGAAGCGATCACTTATGGCTGGAGTTATGTACTTGAAAATATATTTTATATGTATGTATATAATAATAATTAAACTGTCAGTTTGTGCTTTGTCTAAATGATAGAGGCTTTTTTATTTTGGTTTTGTCTGTTTGTTTATTTGATATGGTGTATTTAGGAGATAATTTTTTTATTGTTTTTTCTTTATGTATGAAATGAAGTGAGTATGTTATGAAATAAATCTTACAGGAAATAAAGTAAAAATGACATTTTTCTCTAATTTGTATAATATTAAGTTACGAAATCTTAGAATAACAAAATATTGAAAAAAGAAAGTAATTATACGTAATTGTATATATGAGTAAATAATTTACATATTATAATGTATTTTAAACCGCGTCTTGCTTATGTTTTAAACCAAATATCCATATGGCCTTAGGACGTATCACACCTCCGCCTCAGTTTGATAAGCATCGACATTATCCAATACCCCAGCCTTGATATAAATATGCATCTAATAAGCTATAATTTGTTCCGTTTTTGATTGTTTCTAATATGGACCTCATTATTGGGTTATATAATAAGGCACAAATTACATAGTGCTGTTTCGAAAAATGTATTGTAAGATTGAGTGTGTCTGTCCGTTTTTAATAATTCAGTGGAAATTTTGAATCTTTTATGTATATAAGATAGGAATTTGAAACGTTTGTGGAGATTAGACCTCTGCGAATATATGTTGCTTATGTTTACTCCATACTAACGACTCACTCTTGCTTCGCTCGGGTTCGTCCCTATATATGTTTTAACGGTTAGTATGCAATGGATATATTATATGATATATAGCCTTCCTCGATAAACGGACTATCTAATGTAAAAATATTTTTTTAAATAGGAGTAGTAGTTCCTGAGATTAGCGGGCTTAAACAAACAAACAAATTCTGCCTCTTTATAATATTAGTATGGATTACTTCGTGTGTATTGAATTTGTAACCTTTGCCTATATGACATACTAATGTCTAATAAAAACTTCGGTCTTTCTTTATAAACCAGTTCAATATTAAACTAAAAAAAAATTATTAGGCTGTATAAGTTAAGCCCTTGCAATAATAAAACGATGATAAATAAAAATAAAATATATTTCTTGAGCCCTTACATAATACGCGATGTAGGACATATAAATAAAGTTGTTTTGAAAGTCGCTAAGCGTTCCGCCATAAAACAAATCATTACGTTGTAAAAATGTTTATTTTTCAACAATACCACCGCTTACATGTACGAAGTGGCCGGAATATTAATATTTATCGCAGATCGTGCAGAATAAAAACTAACAATGACATGTGATGTGATGATTTATTAATGTGTTACGAACTATTTCACACGGTTACATGTTTAGCTCTAAATAAAATAAAACTATCTTTTTGGATTATTTCGCAGATTTATTATGATTTTTGGAACAGTATATTGCTACTATTTTAACGTCCCTTTGATTATAGCTTGTAAAATATTTACATAAATTAACTTATAATAATATTAATAAAACAAGTATACAAAATTATAAAATGCTTTATGATTACGATATTTTATTTTATTTTTTCAATTAAAAATTCTTTCAAATAGGCCATTTAATAAAAATAGGCATCTCAAAAACCAGTGCCGCTTGTATTATATATTCATTCACAATTTGATGCGACCGGAATTATAATTTACTTATCTGACCGACAAAGCCATAAATCTCAAGTTGATGAGATCGTTTAAGAAATAAAATGTTAACTGCATTCACTGGTAACGGCATGTTAAAAGAAATGGATCAATTTTGCCCAAATTTCACAAAAACAGCGTCTTTTTTATACTTTTCCACTAACCTTATTGTTTTAAGCAACACGCTTTTTTTGAATTATCGCTGTTTTATTTTGAGTTAATGTTCAAGCGTTTCGAATACGAACAGCTATTACAGACAAAAAATAACTTCACAGTGAGCGTCATTCGTGCTTTTTTAACCGGGAGAGTGGAGACAATGTCCTGTTCTTTGTATATTGATTGTGATCTTCGAGCTTACAAAAAATTATAAGGGGAAAAATTTAGATTTTTCTTCTTACAATTTTAATTAAACTCATATTATACATTAACAGTTCGAACAAACAGCATTTCATTTTTATTTACTATATAGATAAATTTCCGATATGTAAAATACAATACGAGAACTTTCGTTTTATGGCCATTTGGTACATACTATATATAAATTATCATATGTATTCCTATATTTTCTGTAAATTATTGACAGGCGGAAAATGAACGAAATTTAAGCTGCGTTTGTATTTAAAATGCCAATACATTGTCGAAGTTTAATTTGCTGTCTGAAACTCGTAATGAATTGCTCATTGTGCATTGAAAGGTCCCCGTTTCTCGATACAATGCACTAAGTGTAGGAGAACCATACCTTAGATGCGTACACGTTTAACTGTTTTTCATCGAACATTCTAGAATCTGCCTTTACCTTATTAGAAGAATGAACATCTTTCCTTTGATTTCTCAAAAATTAAAGTTTCTTTAACACAAATTTAATCAAAATTAGTTTAGTGCACAAAAATATTAAATATCATGGTGACAATAGTATTAAGTACTAACTAAAGTGTACTCGTATATATAATATATAAAAAAATAATACAAATGTGAGGTTTTAAAAGGCCTATTCTTTTGCGGCGGAGAATTTGTTGTTCACTCGACACAATTATATATGGTCTGGATATTTTAAGCATGTTTTACGTAATAATAGTAAAAAAAAATCGAATTCATTAAAGTATAAACTTACCCAACGGTATTACAGATCTGCATTATTATAAAAAGTCATATAATAATATTATAATCTATACATACAAAGAAATAAAACTGAAGTGTATGTTATATACAGCACATTTGTAAGTGCTTTTTATGAAAAAAATATATTTAATTTATATTTTTTGTCTGATTGTTTGTTCCGGCTAATCTCAGAAACGGCTGGACCGATTTTGACTGAACTTTCACTGTCAGGTAGCTGCTGTTATAAGGAGCTTAGGCTATTTTTATTAAAAAAAAGCATTACAAACAAAAAATTAAAACCAATGAAATTGATAACAAAATTGCGGACACATCCTAGTGAAGTGAGAGTAAGTCGCTAATATTTAATAAATAAAATTACGTGAGAGATGTTAAATATTTATTTGTAATTAGTAAAATGTTAATTTAAATCAAAAAGTGAGTTTATTATGTACACGAGTATTGAACGTACCAGAAATAAGAAGCGAAACCGCGTGCAAAAGCTATATAAACTGACATTTTATCAATCAGTGTCCAGAAGCAAATCGCTCTGTCAATTGGAGTAGCGTCCTTATTAGTTTACAAGCTTTTATTAACAAATGATGTCACATTCACAAGCAAGCCATTCAATAAAATGACTATTTGTTCAGGTTAAAATACGATCGACTTAAAATGTTGAATTCTTCTTATATACTAAGATTGATTGTTTGTATGATACGTGTAGGATCCGAGGGTACCAAGAGAGTGTTATGTACACTGTACACTATTTCATTCGCGGACCTTCCTCTATACGAGGGGGATCAGGCCATAGTCCATCACGCTGGCCAAGTGCTTGGCCAAGTTCGTCAACCCGCACTTGGCCAGCGTGGTGGACAATGCCCTGATTTCCCTAATATTAAAGGAAGGCCTGTTCTCAGCAGTGGGACGTTAAAAAAGGTTTAATACAAGTTTTGAACTGGCAGAAGAAATGAATAGTAGATATTATCAATTATTTAAGTATTCCATTTTTAGGTGTATTTGTGACGAATTCATTAGGTGCGGGTGTAAAACAATAAGCATTCCTATTAACATTCAAATTGAACCACATAGTAGGCCAAATATTTGTGAAATACTTACACATGTTTGTCATGGCTTTAAAAAGAAAAGTGTCTCTAAGGCCGCTATTTCTGTTCTAATTCAGGCAGTAACCCAACGGTTAGTGAAAATATAATTTTAACTTTTTCTGTATTTTTTTCTTTTTTTTTTATGAGAACACACACACACACACACACACAACACAATCTATGTGACACAGTGAATGAACAAACTATTAGACAATATATTATACTTCTTATATTTTTATACTTTTTTTTCTCTATATCAGTCCGGATAATAGTGCCAAAATATCGGAATCGTAAGTTAAAACATTATAAATGTCCCGTTTTACACCATAACTATATTACCATACCATCTTAAAGACATATATTTAATAGATATTTCTACAATAAAAATGTGTTATAATGTCATTTAGAGGACATTGACGTCTCCATTGCAAAATATTAGCTTTAGCTATAGAATTCCGAAATGGAATAAAAACGTTCTAAATGTATTGTGTTACATCATAAAATAACTTTATTATCTGACGCATACTTAAACATATAGGTACATGTATGTCTATATATACATATAATAAAATTCTAATGAGTCGAATCTGTACATTGAATATTTTTTAGATAAAAACTTTTTAACAAAAAAATAAAAACCGACTTCAAACAAAAGCACTAAAAAGTAAAAAAATAACTGATTGGTAGTTTTCATTTACTATACATACCTAATCAAATATTTTCGTAGTCGGTGTGCTTTGGCTAAGTAATTAAAGCCTACCTATTAAATACATACCTAATCAAATATTTTCGAAATCGGTGCCAGCCCATACAAAGCAAAGCACACCGACTTCGAAAATATTTGATTAGGTATGTATAGTAAATGAAAACTACCAATCAGTTATTTTTTTACTTTTTAGTGCTTTTGTTTGAAGTCGGTTTTTATTTTTTTGTTAAAAAGTTTTTATTTTTCCCTTTTTAGTTTAGACAGTAGTAGCAAAGTAAGAATTCTAAAGTGTTAGGCTTGTCAAACCAAACAAAATAAGCCCAAACTCAAAGTATCTACTATTAGTCGTTGACAAGTTCCACCTATCCACCTTCTGGTCTTACCATCAGATCAGGTCAACAATACCGAACCACTGTACTATCGACGGAAATAGAAACACTTGCAAAGTTTCAAGTCAATATGACAATTAGAAGTAGGTTAAATTCATTATTAGCTATTTTTCCACCCTTAGGGGTGGTATTTTTTTTTGAAATTTAAATGGGACCAATCTGGAAGTATACACTTTCAAACAAAATAAAAATTGTCCAAATCGGTTAATAAATGACGAAGTTCTGAGGTAACAAACATAAAAAAAAAAAAAAAAACAAAAAAAAAAAACAGTCGAATTGAGAACCTCCTCCTTTTTGAAGTCGGTTGAAAATCTTATTAAAATAGTCATTATTACAGAGGCCGAATAGGAGAATTTTGTCTGTCAATTAATTTGTTTGTTTGTCTGTCTTGACCGATTTTGATGGAATCTGGCACGATGATAACTGGTTATCCGGGTCAACATATAGGATACTTTTTAGTGCGAGAAAATATTTCATTTTAGAAAAATCTATACTAAGCGTTAAAACGTAACTAGGGACGAGCCCCAGAGGAGCGAGGGCGAGTCGCTAGCATGTACATATATACATATCATTTTCAAAATTATTTGCTTAGTATAACTTCCAGACTTTATCTTAAAATTTCGACGAATTAAACGGATTTCGACCTAAAAATGTTACCACTACGTCAATCTTGTAGTTAATGTTTAAAAGAAAAAATTAAAAACATGTAAAACAAATAAAGAAAGTATGATCATGTGCTATCGGTTCGATTCTAAATGAATAAATAACTCGTTTCTTTAAAATATTTCAAGAATAATTCAATTCAAACAATGCCTTAATTTAGATATCGGTATCCCCACTATGAACGATGAACATATCTATCCATCAATAACGCCTTATCTTAATATATTCGGTAATTTCCATACGACTCATGGGTCTTTCTTAATTTTATCGAGAGCACGCCACTATTTAAAATATATTATTGTTTTTGATAAGGAAATAATATATTGGATTATACAATCGATTCCAAATTTTAGGTAGAGTTATGACGATGGGTATAGATTCGATTCCCTTTTAAGGACTAAATATTTTATAGACTGTTCATATACAATGTGAGTATTTAGAGTTTATAATCTTTATTGAAAAGGTATATACCCAGTTCATATAATAATAATTAAATAACATATACTATAATCACAAGTCTTATATTACTATTACATATTAATTTTTATATTGTTTTGTCTGTCTGTCTGTCTGTCTATCTTTCTGCCTATTTGTTTTTCAAAACTACATCTTTGAACTAATTTTCTAATTTTTAGCATGAAGATATTCTGAGCTTTAACGAAGAACATAGGTTTTTTTAGAAAAAAATACATACAGGCGAACATAGACCCTCCTCCTTTTTGGAAGTCGGTTAAAGAGAGATCTGAGTGCTTGTAATGTATCGATTTTTAACCTATTGTTTACTTAAATCAAATAAGTTTTTTTTACCTAATTTTATCACTGGCACTTTATAATAAAGTTAATGCTTAAGTTGTAGAGTATTATTGTCATATTCCCCTTCAGAACTCTTGCAAGTATGGTATAAATTGTTCAAGAAGGGGATAATCGATACGCTTGCATTATATAGTATATCCGACTAACGTTTAGGGTCACTTGTTATGTAACTCAATGAACATGTTATATTGAATGTCAGTTAAATTATGTGTAAAGCGGGTTTATAAGTAAGGTTTGTAAGCTCGTTAATACCTACTAAGCAAAAAAAGAAAAAAAAGAAAGAAAATCGGTATATATATATATATATATATATATAATATATATATATATAATATATATATAGATAGGCAATTATAAGTCAATTTCCTATATTACTAGTAACTCACCCTCGCTCCGCTCAGGTTCGTTCCTAATTTCGTTTTAACGCTTAGTACCTATAGATTTCTTAGAGATGAGATATTTTCCCGCAGTAAAAAGTATCCTATATGTTGACCCGGATAACCAGCTATCATCATACCAAATTTCATCAAAATCTGTTCAGTGGTTTTTCTGTGATGCGGTAACAGATACACAGATACAGACAGACAGACAGACTCAAATTCTAAAAACTATAGATTCCGGCTCTGTATCGATAATAATGTCTAATTCAATAAGATTTTCCAAAAAATATTTAATGTACAGATAAGACTTAGTTTCAATTTTATTATGTATATGTATAGATATGTAGTTTGTGCAATATTATTATTTAAAAAGTGTTAGTTTATAGACTTTTTTTAAATATGTTTTAATTCCACATTAAAGCACTGAATGACTCTAACCCATGAACTACTTTGCATATTGATTAGCATTAGTAGTATTTGTTTTTAATTTATTTTAGGGATAGAAGTTTCCTTAGTACATATTGTTAAATGTGCCTTAAGATAATAAATAAATGTTTTTTTTTGTTTAAAATAATTAAGGATATAAAGTAACACCGTCAACAGCCGTAGGATTACTTATATGGCTTGTAAAAACAGGATGTTCTAACAGATTTGAAGATGGCCGATTTTACCGGATGAGCATATGCGAATATCAGAGCAGCATGTTGTCGTCGCATACCATTAAAAAAATATGGGACGTGAATATTTTTTTTTAATTTTAAGATCTATACTCCATAGTTTGTTCAAAACTTTTTATCTTTTAATGAAAAAAATTAAAATAATAGCAAAATGCTACTACTAGTTTGCTTATATAGGACCTTTACTTACAGTACTCAAAAGAAATTTTGTGATCAACTTTATGAGAATAGTTTTAATTCTATTTTTTATTAACATTTCCTTCCTTGTCTTTATATTCTTACCTTATTAACTCATGTTAAATATATAGTATGAATTACCCATAGTGTGAATTATCGGACGTTGTGGTGTGGTTTTTACATTTTTTTCTATTCGGTATATTGCGGGTTCGAACCCAAATTCGATTAGATTTTTTTAAAGGCTTCAAGCCGCCAGTAGAGCATACGTTGCCAATGTCACCGATCACGCAGAATAGAGACGAGGTAGACCTGGTGTGTTAAATACTTTTTCTGTAAATGTCTATACCACATTGATAAAGATAGAGTAAGATATTTAGAACCAATAATTTGAGGTATTTGTATGTAAAATTCAATATTTCTCAAGACGAGATAACATGAGCTGTTTTAAGTTTTATATTTTAACTAGGATTGCCCGCGGCTCCGCCCACGTGCAGATGACCAAAAACCAAATAAAATAGCGCTATTGTTATTTTTTTTCAAGATAAGCTATTTTTAATAGTTTATGCCTTAATTAGTGTATTACCTTGCTAAAATATATTTAGCATCATCGTGGTTTTATTCTCACCAGTTTTTGTATTTTTTCTCAGAAATGAGATATTTTCCTGCGGTAAAAAGTATCCTATATGTTGACCCGGATAACCAACTATGACATACTAAATTTCATCCAAATCCCTCCAGTAGTTTTGCTGTGATGCGGTAACAGACAGACAGGCAAAAATTCTAAAAACTATAGATTCATAATGTCTATTTCAATAAGATTTTCCAAAAAATATTTAATGTACACATGTGGCTTAGTTACAATTTTATTATATGTATAGATAGGTGAATAAATAGAATTAAAACACAGGCAAGATCGCAGGATGTGGCTATTTTTTATAACATTAATAAAAGCTTACGTCTGATTGGATTAGACTATATTTCTGTTTTACACCGACTGACATGAATGAAGCCCTACGGGCAATGCACGCAGTATCAGCTAGTGTTACCCGGTCGATAAATGATTCACAATCGCATTGAAGTTGTAATAAAATTATAAGTTCGATATTTCTCGTGATACTGAGCTTAACGAATGGTCGATGAAACTTAATATTTTATACTTGTTAGTGTAGTTACTAGTGACCTCTGTGGGTGCGTGCGTTTTGTGTGGAGCTTAGTTTAATGGGTATGAAAGTGGATGAACACTAAAACAAAATTTGGATTTTTAGTATACGTATTTATTTCAAAAAGATGGTTAATCCGTATTAATATTATATATGTGAAAGTTTGTGAGTATGGATGTTTGTTACTCTTTCACACCAGAACGACTGAACGGATCTGGATGAAATTTGGCACAGATATAGATTATACTAAAATGGAAAAAGACCCGGAAAATGTATGGTTCCCGTGGGATAGGTTTGTTTTTGTTGTCGCTAGTAATGTAATATTTTCCGCATTATGTCTGATTCAGGCCAGGATAAATATCTATATTTGAGAATTTTCCCTACCAAAATCGAATCGCGACCCCAATTGAAACAATATCTAACATTATATAAGTTAAGTTTGCGCATCGAAGCTTAGCACATATAAAGTGAAATAATAAAATTAGATTTTTTAACATTAGATTAGATAGATTTTTTCTCGGATTTATTTTGATTTTTGGTTCCCGACGTTTCGAATACTTTACAACATATTCAACAATCATAGTTTTGGGAAAAACACCAAGTCTCTCGCTCGTGAGAAAGAATATTTTATTTAAAATGTCAAATATTGGCGTAAATCTAAGTATTAAAGTAAAACTTGTTCAAGTGTTAAGATTATAGAGCATCATTAAAATTGACTTAGCATTTATTGCCTGAGAAAAAAAAAGAATGAACAATCTAATTGGACTCCATCTTTTTTCTGAGATCTTGAACAAGTCTTTACTTTTAACTTTATTATGTTAAACTATATCCCCCATATATAAACGTTTTCGTATATTGTATAATCTTTATAAAGTACATAATAGTGTTATAATAACAGGTTCTACTCTCGGAATAGTTAACCTTCGTGATTTTACATCCAATTAAGACGTAATTGCTTTAAAGCTTACGAAGTTAGACGTAATTTCATTATTAGTTTAGCTCGTTTCGTCGAGGGTTAAAGTATCGGTTAAATTGAGGGAACATATATTAATGATGACATAGGAAAATTAAAGTTCTATGTAGAATATATCTTAGAAGTGTTAATAAGTTTAGAATAATTTAATTAGATTTGGGTCATGTTTGCCTTTTTGACCAGCGAGTGATATACCCTGGCTTTCGTTGATTTTTTAAATTGTCATTTCATGAATTGAGAAATGAGGAAAAATATTATGGTTTAAAAAGAAAGGTCTAACATTTGACGACACGTTTGGCTGTTTGTAGTACTTGCTGTGCCGGTTGCGGGTTCGAGTCCCGTTGGGGGCATTCATTTGTGTGATTAGCACGAATGTTTGTACTCCAGTCGTGGGTGTTTATATTTATAATATGTATGTATTTAAAGTTATATATTTTTAGTGTATCAACTATTTGGTATCCACAACACAAGTGTGTGTTAACGTCCCAACATATTTGTAGATTTTTTGCTTACATCTACTCGTAGATATCTAGATCATTATTGCCAATTAGTGGAAATTTAAAAAATACATTCAAAATCTTAGCATTCTAACAATTTAATTTGGGCGTTGACAATTCAGTAAATTCTGTTAGGTCTAAATAGGGCAAGCTCTGCGTATAGCGTTAAGAGTATAGCTTTAAAGCTCCTTAAAGCTATTTCTAAAGAAAAAAACTCTTTTGTGTATTATTCAAAGCATATATTCCACTAAAACTACACTAAAACTGAACTAATCTTCTTACCAAATTTCATCTAAATCGGCTTAGGAGTTGCGGAGCTTATTCGGTACAAACAAACAAATAAACAAAAAATCTTTACTCTTTATAATATTAAGTATAGATAAAAGTGAACTAAAGCTATGGTTTTGTAGTTGTTACACTTTTTAGCCTTTCACGCAGTGAACAATTTAATAAACGACTGCAACAAAGTCCAATCCAGTTGTTCCGAATAAAATTTGATCTCACGTGCAATGTTTGTTGAACGCACGTGGCTACGTTTTATTTGAAAGTACACTTAGCGTCACAATATTTAAATTTTAGTACAAATTAAATGGGAAATGGTATTGAATACAGAATTAAAAATATTTTATATTAATCTACGTTTTCTATCTTTAGTGATTATCGTTAAGTTAAAAATATTTTAATGATAAGACTATATCATTTTACATTTATAATCTTTTTGTGAATTTAATAATTAATTTACAACCTCCTTTCGTTTCGTACTCACTCATTGTCTCTTTGCCTGCCTAGAGAACTGCCTTCATTTTTAAAAATAAGTTGAATATATAACATACCTATAGTATATAGACGTAATATTTAGTATAACCATCATTTTTTTCTATTTCGTAAATTTTATTTATACGAGTACTTCCACTTTTTTCTTTTTTTTTTGGTCAGAGATTGTTTGAAAAAGATAGCTTCAGCTCATAGCAATGCAAAAAAATCCTTGTATAAAATAATATGCGGAAATTAAGGATACTTTTTTCTTGTGATTTTTTTATACTTCTATGAGGACTTCTATATTTTTAGTAGATTTCACTAATTAAATTATATTTTTTTTTTGTTTTATAAGGAAATCTGCATGCAGTATTTACTTTTAGCATATATGTTCTAAGATTTTTTTTAAATTTAAATTATGTGGACACTTTTCTATTCAACTGTACATTGCGAATGGCCCGCGGCGTCCGCTGATCTACTCGTTTCATTACATGCACCCATCTCAAATCTATCGATATCGACCCTTTATCATTGAAAACAAAACAATATAGCCTCTAACTTTACAACTTTAGAGTTCATTTTACATTAAAACAATTGATGGCGAAAATTTTGGAAAACGTAATATGGCAAATTGAATTTTATAACGAAGGTACAGAATTCGATTTAGTTTAACCGTAATGATTTATTAAAATAATATTCATAATACACAAATTTAATTGTTATTCAGTTGTGTTTAGGACTATTTTAGATTATTAGCTCGTTATTTTGAGGGAGTGGACCCGATTAATTGGGCACAAAGTAGGTACGTGTGTCCGCCTGTTTGTACAGATTTGCATAGTTATTAGTTCGTCTGGTTTATTGCTATTTGTTAGGGGACTTTATTAAGATTATCGATTTTTAAATCCGGGATTTTGTTTACAGTTTGATATAATTAAAGTATGGCGGGGGATTGATCTGTGATTTATTAAAATACTAAGAATAGGTTATATAATATCTTGTATTGACATAGAGTATGAACTAAAATATGTTGTTATATAAATAATAAACGAAAACACTTTTATTTTTAATCTTTTTGTCAGCGGTATAGAATAACCCAACTTTGATGAAGTTTTCTTTATATTGTATACTATTTTAAATAAAATTATCATTTTAGTTTTTTTTCGCTGATTTATTTTCATTTTATGCATTCGAAACGTCGGCAAACAAAAATCAAAATTAATCCACAAAAAAAATATTATAACGATAATAAGGCTACACATCGAGAGGTCATGGGTTCCAGTCCCGGGTCGGGCCAAGTTTAGTTATTTAGTCTTTCTGTATAGTAAGTCTCAGTAATAGCCTGGAGTTGGGAAGTTGACGGTGTTTCTCCCCTGTGCCTCGGAGAGCACGTGTCGCGTTGTTCCTGCACCGACACTCTCTCCGATCGTGTCTCGTGTCGTCCCGCCAGAGTATGAGAGTGACAGGAATAGAGAGTGCACTTGTGTCTGCGCGTACACGCGCTGCACTATAATATCTCCTGCGCAGATGGCTAGTCACAATGAGATTGACCGCCGAGGCCAAAGTCCATCGGGATGTCATTAATATAATTAATTACACACTGTTATTGACTAAAATTACATTTGATTGGCTTAAAATTTTTCCATTTTTCACTTTTATACAATTTTAAATTTATTTCACATTTTTTTTGCCTTTACTAACATATTATTACTTATCAAATAAGCTACACTCATTAACAATATTTTTATAAGTATTCTTCAACGCGTAGCTCATTTGTAGAAGGGTAGACTTCACTGCCTCTCATAAAACGTTTTCTTGGATCTATGGCGTTTTAAAGCCTGTGTGATGCAATAATACACTGTACATTGCTAGTAAAGAATAAAGTAATGATCATGAAATTTAAATATTTTCAAGATGACTCAATTAACATTCAAAAGAGCTAGCTACTATGCATATTACAAACCAGATTTTCATTTAAGACATGATTTCCATATAAGGAGATAAAAAGACTTGGCGTTGTTCACTAGAGCGGTCAGAGCGCACGGTGTCAAGTGTCCAAGCCACACGCATTGTAAATCGCCATAGAACAGTATAGAAATGGCATATTTTTAATAATAAAAATAAAAGAACACCAATCTATACTATAATATGTATTATAGCGATGATTATGTAAATCTGTAATGTTAATAACAAAAACAAATCTATCCCACGGGTACCGTACATTTTTCCAGGATAAAAAGCGATGATGTTCTCCTAGCCGATTCCGGCCACGGCGGTCAATCTCATTGAGATTAGCCAACTGCGCAGGAGATATTATAGTGCACAAGTGTACGCGCAGACACAACGTGCACTCTCTATTCCTGTCACTCTCATACTCCGGTGGGACGACTGCGCGACACGACCGGTGAGAGTTAAGGCGCAGGACCGACAGCTTTACGTGCTCTCCGAGGTACGGGGGTGAAACACCACCAACTTCCCAACTCCGGGCTGTTACTGAGACTTATTATACAGAAAGAAGCAATAACTAAACTTGGCCCGACCCGGGACTCGAACCCAGGACCTCCGGGTGTGCAGCCGTACATGCTAGCCACTACACCACTGAGGCAGTAACAAGTAACCTGTATACTATTCCAGACTATAATCTATCTCTGTGCCAAATTTCATCAGAAAATTCAATCAATTCAATCAAAGAACCACTGGAGGGATTCTCATGAAATTTGGTATGGTGATAGCTGGTTATCCGGATCAACATAGAGGATACTTTTGTACCGCGGGAAAATGTCTAATTTTTGAGAAAAAATACAAAAACTGCAATGTAAGTGTATACTAATATGTAAAACCTAAGAATTTGGTTTTTGGTCATCTGAACGCGGACGGAGCCGCAGGCAATGCTAGTATATATAATGTAAGTAAGTTTATTTGTAATTGCTTTTAGTGTAATAAAAAGGCTTGTAGACAAGAATGAAAAGAAAAATTAATAGTAAGCTCATATCATTTCTTCCCATTCATCTATTTATGTTCTATGTGCGGGAATAAAAAGACAAACCTAGTAAGTTTGAGAATACCTCGCCGGTACTCAAGTTACAAGAAACAAGTCGATTTATGTTACTGTGCCGGACTCTTTATGCGGCGATTCTTTTGTTGGAGCTTGAATGTATTGCGAAACTCTTATTCGTAATGTGGTTTTTAGTTAGATGGGTCATTTTCATTGAAGAATACGAAGCCTCACTATTATTTTAAATGCAAAAGTTTGTATGTACGTTTGTACTTTGTACCTAATGCCGAAATGGCTGAATGAATTTGAATGATGTTTAGTACATAGATGATTTGGAGTAACACACTATATTCTATTAGTAATAAGATTTGCCCGAGGATGACGTTGACCGCTTGCGAAAAATTAAGGTCCAAATTAGGAGTACCCGACTTGTTCGGTAATTATATCTATAATTACTTACATTATCTCAATATCAATAGAAAATTGAGATTTGCTTTAGAAAATCTTGAAAAGAATAAGATAATGCCTTGGATCTTTAAATTATTGTTTCATAATCTTTTAAAATTATATCAAATTAAATTATACTTTATTCAAATAGACTTTTACAAGTACTTTTGTATCGTCAGTTTTTACATTATTAAAATTTAAATTAAATGTTAGTCTGTAAGTCCGTGAGAAACCTACCACCGGCTCTATAAGGTTTATTTATAAGGTAGTACATATATACTTTATTAATAGAGAGCAAAAATTACAGATATCTATACTAATATTATAAATATGAAAGTGTGTTTGTTTGATTGTTTTTTTTGTTTGTTTGTTAGTCCTTCTTTCACGTCCAAACGGAGTGACGGATTGGCGTGAATTTTGGTGTAGAGATAGTTGGTGGGCTGGAGAGTGACATCTAAGGATACTTTTTAAAGCGGAGGATTATCTAATTCCCACGGGAATACACGTTATAATACAATCCAAAAAAAATGTGTATTTATAATCAAAATTACTTGAAACTTGGTATTAATGCTCTTCTATAAAATGAAATAAATACGTGTTTTAGTATTTTTCGAAATTCATCCTATAAGGGGGTAAAATAGGGGATGAAAGTTTGTATAAAACTACCTTTTTGTAGTTTTAGCGCGAGCGAAGCCGCGGGTTTTGCTAATAAATACGTAAATATTTTTGTTCATAATAAAAAAAATACAAAAGATAAAGCAATATTTAACATACAAAATAAAGTAGCAGTTTCTAAACAAACCCGTGGAACGAAGCATGATCGTCATTATAATAAATACTTTCGAACAAAGTGTGAGTACCTGAAGTCAAGCCCAATAGGCCTGACCCAATTTTGTAATACTTCTATAACGAGACGAGGTAAACGTGATGCTTAGGGCGATTACTTAAAGAGAAGATAATAATTTATTGTTTTAAATTTAAAAAACCTGTTAAAATATGCGGTATTCACCTTAAAAGGTAATGCATTTAGCAATAAGAACTTTGTAAAATAGCATATTTTTTTACTGTAATAATGTAATTACCACTGGTGAATCTTAATAAAAAAAAATTAAAATATAGGCACTGAAACTTTTTTCTTTGTTTATATAAAAAAAAAACAAAAGATATGAGCTCATATTTAGTTTTGTCCAATTCCCATGACTTTTACTAATTCTCACGACTTGGTGAACATGAAAAGGCAGATTAAGGACTGCTAAAAATCGCTAAATATGAAGAAATGAAAGGAGAGTATTTTTCTAAAATTTTAGGAAGTATGTTGATTTAAATAAAATGTGAACTATATTTTACATAATATTCATTCTCTCGTTTTTATTACGCTCTTGCTGTGTAATAAAAATAGCCCTGAATGAAATGAATATTTTATGCTGTATAAATATTATAATCCTTTGATTCGAATCTTTTGATTCTAAAATTGTACACGCACGAATCCATCTCAAATAAAATAAAAATAACAACAAAACATAAAAAAGCTCAAAAAAAAAACTGCTACTTAAATCCTAAATACAATCATTTATTATTTTTTTTTAATTAAAAATATACTTCTGTGCATTTTTTTCCATATTATTTTTAAATGTGGGTAGACAACTGTATGAAATAGGACTCTTGAGACATCAAAAACCTCAGTTCCTCTCGTGACCCATGTTTGCTGTAAAGCATTCGGAAAATTAAGAACAAAAAGTCAATATACATATATATAGTAAATAAAATGTTGAAAAAAAAAACACAGAAAAAATGATTTATTTAAAATGATAAAATACATTAAACTGTCGAACAAACAGACCCACAGATTTTGCTATTAGTTAAAATAAGGATTAAGCATTTGTTAATAAAATTTACTCTCATGTATATTCACCTTTATAAATTAATCTAATCTTTAATATAAATTTTGAAAAGGTTGCCTGTTTACTTTGCTCCATCCTTTGACCCGACGCAAAGTTTACGATATCGAAATTCTAATTAAGCAATATTGGTGACATTTTGCATTTGTAATTAACTCTTTGGCTTTTCCAGAGCTGGAGATGTATCATATAGGGTTTTATTAAAACGATATATATTTAGTGACTTTGCTAAGCTTGAGTGCCTTTTGAATTTATAATTAGCGGTTGCGTCCCTAGGTGCGTATTATTTTTTACAGCGGAATCCTAATTTTTTTTTCTAAAATAAAAGTACCTTGAGTTACTCCTTATAACATCAGCTATCTGTCAGTGAAAGCCTTGTCAAAATCCGACCGTTTCGGTGATTAGTCGGAACAAAGAGACAGACATTCAGATAGATTAAAATATTAAAATAGTATTTTTCTTATACATATTGAGTACCGTTTAAACGTCTATATGCATTTATTAAAAAGTTGTTATTTTGACATTACAAATAGATAAATGAATTTTATTCATCTGCATAAAATATAAATATTGATTAAATGATAAAAAATGGTTAATTATGAATTATAATTTATTCTATTATATTATACTAACAGTAGCCTATGTGTTTTTCAAGATCATAGTCTATCTTTATACAAATTTTTATCTAAATCTATCCAGCCGTTTCAGCGAGAAGGAGTAACAAACAAACATACATTCATACACAGACAAACACGCATCAAATAATAGTATGTATTATAATAATACACCGGGAGAGGGAGAAGATAGAAATCAAGGGCTATTACTGTACAATATCATTAATTATAAAGTCATTATTTTTAAAATACCTATCTAATTTTCGAACGAGATATTCGGTAAAATATACCGTTATTGAGAGCTTAAGTCAGCTATAACGTTCAATAAGTTAATTAAGCAAGAATTTCAGAGGCGCCTGGGGAAATGATCAAAATGTCATTTAATTGAAACTGTGTAATTTATTTCATTAATTTATGACATTTGAATGTCCATTATATAGTCGTTTAACGACTGTCATAAACGCTTATGATACGTCATTACTAACTTGCTCAATTAACTGAGTGTTACTTTATAATAAATCTAGATAGCACATTTGGTTTCTAATTGGCTAGATTTTTTAATTAGCATTTATTATAGGGTTTTAATTCATATTTACTTGAAGAATTTGGCTGCAGTTTAGTATATGGGACGCGGCCCCTGGAGGAGTGGGTGAACTTTAAGTCTCAATAACTTTTTACTCCTACGTTTCCTTAAAATAATTTTTATATATTTGGGCTCCCTGTTAGCTCCCCTATCCAAAAATATCACCCACTCTGCCATATACTAAACTTGTGCTAAGAATTTATTGTATTTGAGAGACTAATCCATGATGATCTTCAAGGCCGGACATTGAAATGTGGTGCCCTTTGATGGTGGTTAAGTGGTAATATTTTATAGAACCTAATAAGTTCTTTTAGCTTTCATTTGTATTTAGTTTGCACAACGCAAAAATAAATTGGGTTCATTTATTAAATAAATAAATATATTGGGACATTCATACACAGCACCATCTAGTTCCATGGTAAGCTATAAGACTTGTGTTATGGATACCAGATAGTTGATACAATTACACATACATAATTTTAAATACATATATATCATAAATATAAACACCCATGACTAGAGTACAAACATTCGAGCTCATCACATAAATGAATGCCCCTAGCGGGACTCGAACCCGCGACCGCTGGTTCAATAAGTAGGGTCACTACAAACTGAGCCAAACGTGTCGTCAAACCTAAAAATCTATGGTATTGGGCTCTGATGATGATTAGCAACCTGGCGGCTGTGAGAAGTGAGTTGACTTTTTTGATGTAAATATTTTGTAGGGTATAATCATACGGAATAGTGTCACTAACGATAATGGGAAAGTGACTCAGATTGTTACTTCTCACTTTCAATCAGTCTGGTCCTTAGTGAATTGTATTACTCATACAAATTTTCTGCTTCGGTGTTCTAGTGGCTATCATGTACGGCTGCAGGTCCGGAGGTCCTGGATTCGAGTGTCCAGTCGGACCAAGTTTAGTAATTGACTTTTTCTGTCAAAAAATTCTCAATTTCACCCCGGAGATGGGAAGGTGACAGTGTTTCATCGCTTTACCTCAGAGTAAACGTAAAGCTGTCAGTCCCGCGCTTGATCTCTGATCGGTCGTATAGAATTATCGCACTATAGGAGAGGGTGACCTGGGAGTTACAGGAATAGACATGCGTGCACTTTATCATATGCTGCCAATAGGACGTCGGGATACTTCTCAAAGAAGCCTTTGTAAATGCATTGCCGAAAAGGAATCACAAAGACAAAAAAAGCTTAATATTTGTAAAACAAATGCTACATACAGCACTATGGGCTGAGAGTGTTCTAGAGTTCAGAAAAAAGAGGCAAAGGTGCAACAGCTAAATTGGATCTACCACAGCTTACTCTGCTAGCTACAGCGTGATTAGGAGCGTGAAACGAAATAAAATAAAACCACAGATTACGTCTGATTCGAAATTGTGGTAGCGTATATTAACATTTATTTTATCGTGTCGGTGAACTGGTGGAAATACGAGGACATTTACGAGTCCTCCAATTACGAACTGTGGCAATTGTAGAGTTGATTTACCGTTTTACAGGACATCCTTTTACTAGATCACGTCATCAGTCTTATGATAAATTGTGGTATTTCTGTATCATCATCACTTCCGTAATATTAATCTATTTGTGTTTAGATTTTTGTTATTATTACTTTCAGATTAAAAAATTGTATAGATAGAGTCCGCCAAAAAACAGTCAAAGTTGTATATAGTAGTGTGGTTTTGCTGTTTATGCTACTATTCCCAATGTTACCCTAGAGCTTGTTTATTTTCTTCAGGGAGTAAGGTAAATTTCTTTTGTCTGAGTTATTAGTAGGTATTGTGTGTTTATTTCTAATTTTATAATAATTCAGCGACTTTTCATCGTTTCTTATTAAATAAATAGTTTAAATTGTTTTTCTTCTTTAAAGAAATGAATAAATAAGTACTTTTAAGTACTTATTTCCGAATTTTTATTATGTAGCCAATGCTCCTATATATCTAGCTGTATGAAATAAACTTTTAATATCGCACGGGAACGTCATACATTGGGATGAATGATAGTCTATGTCAATCACTCTAACAAATAAAAAAAACTGAAAATAATCTTTACATATAATAAAATTGTAACTAAGCCGAATCTGTACATTAAATATTTTTTGGAAAATCTTATTGAAATAGACATTATTATCGATACAGAGGACGAATCTATAGTTTTTAGAATTTTTGTCTGTCTGTCTGTTACCGCATTACGTAAAAACCACTGGAGGGATTTTGATGAAATTCGGATTCATGGTAGCTGGTTATCCGGGTCAACATATAGGATACTTTTTATCGCGGGAAAATATCTCATTTCTGAAAAAAATACAAAAACTGCATTGTAAGAGTATACTAATATGTAAAACCTAAGAATTTGGTTTTTGGTCATCTGAACGTAGGCGGAGCCGCGGGCAATGCTAGTATGTAATATACTAACCTAAAAAACGATTTTATTATTATGTACATATTTAGTGTAAAAGTCACAAACTAACAGATACTAATCGACCTGCGGTGTTTGGACCGCAGCGGCCACCTGTTGGCTTGGCCGCTAATTGAGTGTAATAATGAGGGCAAAACTGTCATTTGATATGTAATTTCCTTTTGTGGAATAGTTGTTTTTTGTACATAGTTTCATCATATTGGACATATGTCAAGTGTGACAATGTCTTGCTCATAATATTTTAAAATGGCTACTTTACTCTTTTATTTAATAATAATAATAATAAGTATAAATTGTTTAATTTATTTATTTATTTAATTGTAATAATACAAAGTGACACATACACAGCTAAAAATAATGATAACATGGGTTGATTTTACATTAAGGCTTTCACAATATTCTGACTACCACGTCGACAGTTGCGCATTCGGTCAGTGTTGTTAAAACAAAAAAAAATGAAGTGTTTTTAAATGTTTGTGTTGTGTTCTGTATATGTTTTTGGATCCTACATATTATAAATAAATAGGGATCAATTAAAAAAAATAAGTAGTTTTTGTAATAGATTAAAATCCCACGGGATTTGAATCTAATTCAGCCTAAATACTTTTCTCTAAAAGATATCGTCCATACGATAAAGCAATTATGACAAATCATTGATGCGAATCGCCTTAACTTTAAGTTTTAGCCATAGCTCATACTTTTTACATACAATTG
Organism: Brenthis ino; assembly: GCA_921882275.1. Classification (NCBI taxonomy): domain Eukaryota; kingdom Metazoa; phylum Arthropoda; class Insecta; order Lepidoptera; family Nymphalidae; genus Brenthis; species Brenthis ino. The sequence continues at coordinate 21,092,234 of OV170228.1, read as the reverse complement.
AAGTTCTTGCTCAAAAGTTTGATTACCACCATTTTTTTATATCACTGACACACCATGTGTAAAATTCGACAACATTTTAAGCGTTATATGAGATTTAGCATGACGTCTTTTAATGTTCAATGAAAGAACTATCAAAAGATCTAGAGCGTTACAATTTCAAGCATAATATACCGCTTGTGGTCGAAAATTTGTCATACTCCACTGTGGGCGGATATGGAAAATTAATGACGTGAGTAATGTGCGAATTGGGACGTAACTGATTATTGCAGGTTAGCTATCCACTTGAAATAAGCTAGTAGATTACTTGAGCTTGTGATTTTATAGTATTTCATAATATCGTATATTGTAAATATTACAATATTTTGTCTGTTTGTTTGTTACGATGATAACAATTAGGCTACTCTCTCTTGACATTAAAAATCCTGTTACTTCAGTTTCGATTTTGATTTATTTGTAGGTCTAGAAGCCACGGAATAAAAGTATTGAATTGATTTGTAGGTACTAATTGAAAGACAAACAGAGCGAAAAATATTTTTTGGGCATATTGGGGCTATAATAATATGTAGGTAGATAGTTATGTTACAATAAAACAGATACAGTTTTTGATGGCAATTTGGCATTTTGGAATTGGGGCAAAGAGTATTTGTTTTTTTAATATCCATGTGACGAAAGTATATATTTATTTGTTTATATTAATATAAAAGAACTCGTATGATATCTTATGCGTAATGCATAAGGACTTTGGACGTTTCTTAGGTAATATAAATACAAGATACAAGTAATTCAGTACAGTTAATTATTAGTTACTTTTGCAAAAACAATTGTAATACTATAAAGAATTATTATTTTACATTAAAAAATCACGCTATATATTCTTATATCGCAGTAAGTGGTAGACCAGCCATTGCTAAACCACGCATCAATTAATCGCGTGTCAAAGCAACAAATTAGGCAAGTCGGATTCTATTAACTATCTTCGAAGCTTGTCAGAATATTATTATGATATATGACTTGTGTACGTTTTTTAGGACTTATACCGGGTGGTCTGATTGTTGAATAAAAACATTTTTTTAATTATTGTAATGTAAGTATTTTGAAATATTTGACCAAGCTGTGTGTATATGTATAATATGTAATAGAAGCCAATTTCTGATTATACATAATTTTTGAGTTGTAATACAACGTGTTGTCCCGTGGAAATGAGATTATCTCCGCCGGTTAAAAGTAGCCTATATCGCTTTCCAGCCCTCCAACTATCTTCATACAAAAAATTACGTCAATCTGTCACTCCGTTTCGACGTGAAAGAAAGACAAACAAAGAAACAAACAAACACACTCACATTGATAATATTAGTATGAATACTAAGTTACTTAGAGTTTTTATTGGATATTTCGCTTTCTTCACTATTTTTGTAACAATTTTTGTATTTACTTTCTTTCTGAATTATTTTTAAATTCCTTTTATTAATGTTCTTTATAAAAATAATTTTATTTCATTGCGCGTTATTAGAAGATGCCGGGCGTCAATAGAAATTTTTATATCCATGTCCTTCTATAAGGAGGTACATTCATGATTTTTACTAGCAAACTAAAATAAAAATATATTCGCAAGTATAACAGCGAAGTATTATAAAGTACTCGTATTTACTCGAAAATGTAGGTGTTTGTTTTTTGCCACGACATCGAATCTTTTTTTTTTTTTTTTAACGTTGGGAAATGCATTTACGCACGACGTGTGGGACTCACCGGCGTAATACAGCCAGTACTACCCACTAAAACCCAACAAAACCTTCCCCGTCTTAATGGGGCGTCGCAGGATCGCTTACGCATTCAACTACGACGCCCCGACGGCAGGTCCGCCGAAGCAGACCACCACAACCATGGGGTTGCTCCACAGTCCACTCTGCTATCAGAGAAGTACCAGGAGCAACCCGCATGGTACACCGCCCTCCGAAGAGGGCCACCTCCCACCGCCCACCGAAGTGGGCAACCTCCCTGTGCGTTTCTTAGCTTCGCTACTGCTACTGAGCCCCCCCACCACGACAAGGTGAACGCACGTTGGGGGGGATCTATTTTTAACCCCTGACGCAAAAACGATGGGGTGTTATAAGTGTGACGTGTTGACTCTTTTTGACTTGTTTTGACTCTGTGTGTGTGTCTGTCTGTGGCATCGTAGCTCCCGAACGGATTGAATTTGATTTGTTTTTTTTTTTGCTTGACAGGTGAAATAGTCGGGAGTGTTCTTAGCTGTGTTTGATGAAAATCGGTACAAAGTGGTCGGGTTTTTTTTTATTTTTAATTTTTATTACGAATAGAACTATAGCATTAACTAATTAACCTTATGATAGTATCTAAGCAACCACTAAAACATCATTAATCAATACAATAAAGCCAATACTAAGTAGAATTAACTTACAAATTAATGTAGTGGTTTCTTCACATTAATTTGATAATTGAGTAAAGTTCTCAATGGATTTATGAGCATAATAAATGTTCATGCAACAAGACGGCGTGGCGTGTAATTGATATTGCCTATTCAATACGATGTACATATGTAATAAGTACCTATATCAAGAAATGTAAAATATAGCTTTAATGTGACTTCACAGTGGCTTGTCATTGAGAATAGAACAGCAAATGATTTTTTTTTTCATAAAAAGTCCAATTTTCTTTATAACATCTATGACTACAACCGGAAAGGTAATTTTATTATTTTAAATTCTTTTTGTGTGTCGTTCTCATATTATCATAGAAACTTAGTAGGTAAGACTAAATCTATATAAATAAAAATGAATTTTGCTGAGCACAAAACTCGAGAACGGCTAGACCAATTCAGCTAATTTTTTTTGGGTACACTACACGGAAAGTTTTAATAAAGAAAAAAAATCTATATAGAAAATGCATATGAAATTATATACATGTAGTACCTACTCAAAAGAAAAACACATTTTTTTTGTCTGTCTGTCTGTCTGTGCAAAAATATATATATATTTTTTAATATGTTGGGACATTAATACGCAGCACCATCTAGTTCCATGGTAAGCTACGAGGCTTGTGTTATGGATACAAGATAGTTGATACACTACACATATATAAACTTTAAATACATACATATTATAAATATAAACACCCATGACTGAAGTACATACATTCGTGCTCATCACACAATGAATGCCCCCAGCGGGACTCGAACCCGCGACCGCTGGCACAGCAAGTAGGGTCACTACACACTGAGCCAAACGTGTCGTCAATAATTGTAAGTTAAAATGACTCGGTAAAAATAATAATAATAGTTATCGTAATTTAAATGAAATATTTATGCGTAAATATTTTTATAACACATATATATTCACATGAATTATAAAGAACACACTATTTTTACCATTCGTTAGCTGATAAAGCAAGATACTATTTAAATAAACATATTTCACTAATCTTGCCACTTTCTACGTTTATTTTACTAAGAAAAAATGGTAAGAAACAAAATTAAAATCAATGATGACATATTCCAAGCGTGGAGTTGCAGCTTTCTTTCCAAAATCGTAAAAGAGACATAAAATCCGACAATATAGTTTAACTCAGGTAGTTAGCGCGCCATCTTGGAATGTCACTTTTCCCGCGCTCAATGGACGATTTACGGTAGACATCGTGGCAACAAAAAGATCCTATACTTTTTTATTTATAAATACGAGCATGACTAGCCATTCATAAATTGAACCATTTTTTTCTTTTACCGGTTTTATTGATAAACAATTTTAGACTTTATCTATACAGGTTTACAATTTAAATTTTTAATCTGTCTTTTTTATAGCCAAGTTTATTTAGGACTGCATGGACGCGTCAACGATACTGTTCCGGTGTTTAACTGAATTATTTTGTGGTTATATCTAGGAATTTTTACATTTTACGCAAATTATCTTAACTACTGATAAATAACAAAGTTTTTATGGCTGATGAAATTTATGTTGCTTTCATCATTTTGTAATAGTTACGTTGTATATTATACTTTAGTTATGTCAGATTTTACAAATATAATACGACTATCGATGAGAGATTTTTTCTAAATGACTTATCCAATATTTATTTGAATTTTGAATTAAAATAAACTGTAGACACTTTGTATTGAGTTTTTTTTAATAAAAAATACAGATTAAAATGATAAAAGAAGTTGTCTCAAAAGATTTATTTTATTGCTGAACAAACTAATTCAGGAGACGATATCCTAAATCCTAAAATACAGAGGTGAATAAACTAGCAATGTCGGCTACTTTAATTACACTAACAAATTTTACGAGGCGTGTAAATGGTTTCATGTACACAGTAACAATATAGTGTAAATATTTGTCCGTCTGTTTGTTTGTACCCAGTTATCTGGTAACTACCAGCACAGTAAACATGTCGCTCGACCGATTCATCTTTGGATTGTAATTCTATTTATTAATGATACTAGTGGCTAACCCTCGCTTCGGTCGGGTTCATCTCTAGAAAAACAAAAACAAATCTATCCCACGGGAACCGTACGTTTTTCCGGGATGATAAATAAATAGCCTATTATAGACTTTCTCAATAAACGGGCTATCTAATGCAAAAATAATTTTCCAAATTAGTAGTTCCTGAGATTAGAGCGTTCAAATAAACAAACAAAATCTGTCTCTTTAATATATTAGTATAGATTCTATATCTAGAACCTATTTCTTACTGAGCGACTTAAAATTACAACTTATAGACGAAGAATAAGGTAGGTATAACACTACATCATGTATTTTATGAGTTGGTTTTCGCGAATTTTATTGTTTACATATCAAAAACTAGTGGTACCCGCGGCTTTACTCTTAATAAGCTTTTCAGCAGACTATTATATAAACAGACTTATAGAACTCTATGTAAGCTTCAAATAATTTATTATTGAAAGGTGTTGCGGCCCAGATTTTAGCTCTCATGTATCTTCTCATAATGAGTAATGTTTGTTCGACGTCAGGTAAGAACGGAGTACAACTGCTCTTATAAATAGATTAATTCCAGTGATGATCAGTAATGCTTTTATAAATAAACAAGCGATCTCCTCTGACTTCGCCCATGTATTGTCTTTAATTTTCACACTTCCTGAAAAATATAAAATATGCTGCTTTAATTTTGTCTAAAAGTTCATCTGCGATACCTTAAATAAATAAATATATTGGGACTTTAACACACAGCACCATCTAGTTCCATCCCAAGCAACGGGTTGGGTTATAGATACTAGATAGTTGATACACTGCACATATATAACCGAATCTATAGTTTTTAGAATTTTTGTCTGTCTGTATGTCTGTCTGGGAACGCATTACGAGAATTGCACTGGACAGATTTTGATTAAATTGGGTATGATGATAGCTGGTTATCCGGGTCAATATATAGGATACTTTTGACTGCGGAAAAATATCCCATCTTTGAGAAATTAGTATAGATTTCTCAAAGATAGGATATTTTATGTCAAAACATAACAGGACGAACCCGAGCGGAGCGAGATTGAGTCTCTAGTATTGCATTAAAATTTAAGACCTATTGTTTGTTTAGCTAATGTTCATTATCATAACAGAAATCAGTTACGTGGATACACAAAGGAAAAGGAAACCGCTTTAATGATATGAAACATCTAACAAAAGAAACAAGGCATTAAAATTAATTAAAACATACAGGAATTTAATCAAAGATGATAGTTTGAAAAACCAACACAAGTTCTCATTTATCTTCTGGCTTCATCATCAGGCCTTCATCACCAAGCGTTAAGTGATCTATTGAACTAGCCAAAACAAACAATATGAGCCCAAATTTAATTAATTTTAGTTATTTCACTCTACTCAATGACTCCAACATCAGATCGGCTTATTTTTACCAAATAATTTTAATATCCTCAAAATCAACGTTTATTTCGATGAAAAAAGATAGTTATTTTTCACTTTTTGATTAAAATTTATTTTCGTACATACACTTTACATATATTATAGCAACTTGTCAGTATAATACAAAGCTTCATCTCATACAAAATTCAAATCTGTCATCTACGCGTTAAGTAAGGCGAAATAAGAAGAAAAAAATCATGCACGTGTGTATTTCACGATTTGATTTGAATTACGAGTAAACTAGAAAAAGTAAAATTAATTAATCTATACATATAATAAAATTGTAACTAAGCCTAATCTATACATTAAATATTTTTTGGAAAATCTTATTGAAATAAACATTATTATTGATACAGAGGCCGAATCTATAGTTTTTAGATTTTTTGTCTGTCTGTCTGCCTGTCTGTCTGTCTGTCTGTTACCGCATCACAGAAAAACCACTGGAGGGATTTTGATGAAATTTGGTAAGGAGATAGCTGGTTATCCAAGTCAACATATAGGATACTTTTTACCGCGGAAAAATATCTCATTTCTGAGAAAAACTACAAAAACTGTAATGTAAGAGTATACTAATATGTAAAACCTAAGAATTTGGTTTTTGGTCATCTGAACGCGGGCGGAGCCGCGGGCAATGCTAGTTATATATAAATACGTATATTTCCGTCGTGTTAAGTCACATTAGATTAAAGAGGACAAATTCTCATCTATTTATATGTGGCTCAGAATTTATAGTGGCAGCCGAAATCGGATATTGTGTAAATACTATGTTTTATGTTTTCTAAAAATCACAACATGATTTTTAAATATATTTTCATCCCATTTCCATTTCTAGATATAACATTTTCAGACATGTCTTAACTTATAAGGTATGAGAAAATAGAGATATTAGTAGATACTAGCGGCTCACCCTCGCTTCACTCGGGTTCGTCCCTAGGTACCTATGTTATAAATAATTATAATTATTTATATAGGTAATAAAATATAAATAATTATTAGCCGTCGGGAACCAAAAATCAAAATAAATCCGCGAAATAATCCAAAAAGATAGTTTTATGTAAAATAGAAAATAGTTTTCTAAGTAGAGCTAAAAAAGCAGTTGGAAAACACACGTCATTGCTATGATACAGCTGTGAAATATGTTGCTCCGAGATATCCCCGATTGTATTGTCTTCTAACACAATTAAGCTACATTCGGAAATTGAATTTGAGCTCAGCCTCGCAGAATTTCTGTTAAAGTTAGACCAGTCTTCTTACACAATAGTACTGTGATATAGACTGTGCGATGATATACTTGATGGTGTAGTGGCTAGCATGTACGACTGCACATCCGGTGGTCCTCTGTTCGACTGTCGAATCGGGCCAAGTTTAGTTATTTAATCTTTCTGATTAGTAAGACTCAGTCACTCAATACCAGTCCGTTAGAAACGTAGAGGTGTTTCACCCCCGTGCCTCGCGGAGAGCACGTAAAGCCGTCGGTCCTGCGCCTTAACTCTCACCGGTCGTGTCGAGCAGTCGTCCCACCGGAGTATGAGAGTGACAGGAATAGAGAGTGCACTTGTGTCTGCGTGTACATTGTGTGTGCACTGTAATATCTCCTTCATAGCTGGCTAGTTTCAGTGAGATTGGCCGCTGTGGCCGAAATCAATCGGGAGAACATTATTGTTATTACCTACTTTAAAGAGCGAAGCTAAGAAACGCAAGTGCACTAACTACATATTATGTAATAAAAAATAATTGTATGACTACTTATGGTTGTCTCGTCTATTCATAATTTAGTGGCCATCGACCGTGGGATCGCTCATGTGATATGTTGGTATCAAATTATAGTAGGTGACATAACAAGTTTTGGCATACAACTTAATTCAAGGCAAATGCAAATATCTCTCTATTTTAAACATGTAACTTAAGTCTTTTTTCTTAGCTTCAAGATATCTTCAAACTATAATTTATTTTATATCGTTTTGTCGTGACAACCACACATACAGAAGAAATTATTTATATATATTTACATTGATAGAAAAAATGAGCTGATTGTTTTGCACTTTTTAAATTAAAATATAAATATACCTGATGAATGATCTTATAAAGCCTCAAAATTAATTCAAAAGGTTTGAGTTATTATTATGAACATTAATTTTGAAGTTAGTTTACCTCATAGGTACATACTAAAGAGAAATTTTTAATTAATATATCACTACAATTTCTATGTCATATTACTGTTGTACATTTTGAAACATACTTATTACTAAATATAAATTCTACTCTAGAATTTAATTTAACATAGTTTATACGGGTGTCAAATTCTAAAACAAAACTGTTCAAAACGACGAGCTGCGACAAAAATAAGTCGACAAACGAGCACATTCCCTTTGAATTTTGTTTACGATGTTTACGTTTTGTTATGAGTTATTTATATGTCGCTAGGTAAATATTAAAATTTTGATTTTCTTCAACAAATAAATAAAATTGAAGTATTTTACAAATAGGAAAATAAAATTTAAGTGTCTGTTTGTAATGTCAAAATACTAAATGCATATGAAATTATATACGGGAATTAGAAAAAAATACATTTTTAAATTTTTGTCTGTCTGTTTGTTCCGGCTAATCTTCGAAACGACTGTATTGATTTTGACGGGACTTTCACTGGCAGATAGCCGATGTTATAAGAAATAACTAAGGCTACTTTTATTTTAGAAAAAAGAATTAGGGTTCCGCGCAAAATATTAAAAGCCATGAAATTGTGAAAAAATTCAGCGAACCTAGGGACGCACCCGAGAGAACCGAGCGTAAGTCGCTAGTTACTTATACATATATAAATAGGCAAAGACAAACTAATTCAGTACCTTTTTCTCCTCGATTTGTAAATCGATTTTTTTTGTTTCTCTTTGGTAGCTATTTGTCGAGCTTTTTTATTATCAATAAAAAAAATATGAAAACTGTTTTGTTTTATAAAATAAATAGGTAAATTATATATGGATAGCTATATATTAGGTTTCCTTAAATTTCAATAATGATTAATTCTGAATAATGCGCGAACACTAGTTAGGAGAAAATAGATCGAATCGATTTTCATAATTATTATTTATAATATATTTTTATTGATTATGTATGTAATTATAATTCCAAGGGGCCACACATATAAATTACAATAAAAATATGACACGAATAAATAAAATTCTTTTTTCAAAAGCTTAGTTAAATTTTTACTTGGTATTAACTGCACGTTTTTGGCCCGTTACTTAACACTATTTCTCACTTCCATAGGTTGGCTGGTAGAGATCTCTTCTACAGATAAGTCCCTTTGACCACATTGGTAGAGATCATATATTATATATTACATAGTTATTGTGCAATAAAGAATAAGTAATAATAAATTACCTATATTTATATACGCAAGGAAAATAATAATCGGTATGAGTGACGTGAGAGTAGGTAACTACAAACTAGTATATTATATGAGAAAAGAAGCTTCTTTTGATAGCATAACATCAACGCACAGTTCGATTTTCTCACGAATCCCTTTATTTGAAAACTGGAAGGGTAATACATTGGATCCCTTAGAAACGAATTACGAACGATGGTTCTGGAATATCAATTTCTTAAAGAGAGATAGCAAAATAGCTTCTAAGATAAACCAGGTATGATTTAAAACTGGTAAAGTAAATATATAATAAAATTACTTATATTAGCGACTTACTCTCGCTTCGCTTAGATGAAACCCTAATTCTTTTTCTAAAATAAAAGTAGCCTAAGTTACTCCTTATAACAGCTACCAGCCAGTTAAAGCCCCGTCAAAATCCGTTTCGGAGATTAGCCGGAGCAAACTGACGGACAGACAAAAATTTAAAAAATTGTGTTTTCTTATACGTACAGTATATAATTCTTATACCTACATTTAGAAAAAAGCTGTTACAAGCAGACCCAATTTTATTTATCTGTATAGATAAAGACAAGCAATTTTTCTTTCTTACAGCAAAATATTACAAATTCTTATTTCTATTAAAATAATTTTACTGTTTGACGCAAAACATTTAAATCAAATTAAGACTTTTCATGCAAGTCTAAAAGCTCAGACATCAAAATAAAATGCCACTTTAAGTTGTTTATCCAACGGTCACAATGATATATGCTTTTTACTCTTTTGCCCCATGCCCTTAGGATGACATGGCATGACTTATTATTTTAGGACAGATTGGTATAAAAAAATTTGCAATAACCCAACTCCTTGTTAAGAGATCATAAATCTTTTCCATCTAACACATCAAGATATTCGATTTTAGTCCTTATCTACTACTAGGAATAAGGACGAAGCAATGAAAATAACAAATTTAAGCAAAAATACCTCTTATTGCTTGTATATATAAAGTTTAAGTGTTTTGATGTAGAGGAACCGGAAAGACAAATGGCTTTATAATTGTACATCGTTATCCGTATCGCGATATTGCATTTCATCGATTGATGACTTATTGTCTTGTAATTAGCTAAGAAGATTGTCGACTTCTGTAAGCGATTTGTGAAGTTCAATAGCTTTTTATTGATCTGTGAAGGTCAGTAAGGGAATGATTTTGTTCATTTGTAAGTATACATATATATCTAGATATTGAATATCTTAATATTTGAATATCTATTGCTCTGAAGTTTTTTATTTAATATTTTTTTAATGTGTGCGTCAATTTCTTATTTTTAAAATGTTTAAAAAGGGTAATATAAGTTTTATTACTTCGATATTCTTATAGAATGATGATATTATTATCATCAGCATTAACATTTTACTGTATGGATGTCAGGATGTATAAATGTATGGACTTTTGTTACTTTTTCAAGCAATACAATTGAATGGATTTTAATGAACTTTACACTTATATAGCTCTTACATAAAATTAACACATAGGTTACTTTTTATCTTGGAAAAATGTACGGTTCTCGTGGATTTACTTTTGTTTTTATAGAGGCGAAGGCGTATATTAATATATGTATGTATATATATATATATATATATATATATATATAACATTTACATATATATTATATATTTTTTATAAAGCTATAATTAATATATGCCAAATAGCAACAATTAGCAATTTATAAAAACTTTTTTATACTTTAAATTAAATATATATGAAATACCAGTAAAATAAATAGAATAATACACTTAAAATTTTATTTGCGAAAAGTCCAAAAAAGGTTCTAAATTGATCCCAATGAAATTGTTTGAACCTTCGATATCGTAAAGCTTATCAAAGATTAGGGCAATTTGGACACATTTGTTACTTTTTGTTTGGCGCAGCGGAGGCACAATGTCTGTTATTACGCCGCTAATGATGCCTGCGACCGCGCCTTGGGGACGTTGGGAGGAAATACTGAGAAAACAATGGCGTATATTTTGTTAGAATCTTATATTTTTTACTTCAGACCCATGGGTAGGTCTAGTCTATATTCGAGAGAGCCAAATATGATTACAATTAATAAACGGAGACTTATTAAATTTGAATCTCAAATCCTACAACCCACCTGTAGCTGACCCAAATTCGTTTAATATATTGTTTCAAAATATAAGCTTTGTAACAATTTAACTATTATATTATATTTATCTATACATATACCTAATAAAATTCTGAGTCAAATCTGTACATTAAATATTTTTTGGAAAATCTTATAGAAAAAGTCATTGTTATCGATACAGAAGCTGAATATTTAGTTTTTAGAATCTTTGTCTAACTGTATGTTTTGATGAAACGTATGATGATAGCTGGTTATCCGAGTCAACATATAGGATCCTTTTCACTGTGGGAAAATATCTCATCGAACCCGAGTGGAGCGAGGGTGCGTCGCTATTGTATAATAAAAATGATCACATTCTTAGATTTTGACTAAACAGATATATCTAACAATAAAATTTTCTTGTTGACGGTACTCATTTCCTCGGTAATTCTGCTCGAGTGATTCTGTTATTATGACACTGGCAAAAACACTAATCACCTATTGTTTTGTGGATGAACAGACAGTTGTTCATGAGATAGGTTCTTTAATTACGATTGTTTTATCTGAAATTAGATTTCAGTCAATTGTATAAATTATCGACTTTTAGTTTATGTTTTGGTACCATTAGTAATTTTGTTCTGTAAATTAATTCAAAGATAAAACTAAACAATAGGTAAAGCTTATGAGAACCATAATTTAATGAGTAATAAAAAATGTCAAGACCAAGAAAATGTCTTCAGTATTTTTATGTTTACTAGACAGTCGGATAGCCGTCAGATAATCGATATCTACTACAGAAATCTAAAGTATTTGAAAATGAAGCACTCTGATAACGTGATTTAGAACGTTTATATGTGTGTCATTCCATAAATCTTTTTGCTATAGTGATTGTCAATATAGCTAAGTTCAGTAACAGTAATTTTAAGAATAGGTAACTATCACTAGATGAAATATCTTTAAAATATATTTTTTTAATAAATTGTATGGAAACTAATTCTAGTACAATTACTTGGAAACATAAAATAAAATCTTAATTTAATCTAAATGTTATATAAACCAGGTATCCCATTGAGTTAACAGCATCCTTGAACCTAATACGTGTCTGATACAGATCATTGTTGCATTCTACATTATTATTTTGTATCGTCATCACGATTATTGCACTGCAGAAGGCAATTTTGAAGATTAAAATTCCTTTTTGAAATATTCCGCCAAATAGATTTCTTTGGAACTTATAGTCAATTACATCTTGATGACCTTCACATTCTATATTATTATTTAGTTTTTATAGTTTATTCTCTTAAATTTTCGTACAATGCTGATCTTAAAAGCATGGCATTGTCTAAAACAAAGGTCGTAACTTTTGTAATGAGTTTCTATAATTATAACTAAACTGTAAAATGTTGTACATTTTTGTCCTCAATATAAATGAAATAAAACTTAATTCAAATAGACTTATTACAAGCACTTTTGAATCGTCAATTTAGAGCGTCAGTGTAGTCAGTCCGTGAGGAAGCTACCATCGGCTCGGAAAGCAGTTCTGCTGAGAAGAGTCCAAGAGAAATTCAACAGTTGCTTTTTAAATATTCAAGTTACATTGATAAACACAATATTACAGATAGCCCGCATATGATTTAATATCATAATTCCACACATTTCTATCAATAAGAAACTCTTGAGCAGAGTAATGAAAGAAATAAATGAAGAAACGCTTTGCTTAATAGAATATTTTTGATTATATATATAAATTTTTGAAAAGGTAAATTTAGGACAGTTTGTGGAATCTTATTATATATGCGTAATCATAATATATACCATATATTTTATCCAAAATACGATTTCATTTGTCAGTACAATAGAACAACAACAAATACTCCTTTTTCTCTTGTACATTTTTTTAAGTTACTTTTTACAGTAGATAATAAAAAATAATACACAAACCGTCGTTTAGAAATTTGCTAAAAGGAGAGGATGATGCTCCTGTTCTTTTTATTTACCTCGAAAAATTTCAGCGTGGATGTACTATGGCAAATTAAATTATTGCCATTAGAAATGAGGTGTTCTTAAAAACGTAAACTGTATGTAATACGAACTTCAACAGTTTGGTTTAATGCGTAAGGCTAATTATTTAGTAAATAGTAAAAGCATATTGTTAACGGTAAATAATAGGCGGTTGGTTATTCACTTATTTCCGTCTCGTGACAAACAGACGCTTCACACACACTCATTATGACCAGTAACTGCTTAGTGTGTGGTCCAAAAGAATAGTGCATTTTTTTACAATTTTCAAAAAGTTACTTCTTAACGAGTTACTTGTTACTTGCTTAAGCAGATCTTTAGATGCTATTGATAATTAAACAATTTGAAAACTTTCCTAAAAATGGTATTGTTAGTAATATTTCGTAGGGGGAGACTAAATAAAATAAATAATAGATATGTTGAGACATTAACACACAGCATCATCTAGTTCCATGGTAAGCTACGAGGCTTGTGTTATGGATACCAGATATTTGATACACTACACATAACTTTAAATACATATACAATTATAAATATAAACACTAATGACTGGAGTACAAACATTCGTGCTCATCACACAAATGAATGCCCCCAGCGGGATTCGTACCCGCGACCGCTGGCATAGCAAGTAGGGTCACTACAAACTGAGCCAAACGTGTCGTCGTATTTGACATTTTTCTATTCATATAATTCTATAAAGGTGGTCATATACACACACATTTCTTTAGAGTAAACCGAAGCAATGAATAAATGAAACTACGGCGTACATGTTACAGCCACGCTTCGGTACCAATCATCTGAGTTAGATCTAGCACTAATTTTGAATTTGACATACTTAATTTTATAAAGTAGTTTTAGAAAAGAGCTTATTATTAGCTTCTTAAATTATTATCTCACTTAGCGCAGGTGCGTTAGGTCTGGTGGAGGGTGGTTATTGCTCTAGCTCATAACCTGTCTGTATATCAAAATCTATGTTTTTCATCCAAATACGTTACATAAAAGACACACTCTCATACAAATATTGTATTAGGGCGCGTACACATAGAACGTCCGTTTTACAGGTCCGTTTACACGTATATGTTATTAGCGTATGTAGCTGTATGAGCCAGTTCACACACATGACAGTATTTCGGATCTAGTAAAAAAGTCCCATACACAACAGAAATACTGACCCGTTTTATCGGATCGAAACCGCGCGAGGCTTGGCACAGGGGTGCGGGGGTTTTCCTCCAGTTTGTGTCTTTCTTTTTTAAATCCTTTTCTAATCTTTTAAGAAGGTCATCAAAAGTAGATGTCGTTATTCGGAAATAAGTAAAAATGCTGTGTGAATATTAACCTCCAGTAGCGACGGATCCGTTAAAAAGGATCCTGTAAATCGGACGTTCTATGTGTACGCGCCCTTAGTAGTATGATATGTATATAACTAATATTAGAAATACGAAAGTGTGTCTATTTGTTCATACTTCTGAAGCGATATCGATGACACTTGGCAGTTGCAAGCACAATTCTGAAGACGTAAATAGTTAACATTTCATCCTGAAATATACCACGATACATTTTGTATGTTGTGCAATTCTATAAGTTCTATATATTGTTTTTAGCTTATAATTTTGTATTTAATTTGGCAGAATTATATTTAAGAAATCCACGTGAATAGCCACGGCTTTTTGTTAGTATGGTATACGTCATACGTTCATATCATCTTATTTACGTTGCTCCTGATCGTTAAATTTCTACACTTATAACCTGTTCGTAATATGTTTTCATATTATTTTATTCAATTGAGACCAGTTTTCAATTTGCTTGCCTCGAATTTAAATTATCCAATACAGTGATAAGGTTTTCGTGTTTGAAATTTGATAAGCTTAATATATTTTATAAAATATGGAGTTCGTTTTTCGTATGCGTGTACCTTACAAATAATACAATTTCAAATAAGTTTTTTTATCTGTTCTTCTTTAACGCAGCAAGGAAGGAACGGATTGACGCGACTTTTTGAATAGAGATTATTTGTGGACCGGAGATATTATATGTAAAAAATTAAATGGGATATTAATGTTACTAACTGCCACAAAGGTCTAGTGGCTAGCGTGTATGGCTAAAGATCCGCAGGTTTTGGGTTCGAGTGCCGTATCTGACCAAGTGTCAAGTACAGTAGGTCTTTTTGTCAAAAAAATCAACTTGGAAAGTTGACCAGTGTTTCATCCCCATGCCTAGACGAGCACGTAAAGCTGTCGGCCTTTTATTGTCATATTGAATTATCAACTGAGCAAAAGGAATTGAGAGCGTACTTGGTTCGGCACATATGGCTAGTCTCACTGACATTGGCTGTCGTGGCCAAAATCTATCTTGAATATATTATTATTACAAAATCTATAAACGTCAAGGGATATCAGTTATTTATAATAAGAGTATTATCGAAAGTTTAATTTACGCTCTAAAAAAATTCCACATTTATCCACAATTACTACAAATTGTTGTCATACACAAAATGAGCTTTCCACAATGGTTAATAATATTCTTAATATATGAAGTTGTTACGGAACGCTTCTTTTCACTTCTTTGGTTCATAGCTTAAGTAAGGTACGTGTTAAGCACAACTAGTACCTATTAAAGATACTTGAATATAGTCATAAATAAAGGAAGCAATGAAATACCATGATGAGCGATAAAACGCACAAAGCAGCAGAAATCTTAAAACTTATCGCTTAGCTATTCAATCAGATATATGTTTACATTAAGTATCATTACTGTTAATAATTATATATACATAATACACATATATATATATAGGCATTTATACACAACATTAGATATAGTAGGTATCTTTTTCTCCTCTGTATTTCAACCGCTTTTTTTGTATTGTGATATATAAATAGGCAAATATAAAAAAGTTAAATACCTTTTTCAGTTTGGTAGCTTTTGACGAGATTTAGTGTTTTTAATAAAAGTAAAGGATTATGGTCGAATTTCAACTGCTGGGTGGACATTAATAATTAAGTATATATTAATAGAGCAATCTAATCCTGTTACTGTTGTATTCAGCCTTTTTTGACGTCTCACAGCTGGGCACGGGCCTCCCTTCAATACGAGGGGGATCAGGCCATAGTCCACCACGCTGGCCAAGTGCGGGTTGGCGGACTTCACATGTCTTTCGAGAACTTGTCATGTTATCTCAGACATGCAGGTTTTCTCACGTTTTTTTCCTTTACCGTAAGACAAGTGGTAATCATGTTGAAAATTCGCACATGAAAATATCAGAGGTACGAGACCCGGAATTTGAACCCACTTTACTCGGTTACCCAACCGCGCTACCACTGGGCTACCATTTCCTGTTACTGTTACTATATAAAAATATAAAACATTAAATTATAATAATTAATTTTGAACCGCTATACCTCTTAACTTGCAGATAAAAACCGGTACATTTTGTTTTGACAGGTGTCATTTCACGCGTGCCGAATCGGTTCCAAATGTTTTTATACGACATTTATGTTATCTGTAACTTCTAAATGTTTGTTCAAGTCGAGAATAGGCAGTAAAATATTTATTGATTAAATTTTATTCATGTTTAGAGATTGAAAGGATGTTTGCGTTGATCAAGTTTTTTTGAAAATGCTTCAATATGGTTTTTATTAAAAAAAATTGCACTGAATAAAAAAAATCTTTTTGTTAAGTATCTGAAATATTTTTATACTTAACTATGTCTTTTATTCTTTACAGGTAATTTCGTTGCTTAATCTAACGAGATTCAATTTTGAAAATGGTTGGTAAGATAACAACAATGCTTAAATAATTATAATATTAAAACAAATATTATATTTACTGAATATGTAATATATAGAGTATATTAGGTATACATAAGGTTTGACAACATGTTTGGCTCAGTTTGTAGTGCCCCTAGTGCTACTTGCTGTACCAGCAGTCGCGGGTACGAGTCCCGCTGGGGGCATTCATTTGTGTGATGAATACGAATGTTTTGTACTCCAGTCATTGGTGTTTATATTTATAATATGTATATTTAAAGTTATATATGTGTAATGTATCAACTATCTGGTGGATCAACGTTATTGATATAACACAAGCTTCGTAGCTTACCATGGAACTAGATGGTGCTGTGTTAATGACCCAAAATATGTTAGGTATATTTTAAATATAAAATATGTTAAATTATTAACCTAGCTTTGTAAATGTCATAAATTCGTAAACAATTTATGAACTGACAAACAGATAAACATTGAAATGATTATATTTGTTAAAATATAAATCAATCTAGAACATTCATTTACTAAGTTATTACGAGCCCGGGTGGTACCTACACCAATGACACGGCCCACGTCTAAGTGACGACAGATTTAATGTGCCACAGTAAAACTTCGTTCCCAAGAGAACTTATAAAATTCAAAGTATCGGTCACGCCATGATATAAAAAACTATCTGTTAGTTTACAATTTTTTATGCATTTATTTTTGTTAAGAACTTTTTTTGTATTAACTTTGTGCGTAATATTTTTTTTAAATATACCTATTATATTTTGATATCTATTCTTATACTAGGTACTTTGAAATGTTAAACATTTTTTAGTTTTTATCATATTATATTGAATATTTATATAATGTCCATATCCAAGTTTTTTAAACGTAACTTTTTTTAGAATATAGGTACCTATAGCTACATAAATATGGCCAAAAAATCGCGGATATTCTGAGTAAAACGAATATTATTTATTAATCTTCATACTTTATAATAATATAATGCAACAGAACTCAGAAGCAGTGTTGACATTTTTTAAGTCCAAAACACGATGTGATCGTTTTTTGTTTCTCTTTAATGATGCAAACGAGTAAAGGTTTTTAAATATTACTTTTAAAATTTTATTTATTTAATGGATTGAAATTAAAGGAGTTATCGTGTCACTAAGCTTATATGAAAATTAGCGACTCAACATAGGTTGATTGCCCATACAAACTTTCATCCCCATTTTCACCCCCTTAAAGGATGATTACCAGGATAAAAGTATTCTATGTCCTACCCAGGGTCTCAAACTATCTTCTTCCTAAATTTCATCTAAATCGGTTCAGTAGATCCAGAGATTACCCCCTACAACATCACAAACTCACAATTCACAAACTTTACCTCTTTATAATATTGATATATAATTTTAAATTTATAATATTCTTTATAATATGATAATATTGATCATTGAAAATTGTAAAATATTGTTATTTTATGTATATCTCATTTTAAGTTATGACGTATTTTTATTTAAAAAAATATATATATTTGTCACAGACTATTTCTCAACAGTTTTGTTAATTTGTATAATAACACTTGATTTGGTATAGTATCAGTGACCCAGCGATATAAAATAAGTTGGCTCTACTGGCAGCAGTTGTCTTTACTGGCAGCCCTGCTTATTACGTGTAGTTTTTTTTAGATTATATATTTTACTACAGATTTACTCTCACTTCGCTCGGGTGCATTCGTAGATGAAAAAAACTATAAGAAACAATATCTTGGTCTAGTATTCCAAGTCATAGACTATTTGTGTACCTAATTTCATCCAAATCCGTCCAGCAGTCTAAATGAGTAACAAACATACACACAAGCAAATTATGGTATTCATCGTAGCATTCATAGTTGTCAGATTGTTCACTGAAATTAAATTATAACTCAATTGGAGAAGGCTAAATTCAACAGAATATCCTGAAATACTCTCTCGGTGAGAAGCGAGATGCGTGCGATGTGTCATTAGCACCCAATAAACTGTGTCACGTATAAATGTTCACTTTATAAAGTTCATTTTCTGAATGTGCATATGTAAATAGAATGAAAATGTCTGTTCGTTGTCTCGAAAGAAAATATTCCTTTACTTACCGACTTCTCAAAAGGAGGATATGTTTTGTTATTATTTTTGGTACGTACACCAATTATTGTAAATTAAATATTTATTTAAACTGTATTAAATTATAATTAAATGAGAGATTTTTATCAGTCTGAGATAATTTTGAAAGTTGGACACTTGTTGTTTTTTAAATAGCACTTATACGTAACCCTTTTTCTGTAAGTAAACTTAAAGTGAATCAAGAGATAAACACATAAAAACAAATCTTTAAATCGTTCCATTTTGGATATTTTTTATTTTTTGCATGCGTGAATGTTTGTACTACTTTACGCTGAAACGGCTGCATGGATTTGGATGAAATTTTGTATGCAGATAGACTTTGGTCTAGTGTAAGACTACTACTAGGCTACTGGTTGTCTTTATACTATATTACAAACTAGCGACTAACCCTCGCTCTGCTCGGGTTGTTCCTACTTACGTTTTAACGTTTAGTATAGATTTCTCAGAGATGAGATATTTTTCCGCAGTAAAAATATCCTGTATATTGACCTGGATAACCAGCTATCATCATACCAAATTTCATCAAAATCTGTCCAGTGGTTTTCTCGTACTCCAGACACAGATAGACAGACAGACCAAAATTCTAAAAACTATAGATTCGGCCTCTGAATCGATAATAATGACTATTATATATTAGACGACACGTTTGGCTCAGTTTGTAGTGACCCTATTTGCTCTGCCAGCGGTCGCAGGTTCGAGTCCCGCTGGGGGCATTCATTTGTGTATTGAGCATGAATGTTTGTACTCCAATCATGGGTGTTTATATTTATAATATGTATGTATTTAAAGTTATATATGTGTAGTGTATCAACTATCTGGTATCCATAACAGAAACCTCGTAGCTTACCATGGAACTAGATGGTGCTGTGTGTTAATGTCTCAACATATTTATTATTTATTTCAATAGGATTTTCCAAAAAATATTTAATTAGACTCAGAATTTTATTATATGTATATATATATATATAAGACACCTAAGGACGCACCCGAGTAAAGCGAGAGTAAATCGCTAGAATATGATAAAGGCATAACTCGGTATTATAGTATAAAAGTAAGAAATAAAATAATTTTAAATATTTTAAGTGTAACGCATTAAGACGGCGCAAATTCATCAAACTGATAACAATCAGTATTCAGAATAATACCATATTGTAGGTTACCAGAAAGCGAGTGGTGTCGCGCCACACAAGAATTTTTGGTGGAGGAAGGCATAAAAAGTAACGTTTGTAATAAAATATTATTACCTACCTCTTTATTTAAATATAGATTTATGAATAAAATACCTTTAAGCAATTGACAGGGAAAGGATTAAATATGATTGAAAAGTATATATTTGAAATCTGGGTTTCTTAATCAATAATTTGACGACACGTTTGACTCAGTTTGTAGTGACTCTAATAGCTGTGCCAGCGGTTGCGGGTTCGAGTCCCGCTAGGGGCATTCATTTGTGTGATGAGGAAGAATGTTTGTTCTTTAATTATGGGTGTTTATATTTATATAATGTATGTATTTACAGTTATATATGTGTGATGTATCAACTATCTGGTATTCATAACAGGAGCCTTGTAGCTTACCATGGAACTAGATGGTGCAGTGTGCTAATGTCCCAACATATTTATTTATTATTTATTTATTATTTATTTATACTAATATAAACTTACAATAAGATATTACTATATACGTACCTACCTAGCTCAGCGTCCTCATGTGTGTGATTTGTCAATTTTCCACATAATTTAACACAATGAAGGTAAAGTGTCTCGATCATGATGTTATAATGCAGATTTTTATAATTGATAGCGTATTTCAATCGGTTTTTTATGTGTTTTTACTAAAAAGGTTGTTTATCAAAATGATTTTTTTATTTTAATTCATGCCGCCATTGACGTAAAGAGTATTTTGACATAAACATAACTTTGTTTGAATCACACAAACGTTACAATTGACCAAAACGTTAAACTTTTTTTCATACCCTTTACTTTCAAGCTTCATATAAAACCTCCTTTATGTTGTGCCCATTTGACATAATAAATGACATATTCAATTTTATTTTTTATCTGTACAGAATATGAATACGAAAAACGCGGGTAATTTATTTTTATTTTTTGTTTAATATATGAAGTTGGCATACGTAGTAATGTTTTCTTTGCAAATTATTTTTATTTCTTCTTACAGTAATAAATAAATTGTTAAAAAGCCATATAATAACTTTCATTATTATTGGTATATAATTTATTTGTTACATTAAAAAAAAATCATGTAATGGAAAATTTAATTCCTATTAATAAAAAAATATGAAAATTAAAAAAAAATGTATATTATAATATCGTGAATTCGTGAATCCGCACAGAAAGGATATTCGTGTTTACATATAAATATTTTATAGGGATAACGAAATAATTACTATCACTATGATGTAGGTAATTATGTTTAAGATTCATTGTATCTTCTTTTAATATGCCTCAATAACAGAGAACTAGTGATATTTGACTATCAATAATATCTATAAAACTAGATATTTTTAAATATTTTTTTATTTATAGAAAACCACGAACCCGCATTTGGCCTTGCCGTGATAGACTATGGCCTGATCCTATCTCGTGTCGAGAGAAAACCCAGCAGTAGGTCATAAAAACTGGGTAAAACTAGTTTGATATAACATAATATTTTAAATCCTAAAATGCTGGTTTCCTAAATATATCTTTGCTAAAACGTTACCCTTAAGTAAACGGTTAAAACAGAAAACGCAGGCGTAATTAAAACTGAAATTATCTTCTCGAAATAACTATCGAAATAGAATCGGGACTTCTGTAACAAATCGATCAATCGTCTGGAAATAGCCGCTTTGATGGCGATGCCGAGATTCGATCAAAGATTCCTTGGTAACGTGTTTTATACACTGAAGAACAATCTTCAAATTTTTAAGATAATATAAAACATATTTTATAAATCATTTTAGTTTTCTCCTTTATCTTTACTAAAGATAATAAATGTTGAGTGTATAAAATATATAACCTCGCCATTCTGGTATTGGTAAATTCGCTACAGCTGCGTTAGATCGTTCTTAATTGCAAAATATAAAGACGTCACCCGCCTGCTTTGTTGGGTGTACGTAAATATTTCTTTTTGTCTTCAGAGATCTTATTGAATATTTAGAATTTATGCTTATAAATTAAATATGTAAGTTAAATATAAAAACAAATGAATAAAAAAATGTAACGTCGTTTGATTTATTGGTGACAAAAAAATGAACGTAAATTAAAAAAAAAATGGTGGAGAGTGTATAAAATTTAAAAAATAAATAGCCTAAAACCATCTACAGTCGATCCAGTGTCGATTGGTCAGTTCAGTAGTTATTATGTGATGGCGTGACAAAGTATTAATCGTTTTCATTATATATACATAGATAGATAGATAATAGAAAATCTGTCAGCGCAAATGCGGCTTAACTGTAAGCTAAAATTCGTCTAATATTAGCTTAGAGTTACCTATGTAAATATTAAATTAGTAACTCTGTCTGTTAACTATGAATATTTGCATAAAAAGTCAAATTCAAAATGCTTTCAGTCAAAAGTACTTTGATCAAACAGCGTGCACGACCAAATGATTCTAAAATATTTCCTAAACTCGAATTTATTGTTTTTTTCTTTAGAATTGTAACTCCAAAACATTTTACATATTTAGCTACTATATTTTCAGAAATAAAAAAAATATTATTATTTGGAATATAGCCAAATAATTTTAAATAAATATTCCAAATTTATACTTGACTATAAAACGTTTTTATATCTTAAATCAAATAAAATTAACTTAATCTCAGTAATAATATCAGCGAATAAATTAAAGATGAAGTATCGAGGAAAGCTGCTTGCATAAATATATTATTAATTTACGACGTTCTTAGTTAACTCGCAGAGTTAGGAATTTTGTTTCACGTGACCATAAATTATAGACGTAACAAATGTAAAGACAACTTGTTCCATTTTATTGGTATAATTTATGTTAAATCTACACGTTTAAGCTTTACTCTAACGTGTGTCAACGTATTTTGAAGATGACTCAATTTCATTAAATATTTAAATTAAAAATTAACTTAAAATAAAAGAAATATATTTGAAATTTTTATTTCATGTAAATATTTCAGAAATACACTTATTGCTTTATTTAGTGCTATTCTCATTTTCTTGTACTTTACTATTAATTTAAAATATTTAACTATCTGTTAAAGTTATATTGATTGTTATATTTTTATTATTTATATAATTAAAATCTATTATAATAAGAAAACTTAAAGCATTAACACTAAATATTTTTAAATTAAACCATATTTCTACTAAACGAAAAATGAAAATAGATCTGCGAAAAAATCCAAGCCAGTTCAATTTAAAATGTCAAATATTCGCGTAAATCTAAGAAAGCATTGAAAGTATTTAGGATTCAAGATCGTCATACAGGTATTCGACCAAACGTGTAGATTTAGCATTATGTTATTATTGTCTATGGCATGATATATTTTCCGCCATCTGAATAAATCTGTCACAGACAATAAATATGATTATAATAATAATGATAATCTGGCGTAAATAAATCTCTGCTGTAGAAGGAAACTTGCAATTTAAATTGCAATGAATGTAATTACTTAATGCGGAAGAAGATACTTTAAGCTTTGTTAATTTAACCAATATCATTAGTGAAACGAGTAAATCGTTTTATTTTTTGTTTAAGATAGTTGTATCTGGGATATCTAAAAATATACTGCAAATTATTATATTATATTAGGTATTAAGATATTATGTATATGTACAAAAAATTAACACGTATTTATTTTAAATAAGTAGAAAAAAAATTGACGTATATAAGCAATGTCTTACTAGCTAATATGTAAAGAGTATTAATATACAATGACAAAAAAATAAATACAATTAATATGTTAAAGAAAATCCAAATTGACTCTAAACTAAGAAGCTGTAAATATAAGATGAAATCACAAAAACAAAAAATGCTGTTTTTTAAGGCAAGGTGTATCCTTCTTAATTTGACATACATACTAAGTATTTTAGACAAGATTTTAAATTAACTGACCTTAAAGTGACATATCATACTAGTCGCAGTATGAATTAAAACCTTTTTAAATTCATGTAGGATTACAAATATGCAGCTATGGTGTGATTTACTATTATCTATGATAGAAAAACTAATGTTACAGAGAAGTCTTGCCATTGTGCATAGCCATTTGCCTTCACAGTACAAAAAATACGTCGAACGCGGTCTCTTCTGTGATCGAATGAAACGACGTGCACCTGACATTATTTAGTCCGGTAAGTGTCAAGTTGTATCAAAAGAATGAAATCATAAAACCCTTGTACCAGATTTGTCGTGCGATAAACGCGTGTAGCGATTAATTGTCACGATAAAGCGCGTGTGGAAGCATTAAATTCCTTTTGTTATTTATGTCATTTAGTATTTCTGTTAGGTGGTTTCTATTTGTGTTGTGTCACTCTTGTTAATGTAATATCGTCATGTTTTTCGTTCCATACTAGAGGGAAAAGTAGTGGTCGAACGTCTTCCATTTAAAATCAAACGCTCCTGTACTATATATGCTAGCTAGTAGCTGACTCGGCAGACACGTCTGAAACTTTTGTCTGTAGTCCAAATAATAAAATAAATAATATACGTTTAAACTTTAAACTCGTGCAGGTCTGATGATAAATGTTGAACAACTCATATTACACTATTCATGTTTGTGGTTATGAACAGGCTTTTAACTAACTCCATATAATATGTATATATATGTTAAAATTAATCAAATGGAGTAAAAATAATGATGATATTGATAATAATGTCCTCCCGACAGATTTCGGCCACGGCAGCCAATCTCATTGAAACTAGCCAACTGCGCAGGAGATATTATAGTGAACAATTAGCGTGCGCGCAGGCAACATGTGCCCTCACTATTCCTGTCACTCTTATATTTCGATACTATACGACACGATCACTGAGAGTTAAGACGTAGGACCGATGGCTTTGCATGCTCTCCGAGGCACGGGGGTGATACACCGTCAACTCCCGAACTCCGGACTTGAGGCTTACTAAACAGAAAGACTCATTACCTAATTTGGCCCAATCTGGGACTTGAAACCAGGACCTCTGGATGTGCCGCCGTACATGCTAACCTACACCACCGAGGAAGTCAAATGGAGTATTTTACTAGCAAATTGTATATTCGAGGAATAAACTAATAGATTGAAGAATAACTCTGTTCACCTTTTCGCATACGCTAACTCGTCTCCCACTTCTTCGTCTTCATCGTATGATGAACATCTGTCTTCATCAGATGGTGATCATCTCCATGGTATCAAGCTATTGTATCGTGTCTTCTTCAACTTCATCATATGATGAACATCTATCTTCATCAGATGATGATCACCTCGATGTTATCAAATTATTGCATCGTATTAAACTTACAAGATTTAATTACATAATCAGTTATTTATAAACAAAGCTAATTATACAGTATTGAGAATGAACGCGAGTAAAGTCATGCACAGAAGTTAGTACTCAAATATATCAATATTATTTGGGATTTATATAATTCTAACAAACTATTCCCCATCTTAACACATTGTTGTGTTTATTTTCGTCAGTAACTGTGCAAACATCGCGGACAGCAACATAAAGCGAGTGGCCGTTTGATTAAATTGTTGATAAACACCGCGCGGCTCAGACTCGACTTACTCTGTTAGTATTTATGTAAGTCAGAGCGAGAGAATAGAAGTGGCATCGATTAATCAATTTGTGTTATAAAGGTGTCCCAAAATTCCTATAATATAATATTTTCTCTATATATTTTTAAACGTAGATACTTTATGTTAAGTTATGTTAGTTATTTAAATAAATAATGTTATATATATAAATAATCACCACATATTGGAAGAACAAAAAAAATCCATTTTTATGCCAACGATTCTCCGTATTTTAGTGAAACTTACATCTATTATTTAACACCTAAATAGTACTTGTACAAAAGAAAAAAAAGTTAAATATTGAAATATTTTTATTAAAATCAAAAATAAATTCAGATAGACTCATTTCTTAATAAAAAATAGTATACGTAAGTATATATGTACGTATTATATATTTTCAATATTACTGCTGGATATAGGCTAGAGTAGCGTTGAGCATATTTCACTGGTCGTGGCCAAAATCCGTTTTCAGAGTAAATGAGAATAAACCATACAATATATCACGTGGTTTGGGTTTCGTTGTTAGATTAAAATTTATTTCTCTATCCATCACTGTCACTTCTGCGTACTCTCATGTTCTGTGTTAAGGATCATTGAAGATAGCACAAGGCAAGCTAGGTGGCTTTATATTTCATCAATTTTGTTTGAAAATTATATTTTCAATGTTGCAATTGCAGAGAAATATTTTATCTTGTTATTGTATTTTCTTTTGAAATGTTTTATTACAAAGGATCTGGAAATAAAAGATTTATGTAATAATTTGCAAGAACGAATGAAAATGTAATTTATTTATTTATATACTTATTAGCTTTTAATGCAATAGTAATTGTGAACTTAAATTTGTAAATTTCAAAATTAAAAAAAAACTAGGTAATCCCAGAAAATATAAAAGAACTCTCATAAGTTTTTTCTACTTTATGGAGCTTTTTTAGTGATATACTTAAACTATTTTTTATTTCGTTGCTATAAGTAGTTTTTGTAGCATGAAGTCTGCAAAAAGTTACTTAGTCAGTTAGTTAAGTCAGTAATAAAGACATAACATAAAGCGCTACGAAGAACAAATTGGGATACTCTCGTGAGAAGCCCCAAAGATAATATCAGTTGCGTGTGTTTAAATACGTTTAAATTATATTAATTTAATTCTATAACCACGATTCACTGTGGGAGCTTTGTCAGTTATTGTGAGTGAACGATGGTAACAGATGATGATTTAAGAAGAAAAAAGAAGAAAAAAAATCGGTCAAGTGCGAGTCGAACTCGCATACGACGCGTTCCGTACAATAATCGTTTTTTTTAATTTGCATGGCAGCCTTTTTGGAATTCGCTATCTTGGTTTTTTTATTATTTGTTGTTATAGCGACAATAGAAATACACTCTGTGAAAATTTCAACTCTACCTATTATGGAGATACAGCCTTTTGACGGACAAATGGACAGCGGAGGCATAGTAATAGGGTTCCGTTTGCACCCTTCGAGTACGGAACCCTATAAATCATTAAACTGTTTCTGAATAACACAACTATATAATTAAAAACTATGTCAATCATTGCAATTTATTATAAAGGACGTACAAATAAGTTATTTTTATATAAATAAGATTGAAATATTTATGTAATCAATACAAACCTTCACCGTACATTGAACACGTGACCCTGGAGGCGGTACCAGTCTGATACGTATCTCAGTGTGTCAGTACAAAAAACTTGATTGGTTCGTTGATCTTAGACAATTAACAAGTACGTATGCAGATCCGAATGTCCTGGATTGGAACCCTGGGTTGGGCTAAGTTTAGTTATTGGGTTATTTTGCCAAGAAATCATCAGTAACAGCCCGGAGGTGGAAATTTGGCGATGTTACATCTCCGTGCCGTCGGTCTTGCACCTGAACTCTCACTAGTCGAGCCAAAACGTATCACCGAACTATGAAAATGAAAGGAGCAAAAAAAAAAATTTTTTTGCGATGGAAAAATATATAATATATAATTAGATTTATACGTCTACGTTTTTCGCTAGTAATTTTCGATGACTAACATTTTAACGTTTTATCACAGATTAAGACTAAATCGGGTCACACGAACATTACTAAATATACAAAAATAAACAAATTGACGCAATTACTATGTCATTTGTCATTTCCAAACGACTAAACAAGATGGTGGGTAATTACACTACTCATTATGTTTTACAGGGTTGGCGATACTAACGTTAAAGTCAAGATCAAAATATTTAAAGGAAAAATTCTTTTAAACAAAATTACCAACTGCAAGCATTGAGTTAAAGATAATAATTAGTAACTACAAGAGAACATAGGGTCGGACATATATACATACACACAGGTCAAACATAACCCTCCTTTGGGCTTCGCCGCAGTCGGTTAAAAAGAAACTGGGGATTTTACTTTTTTCATACATCAAACAAATCGTGCTATTACGACTTGCATAAGTCTACATATTATGTCCATGAACTCTTCACGTTAATATTAATTAAAGTAATAATACACGTAAAACTTTTTTTTTAAATAAAATATATTTCGCATATATTCTTTATGATAGCTTCAAACCAAGAACTATCTGGTAATCGAAAACTTCTAAGAGTATTGCCTAATTAGGTTTAATGAATATCAATTTTGTGTGCATTTAGTGGTATCCATTTTATATTTTTATACTAAATGTGGATTGTAATTTGTAGAATCGCAAAAAAAAATAACGTCTTTGTATTTCCTAAACATACAAAGTTTTGTATGTTAAATACAAACATTCAAATCATGCCAAAAATAGTGTAGGTATTTTATTGAAATATAAATAACTATAGTTTTGCAACCCTAAATACTTAAGTTTGTGTAACTTGTTATTAGGGAACCATAAGATTTGACCACGAGTAAGACGTGCATTCAAAAATTGCAATACGATCACGGCTCGTTTGACTTCAAATTATTTCGGAGAATCTCTTTGTCCGTGTTTTTTTTTCTTTTATACGAGGTGGTATAAAATATTTATTAGAGTTGTAAACTAAAATAGGTTTTTAGACGATCTAATCTGTATGAAAAATTAACAAAAATTTTTTTAGCAGGAATCAGGAATATATAAATATAATAGATGACAATACATATTCATAATACATGGATTTGTTTTTAATATTTATTTAAAAGTAATTTTAAAAATATCCTAACTGGCGACTTACTCTCGCTTCATTTTGTCCATCCCTAGTTGTCTTTTGTATGTATAAGACATAAAAGCAGCGACAACTTCTGACCAAATTTATTATTAACAGTAGCCTATGTGTTAGTCTATCTGTGTAGTGTGTACTAAATATTATCCAAATCTATCCAGCAGTTTTGGCATGAAGGAATAAATAGTGTGCCTTTCACGGTATTCGGTAAATAATAAGAATTTCACAGTTTTAGTACCTATTGTATTTATGTCAGCCACACAACACTATTAATATTGTATTCAGCCCTTTTTAACGTCTTACTGCTGGGCACGGGCCTCCCTTCAATGCGATGGGCATCAAGCCTTAGTCCACACGACTTTCGAGAACTCGCTAGGTTTTGCTCATTCATGCAGGTTTCCTCACAATATTTTCCTTCACTGTCAGACAAGTGGTAATCATGTTGGAAATGCATCGCACATGAAAACATCAGAAGTGCTATTGGATTTGAACCGGCTTCACTTGGCTTCCCAAACTAGCGCGTTACCACTGGGTTACCATAGCCTTAATATTAAATTTATTAATATTATATAATAAATAATGCCGTCTGTCTGCATGATTATGAAAGACCGGTTTAATTATTTAGTTGTTTTTATTTTAATCCTATCTAATGCAGAGCACGCATGTGTCGCTCGTATTAATTTGTCTTCCTGTCATCGGCTATTATGTTGAGATGTAGGAGATAAGTGGGCAGCGGGTAGGTTAAAATTTTAAATTTTAATTGTAACAAGGTGTTTAACACCGACTCTTTTATTTTGAATTTTAATAGCTTATATGTAAAGATAATAATATATATGCACTAGCATTGCCCGCGGCTCCGCCCGCGTTCGGATGACCAAAAACCAAATTCTTACTTTTTACTTGTTAGTATAATCTTACATTGCAGTTTTTGTATTTTTTCTCAGAAATGAGATATTGTTCCGCGGTAAAAAGTATCCTATATATTAACCCGAATAACCAGCTATCACCATACCGAATTTCATCAAAATCCCTCCAGTGGTTTTTCCGTGATGCGGTAACAGACAGACAGACAGACAGACATACAAAAATTCTAAAAACTATAGATTTGGCCTCTGTAGCGATAATAATGTCTATTTCAATAAGATTTTCCAAAAAAATTTTAATGTACAAATTCGGCTTAGTTAGAATTTTATTATATGTATAGATGAGCTCTGATGATTGTTTTGAATTTAATACGTTGGGATTTTAGTATGTATTGTAATTCAAGTTATTATATTCAAATACGAAAAAGATAAACACGTTTGTCTACTTTATATGGAGATTGTTATTAGTATATAATTGTTTGATATTATATAATTGTTTGATAATTATAATCAAAATATAACTTACTAGCAGAACCCACCGCTTCGCTCGCGCTGAAACTACAAAAAAATCTATGAAAAGGTAGTTTCACACAAACTTTCATCCCCTATATTCCCCCCTTATAAGATAAATTTTGAAAAATTCTAAAACACGTATCCTACATCCATATAAAAAATCACCATCACCAATCCATCACTCCGTTTCGACGTGAAAGTAGGACAAACAAACAAACACACTAACAACAAAATATTAGTATGGATGTTACTAATAGAAATTGTTTAAGTAATAATAGTTTTTTATTAACATATTATGCGTGTGTGATATACATATTTCGGTTAATATTTTACAGATTAATATCAATAAATTGCATTAAAATTGCTCAAACGAAGCATAAGACGATGAAACGTGCATTTTTAATTGAAAATGAACCTAATGCACACCTCTTAATATTTACACATGCTATGTAGTTTCTTTTTGTTTCACATTGCAATGGGTTCGATATCCATCCCTGGCAAAAAAAGATTTGCCTTATGATTTTCAAGACATTTAGTAACTTGATTTCGAACTGTTAATATCCACTACGAAAATCTAAAGTACTGTTTTAGATAAAAGAAAGTATAGGAGATAGTCTTTCCCGTGACATGTTTAAACCTGTAAAGCATTCAAGATTTCAGAGACTAAAAACCGTAAAAAACATCGAAAAATCCAAAAATATAATTTTATATGAATTAATACTTTGAGATTTACCTGAATGTTGGAAATTTTTAAATAAAATTAAATTTTTGAATTCGAGATTTTGAGACAGAAATTAAAAAATCGCTAAAAGACCGAAAAAATAGTATCCTTTACTTTAAAATGTTAAAACATTCGCGTAGATCTAAGAAAGTATAAATGTTCTTAGCTTAGACCATACATCGGCTGGCTCCCCTCTGCGTAGTCGTGACGATGGCCGCAGACACCTGGACATGAATTAATATGTGACATATATTAAATTTACAATTTACAACTTTTAAATTTTACATATAATAATTCAATATAGAGTCACTTTTCTGTTCATAATATATGATGTTTTTTATTGTGTGTATCTTAATATCAAATATTTGGAAAATACATATATGGAATATTTTTTTTTTTGGAATTCATACTAATATTATAAATTTGAAAGTAAATCTGTTTCATTTTCAGTTTTTCACCACTGAACGATATAGATTGTATCCTGGGATCGGATATAGCCTACCCTTGAACCCCATCCCGCTAATCACGTGAGCGAAACCGTGGTTTATAATAACGCGGAAAAGGATTGGGATGGGGAGCGGTCTACTCTCTATGGCTTATAAAAGTGCGCAAATAAAGTTGTAATAGAAGATTGTTGCATAGTCAAAATTGTTTTTAGTTAAACTATTTTGAGGAAATTTAGTCTGGGAAAAGCTGTTCAGCATAATGAAACACATTTTAGTATTTTTAAGAAGAGTCAAAATAAAAGAAGTCCAAGACCCAAAACAGTATAGGTCACTAATAATAATAATAATCATACTACTTTCTTATATTTACGATATATTTTATAATATATATGACCTTTGAGACGTCTAAAACCTGACGATGATTGCTGTAAAGCATTCAAAACGTCGGGAACCAAAAATCATAATAAATTCGCGAAAAAATCCAAAAATATAGTTTCGTTTAAAATATATAATCATATTATGCGTTAAAGTGCAAATCAATTAATTATTCCACAATCTAGGTTGAGGGACTATAAGTACTATACTTATTACACGACTTATAATGAATAAATTAAATAAATTAAACATTCCTATAGCGAATCAAGAATAACCTCGATATGATAAATATTCATAATGTAATTTTATATTATAAATCAGTATTTCCATATAATTTCAATAGTAAATGGATTAAATGAACGTCAAGGTACGGCCCATTAACGTGTCAGCACCTGAGTCCGCCAGCGAAGTGCATGTGTCAAGAGAGCTTTAATTGGATAAATGTTCATGAGAATATATGGCATTATTTTGTTAATTTTTCACCGATTTAAAACAAGTATATTTGCGTATAGCAGTTAGCTAGATATTAATAAAATTAACTGATAAATATTAGATAGCTAGTATTAAGTACTTTTGGACTAATAAATAATAATTTATTATAGTTTAAGACAGGTTTCATAATAATTTTGAGAATATTTCCACAACTTCTGGTAGAAAATTTAAAGGGTGATAATGAAATCGATGTACCATTCTAGGTAAAAAGTAATGTAATATTAGTATTAGAGGCATGTCTGTAATCTACTGAAACACCTAAATCTTCTGTTGGGCATACATTTCCCGTTTTTGAGCTATATGCATCTATTGATGCCGATCCAACTCGTGGGAGGCCTGCCCACGCCATGCTAAATAAATGCCTGAAATTTTATCCTCTGTTTATATATTCGCATATAGACTTTGTATGAGACCTATGTAATCACATAGGTCTCGGTGGTCTAGTGACTAGCTTTTACGGCTGCAGATCCAGACGTCCTGGGTTCGAATCCCGTGTCAGTTTTAGTTCAAGTTTAATTATTGAGTCTTTCCATTAAAAAAAGTGTTAATAACAGCCCCGAGTTGGAAAGCTTGTGTTGTTTCACCCCTGTGCCTTGAAGACCACGTAAAACCGTCGATCTGCGCCTGATTTCTCACTAGCTGTGCCAAAATGTCGAGCCACCAGTGTATGAGAGTGACAGGAATAGAGATTGCACTTGTGTTTGCGAGCATATTGTACCTACATTATGTTATCTTTTGAGTAGTTAGGTAGTGTCAATGAAGTTGGCCGCCGTCGCCGAAATTAGGAGGGCATTATCAGATAACGTCATAAATAAGTTAAAAATATAAAGCGTTTCTTGATCATGCCATGCCATGCCATGTCATATAATGCCACTAACATTGCCCGCGGCTCCGCCCGCATTCAGATGAACAATAAGCAAATTCTTAGGTTTTACATATTAGTATACTCTTACATTATAGTTTTTGTATTTTTTAGAAATAAGATATTTTCCCGCGGTAAAAAGTATCCTATATGTTGACCCGGATAACCAGGTGATAACCATACCAAATTTCATCAAAGTCCCTCGAGTGGTTTTTCTGTGATGCGGTAACAGACAGACAGACAGGCAAACAGACAAAAATTCTAAAAACTATAGATTCGACCTCTGTATCGATAATAATATCTATTTAATGAGATTTTCCAAAAGATATTTAATGTACAGATTCGGCTTAGTTACAATTTTATTATATGTATAGCATGAAAGAAATAGCCACTTCGTTCATGATGTATAGATAATCCTTTTAAAAAGAATAGGCATAGAGCCCGATAAAGTATTTAAAAGAAATTTTTAAAGTTAATTAAATTAATTAAATTATTTGATTTTTTTGTTTAACTTAGGATATATGATTATAAATAAATTAATAATTTTATCTACTAATATAGAAATTAAGGCTAAATTGTTTTTTCTTACTAAAAATACGAATGTAATATCTTAAATTAAAATTATTATTATATACCTAATTAAGATAACAAAAAAACTATTGTCGTTTTAGATTTCGCCAGTTCTTCTCAGGTCTGAGGCTTCTTCTTTCCGAACTGGTAGTAGACTCATGACGTTCAGTAAAAAAAAAAAAAAATTAATTCTGAATAAAATATTTTGAATTTTGAATTAAATTTTGAAATTTGTGTACCCACAGATAAGAAATCTTACAATCTTGTTGCAACTTCAGTTTAACTAGCAAGTGTATTTCTCCATTCTACGCGACATTGGCGAAGTATTTTGTGCCCAATTGGCACTCCTGGAAGCCACTAAACAAAAGAATAGAATAGAATAGCAAGTGTATTGTTGAAAGTAGTTTTATTATGAATCCTTCAAAACTTTGTAACATTTAACTTTTGTTCTTCACTATAAACGTAGTCTCGGTTTAAAGTTTAATTGGACCTCTTTAAATTTTAAACTTTTCGAGCGCTCTGACTTACAAGTGTATTATAATTAGTCTGACTGCATTCACTTGCTTTGAAGATTTAATCCACATTTTTGTGAATAATATATTCAATTTCACGTATTTTAGGTAATTATGGCTTTTTTAAAACAAAAAAGTCTTTATATTTTAATAAACTAAAATATTTATATATTTTTAATTAGTATTTCAGCTATTTTTAAATCCGTATTATAAAAATCTGTTGTGAGTCTTTCCTGTGAGTACATATTATCTCCGTAACTAACTCTTAGAGTATTAATACTGCAAATCTATACTGTGATCTTTTATATAATATTTTATACTTATATTAGATAAAGCTTTATGTAATGCCTTTGAGACGTCTAAAACCTTAGTCTCTCCCGTGACTATGATTGCTGTAAATCATTCGAAACGTCGGGAACCTAAAATCTAAATAAATCCGCGAAAAACTCCGAAAAGATAGTTTTATTTAAACTGTAAATTAATACTATATTTACTTTACTTTTTATTCAGTCATACTCAGACAGTTTTTGAAACTTTGACAAGAATTTAAACTTAATATTACTCATCTATATTTTGATAATCAATATTTTGCGTTATTAATTCAATAAATCTATACATATAATAAAATTGTAACTAAGCCGAATCTGTACATTAAATATTTTTTGGATAATCTTATTGAAATAAACATTATTATCGATACAAAGGCCGAATCTATAGTTTTTAGAATTTTTGTCTATCTGTCTGTCTCTCTGTTTGTTACCGCATCACAGAAAAACCACTGGAGGGATTTTGCTGAAGTTTGGTATAGTGATATTGGTTATCCGGATCAACATATAGGATACTTTTTACCACGGGAAAATATCTCATTTCTGACAAATAATACAAAAACTGCAATGTAATAGTATAATAATATGTAAAACCTAAGAATTTCGTTTTTGGTCATCTTAGCGCGGGTGGAGCCGCGGGCAATGCTAGTGTTATATAAATATATTATATTGTAGTACCGGAAGCGTTATGACAACATCACTCCAAATAAATAACCAATCCAATACAAACAGTTGTAAAAACCTTACTCTACAAATAATAATATCGGTCCGAAGCAACTATCGAAACATGCCACAGTGTTTTTACTTCGTTACACGTAAATTGGTTTTTTAACCAATCTGACCATCACTGTCAGGTCACTAAAATTTACGTTTCTATCTATAATTGTCTTAAAAAATAAAATAATATACTAAAATACTACTTATATCACACTATTATTATATTTTAAATAAAACTATCTTTTCGGATTTTGTCGCGGATTTACAAAATCCGAAAAGATAGTTTTATTTAAAATGTCAAATATTCGCGTAAATCTAAGAAAGTACTATTATTATATATTTAAATGTTTGTATGTATGACCGTGTATTTATGTTTGTTTGTTTTTCCTTATCGTCGAAACGGTTGAACGGATTTGAATGAAATAATGACTTTTTGTAATAACTTAATACTAAATAATAAAATAGAAATAATATGAGTACCTAGTAATATAATGTACTAGCAACTCGCCCTCTCTTTGCTCGGGTTCGTCCCTAATGAAAAACAAAAACAAATATATCCCACGGGAACCATACATTCTTCCGGGATAAAAAGTAGCATATGTGCTATTCCAGACTATAATCTATATCTGTGCCAAATTTCATCCAGATGCGTTCAGTCGCATTTGTAATATTATTGGGAATAATAAAAATATATCAGTTGATATGTCTACTTAATAAAACAACAGTATAACTGTGACAGTCTAAGCCACATAAACACATCTAGGAACATTAAAATATTACCTTAAAGTTACAGTAAGTACTAAGAAAGAGTTTTAAAAACAATCATCGTTAGGGGATGATATTATTAGAACATATAGGGGATGAAAATTGTTAAATAATGTCAAGTTCTTCATTTTGAAGTTACAAAATATAGGAATTGATACCATCAGGATCACTCCTTGCTTTTTTACAAAAATTTAATTTACATTTTTAAAAAGAAAATCACAAAACACCTTGTATTTTACATTTCACCTCGAGCTATAAATACCGGTTGGTTGGTAGGGCGTGATCCTAATTCAATAACATTCAATTAACCCTTCCACCCTCATACACGGCTATAGATCCCTAGATACGGTCTTTGTGTTATTTCTTAGAAAGCAATATATGTACTTAATTTTTGATTATAAATATTGCAAAATATATATTTTCATATGATTGCAACCTCTTTCCTCCAATCTCTAAACTTTATATTTTATAAGAAATCCAGACAGACTAGCACACTTCTTACTGCCTTTGACAATAAGTTTTCTTTACATCAGACAGAATATTTATAACCAATCAATCAACCAACAAATCAATGATTTTCAACGACATGTTTGGCTCAGTTTGTAGTACTACGTGATACTTGCTGTGCCAGCGGTCACGGATTCGAGTCCCGCTGGGGGCATACATACATTTGTGTGATGACCACGAATGTTTGTACTCCAGTCATGGGTGTTTATATTTATAATATGTATGTATTTAAAGTTATATATGTTTAGTATATCAACTATCTGGTATACATACCACAAGCCTCGTAGCTTACCATGGAACTAGATGATACTGTGTGTTAATGTCCCAACATATTTATTTACTATAATTCTTATCTAGTAATTTTATAATCTGTGTGTCACTTAGATAATAAATTGTTATGTCATGTTTTCTGTAATTTGGACGCTATCTTGAGATCTTAAAACTCGATAATTTAACGACTTAAAAGCTTTAGCTGGCCTATATTTGAAGTTAAATGAAAACTTACAATCAAATTATTTTTTTATAGTGGCTCGTAGTTTTTGGTACTTGAAATTGAATTAAATTCTTACTTTTGTTTCTATTTTGTATGTTTTTATTAACACTTGAACAGAGAAAATGAAAACAAAAGTAAAAATGTACTAGAAAGCTCTTTTAATTAACCTTAAACTGGCATTTGCCCATGATTTTTCACAAAAAATTAAAATATAATACACGAAGTTTAGAGCTGGAATGTAATTTTCGATTATGATTGTTTTAATCACATCGTAAAATTTTAAACTTATAATATATTTCTTTAACCTTTGTCAAAACAAAGATTAAAAAAAATCAATATACTGATATCACTTAAAACAATTGTCAGTTCTTACAAAATATAAAATTTCAATTAAATTTATGAAACACTAAGACAATAAAGAAGTTTTTAAGTAAAGTAAGCTAAAAACACGATTTTACAGCACGTTGTTATCTTTATTTGACACTAGCAGATTGTTGTGAATTTGTCGGGCCATTTTTTTAAATTTCATACTCTGATCATCTCCATCGTATCTTCTCCATTCTACGGGTTGGCGAAGTACCATATAACAGCATAATAACATAGCGCCCAACTGGCACGCCTAAAAGTCATAAGACAAATAATAATTTTATTTAAAATGTCAAATATTCGCGTAAATCTAAGAAAGTATTTAATAATAATTTATTTGACACTCAAAAAATCTTGTATTATCTATACAATTTTCAATCCCTTGTGAGCTTCCCGTTAGGGCTTTTTCAAATCATATTCTTAGTGGTTTTTTACTACAGAAAAACAGTGTCAAAACTCAGTCTTCCTTTTGGGCTCAGAACTTTTAATCTTGAAGAAACAACCGAGATAGTAACTTTACATATATTTATTTAAAAGCATTGTAAGTTACATTGTAAATAACTTTCGATAGTATAAACTACTAGCGGCTCACTCTTGCTTCGCTCGGGTTTGCCTCTAGAAAAAGCAAACCAGATATATCCCTCGGGAACCGTATATTTTTCCGGGATAAACCTATGTATTATTCCAGACTATAATCTATCTCTGTGCCAAATTTCATCCAGATCCGTTCAGCCGTTTTTTCGTGGAAGAGTAACAAACATACATCCCTCCATACATACATTCTAACAAACGTTCGCGTTTATTATATTAGTAAGATATATAAACTAACCACTTACGTTCTTTACAAGTAACTTTTTTACTAAAATTTTAGGGAAATAAAAAATATGTCCTATGTCGTACTTCGACCCATAAGCTTTGTCTAATCTCTATGCAAAGACGAAAGAGCTACTATTAGGTTCAACGCAGCTTTACAAAAGACAACGTAACAAACAATATTTCGCATTCATAATATTATTAAAAAAAAATTTTTTTATCCTTCTTGAGACTGTAAAATGCAAAAGGCAATTTAAAAAAAAATTGAATATTGTAACGGGATTGATCTCATACGCAACAGATAACAGTAATGACCAACAAAATTGCGGTTTCACGCTTCGTTAAAAGACGTCACTCATGAATTATCGCGACAATTGATTCTTGGTAAGAAATTAAGGGCAAATTATAATATTTAGGTCAATTTACATGTAATTTATTAAGGCATAGAGTACATCTATGTAACTATAAAGACAAAAACAATGTAAGTTTGTATCATCACTACATAGTATAAAACAAAGTCGCATTCCCTGTCCCTATATCCCTATGTATGCTTAAATCTTTAAAACTACGCATCGGATTTCGATGCGGTTTTTTTAATAGATAGAGTGATTCAAGAGAAAGGTTTTAATATATAATTTGTTAAGTTTTTGTATACATTGGCTAAAATATAACGATATTTGTTGGAGGTGTCGGAAAAAATAAGACGTCTGGGAGCTTTCAACGAAAACGCTGCCTAAACCCTTTGACATATAACAAAATAATGTATGGTGGAATTGTGTATCTTATATAGGTCTACAGAAAAGTCCACGATGGCATATGTCTATCTCTTAAGGATAACATACTATATCCATTTTAATTTAAATCGTACCTAGGGACGAACCCGAGTGAAGCGAGGGTGAGTCGCTAGTAATATATAATGGAGTAACTAAAAAAGTAATAAAATTTTCCATGGATGTACAGTGTACATAATATTATAAATACAAAAAGGCACTCAAAGAAGCTCCGAAACAAAGAAAGTCGCTAGTGTTTAATATTTCTACGGAAAATCGATAAAGCTTTCATGGTTTTTAAATGCATAAAGCTTTTCATGTAACTTATTCAAGACCCATTAGACTAATGAATCGTTGAGAGCATTTTTGGTGTCCGTACACCATAATAGCTGCCAATTAAAATGTTGCGATCGCTGATAATTTTACGAGCCCTAAGTGATTCTTAACGGATACCCAAAAAAGATTTTTTTTATATGCGTCCGTGCAAAATTGTTTTATGATGTACCAGACTTCATGCATCTCATCTATACATATAATAAAATTGTAACTAAGCCGAATCTGTACATTAAATATTTTTTGGAAAATCTTATTGAAATAGTCATTATTATCGATACAGAAGCCGAATCTATAGTTTTTTGGTTTTTTTGTCTGTCTGTCTGTTACCGCATCATTGAAAAACCACTGGAGGGATTTTGATGAAATTTTCTATGATGGTAGCTGGTTATCCGGGTCAACATATAGAATACTTTTTACCCCGGGAAAATGTCTTATTTAAGAGAAAAAATACAAAAACTGCAATGCAAGAGTATAGCAATATGTAAAACCTTAAAATTTGATTTTTGGTCATCTGAACGCGGGCGGAGCCGCGGGCAGTGCTAGTACTAAATAATTATATAGATGGACACTGGCAAAAAATGTCAAAGTCAAAAATAGTAACGCGATTTGCTGTTTATGCTACTATACTCGATTTTGCTATACAGATCGTTTACTTTCTTTAAAGAATATGGGATATTTTATATATGTATATTGTATGTATTAGTTATGTTATTATACTCGTACAATTTTTGGAAATAAATTATGAGCAATAAAAATAATTCTCTTTTATATTTTTTAAAGCATTATATCTCTTCCCCTTTAAATTAATTAGCTTATTTTTTTCTTTATTGTAATAAAATCCGTTAGCTATTTTTAATTATTAACATTTATTGACTTATCACTCAGTATATAAATCGTCTACATTGTCTGTCTATATTAATCCTAAGTCTGACATGTACATGTACATATACTTTATAAATTTGCCTTTAAGTTTGTTCATTATTGGTAATTCATATACTTTAATAAATATCATCATCATCATCCCTGCCCATTTCCCAATCACTTGGGGTCGGCGCAGTACATCTTCCGTACTGCTGATAGGTTTTGGCAAAAGTTTTACGACCGGCCGCCTGCCTGACGTCAACCCTCCTCGGGAATGCTATTGTTTATCGCGGAAAGGACCCAAGGTGCGATGACCAGCACATCTAATTTAGATTTAATATATAAGTGCTTTTATCAAACTGAGTAAATTTAGTTTAAATTTAGTTATTTACAAAAAGGTCACTGTTGTACGCGTTTTTACTACCTGCATCTTGGTAGAGATGTAGATAGTGCTTGGTTAAAATAAAATTATTAAAAAACATACTTTTGCTCGCGGCTCCGTTCACGTGGTACATATATTACTTAGTTAAAAAGTATTTATGTGTTGATCTATATTATATGCGATAATGGATATTCTATTCCATAATTCACTAAAATCTGCTGAGTTTCTGTTGAGTTCAAAAAAAACGCACATACTATAAGGCAGTAGTAGCCCAGTGGTAATACGCTCGCTTGGGGAACTGTGTGAAGTGGGTTCGAATCCCGGGTCTCGCACCTCTGATATTTTCATGTGTTAATCATTATCACCATGATTACAATTGTCTTATGGTGAAGAATAAAATCGTAAGAAAACCTGCATGTCTGAGTAAACCTAGTAAGTTTTAGAAAGACGTGTGAAGTCCGCTCGCAATAAGTAAA
The DNA here is from genome assembly GCA_921882275.1 of Brenthis ino. Lineage (NCBI taxonomy): Eukaryota > Metazoa > Arthropoda > Insecta > Lepidoptera > Nymphalidae > Brenthis > Brenthis ino. The sequence continues at coordinate 21,050,872 of OV170228.1, read as the reverse complement.
GGCCTGTGCCCAGCTGTGGGACGTTACATTTCGCATTTTGTCCATATTAAACTGTCACTGTTACTCAAAAGTTTCCCATTTATATTGTGTGATGAATAGTAATAAAATTATATACCTAACAAAAATATTTTATATTTTTTAACTAAATTACATAGTCAACTTTTATTACAAGTTTCTTTTCAAGTTACTGCCTTTAAGGAAAAGCTCCCTCGAAGCTCGCAAAGCATCTGATAGCAGTCCCAATTAAAATGTTGCGATCGCAGATAATTTAACGAGTCTTTAAGTGATTTTGAAATGTTCCCGATTATCTTTTGCGCTGTACGTTTTGTTAAGATATTATAAATTATCCTTACATTTTCTGTTATTCTTTTGTTTATTGAGTTCTCAAGTCCTATAGAAATAAGGACCTGTTATAAGTTTATTTAGCTGTCTGACTTTATTTAGTATATCACAGACTGATTTTTTTAATTCTATTACTTATAAACTTTCGCATTTATATTTAATAATGGTACTAGCGACTCACCCTCGTTCCGCTCGGGTTCACCCTTAGGTACGTTTAAACAATTAGTGTGGAATAGATAGATTATATATTATATGTTACGTAGCTTATAACCTTCCTCAATTAACATGCTATCTAATGCAAAAATAATTTTTAAAATCAGATTAGTAATTCCTGAGATTCGCGCGTTCAAACAAACAAACAAACAAACAAACAAACAAACAAACAAACAAACAAACACTGCCTCTTTATAATATTAGCATAGATGCTATTTGGTACAAAATATCAAAAACATACATTACATTAATTTAAATAGACTTTCAAACTTTCCAGAAACGTTGCAATGGTTTACTCTTTGCTATTCAAATCGTTTTCAAAAACGAAAACTTTTCGTCCGGCGCACATCGATCGTGAGTCGATTGTCTCGATGTAAGATTTATTCGAAATGCATCTCGATAATTCAAGCGTAAATCTGAAGAATCCAAAGTAATTTCAATTGAGTTATATTGCCTTATCGTGTGGTTGCGTGTTGCACGAATTGCTTGATAGAAATGTCACTATACGGGTCAATTTAAGCGTATGCAGAATTTGGTGCAAAATTTTTTATTCGACTGTCCATTTCGATAAAAAATTTGTAAATACAATTTTATAACGTTCAACTAATTTTCAACAAATAATATGCAAAATAAAATTATCTGTACAGTGACAAATTATATATTATAAAGGTTTTTTATAAAGAACAAAAAAAAAACAGATTTTTTTTTCTATGAAAATAATTTTAAGCTTTATCTGTGACATAGAATAGTTTTATGTGGGACAGACAGAAATGTTTAAAGTTATATAAAATATTGCATGGTAATTGTGGCATTTTTTCATTTTGTTATTTGTGGGTAGGCTGTCTGTAACAACAATAGGTATACAACTATAGGTACCTTCGAGACATCTAACACCTCAGTCTCTCCCGTGACCATGATTCGAAACGTCGGGAACCAAAAATCAAAATAAATCCGCAAAATAATCCGAAAAGATAGTTTTATTTAAAATGCCAAATATTCGCGTAAATCTAAGAAAATATTATAGGTCTTCCTCCCTTTCTATTTCGTGTGGGGCCCGGCCATGACGTCAGACGTAGGCTGATACTGCACAGTGAACAAATATAAATAACACAAATTAAATTGTTGATTGGAGCATTCGAAGTCGCTTGGTGCGCTATCGGACTACAAGTTAGGTACTAGATTAGATTACATTCAGTTTTATTACTATACTAGCATTGCCCGCGGCTCCGCCCGTGTTTAGATGACCAAAAACCAAATTTTCAGGTTTTACATATTAGTTTACTCTTACATTGCAGTTTTTGTATTTTTTCTCAGAAATGAGATATTTTCCCGCGGTAAAAAGTATCCTATATGTTGACCCGGATAACCAGATCATACATCAAAATCTCTCCAGTGGTTTTTCTGTGATGCGGTAACAAACAGATAGACAAACAGACAAGAATTCTAAAAACTATAGATTCGGCCTCTGTATCGATAATAATGATTATTTCAATAAAATTTTCAAAAAATTATTCAATATACAGATTCGGCTTAGTTAGAATTTTATTATATGTATAGATTTTGTATATTACAAGACTATAACATAACATAAAAAATCTACTTTTTAACAAAAACTTGATATATACTAAGAATTTACTGAATAACTCTATCGATAATCGAACGGGAATTACAATAAAATTGTGAATCGATTCCTTTCGAAGATTAGCACAAGTAAATTAACAGATATAAAAAATTACCAAAAATGCCATTCAATTTTAAACTCTATTGACTATGAAATACGACCAACTAAACTTGAACAACAATTCTGATTGAACATGCAAGTAAACGCTACACTAGTCATATAACACATATATCTATTTTTATGATACCGCCTTTATAGAAGTTATTTTCACCGATATACATGTACTTTATTATTCAACTTTAGTTCTTATTGTCAAAAATATAAGATCTATAAAATCTGCATTTGTTTAAGTGGTTCCATTGATTAGCAAGCTTTAGTCTTAGTGCTTTTAGAATTATTTCAGCTTTAAAAGAGCTCTTTAAAGTATTTTACAATGCAATTAAATTCATGGCTCGAATATAATATAATAATAAATTTCTTTAATTCGGAATACTTTTCCATAAAATTAAATTAAAAACAAAATAAAATAAAATAAATATAATAATCATTGCCTCTTAAATCTCTGCGTCGTTAAAGCCGATTTAATAATATAATTAATTTTAAGTTAGCATGAAAATACTTAAGGTTTGATTTGGTATAGCTTGATAGGAAAGTGCATAATTTTTAGGATTCCGTAAATCAAAAGGAATAAAGTAATCCTTATAGGATTATTTCGTTGTCCGTCTGTCTGTCTGTCCGTCAGACTGTTTATGTCTTGGACTTGTGAAAAAAATCAAACTTCTAAGTCAACGCAATCAAAAGGCACCTAAGTCCGTTTATGCCACATATTTTACACTCACAAGGGAATCAAAATCTATAGAAAAATTTAAAAGAAATTTAGTGAGAAACAATGTCTTATAGCACAAGTAAATTAAAACCCTTTTTTTTCGATTATAAACTTATTTTTAATGTTTTTTGCTACGAAACCCTGGTGTACGAATCAAATACGCACTTGTTAGACTTTTTCATATCATTATCTGAGTATACTCGTGTTATGATGGTAACAAAAATTTTAGTTGTACGTGAGACGTAAAAGTTAACTATCTGAAAATAACCAAAAATGATGAGAAACATGGTTATTAAATTCAAAACCAGTTACAAATCAATCCTTTTAATCCCTACGGAAATCATTTAAAACTTTGTTTTAGAAACGTAAAATCAAAACGTGGAACTTGAACCTTCAAACATTTTTAATAATAGAGATATCAAAATATAAGTGAAGTTTGCTCGAAACTCAATTTGGCTTCATTGAACAGATCATACTTTACGAGGGTTAAAATTGAAATAGTTTTCCGTATCCTTATTTCAGGAGCATATTATTGAGTCTTTATGAAATTGCAAAACCTAAACCAATATTGATGTAAAACCTCGAAGTGTCCCTCAGGGCTGTTTTCTAGGTCCATGGACTATTCACGATTTCAGGTATACGCCTTAAAGCAATCATATCATCTTGGTTAGTAATCTGTGTTATTTTGTTTACAGTGTACTCGCCGTAGGGGTTTGTACCGACGAAATTATCTCTTCAGATTCTCAGCTCGCTTTATTTTGTTGCCACTTATGTTTAAAATATTGTTGCATTGGCGGTATCCGTGCTTTACCTTGTAGGTGAAATAAATTTTCTTTTTATTTATTATCGTTTTAAATTTATTGTATCAGCCGTTGCGTTGGACATAATAAATTCGAAATGCCAATAAATATAAAAGATGGAGGACGAAAGGTTTGAGACGCGAAAAGAGGGCAAATTGCTATTGCAAATAAACTTTTTTTTATGGTTTTTGCAATTATTAAGTGTATTAAAACTATTTTGCTAATAAATCTTATTGCGTCGTTGTAAAAAGAAAAAGGTATGACTCTAAAGATTGTGTTTGAAAGTTAAAGATTTTAAAAGTAAAAATTTGCACTTAAAATTTTATTAGATTTTACTTTATCTCACAATTACATCAATCAACAATATTAAAATAATTTGTCTTAAATTTCTATAGATTAATTATTTATAAAGTTGATAAACATGATTTAAATATAATTTGATCACAACTGGAATCAAACTGTAGGCTTCTTAATGCTTAAAGACTGCCACTGTGCCTGCCGGTTATTATTTATTATTATATTTCATTGTTTTACCCACTTATTATGTAACCCTAATCACTGTAGTCCATCTTGTTATGACAGTACAATCTCGATTTATCGCTCGCGGCCAAATTCTATCTCGCTACATGAGGTTTTCTGTTGTTTCAAAATATCTATATCAATATTGGCAATTATTATTTTGATGTCTGTTTGTTAATATTTATTCAGCTTATTATATACTATATTATAGCAGAGACCTTATGGTGTAAGCTAATGCTCTACCGTGACCATTGTATTAATAGTTTTAAAATAAAAAGGCGTATGACATATGGATACATAGAAAAATAAATGGACTTATATGAACGCTAATTTCTAGTACCTACTAATTTCAGCTCTTTTTTTGACTTCCCACTGCTAAACACGGGCCTCCCTTTACTACAATGGGGATCCGGCCACAGTCCACCACGCTGGCCAAGTGCGGGTTGACGGACTTCACATGCCGTTCGAAAACTTGCTAGATTCTCTCAGATATGCAGGTTTCCTCACGCTATTTTCCTTTACCTTACAAGTGGTAATCATGTTGGAAATGTTTCGCACAAAAAATATCTAAGGGCTTCACTTGGTTTCCGAAGAGAGCGCGTTACCACTGGACTACCACTGACTAATACTGATTATTATTATTAATGGTAAATATTTTAGCGTTTTTCGATAAAAATATCTGTAAAATAGATTAATAAAAAAATATTTTATTTCGATTTTTAAACAAGTCGTATTAATATTAATTCGAGTTAGAATTTTTTATAAATTCGAGTCGTAAAGAAAGAAACATCTACTATCCTACTCTACAGCTTATAATACAATGAAAGATACAATTACAAGTTCATACTTTTATTACCAAATTACGGCAAGTACAGCTTGTTAAATAAAAGATGTCAGGAAACCCACTACTCCTAACAAATTTTTTTATTTTAATAAAAAAAATTAAATAAAAATTTAAATATTTTTTTTTTATTTATTTATTTTAATGAGTTAAGTTAAAATAGCAACGAGATGATGAATGCTAACTTATTGATTAATATTTGGTTGATGACTTCTTCTTTGTTTCAGGTAACTTCGTTTGGAGTTTTAAGCTATCTACGTTTTGACATCTGAAATTTTAGGTACGTTGTTGGACTAATAGTATAAATGCGAAAGTTTGTTTGTATGTATGTTTTATGTACACACACGCACACACGCATCCGCACACATACGCACACATACACACACACTATTTTTGCTATTATTTATAAATTTTTTGCTATTATTTAAAAGTTTTTGTTTATATAAGAAAGTTGTAAAATTTTAAAGAAATTTTCTACGGAAGAGCGGGACATCCTGGCACAGGTATATATTTACTTAAAAGGATATCCCAACAACGGCCTTAATATATTTGAAAAACTCTTTTATAAATAAATAAATCATTTTCATATATTTTTTTCATTTCATGTTTGTTTCTCCTTCAAGTTGAAACGGCTGGACGGATTTGGATGAAGTTCAGTATACAGATAGATTATGACCTTGGATAGCTCATAGACTCCTGTTACCTAGTTATGCACTCGAACAAAGCGTGGATAAGTCATTGGTTTGATGAGACAATACATATAACATATTATTAAATTTTAACAGATTTCGAGTAGTGTATTGATAATTTTGTTAATATTTTTAATAAAATAGATTAATTAAGCTAAGTATCAATTATATTAGGCTAAATCCATATAGATATGTGTGTATAAACATGAAAAAAATTAAAAATGTTATACCACTGCCGTTATTTATCGCTCGTTTTTTTTAATACACGCACATACCTATGCACTTATTTGTACAAATCTAAACCATTTATGTAACGAATAAGTACTATTAGATTTCTCTTTTGCTAAAATGCAATTCACTCTAAAAATTAGGCATGGATATAAGGTTATTTTTAACCGACTTCCAAAAAGGAGAAGGTTATCAATTCGTAGGAATTTTTTTTTTATGTATGTTCACCGATTACTCAAAGACGCCTGAACTGATTTGTATTTTTTTTTTATTATTTCAAAGGTTATACTTCCCAGGTGGTCCCATATAAATTTTATCGAAATCGGTCAAGCGTTTTTTTTAAATCAACAAATAAATTATTTTCAACAAATAAATTGCTCGAATCTAAATCGATTTTTTTGAAGATTTTATTAGAAAAATAATATAATTTACAACATAACCAGATTTCATTTCAATTAATCTAAATGCACACAAGGAGTCACAGGCTAATCATAGCAATGCAATAAATAAAAAAATAGCCAATTTTTAATACAACATAAACAAAACAATACATTCTGTGCGTAGTATTACACTGTGCTGCAATAGATATTTATTTCTTCTAGACCTCTCATAACAATTCATCTAAGATTACGCGGTCTCACAAAAGAAATAATTTACTTTGACGTATTGCAACTAAAGAAACGCAGAACTTAAAGGAAAAAATACTAACAGTTAAGGCATCGTTCACATTTGTATGCTGCAGATACAATTTTAAAAAATATAAAAAAAAATCTATAATATAATTAATATGTCTATACGTATAAAGCTCTTTACTGGCTTATTCATCTTTGCTGAGATGCCTAAGGAGATGAAATGTTGATGATGTATGTATATAATGACATGTAGCCACTAAAGTAAGATTTTTTGACATGTAAACCCAAAAGGGTTGGCATAGTTTATGTTAGAAATGAAAATACTACTCGTTGATGACACTCGTATATTTTAACTTAATTTAAACTCTAATAACACATCTTTCAATTGCCTTATATATAACGACCAGAATATTTAGACAGCGCGATTCAGAAAACTACACACACAATGACAGTGCCATCTATTGCAATGATATTAAATTAAAACTATTATACATTCTACACAGTTTATATGAAAATAGTTTTGGGGGTTCATATTAAAATCATTCAAAATAAAAGAACAATTCTGAGAAGTGAGAAGCCCTATTAGCCGTGTACATATTATTATAAGGCCTTTTTTCAGAGATGTACCTAGCTAGCCTAAAAAGTATATATGTATAACGTACGTAGTTATGTTCAATGTGCCTGCTAGTGTGTTTTGAGCCTTCATTAATTACAAATTAAACGTTTCAATATGGATTGATTACAATAAAAATATGCAATGTAATTAAAAGTTACACAAATAATAATATTTTTGTAATGATGATAAATATATTTACTTATCTCATAAAAAAGAATGTTTTGAATTAGGGCTCTACTATCCCTTTATAAGCAATTACCGGGTTATTTGGCTTATTGTTTTACAGTATCATGCGAATGGGACCTTACACATGGCATGTATTAGTCAACGCTCAAAGCGTATCCTAAGAACAAGTAGTACAATAAAAGTGCCATGTAGTTGTATTCAGCACAAAGTTGAACAGAACGTAGACAACCGATGTAGATTATTTGGATCGATGAGGTAGGGGATTCTTTTTGTATAAATATACAACGACACGTTTGGCTCATTTTGTAGTGATCCGACTTGCTGTGCCAGCGGTCTCGTGTTCGAGTCCCGCTGGTGGCATTCATTTGTGTGATGAGGACGAATGTTTATACTCCAGTGATGTGTGTTTATTATGTATTTAAAGTTATATATATACTACACTATCAACTATCAGGTATCCATAACACAAGCCTCGTAGCTTACCGTGGAATTAGACGGTGCTGTGTATTAATGTCCCACCATATTTAGATATTTTATAGCGCCTCAAGGTAATCTGTAAAGCATGTTAATGAAGTAAACAATATGTTAGGGCTTAAAGAGTATCAAAAACAAATCATAAAATATATTGAAATTATTAATAAGTAAAAAAAGTTTTAATAATAATAATGTAACAATTTCACGCCATATACTAACTTAAACAAACAGACATACACAAAAATCCTAAAAGATATTTGATTAATATCTTTATAGAATTAATTTCCTTTACACTGATATAGAATTATTTTTAACTTAGCCTTACGTACCTATAGTCTATTCTGAGACTTAAGAATAAAACCGACTTCAAACAAAAGCACTAAAAAGTATAAAATAACTGATTGGTAGTTTTCATTTACTATACATACCTAATCAAATACTTTCGAAGTCGGTGTGCTTTGCTTTGTATTGCTGGCACCGATTTTTAAAATATTTGATTAGGTATGTATTTAATAGGTAGGCTTTAATTACTTAGCCAAAGCACACCGACTTCGAAAATATTTGATTAGGTATGTATAGTAAATGAAAACTACCAATCAGTTATTTTATACTTTTTAGTGCTTTTGTTTGAAGTCGGTTTTTATTTTTTTGTTAAAAAGTTTTTATTTTTCCTTTTTTAGTGTAGACAGTAGTAGCAAAGTAAAAATTCAAACATGTTAGGCTTGTCAAATCAAACAAAATAAGCCCAAACTCAAAGTATCTACTATTAGCCGTTGAAGAGTTCCACCTATCTACCTTCTGGCCTTACCATCAGATCCAGTCAACAATACCGAACCACTGTACTATCAACGGAAATAGAAACACTTGCAAAGTTTCAAGTCAATATGACAATCACAAGTAGGTTAAATTCATCATTAGCTATTTTTCCACCCTTAGGAGTGGTATTTTGTTTTGAAATTTGAATGGGACTAATCTGAAAGTATACACTTTCAAAAAACATAAAAGTTGTCCAAATCGGTTAATAAATGACGGAGTTCTGAGGTAACAAACATAAAAAAATACATTCGAATTGAGAACCTCCTCCTTTTTGAAGTTGGTTGAAAATTGATAGAGAATGATTGACAACCTGCATAGGCAGTTGACGTCTGAAATGGTATACTATTTGCTTGCCAAGAATACTTAATGAGTACTGACTAACTCTAACTGAGCTTGGCTTCACTTTTCTAATTTTGTACGCTCTTTCTTATATTCTTATTATTATCGTTATATTATTATATACCTGTCAGTGAATATTTTAATATGCCTTTTAAGATTCATCTCTTTAATTATATTACAAAATATTGTTAGTTATTGAGTCTCTTCCGTGGCCATGTTTGCTGTAAAGTATGCAAAACGTCGGGCACAAAAAAATAAAATAAAACCGCGACAACTTTCTAAAAGATTGTTTCAATTAAATAGTATTAGTAGTATTAATTTGATAGCTTTAATTCGAGCTATTCTTACGGTTATTTATGTTTTCTTGTAAAGACGATAGATGGCGTTGATCCGGAAACTATTGAAATTTTGAGAAATTTAAAAAAGCATTTTTTTAAATATATTAGTTTCTTTTTTAATGTTACATGTGCAGCAAAGTAAATATAACAAAAATATACATTTAACGCCATTTAATTAGACATTGTTTTCTCATGAGACCTATTCATAGCAGCTAGTTTAGATGTCTATGTCACTTCCAATATACTCTATGTCTTGAGATATTATTCAACGCTCGAAGCATTCTCATTTCCATCCATCAGGTACAATCTTCAATCAGCACTGCGTACATTATAGAACACCCACGTTTTGCGACGTTTCTTCTTTTATTCGTTACTGATAGTTGCCTATACTAGGTATATATGGTGTTTATTTTAAAACTAGCTCTAACCCATGGCTCCGCTCGCGTTTTATAATGAAAAATTGTAGCCTATTTCATGTACGAGTAAATCCTCTTACCGCTACTGAAATGCTCAGTAAGATTTATTGTATTATTCTTTTAATTTTCCCAGTATCCAGTTCCCAAGTCAAAATTAAATAAGAGATAGCTTTTATGTATTTACAGACAAACAATTTAATTTTATTTATACGTATAGATTTCATGAAATATTTTTTTATGTATATTTTATTCGGGAAATCATGAGTTGTTTGCATTATTAGTACTATCATTAAATGAAATGCGGCACTTTGTACGAAATAGTAATGTAAGAACTTAGACGAAAGAATTGTATAGACCAGGGGTGGCCAACTTGATTAGACCCAAGATCGACTTTTTACTTACCAATCCCTGTGCGATCTACCATACAATATTTATACAAATATTTCTTAAAATTTTAAATGAAACAGTCTAGTTCGAATGCAGTTGTTCAACACATTTCTTTAAATTTGGATATTTCTCGTTGGAAACCAATGCCCAGAAATCTAGATCTGAGGATAACCTTGCTTTAAGAAATATGTCGGAGCGTAGAGTAATAATTTCATTTTGTAACACCATGTGATCCATCTGAAATGTATCAGCAATTTTTTTAGCCATTTCATAAAAATCGCTATGAGAAATGGAATCATTAAATGGATAACTGATAAATTCCACCAATTTCTCAATTTTCTTAAAATCATTGAACCGATTTTCAAAGTCTAATTAATACCACTGGTATAGACGGAGCCCGTCAAAAAATGTCGAAGTCAAAAATAGCGTCTTTTGCTGTTCATGATATATCATACAGATTATATACTTTCTTCATCATCATTGTTTTTGACGACACGTTTGGCTCAGTTGGTAGTGACCTCACTTGCTGTGCCAACGGTCGCGAGTTTGAGTCCCGCTGGGGGCATTCGTTTGTTTGATGAGCACGAATGTTTGTACTCCAGTCATGGGTGTTTATATTTATAGTATATATGTATTTAAAGTTATATATGTGTAGTGTATCAACTATCTGGCATCCATAACACAAGCCTCGTAGCTTAACATGGAACTAGATGGCGCTGTGTGTTAATGTCCCAACATTTATTATTATTATTATTTATTATTGTTTGGCTCCATGTTTACTTCTGTGACACTCTATCTATAATATTCTTTAGTCTGAGTATAGAAAATACATATTTACTTTACTTCACTTCATTATATCCTCTACCTGAGCAAGTTAAGACAATTAATAAATAATACCTGAGTATTTAAAATGAAATCCACTTAGACCACAATTTTTTAAAGTTTTTAATTTTTCTTATACCTTCGAGACATCTAACACCTCAGTCTCTCCCGTGACCATGGTTACTGTAAAGCATTCGAAACGTGGGGAACAAAAAATCCAAATAAATCCGCGAAAAAATCCGAATAGATAGTTTTATTTAAAATATTTAATCTTTCTACTAACTGGATGAAATAAGATAACAAAAGTGTACTAGACATCCCAATTAACTTGCATTAAGCACAATAACATACATGATAGATTGCTAAGTGCCCATTTCTGCTATTAGGGTGGTTCTACACTGATATATATTTTTTGTTTAAAACAATATATAAGGAAGATTAATATAAAAAAGACAAAATAAAATATGATAAAAGAAATATGGCATCTATCGCGAAAACTTTATTTACGCTTGCTAATTGTGTATATGAAATAGCAAATATAACGTGTTAATTTTTTTATTATTTAATTCGCGCATATACTTACTAACTAATTGTATTTCAACCCTCTTCCCCTATTATTATAACGAACGTAGAAAAGCAAAAAAGAAGTGTAAGACCAGTATATTCGGCAGAGAAAATACTGATCATACAAAAACGTATTCAAATTAGATTTTTTTAAAAAAGAAATAATTTATAGTTAACTAAATGTATGCATAGGTACAGTGCACACCGAGCCTTAGTCTCAACTATAACATGACAGTTCTTGAATGGCACAATGCTAATAAATGGGAATATTTCTGCATCCAACTTCCCGGTTGGTTCCGCCAGCGCGCCGCACGACGCCCGTGTGCAGGAGTAGAGATGTTTGTGATAGCATTCAATTCATAGCCTTTCTATAAGAGAGAAAATATAGACCCTTGCTTATATAGTATCGATTTTGATAACCTTAGCAGAATGCAACGAAAGCGAAATAATCTATACATATAATAAAATTCTAACTCAATCGAATCTGTATAATATTATTATTTTTTTTTGGAAAATCTCATTGAAATAGTCATTATTGTCGATACAGAGACCGAATCTATAGTTTTTAGAATATTTGCCTGTCTGTTTGGGAACACATCACGAGGAAACCACTGGACTGATTTTGATGAATAGCTGGTTATCCGGATCAACATATATAAAGGATACTTTTTACTTTAAAAGAAATGTTAAGCTCAATTTTAGGACATCTACTAATTTTATATGGGCAATAAAGTATCAAACAGATATACCAAAAATTAAATCAAAATCATATGAATACCTACTTTCTTAGGTTTACGCGAAAATTTGACGTTTGAAATAAAATTATCTTTTCCAGAGAGACCATGACCTTGACCTTGGACCTTGGTCTTTCCCGCGACCATGATTGCTGTAAAGCAATCAAAATGTCGAAATAAGCTCGCAAAAAAAAGATAGTTTTATTTTAAACTCATGCCAGTTAAATCCAAAAGTAGTATTGTTGTAAAGGATTCCTTTTCAATATAAAATTATAAGTACAGAATAAATCGAGTCTATCAACCACAAAAGGAAATGAGTGAGTAAGTCTCACGCGTTGGGTGTTCCAAACATTTTTCATATCCATAAATTCATATTTATAGTAATACCCACAAAAATGAAGGACGCGCTAATCTATGAGACGGCTAGTCCGACTTCAATTTTTTCCATTTTATAGCTTATCTATTAAATACTACAACTACATATTAAACGATTCTGAGTCAAATCTGCACATCAAATATTTTTTAAAATCTTATTGAAATAGTCATTATTATCGATACAGAGGCCATAAGTTTTTACTATTTTTGTCCTTCTGGGAATTATTGTCTGCCTGGAAACGCATCACGAGATAAGAACTAGACAGATTTTGATTAAATTTAGTATGATGATAGCTGGTTATCCGGGTCAACATATAGGATACTTTTTACTGCGGGAAAATATCTCATACCTGAGAAATCTTTACTAAGCTTTAAAACGTAGTTAACGCTAGTCTATTGAATAAAGTTATACCTACACATGCAACCCTTAAAAATGGCAAACCAATCCAATCAGAAAACGCTACACTAAAACTTGTGTCTGAAAATCCATCCATATGGCACATTTATACACACCTAGATCACCATAAATAAACAAAACTTATAGTACCAATCTATATTCGTCCCGAGCATCGAATCTGTGACCTGCGACCATTACGCCATTTAACCGTCGTTTACTCAGTTTTAATTATACAAAAACGTCTCATTGACGATCGCACAGAACACGTAGCGAAAAAAGTCCATTCATTCATACCGGTTTACTGAATTGATGCTTTTTTGGTTTTTGTGTTATGTAAATAGATAATAGCCAATGAGCTCAAACATTTGCTAGGTTTTTATCTTCAGGATATGCCACGAATACTTAAGGATAGTTAGATTTTTTACTTATTTTGCTTTTGGGCTTTATTCATTATTATTAATGCGAGTGCTTGTCCATTTTTTTCAAATAAATAAACTTTTGTTTGTCTAACATGGCAGAGTTCGCATATTTTTCGAGAACTTGCTAAGTTTTCTCTTAGACATGTAGGTTTCCTCACGATTTTGTCCTTCACCGTAAAACAAGTGGTAGTCAGTTGGAAATAATTCGCACTTGAAATATCAGAAGTGCAAGGAATCGAGATTTGAACCCGCTTCACTCGGTTTCCCAAACGAGCGCGTTACCACTTGGCTCACTACCTTTAATTTACATAGTTCTATTAATTTATAATAACAATATACATAAAAAATACTTTAGTTTAAAATAATATGAAGGTTAAGATATAAAACCCCTTAAGCAATTATTTAGCGCATCATAAATCTTTTGTCAGATTGTCAGATTTATGTCCGTTTTAAAATATTTATTGATCTTAATAAAACTATGTCACCTACATATGTATATGTATGGGTTAATATTGCAACATTCAATGAATTGATTTCATGCGTTTTTTACAAACATAGTGATGTCCTGCGGAATTTGTTTTGATTTATTACACTCAGTGTAACGTTAAGTATTAAATATTATAAAATTTAAGTTCTTAAAAGTTTTTTCTAGTCTTAGTGTTGAATTGTGGGTTTAATTTACATGGGATTACTTTGAATTATAATCTACTAGCGGCTCACCCGCTTCGCTCGGTTTTGTCGTTAATGAAAAATAAAAACAAATCTATCCCACGGGAGCCGTACATTTTCCGAGATAAAGTATATACCGAGGTAAATAGCCAATGTGCTATACCAGCTAATCTATCTCTGTGCCAAATTTCATTCAGATCCGTTCAGCCGTTCTGGCGTGATTGAGTAACAAACACCCATCCAAACTTTCGCATTTATATAGTAGTAGGTATAAGAAGATTCATTTAAAAAAGACATGTGAAACTTGATTTGAGTATTTTCTCCGTTAATAAATCGGTCAAAAAGATGTTAAGTAAACAAAATTAAAATGTCTGTTTTTGAAAGTACTTACTAATTATAACATTTAAAAAAAAACAAGGTGTGTATGTATATTTATGTATATTAAAAATTGAAATAGAACTTCTAGCTGGCAGCAAAATGTTCTCTAATGACTTGCTACGAACAAAATGTAGCTTATCGATGTAAAAGCGTAGGTGGGATAGCGACCTATATTAAATCGTTGTTTTTACTAATTACATAAAAAATTTACTGTATTGATATCTACGAAGAATAAAATTGTAATTAAGTATTACAATAATAAAAACCAATTAATTTATCATATATTGTAAGTCCAAATTCAATTCAATATCTACAATACTGAGTTAAAATCGTTTTCTTTTTAAATGTCCATCTGCGTTATAAACATTTTTTAACAAACAAACATACATCCCTTTTAAAATTTGTACAGTAGATCTTTAATAAGAAGAAAAGTTGACAGCTCAAGTTACGACCTGCGCCTGCGCAGACAAATGAGCTAATTTAGCGCTTCTTATAAATAAGTATCACACACAACGTAGGGATCATAAAAATATATTCTGTATTTATTGCATGCTAAATTACAATTATTATTGAAAAATATCTTCCCTTCTTAAAATATTTACTACACATACATATGTAATTTTCAATATTAAATAATAAATAGTAAGGCTATTTGTTATTATTTGTTTAAATCTTATTTATTATATTATTAATTAGTCACTCCAAGTCAAATGACGGACTATGGAAATTGATGTATAAGTTTCCGTTTGTATTGCCGATGGAAAATGTTATCGGTTTTACTGCTAAATTATTTACATAAAACTAAATTTATTACGGGTGCAGAGATAACAACAGAGACTAACCAAATCTTCCTCAGCAAAAAAAATATACTTTGTTTAGTTTTTTAATAGATCGTTCTGTTCGTATAGATAATTTAATTTAGATGAACTGATAAAAATGTTAGAACCTCCATATCAAATTATTCAAATATTATTTATGAAAAATTTAACAGGCAAAAGCTTATTTAAAAATACTTAGCTACACTTATATGGAGTGAAAGTTCAAAAAAAACAACTTTCTTTTGCAAAATCGGTTAAAAATATAAACATCGCCTTAAAAAGTTTGTTTTTTGTACTACAATTTGAAAGCTCGAATCCGTGACGGTATTTGAACGCTTAACTACTGAGTTTTGTTCAAGCAAATCTTTTCTGCGATCCATTTGCAATCTACTACGTTTTTGGTCGTTTTAAAAAGAACCTTATTTTATAATGAATAAAGCTCAATTTATAGCAAATTATAAGAGCTTGTGTTCAGAATCCGCATGGCTAATCGAAGGTACGGAACGAATAAAACAATGACCTGAGTGTGGCCTTGACAAAGAAACGTGAAACGAAAGACTGAGATTATCGCTGGAGAGATTTTGAATTGTAGTGGTTTTCAAATTGAAATAATATCGGTTATAGTTTGGCTGCGTAATGGCAGTAGTTACAAAACCGAGGTAAGCGTCAGCGGTAGCAGGTTATTTGGTTTTGATACAAGAAGAGCACAGTATTTTCTTAGATTTATGCGAATATTTGACATTTTAAATAAAACTATATAACGAGAGAAAGTCTTTCCTGTGACCATGATTACTGTAAAACATTGGAAACGCCGGAAACCAAAAATCAAAATAAATCAAGGCGGGCTTTACATGTCTTTCGAAAACTTGCTGGATTATCTCAGACATGCAGGTTTTCCTTCACCATAAGACAAGTGATAATCATATTGGAAATAATTCACACAAGAAAATATCAAAGATGCGAGATCCGAGACTTGAACCCGCTTCTCTTGGTTTCCTAAGCGAGCACGTTGCCACTGGGCAACCACTGCCATATATCTTAACTTTATCTGAATTGTTCACAATATATTCTCGAAAATAAATAATAAATAACCATTTTGTTTTGGGAGGATAATGGAATTGTTATGTTATCCCGAACAATAACAATCGGTGGTGAAATACGTAAAAGTAGCGTTAGTAATCATGATTCAATGTCCTTTTATGTTCCGCCGTATCTAATTAATCACTTACCTTAATTTGGTAATGTGTCTTTATAGTATTATAATCCTTACTAAAAATTTTGTGTGTCTGGTTGTATGTCAGTATTTCCACGGCCAAATTGCTGAACAAATTTCTATGAAACATTGAAATAAGTTTGAAAAAAGGCGTCAGTTTGTAAAGATGGATGGATGGATGTTTGTTACTCTTTGATGTAAAAATTATTGAACGGATTTTGATAAAACTTTACAGTAACATAGCATAAATAACATAGGCTATTTTTTTATTTTTAAGATATACATTTTGAAATAATAATAATACATATGAACAATAATACATATGAACAACGAGCGCGAAGCCCCCGGTAACGCTAGTCTTTACCCATTTGCTGCCACTTGTTAGGATACTGCCTAGGTTCCACAAGGGTGTTGTAGTGTGTGCGCGAGCGATCCTGCAACGCCCCATTGCATAGACATAGATAGACATAGATTACATCCTGGGGTCGGACATAGACTACCCTCGAACCCCGCTCCACTTATGACGCGAGCGAAGCCATGGGCATACACTAGTATCAATAACCGGCGTATTAGATTTGCGAATTCCAGTCTGTACTAATACTTTCTTAGATTATAAACGCTAATATTTGACATTTAAAAAAATCGGATTTCTTGCAGATTTATTTTGATGTTCAGTTCGAAAAGATAATTTAATTTAAAATGTCAAATATTCGCGTAAATCTAAGAAAGTATTAGTACCAATAATAAGATCAAAAAGACGAGCGAAATCAAAAACCATCTCTAGCGTAACATACCTACGTTGTTATATTAATGGGCTGTTACTTTATTGCCGGCAGCGTTATATCCTTAACTTGAAAGTATTCAAGTATAAAATGAAATACATGTCCTGCCCGCGGCGTCACTCGAGGAGGATTTGGTGGGTAACATTATAAGAGATTCGAACGTATAAGTTAATTGTATACTTAAGAAATGCTACTTCTTTTATTTAATTTAAACCAGATTACTACTTTTCTAAGAATAGTTCGATTCTCTGTCGAGATCATTTTGAATATTTATGAATATTAGGTTGTGTTCACGAAGGTTTTGTGGTCCGAGAGTGTGTAAGACATCCTGTGACGACTCGTTAAGGTGGCTGAGGTTCCGTTGGGTTTTAGTGGGTAATGCTGACTTTTCTGACATGGACGAGTCCCACATAACCTCCTGTATGTATGCAGGTGTTATATTTATACCAGACCAAAATGCATTTGCATTTTCTAACGTTAAAAAGGCAATTTTTTCCAAACAACTTAAAAATGAAAAGACCATGTTCTAATATTATCAGAGCTTAAAGAAATTTAAAAATGACGATAAAATAATATTATTGTAAATGATATTTATTTACTAAACATAATATGTATATAATTTTTGTTTTAGTTATATTAAGTAACTAATAGATTAATCTATATAACAAGCTACTTGCAAATATAAAAAAATATCGTGTATTTCTGTTAGTAATTGTCTTAAAAATAGTAAAGAATTTATAAATAAAAAGGAAGGAATATAATAATTTGGATAAATCAGTTTTGATAAATTTAAGAAATAAAATTTAGAGCTTTAAAAATAAGTTATTTCAGAACAGCTCACTATAAAGTAAGTTAAAGTTTACAACTGTACACAAATACAAGTACCTACGCGTATTTTCACTATTTTCTTACTATCTTATCCCCATGGCCCGTAATCAGATTTTTTTTACCTGCCTCAGTGGTGTAGTGTCTAGCATGTACGGCTGCACACTAAGAGGTCCTGGGTTCGAGTCCCGGGTCGGGCCAAGTTTAGTTATTAAGCCTTTCTGTATAGTAAGTCGCAGTAACAGCCCGGAGTTGGAAAGTTGGCGGTGTTTCACCCTCGTACCTCGGAGAGCACGTAAAGCCGTCGGTCCTGTGCCTTAACTCTCACTGGTCGTGTCGAGCAGTCGTTCCACCAGAGTATGAGAGTGACAGGAATAGAGAGTGCACGTGGTGTCTGCGCGTACACTTGTGCTCTATAATATCTCCTGCGCAGTTGGCTAGTCTCAATGAGACTGACCGCCGTAGCCGGGAATCGGCTAGGAGAACATCATCAATCAGAATTTACCAAAGAGAGATCTGAAGCAGGACAGATGGCTTTACGTGCTCTCCAAGATATATGTGTACAGTCACCAACTTTCTGATTCCGAGCTATTACAGAGAAATTATTAACAGAAATCCAGTCCTTCTCACTCGACCTGAAATTCTATACAATTGGTATAACAGTATTTTGTATAATATATGAAACAAACAAACATTCATTATAATCGTTAACAGCAATTGTTTATGTTATTTAAAATGCAAGGCATAAAATAGTATTGAGAAACGAATTCATTAAAATAATCCGCGCTTCGTGTCACCGATCCGAGAATTGTGACTTTAGCTTATTTATAATCGTGATATATCCTTCGAAGACATTCGAGAAGATTTACATTCGATTTGACTCCGAATAAACGGTAAAGGTTTGTTCATAATATTACTGTTAAATTATAATGAATTACAATTATTATTGCCATATTACTACTAAAAAAGATCCCAAAAAGGTGCCTATTATTGATTTAAAAATATTCTATGTGATGGTCTTCGAAATGATGCGCTTGTAAATCAAATTTGTGTGGTTTTGCATATATTATATACACGTATAGTAGGTAATATTATTGGAATTTCATTTATCTACATAAGATAATATGAGTACCTACAACTAAATTGTTAGCTAAAATAATCTTTGATTTAAGATAGATAGATATAAGATAGATGAGAAAGATCAAAGATTATAAAACTTTAAATACAGTTAAGTAATAATAACCTGTAAAATAACCTGTCTCATTGAAATCTGCAAATCGCTCTCAGGTGATTAAGCTCTCGGCAACAGAAATCTATGGTATATCTAATTTAGTAAGCATAATGTATATTATGTCTGAGGAACCTTGTTCAATCTATACATATAATAAAATTGTAACTAAGCCGAATCTGTACATTAGATATTTTTTTGGAAAATCTTATTGAAATAAATATTATTATCGATGCAGAGGCCGAAACTATAGTATTTTGAATTTTTGTCTGTCTGTCTGTTACCGCATCACAGAAAAACCACTAAAGGGATTTTGATGAAACTTGGTATGATGATAGCTGGTTATCTGGTTCAATATATAGGATACTTTTTACCGCGGGAAAATGTCCCATTTCTGAGAAAAAATACAAAAACTGCAATGTAAGAGTATACTAATATGTAAAACCTAAGAATTTGGTTTTTGGTCATCTGAACGCGGGCAATGCTAGTTCTTATTATAAAGAGTAATAATATTTATTAATAGAATTTACTTATGTCTATAAAAAAAACGGTTTCCAATTTTTTTTATTGTTAACACTAGAGCACTAGAATAAGGTACTGGACTGTTTTGTTTTTGCCTATTTATATATTTATATTAACGGTTAGTGTAGATTTCTCAAAGATGATATTTTCCCGCAGTAAAAAGTATCCTATATGTTGACCCGGATAACCAGCTCATGATGCGTTCTCAGACAGACAGACAGACAGACAAAAATTCTAAAAACTATAGATTCGGCCTCTGTATCGATGATAATGACTATTTCAATAAGATTTTTCAAAAACATTGAATGTGATTTGCTCTCATCTGCATTACCCTCATAGATTAACTGCTATAACATTTAAATTACATTCACCGGACACGAACTGGCTACCCATATTGGTTTACCAAAATTAACCAAGTAAAAAATATTGTAAAAGATCTTTATGCAGCCGCGAAGCGTAACCGCACTTCATCAAGATTAGCATGTGAGTAATTTTCGGCCACGCTTAAGAGACGTTGATCAATTACTTGCGAATCGATACTCTGTGGTTTGAATCAAAAAGTTGTGGTTTACGGCAGTGGATGCTGAGTGTCATGTTCTGCAATTTTTTCTTCATTTTTGTCGGATATACATTTTCGCCTGAAATTGTGAAAGTTTTTAGTTGAGATACATCCTATATCCTATCTATCCTAATGTAGTGCTGCCGGGTAGATATTTAAAATAAAAATCTTAACTTGATAAAAATACTGGAGGTTCGAAACCCGTGATTTGAACCCGCTTAACTTGGTTTTTATGCTAACTTATTACCACTTGGCTACCACTGGTGTTCACTAATCATATTACCAAGACTGGTTAAAATAATTTCCTAATATTACCTTTAAAATCTAAACTTTAGGAATTGAGGATATTTTGGGTAGCCAACTAGTTGGTAAAACGATGAACAACGAATAGCAGATAACAGACTCTACAAAAAAACTAAAATGGCAACATCAGTGTAGAATAATTTTCATTCTATCCTATCGATTACACTTTTAGAACCATCAAAGTTTTTACATAAATCGACTTTATCCCGTTTCCTTTCAAAAAATACCTTTCGGTTTAATAAGAATCTTTTTCAACTGATCTTTTAACGTGTAATCCATTCGGATTCCGACATTCACGGTTCATCGCCATCTTGAGCCCTTTCAAAGGATCGCAGATTACTGTGATTGACTTAATCTACTCTTGTTTAAGCGTTAAATACATATATTTGAAATGAAGTGTTCTTTGCTGAAATATCTTTTGTTCTAATAAATATTCTTGCTATACAATAACATTTATGTTAAAATATTTTCATTGATTTTTATTATATTGGATACATGTGGGTAGGTGCTAACTATTAACACATGTTTTTGAGTGCTCTATATTTTATAGTTTTTAAAAATCAAATATAAGAGATATATAGTGATATGTGTTAGTAAATAAACCTTAAACCTACCAGCTTTATATTCCTCTATAATATACAGACACTTGTGCACTTATAAGCAGAAATTATAAATAAAACATTAACACAACTTCAGTGTATAGTTAAAATAAAAAATAAAAACAAAATGGAGTCCATGAAGCACACAATTGCTGAGCTTAGTGAACACTTCAACTCAAAAATGGCAGAGTTTCAAAAACAACTTCAAACTTCTTCGGCATCAGCAACAAGCCCAGCTTCTACTATTGCTACCCAATTTGGCACTTTTAGAAGTTTCGTTTTGACTGCATTAGAGGGCCTCCAGAAGCAGCTTGATGTTCTATTTAGAAAACAAGATGAATTTGAAATGAGATCCCGGAAGAAAATTCTACTAATCCATGGTGTTCAAGAAAGTAAGAATGAAAAAATGTCTCAAGTTGTTACCAAAATAATTTCTGAGAATTTAGATATCCCTCTCAAAGAGGATGACATTAGTCATTGTCACCGCTTAGGGCATTCTAGATCTGATAAACCTAGAGCCGTCCTTGTTAAGTTCAAAGATTTTTCTCTTCGGAACAAAATTTGGTATTCCAAGTCAGGCCTCAAGAATTCTGGGATAACCCTGTCAGAGTTTCTCACCAAGGAAAGGCATAGCACATTCGTGGCAGCCCGACAACGTTTGGGAGTCTCAAAGTGCTGGACAAAAGATGGATACGTGGTGGTTGTGGGGGCTGACGGTTCGCAAAGCCGCATTCTCACGGTGGGTGAACTTAACGCCATCTCGCCTTTGCCCCATGACGCGCCATTGTCGACCTCCAGCGCTCTTCCCGTTTCTTCTGGCCCCAGCAACACAGGCAAAGTCTCCAACATTAGGACAAAACGAGCTATCAAAAAGTAATGCAATTCACTTTGAATATTTACTTTAACTTTGCATGACTAATTTATGATCATTGACTATTACCATATGGCCTTACTTCTATATTTATTTACGTAGTTTTAAAGTATATAAATGGATATTTAAGTCTTTTATAATATGTATTTTAGTCGGTAGATTCACGCTCGTAATTTGTTTACTTTTATAACTTCGTAGTTTGTATCTTTTATCAATTTTTCTTTTTAGCTGTCAAATTGTCATCTGTCATATGTCAATGCTTACTCTTCATGTTGTTTTTGTATCTGTGTGATTGGATTATCTCTTTTGCTTTATAATCTTTATTACTATTTATGATTATTGTTTTTTTTTTGCTTTAACTGATTTATGCTTAATTCTTATTTTTTTTTTTTTTTTTTTTTTTTTATTTTATTAAGTGTTGATTTTACTTTGATTCTTATTACCTTTAGTCTGTATTGTTAATTTCTTCTTACTTCTGCTGGTGGGTGAAAGGATTAAGGACTCTTATATATCTTTTTTTTTTTTTTAACTCTTTATTTTGTTTTATATACCATATTTATTTATTTATTTTTTTATCTATTACTATATATTATTCTATATTATTATTAATATTATATTATTTAGTTATACATTAATTATTCTTATTTTATCTGATTTATATATTAATTGTTTATCTAATTATTTAAATATAATGTATTTAAATGATAGTTCAGATGACGACATTAGCTTCCACTCAGCATCATCATCAAACGACAGTTACCATAGTTCTTCGATTCCACTCTCTTCCCTTCTTGATTCCACTTTCTCTCCACTTCCTAAGAATTTTAACGTTGTGCATATTAATGCTCAAAGCATCCCTTCCCATTATCCTGACCTTGTAGCCTCTTTCACTAATAAAAATATACACGCAATCCTTATATCTGAAACATTTCTCAAACCGTGTTTACCCTCAGTCTCCTTTGCCTTACCTGATTTCCACTTAGTTCGTAATGATCGCACTGGCAAGGGTGGTGGGGGAGTTGCTATTTACATTCGGAATCATATACCTTTCACTATACTTCATAAGTCCGATTCTCAATACTCTGAAACTTCTGAGCATATTTTAATTGAGGTATTATTTGGTTCTGTGAAATTGTTGCTGGGTGTTTTTTACAGCCCATCCTTATTAATCGATTATTTTGCAATTTTTGAAAATCTTTTAGAACAATTTTTACCTTCTGTTGACCACACCATAATTATGGGTGATTTTAATACATGTGTAATCAAAAATGATTCTCGAGCTAAACGTCTCCTAAACATCGTCAACAGTGCCAATCTTCAGTTGTTGAATACAAAACCTACTCACTTTTTTCCTAATTGTACCCCGTCCCTTCTAGATCTCATGTTCGTCTCCTCTCCTGATTTTGTTATATCCCATGGACAATTTCCAGCTGACTCCTTCTCATACCATGACCTAGTATATTTATCTTATAAAATCCGTCCTCCTAAATTAAAACCTACGGTCGTGATGCGGCGTAGCTTTAAAAATTTTGACAACAATAAATTTTTGAATGATCTGAATGATATTGATTGGCAATCGATTTTTGACGCTGGAAATATTAATGACAAATTGGAAATTTTTAACTCAATTTTGACTAACCTCTTTGACAAACATGCTCCTTTCCGCCCTATTAAATTAAAGCATCTTCCTGCACCATGGCTTACACAAGACATTAAAATTTTAATGGCTAAACGTAACGCAGCTAAATGTAAATATAAATTAAAACCTACAGAAGAGAATCTGCTGAAGTATAAACGACTCCGCAACCGATGCAATAAAGTATGTAGAGACGCTCAACGGAATTACATCCATACTGCAATAGATAATGGTAATCCTGCCAAAACCTGGAAGCTCTTAGAATCTTTTGGTATTGGTCGCAGATCTAGAAGCGTCTCTTACAATACACTTGATCTCGATGCTCTGAACAGATTTTTTGCCTCTGTCACTCCTATGGATAATAATGTAAGACTTCGCACACTGAGCCAACTCCATTCAACACCACGTCCTAATCATCCCATGTTCAATTTTACCCCTGTTAGCACTTTCGAGGTTAAGAAACACATCCTAGCAATTAAATCTGATGCTACTGGCAGTGATGGTATAAATCGCAAAATGATCCTCTTACTTCTTGATACCATTACTCCTGTACTTACCCATATTTTTTAACTTCTCTCTTTCCTCCAATGAATTTCCCTCTACCTGGCAAACTGCTCGCATTATCCCTATTCCTAAGACGAAAAATCCCTCTTGCTTCTCCCACTACCGTCCAATTTCCATTCTCCCATTTTTGTCGAAAGCTTTAGAACGAATTGTGTTTAACCAACTCAGTGGCTATTTAGACCAGCACAACATACTTTCTCCGTACCAATCTGGTTTTCGTAAAGGTCATAGCACTGTGACAGCCTTACTCAAAGTATCCGACGATATACGATTTAATATGAGCGAGAAACTAATTAGCGTTGTAGCCCTGCTTGACTTCAGTAATGCTTTCAACACAGTTGACTTTAAACTCCTGTTAGCTGTGCTTGAATCCATTAATGTGTCAAGCGACGCCATCAGGTGGTTTAGCAGTTACCTGTACGGTCGTCAGCAGTGTGTACATATTGATAATAAATCCTCCACCTACTTTCCTCTCTCAGCTGGGGTTCCACAAGGTGGTGTCCTCTCACCTCTTCTGTTTTCTATATTTATCAATACAATTTCCACACTTCTTTCATGTCCCTATCATCTTTATGCTGACGACTTACAGGTTTACGCTGCGGGTCCCTCCAGTGAACTCAATAATACTATTGAACGGTTAAACAGTGACCTACACAAAATTTATTCCTGGAGTACGACGTATGGGCTCCGTGTTAATCCTATCAAGTCACAAGTCATTATTATTGGAAGTCAAAAGTTGACCAACAAGATCGACTTTAATACCTTGTCCCTTGTTAGATTTGGCAATTCCGACCTAGCATACAGTAACGCCGTCAGGAACCTTGGACTGTTTTTCGACAACTCCTTATCCTGGACTGTGCAAATTGCAGAGGTTAGTAAAAGGATGTTCGCTGCAATAAGTTCTTTGAGGCGATGGAAAAATCTGTTGCCTATTAAAACTAAAACTGCACTAGCTCAATCACTACTGCTACCAATTTTAGATTATGCTGATTGCTGCTACCTCGACGTTTCAGAGGAACAGCTTAACAAGCTCGAACGTTTGCAGAATATGTGCATCAGATTTATATTTGGTTTACGTAAATTCGACCACATCTCCGAATACCGTAAGCAATTAAAGTGGCTTCCAATCAGATTTAGGCGCAATTTGCACGTCCTTTCCATCCTTTTCTCCATCCTTTATAACCCAACTACTCCCTCTTACTTAAAGGAACGGTTTAATTTTCTAGGTTCGGACGTGTCTGGTTTGCAACTTAGGTCTCAGAGCGACAACCGTTTGAAATTACCATCTTGCACCACCAATTACTATGGTAATTCTTTTACCGTAAAAGCTGTAAAGCTATGGAATATGCTCCCCCATGATGTTCGCCATTCAAAATCATTAAATATTTTTAAACGTCGTCTAACTAATTATTATCTGTCTTGTTAGTTATTGAGTATATATGTATATACTATGTATTCATATGTAGTTATGTATCTTATGTATATGTATGTATGTATGTTTGTATTTATGTATGTATGTATTTATGTATCTGTGTACGTATATATTATACGTGTATGTATATATTTTTGTCTTTTGTATGTATTCATGTTTGTACCTAAACGTAGTTCATCATGTCTGTATTTAGTGTTAATTGTACCGTCCCGTCTTCGATTCTTCTAATCCTTTCACCAAAGGTTGTCTGTAAGAGATTGCTCGTAGCAATAAGACCGCCTTTGCATGCCTATTTGTTATTTATTTTCTATTTTTATCTTCTGTAATCTTTTTTTTTTTTTGTGTGTGCAATAAAGAATTTATCTATCTATCTATCTATCTATATTTTTTGCTTGCACATGACTCCGGTCATTAAGCTTTTTTATGTATAGCTGTCGCTTCGCCCGCGTTCAAACTTACGATCGCTACCAAGCTTCACAGGATCATCCACTGGGCTAATTTGAAGATTGCCTGAAAATTTCATCAAAATCGCTTCAGCCATTTTGGAGGCCATAGGGAAGATACATACACAGGTAGATCTTTATATATATATATATATATATATATATATATATATATATATATATATATATATATATATATATTACTGCATTTCTGACGTACTTAGCGTGATGCTAGACAACGTATAACTTTCCTCAATAATGAGACTCTAAATTGTATTAAGAACTATAATACTTTCAAAGATTTAATTAAAAATTAAATCAGAGAAAGTAATATAATAATCCTAGCTCACCCTCGCTTCGCTTTGGTTCGCCTTTAGAAAAACAAAAAAAAACAAAAACAAATCTTTCCCATCATTTTTCCGGGATAAAAAGTAGCCTATGTGTATCTCAGACTATAATCTATTTCTGTGCCAAATTTCATCAAGATCCGTTCAGCCGTTCTGGCGTGAAAGAGTAACAAACATCCATACATCCATACTCACAAACTTTCACATTTCTAATAAGTGTATAGATATGGATAATTAAAAAAATTAAACGCATTAAGAATTTTTCAAATCTGATTAGTATTTGCAGAAATGAATGGCGTGGGTATTTTTTCTTTATAAATGAAACTGGTCAGGATGAAAAGCATAACTAACATACATACAGTACATATTTTAGGTTCTTTTGAAGTGTTACATGTGTTTTGAACTTTTTAATAAGTACTTTGTGAGAACAACTATAGTAAATTATATAGCCAAATTTTGGAAATCACTGATACAATGTAGGAATAGAGGCAAAACCACGAATTAAACATAATGTTCTCTCGACCGATTCCGGCTACGGCGGCCAATCTCATTGAGACTAGCCAACTGCGCAGGAGATATTATAGTGCACAAGTGTACGCGCAGACACAACGTGCACTCTCTATTCCTGTCACTCTCATATTTCGGTGGGACGACCACTCGACACGACCAGTGAGAGTTAAGGCGCAGGACCGACGGCTTTACGTGCTCTCCGAGGCACGGGGGTGAAACACCTTCAACTTCCTAACTCCGGGCTGTTACTGAGGCTTACTTATACAGAAAGATTCAATAACTAAATTTGGCCCGACTCAGGACTCGAACCCAGGACCTCCGGTTGTGCAGCCGTACATGCTAGCCACTACACCACCGAGGCAGTTAAACATAGTATCGTTATAAATAAGTCTTTCTAAAACACATCGAATTTCAATTCTATTTCCACCCACCTGTCATGCAAATGATAACTCATTCGCTTCATTACCACATTTGGGGAAGTATTTATTTGGCGGTTGTTTCGACCCCATAGAGGGTTCGCATTAGCTTTACAAATGGACTCATGAAATTTCTCATATTTGTGACTGTTGTGTTGAACTAGGGGGTGTGTCTCTTAGTATTAGTGAAAATAATCTATCCATATAATAAAATAGTAACTAAGCCGAATCTGTATATTAAATATTTTTTGGAAAATCTTATTGAAATAGACATTATTATCGATACAGAGTCCAAATCTATAGTTTTTAGAATTTTTGTCTGTCTGTCTGTTACCGCATCACGAGAAAACTGCTGGATAGATTTTGATGAAATTTGGTATGATGATAGCTGGTTATCCGGGATATTACATCATATAGGATACTATTTACCGCGGGAAAATATCTCATTTCTGAGAAAAAATACAAAAACTGCATTGTAAGAGTATACTAATATGTAAAGCCTAAGGTTTTTGGTCATCTGAACGCGGGCGGAGCCGCGGGTAATGCTAGTTTAATATAAATATATGTAGGTGTGGTGTACTAGAAGGTACCAGGTTCGAATTCTGGCAGGGTTACCATGTACAGTACGATGTTGGGATAAATGAAAGAATTGAATGCTCGAATAATAATAACGTATATATATTAAGAGCATAGAGTAACATAATAAAGAGACTAACATAACATAGAGTAATAATATTTAAAAAAACCTACACTGCGAATCATTTTTTAATTAATTTTAATTTTCCGGGATAAGAAGTAATTATGTACTAATCCAGACTAACCTTTCTAAGTCATTTTAACAAAAGAAATATATAAATAGGTATAATATTCTACTTTAAAATCTAAATATGTATATTTGAATAGAAAACTTAATTGGACCCAGTTATGCAAAAAACAGCCATGTCCGTAAAAGTACCAACAGAGTTATAAGCATTTTTCTGTCGATAGTAGCACTTGGGTTATGTTTTGTTTTTCTAGTTATTTTAAAATTGAACAATATTTATATAAGTATTGTTTATTTTTTATAATTATTTTATTTTTTATAATAAAATGCTTATAACTCTGTTGATACTTTTACGCACAAGGCTGCTTTTTGCATAACTGGGTCCAATTATGATTCTGAATAATCTTTCAAGGAAAAACCGCGTATAGCTGTTCAGCACGTCGTGCATTTACGATTTGAACTCAATTAAACATTTACGAGTGTCTATTTCAGGCGACCACACGCACGCATTAAGCTTTATTTTGTTAATGGTATTTTCAGGAAATTTTTTACAAACGACCGACCATATGGTATGGTAGTATCTGGTTAATTTTTTTAACGGTTAGTATGGAATAGATAGACTACATATTATATATTATATAGCCTTCCTCGATAAACGGAGTATATAATGCAAAAAGAATTTTTCACATCAGATTAGTAGTTCCTGAGATTAGCGCGTTCAAAACAAACAAACTCTGCCTCTTTATAATATTAGTATATATTAATATAGATAACATAATTATTATATGTTATGTAGCAATTATAATATAATTTCTATGTCTAGAGGTTTTCTCTTCAGACAGGCAGACAGACAGACAAAAATTCTAAAAACTATAGATTCGGCCTTTGTATCGATAATAATATTTATTTCAATAAGATTCGGATTCGGCTTAGTTACAATTTTATTATATGTATAGATTAGAAATGCATAAAAGTCCAAAGAAAAATCCTTTTTTTGCGCCAAGAACCTTTGTAGGCGTATACAGGATAACCCACCAGAGTTTCATCACAATCAGATCAATGGTTTAGGCACGCATAGAGAAGAAACATACGAACATTCATTTTTATTTATATAGAAGTTAAGACAAAAATCGATATGAATCAAAATATGACTTTAATAAATATTGCTTTATTCTAGTAAATTTCAAAACAGAAAAACAACTAAGTGCATGGCATCGCCATATCTGTAGTATGTAGTACCAGTATAGAAGATCGGCAGTTACAATTAACTTCTACGCCCGCGGCGCCGGTGTTTACGCTGTTTTTAAAAGTAAAGGCCCGTCTGATTTATATTACATACGAAGGTTATTATAATATCGTATATTTTCTGAAGCGTTAATAAATACATTTGAGCTTATAATATTAGTTTCACTTAAGTATGTATGTATTCAACAATTTTTACTGGGGGTGGGCCTCCCTTCAGTACGGGGGAATCAGACCATAGTCCACCACGCTGGCCAAGTGCGGGTTGGCAGACTCTCAGACATGCAGGTTTCCTCACGATGTTTTCCTTCGCCGTTAAGACAAGTGGTAATCATGTTGGAAATGATTAGCACCTGAAAATATCAGAGGTGCGAGACCCGGGATTTGAACCCGTTTCACTCGGTTTTCCAAGCGAACGCGTTACCACTGGGCTACCACTGCCTTTTTTTTACTTAAAATATACCAAAGTAAATAATAAAAAGATAAATAAATATAGATTACTAATTAATATTTTTAAAATTGTAATAATTATAGTAGGCTGTCTGTAACAACTATATCTTTAAGACATGTAACACCTCAGTCTAAAAGTTAGTGGTAGCTTGGACTGTGATTTTTTTCCGTATTGGCTGTCTGTGCCTCAACGGGAGAACAGAAAATGACCGTATTATTCTACAATAAATATTCTTAATTTTAACTGTAATTTTTATTTTTATTTTTTCTCTGTAATAATATATACGTATTTTTTTCCTATAATAGGTTTATTATTGTAAGTACAGTTGTAGCCTTTTCTCATGAAGAAATTGGGCTGTGGGCAATGGGTCAGTGCCAGAAAAATGTTTGAATAATTTCAGCATCGTGTTGAACGGATAAAGGCTAATACCACGATACTTTGATAGGTTTTATTAAATTTCGTTAAAATTATATAAGCTTTTTACTGACTGGTGAAGTTAGTGCGAGCTTCTCGATGTTTCTATAATGTCAAAAATTTTCTTTATCTTTCCATACATTAATAACAAAAGATGTCAAGAGATATTGGTTCGTTAAGTGAGTGAATATTTTAAAAGACATTCGCCTAACGTTTGATTTATCAGCGATCAAGTAAATTTTTACTATTAACATATATTAAAATTCAAATATAAAATTCAAATAATATATATTAAAATAAAATAATATATTTTAAAATTCTTATCCCCCTATAATTTTCTTTAATTTTAGCAACACATATAGTTTTAATTATGAATACATACAAGATCCCGGAATACTGTACAAGATTTTTCATTAAGTGTGGAAGTAATCAGTCAAGTCCGCGTCTACTTCGACAGGTGTAGGCGTTATGTGACACATTCATTACTAAACTTGGTACGGTGAAGTTAGTTATTCAGAAATGGCTTAAGATATGTCTTATGGAGCTAAAATTTAAAAATATGCTTTTTACTAAATGCATATGAAATTTTATATCTAATATATTTAAACGAGCAATTCTTGTCCATATATAAATATATATTTAATCAGAATCTCGGAAACGGCTCCAACGATTTTCATGAAATTTAGTATACAAGGGGTTTCGGGGGCGATAAATCGATCTAGATTAGTTTTATGTCTGGGAAAACGCATGTTTTCGAATTTTCATGTGGTTTTTTTCGCATTATTCCACGCAAAATATGGTCGATAATTTCGCACGCTCTGGCATAAGCAACATGGTCCCAGCGGCCAAGGTTCAAGATCAACAATCACAGGTGGGAGGTATTCAAGTTTTTAGTTTTTTTTTCTAAAGAAAATTGTACTGCAGGCCAAAAACTCCGAGCGAAGCTCGGTAGCCCAGGTACTGGTACTAATAAGAAAAAAATAATTTTTCAAATTTTTGTCTATCTGTTGGTTCCGGCTAAACTCCAAAACGGCTAGACTGATTTTAATAGCACTTTTACTGGTAGATAGCTGATGCTATATTTACTCCTAACTTCGGCTACTTTTATTTTTTTTTTAAAATTAGGGTACCGCGCAAAAAAATTAAAACCCATGAAATTGCGAAAACAAAATCCGCGTACCTATAGAAGCACCCAAATGAAAAATAATAAATTATAATTTTACAAAATAATAAATGAACATATTATACAAATTTAATTTCAATTTAATTTTCCAAATCCAAAATTAATATTATAAGGAAGAAGATAATATTTTAAGGGAGTTACCGTCTTGTAAATTTCTTTTAAATTAAAAACATTAATCTTGATGTGATCATGGCCGTGTTCAAGAAGTGCGTGAGCAAAATAAGAAAAGCGATGATTTTTAATATATGAAAAATATCATTTTAGTTTTCAATCACAACCTTTGCTTTATATTGATATTTGTAAGAAATAACACTATAACTCGGTATTTACATTGTTTTTCAAAAGATTAAGAAAGAAGAAGATAGAAAGGAAAAGTTTTAAGCATTTTTGATTTCTCCTTTTCTTGCAACTTTCTTATTCTTTTCTATACAGATAAATTAAATTGAAGTGTCTGTTTGTAATGTCAAAATAACAGCATTTTACTAAATGCATATGAAATAATATACGGTACTTATAAGAAAAACACTTTTTTTTAAGTTTTTGTCGTTCTGTCTGTCTGTTTGTTCCGGATAATTTCCGAAACGGCTGGACTGATTTTGATGGGACTTTTTTAGTTTCACTGTAAGATAGGTGATGTTATAGGAGGTAAAATAGGCTACTTTAATTTTAAAAAAATAATTAGGGTTCCGCTCAAATAAATTAATATTTAAGTAGGGACGAAACCGAGCGAAGCGAGCGTGAGTCGCTAGTTTAATTATAATTATAGACCCTACTTGCTCTGAAAACGGTCGCGGGTTCGAAACCCGCTGGGGTCATTCATTTGTGTGATGAGCACGAATGTTTATACTCCAGTCATAGGTGTTTATATCTATAATATGTATGTGTTTAAAGTTATATATGTGTAATGTATCAACTATCTGTTATCCTTAACCCAAACCTCGTAGCTTACCATTGAACTAGATGGTGTTGTATGTTAATATCTCAACATATTTAATTATTTATTGTCGAAATGCTAGCTTATAAACCGAAAAAAATTAGTTATATCTTTAAAACTAATTAAAATGTAAATATTGTGTTTTAAATAGTAAACGAAGCGATAAGCTTCGAAAGTTCTTCTATAAAACCTAATGTTTATTTGCATTTACGAAGCTTATTTCCCGGCTTTGATTTTCAAATTTAATTTAATTAGACGACAACAATTTAGTAGGACACGAATACAATAAACATGAGAAAATAATACTCACTAACTTTGTTTAAATTATAATAGCTGTCATGATAATTTTAATACGTACTAAATTTTACAAATTTTAGGTGACAGTATATTCCTACATACATACACAAACACCTTTATATACATACATATATAAAAAAATCACCGTTTTTTTTTTTAATTTATTTTTTTTTAATCTTAAAATAATTAAAATCATACAATAAAATCATTAGGACAAAAATTCTAAATTTGATTTAAATATCTTATTTATTTTTTTGTAGTTACTATTCTATTGTTAATTTTATGGCTGCTAAGCTTAATTTACTTCACCGTTGTCGCTTAGAATGGAAAAGATACAATAAAGAATGGCTGGAAGAAATCCCCCCCAACGTGCGTTCACCTTGTCGTGGTGGGGGGGCTCAGTAGTAGTAGCGAAGCTAAGAAACGCACAGGGAGGTTGCCCACTTCGGTGGGCGGTGGGAGGTGGCCCTCTTCGGGGGGCGGTGTACCTTGCGGGTTGCTCCTGGTACTTCTCTGATAGCAGAGTGGACCTTGGAGCAACCCCATGGTTGTGGTGGTCTGCTTTGGCAGACCTGCCGTCGGGGCGTCGTAGTTGAATGCGTAAGCGATCCTGCGACGCCCCATTAAGACGGGGGAAGGTTTGTTGGGTTTTAGTGGGTAGTACTGGCTGTATTACGCCGGTGAGTCCCACACGTCGTGCGTAAATGCATTACCCAACGTTAAAAAAAAAATGGCTGGAAGAAATGAAATATTCTTTATTTTTTTATTCTTCGGTAGAAATAAGATTTCTTCAAAATCAATCGAGATATCGAACGTTTGCTAAAAATAATAGACATTTGAATCAAGAATTTTTCAATTCAAAACGTACACTGAAAACAAGCATACTCAATATTGAAGACTAGCGACTCACTCTTGCTTCGCTCGGGTTCGTTCCCCCAGTATAAACTTTCATCCCCATTTTCACCCTCTTAAGAGATGATTTCCGGAATAAAAAATATTCTATGTCCTTCCAAGGATATCAAACTATCTTCTTGCCAAATTTCATCTAAATCGGTACAGTAGTTTTTGAGTTTATTCGTTAAAAACATACAAAAATACAAATCTTTTCTCTTTATAATAGTAGTGTAGATTAATTTTACTTATTAGGTCCAACAACACAATCTGTTATAACTCTAAGAAGGACTATTGTATAGCAACAAAGAGATTATCTTTAGGGCGTCTTATTGGCGTGATATCTGCATTTACCAAACCTTGTGGGGGAGGTTACGGAATAATTAGGGTGCTTTATGAAAACTTGGGGTGATATTTCATTCTTAGAAAATTCGAATTTCATTTTAGTGTTGCCTATCTTCAAATTCAGCTATCGATTATACATATATGTAGACTTTTCGTTAGATAATATTGCCGAGTCGAAAGCTTTCTCTTATCGATATCACAATTTGAGCCATCTATGAAAATAACTGCTCTAATTTATACATATTATAAAATTGTAACTGAGTCGAATCTATCTGTACAATAATTATTTTTTTGGAAAATCTTATTAAAATAGTCATTATTATAGATACAAACGTCGTATCTATAGTTTTTAGAATTTTTGTTTGTCTGTCTGGGAATGCATTATTAGAAAACCACTTGACAGATTTTGATGAAATTTGGTATGATGATAACTGGTTATCCGGGTCAACATATTATATTATATATGTAACTCTGAGAAATCTATACTAACCGTTAAAACGTACCTAGTAACGAAAGTCGCTAGTAGATTAGATATTTAGAAAACAAAAGCCTGAACAAGTATCTCCCACAGTCGTCACACTTATCTCGTTACGTTACATACCACAAAAACGCATACGGACAATCAATCTTGATATACAACATTTTATTGCTATTTGTCGTCTCTTTCTATCATTAAAACATTCTATATACCTATCATGTTACGGCTAAAGTAATAAT
Source organism: Brenthis ino (assembly GCA_921882275.1). Lineage (NCBI taxonomy): Eukaryota > Metazoa > Arthropoda > Insecta > Lepidoptera > Nymphalidae > Brenthis > Brenthis ino. The sequence goes on along the minus strand of OV170228.1, from coordinate 21,015,926 downwards.
TCTGACACTCTCACCGTTGACCCGTGGGTCATTCGTTATAATGTCCGGGTGGAGATATCTTAACTTTATTGAAATTTCAATGTGAGTTCAAATTTTGAATATTGTTTTCTAATTTACTTTATGTCTTATACTAAACTATGGTATCTATGGTTTTCTTAAAATATTTTCTATTCACCATGTTTTACTGTACCAAGCCAATAGAAGTTTGGTTGGAAGCTGAAAAAAGAACAAATAAATTAATATGTTGGGACATTAACACACAGCACCATCTAGTTCCATGGTAAGCTTCGAGGCATATACATATTATAGGTGTAAACACCAATGACTGGAGTACAAACATTTGTGCTCATCACACAAATAAATGTCCTCAGCGGGACTTAAACCCGCGACCGCTGGCACAGCAAGTAGGGTCACTACAAACTCAGCCAGACGTGTCGTCAAGAAGAAGAAGGCAATTGACATTCAGATTACGTAACAGTATAAGAGTGCGCTGTTACAATATTTTTTTTACAATATACTAATATCTCACGAAAAATAGGAATGTACCCAACAAGCTCTAGCCCATTAACACTCTATCGTCAATGACATTAGTTTTTAACAAAATGGCCCGCTTACTTAAAAAATAATTAAAAAGTAATTATTTCACCATTAAAAGATATTTTTTTAAATTTCGATTTGTCGTTACTATTTAATTTTCCTGTATCAAAAGAAACTAATTATTATTTATAACTAAACTATTCATTAAAAAATCGGTATTTTTTTATAATTAAGTATAATAGAATAAGTTGACTTGTTCTATGATGATGTTATCCAATTTATCTGAAATTTTTAATTACACTAATGTCCTCCCGACCGATTGCGGCCACAACAGCCAATCTCACTGAGACTAGCCAACTGCGCAGGAGATATTATAGTGCACAAGTGTACGCGCAGATAGATACAATTGCACTCTCTACTCCTGTCACTCTTAAAGTCCGTTGGGTCGATACTTTAACACGACCGGTGAGAGTTAAGGCGAAGGTGACGGCTTTACGTGATCCGAGGCACGAGAGTGAAACACCGCCAACTTCCCAACTCCGGGGTGTTACTGAGAATATCTTAACAGAAAAACTCAATAATTAAACTTGGCCTGACTCGGGACTCCAACCCAGGACTTCCTTATCTGCAGTCGTACATACTAACCACTAGACCACCGAAACAGTTAAGTGCGATCTATACATATAATAAAATTCTGAGTCTAATCTGTACATTAAATATTTTTTGGAAAATCTTATTGAAATAGACATTATTATCGATGCAGAAGCCGAATCTATAGTTTTTAGAATTTTTGTCGGTCTGTCTGTCTGTTATCGCATCACAGAAAAACTACTGCACGGATTTTGATGAAATTTGGTATGGTCATAGCTGATTATCCGGGTCAACATATAGGATACTTTTTACAGCGAAAAAATATCTCATTTCTGAGAAAAAATACAAAAACTGTAATGTAAGAGTATACTAATATGTAAAACCTAAGAATTTGGTTTTTGGTCACCTGAACGCGGGCGGAGCCGCGGGCAATGCTAGTAAAGAATATATGATTATCATATTTCAAAATTGATTAACCGTCAGTACTTTCGGGTATTTCTCAATCAACTCGCCTATTGTCGTGGAACCAATGCGGCCGCTATATTAATTGGTGTAGAATAGCGTGAACAATTTTACAGTTATTTGCCATAAAAATTTAAATTTTGTATATTTTCCGTTACAATCTCAATTACCTCATATTTCATTTTTATCATATTCGTATTTATTTGTGTTTCAATTCGGTATATTTTATAGTTTTGTGTCTTTTATAGCCTGCGGTGACGCTATTTTTGTTGGAACTCTTTATTTTATTCTTTGATAATACCTATTTTTATCATTTTATAATAATTATATTTAAGATAACCATTTGTAATACTTAGTACATCTTCATTAGTTTTTTATAAGATAATTTTTGAATTCTTCGTCAATATCGAGAGATATATGACTGCAATAAATATATAGATTGAGATATTATGTAAGAGACATATAAAAATATCTTTTTAAATCAATTACGATCCAATTTATCCATATAAGTCTCACGCAGCACTTAAAAATCCCATAAACAAGTAGCGACAGCAAGACCTAAGTCTAGACGCTTTCGTAATGAATAAAATACATTAATCTGAACCAGGAAAATTATGTTTTTTTTTATTTATTGATATAACTACTAAAAACTTTGCTCATATTCTAGATCTACTTCATCATTTATTTATCATTTAATTCACTCACAGATATGCCTCTTGCATGGATTGAAAATCATCATCACTTGCAAATAAATAAAAACCGACTTCCAGACACTAAAAATCAAAAACTTAAAACTTCAAAAAAATGAAAGGAACAATAATAGCTAAAAAGTACAAACAACTGATAGCTAAAAATAATCAGCTTAAAGGAAGGAAAACAAATTAGTGACCTGTCGTCTGGCATCCCTGTGTCTATTTTAGATACGTTTACGAGCTCGTAAAATGTTCACCTGCGCGTGCGCATACCTTCCACTCGACAAGTGTTAAAATTTATTGTTTAAGATTATCTTTTATAGCCATATGTAGAGTTAGTGAAATAGTGTAAATGTTTTAAATTTTTATTAAAGAATATATCACTATAATCAATAACTATATATTTATTGTACTTATATTCAAATTTTCGTCGCAACATATTTTCAATAGTAAGTGCTTCAATCTTGAGTCAAAAACGTAGTACATAATGTCATGCAAAAATCCAGATCATGCGTATTTTAACCGCCGACGCAAAACGTCGGGGTGTTATAAGCTTGACATGTCTGTGTGTGGCATCGTAGCTCCCGAACGGATGGACCAATTTCGATATTGTTTTTTTTTTTGAAAGGTGAATTGAACCCAGTAATGCAAAAAAACAGCCATGTGCGTAAAAGTACCAGCAGAATTATAAGCATTTTATTATAAAAAAATAAAATAATAATAAAAAATAAACAATACTTAGGTATATAAATATTGTTCAATTTTAAAATAACCAGAAAAACAAAACATAACCCAAGTGCAACCATTGACAGAAAAATGCTTATAACTCTGTTGGTACTTTTACGCACATGGTTGTTTTTTTCATAACTGGGTCCAATTATTCGGGAGTGTTCTTAGCTATGTTTGATGAAAATCGGTCCAAGATGGCCACCGCCAGATATAGGCGGATTATATATTTTTCACAACACCCTCAATATGGGTATCAAATGAAATGGCTTTACTAGTAGAATACTATACACTATGATAAATTTCAAATCCGCTGGCGATGGCCGCCGCCACAAAATTGCGAATTACTTGTCGGGGGTTATTTGAATTTTTAATTTAATTTTTTCCTATAAATGTAAGTGAACATTATTATTTTTGGTAATAAAACTTGTTTAACCCGAAAGTCAATCAACAACTATAGAATAAATAAAATATTTATTATTATTTCAGCAAAACTTTCGTGCATAACTGTCTCAAAACGATCACATACCTTACATGATAGTCTATTACTTCCTACCTCCAAATAGCCCAAGATCGGGTTACACGTTGACACGTCGACTGAAATATACATTTAGTCATTAATATTCAATTACTCAGCTTTTTTACTCTCAAGTATAAACTTTTATGTGAAAATGCTAAAACAAGCCTAAGCATAAAAAGTCCCTCTCGGTTTTATTCTTTAACTTCTTTATAAATTATATATGTATAATGTTTATTATAATGTGTATGTATTATCTTCCGGGAAATGATCAGCGCCATCTATTGAGAAATGTTATTACTAGCTGTAGTTTAAGTTTGATACCAGGGGATTGTAGACATAGGTAAGTACTTACTTTTATATTTTACTAGCGCCTCACCCTCCCTTCACTTAAGTTCGTACCTTTTGACGCTTAGTAAGGAATAGTTTTTTTTTTTTTCATATTTTTTTCGTAAATATTTCCTATGTTTTATTGGTTATTATGCTATTCGAGGTGGAGACAAATCCAACAAAACAAAAATCATACAAATCGATCCAGCCGTTCTCGAGTTATAAGTGTTATAACAAACCCGACTTTATTTTATATATAGATTTGATATACATCCTTCATAGCGTTATAGTGCTTATTATTGTATTTACATCAAAATCGATCAAGCAGCTTAGGAGGAGAAGAATTACGAACATACGCACACTTGAACTTTATATATAAACTAGCGACTCATCATCGGTCCGCTCGAGTTCGTCCCTAGGTACGTTTTAACTTTTAGTCTAGATTTCTCAGAGATGAGATATTTTCCCGCAGTATAAAAATATCCTTTATGTTGACCCGGATAACCAGCTATCATCACAGCAAATTTCATCGAATTCTGTCCAGTGGATTTCTCGTGATGCGTTCCAAGAAAGACAAGACAGACAAAGAGACAAACAGACAGTCAGACAAAAAATTTAAAAACTATAGATTTGGCCTCTATATCGATAATAATGACTATTTCAATAAGATTTTCCAAAAAATATTTAATGTACAGATTCGACTCAGTTAGAATTGTACTATAATAATTATATATAGATATAATTTTGAACCATCTTTTACTAATTCCTTAGATCAATCGTTCACCGTGATAGGAATAATTTCTATCGACTTGGGCGACTGTGTGTTTTTGCTAACGAAGCGTGTCAATCTGTATACGCCCTTAACTCTAAATGTAAGGGTCATGAAGACTAGTCCCGATATAATCCAATTACCATTTGATGCAGACCGATTCCTTCGTACAGAGGGATTGGTTTATTTTCACAATTCATGCTTTGAATAATAACGAATTTATGATAAAACTATTTTTTGACACCGGCTTTGCCTGTAAAATAATAGAGGCGCGGATAAAAGGTAGGTTTTGTCCGTCTCTATGATTCAATCAATATCCTCACAAAATTTCATAGAAATCTCAATTAAAACTATCTTTTCGGATAGTCTCTCTCGTGACCATGATTGCTGTAAAGCATTCGAAACGTCAGAAACCAAAATTCAAAATAAATCCGCGAAAAAATAGTTTCATTTAAAATTTCAAATATTCTCGTAAATCTAAGATAGTTTCATACAAATCTGTTCAGCAATTTAAGCATGAAGAATAACACATAAGCGATAACTTTAAAAAAAAAAATATAAATGAACTTTGCGGCGGGTCGCGGGAAATCACTAGTAATATTATGTATTAAATATTTGCATAGGAGAAAAATGGCATATTTATTTAAAACAATATTGAAACGACGAACAAATTTAAATAATTGTGAAAATGCGTGGATTAAATATAACCGTTGTCTATTACATATATGTACATATACATATGTATATGTCTGTACTTGTGTTGCTATTACAATAAAAAATCTTATGACGTGTTTTCCACATAACAAATCTAAAGTTCAAGAGACTTTTTACTTTTTTTTTCTATAGCTATCATTTAAATAGAATTTTTGATAAGAATCCCTATTTTTATTTGGTAAATGAAAAGATAATTATAAAACAGAACATTGTGAAGAAACAAAAATCCTCTTACAATTTCTATTTGCTTTGGAGCATCATTAAAATGTTTTATTAAAAATATTTTTGGGGTAAAATTAACAAAAAAACAACAGGCAATTTAGCGTTATGAAAGCTTTCTGTAAAAATGTAAATGAAAATAATGTGTACCCGCAAGCGTAATATTGGATGTGAATAAAATGGTATTTGCTCTCTTTGTTTCTGTGATGTAAAACGGCAGCAGAAAGCGTTTTTGACTGAAATCACTAATTCTATTGCTTATTTCTAACTTGCTCCAGCGTGCGATTTAAAAAAAACCAGCCATGAGGGCTGCCGACAGAAGTGTAAACTTAAAACTATAAGCCAGCAGTTGTTATTTTTGGATATTCAAATTAATTGTTTGAACTTAAATTAAAATTTGTAAATTAAAACTATTTACATTTATCTGGTTTTGACACCTGTCGGCACTCTGTTAGCGTTAACTCGTCACGTGACTATATCGATACATGAATTTACACCCCATCTTAATCTGTCTTTAGAAGTTTTCACATCAAAAAAGATATGTATATATCTTTGTGATAGTTTGCTTAGAAAATATATTCTCTAGATATATTTAACCTCTATCTATGTATATAATAATCAATTTGTATATATATACATATATTATGTTCCCTATGGACTCCAAAACGGCTGGAGAGATTTTGATGAAATTTTCAGGCAATCTTCAGATTAGCCCAGCAGGTGATCCTGTAAAGTTTCGTAGCGATCGGATCAATAGTTTATTTTTTAGTCATTTTCATACGACCGGAGCTGCGGGCAATGCTAATAAATAAATATCACATTCTCCTGAAATGACATTCTTTAAAATGGATGAAAAGAAATGCTGAAGTTTACTACTTTTTAAAACTTTATAAACGTCAGTGAGTTACATAATTCATAATCATAATTTTCAGTATTACAAACAATTCGTAGTGACCTTCAGGGTGGTACCGACATCTCTGTGCAAAAGCGCAGGAAAACAAATGAATATCCGCGTCCTTTTTTTTTAAACATCGGCCAAGATCACATAAGTAACTGCCTTATACATAAATCATTACAAATTAATCAAATATTTTATTTTCTATTAAAACACTCAATATATATAAAAATGCAATCTTACAGATGCTGTATTAAATAACCTAAAAAAAGTAATAATTTTCTATCAAAACTATCTACTACTTTCTACTCTAATTGTTAGAATTGGAACTCGCTACCAGCTCAAGCCTTGTACTAACCATATATTTAATCACTGTTTCGGAGTGTTCTTTGAAGCTTACGTTGCATATTAAATTCAACGAGATCAAAGCGTGCAATTATTTAATTCTCTAAACGGTAATACCGCGGTATGACAGAGCTCTCGTTTTGCTTTCGGTTAATTGAATTAACTGCTTGTGACAGTCGCTTTGGTAATTATTCAACTATTTATTTTACGTAATAATTAAATGTAAGCTCCAGAATATATTCATAAAGATATAATGACTCGTAAAACGTTTTTGTTTAAATTAACAGATTGTTTCCTAAAACAAATTTTGAAAGGATTAAACTAAAAATGTAGGTTTCCGCCCAATTAAGGCACGAACCATCCCCATTTTGAGCATCACGCATTCCTATTGCCCACCAACATTTTCAAGTAGATCGTACTACTGGGTGTAAGAGTACATTATCTAATATATTTAAACATGCATTTCTTGTATATTTATACAGGCGATCTCGGAAACAGCTCTAACTGTGTGTGGTGTGTGGGGGTTTTCGGGGGCGAAAAATCGATCTAGGCTAGTCTTACGAGTATGTTGGGGAAAACGCATGTTGTCGAGTTTTCATGTGGTTTCCCTTCGCATTATTCCAAGCAATATATGGTCGCTAATGTCGCATGTTTGGGCATATGCCTCGTGGTCAAGCGGCCAAGGCGTAAAATTGACAATCACAGGTGTCCGGGTTCGAATCCCGGTCGGATACAAAGTTTATATTTTTGTTTTTTGTTTTTTTTTTATTTATTCAAGTTTTAATTTGTTTTTAAACCAAATTAAAAAGAAGATATTGTACTTTTGGCCAAAAACTCCGAATGAAGCTCGGTCGCCCAGGTACCGTGGTAATCGCTATAATTAGAGACTTCAATGGCCTCTCCTCCTCCAGTTTAACTCTACACGCCACACTAGTAACTTTAGTTACGTGACAAGAAACTTCAAACATGGCGTGTTCCATCGCCCACTGATCGACTGTTTCTCTTGATATTTGATATATTAATATCATTATACTATAATTAGTTTATTAAAAATGACCATAGTCTAGTAGTGAAATTTTTAATTTAAACATTTTAAGATAAACTATATATGTATGTACATATGACATACAAAATTTTCTTTGCTTCATGGGAATAAACCAATAAATGAGAAAGTATGTATACAAGACGTGTCTGTGTGTGTGTGTTAGAATAAGTATAATATTTCTTCACGCTGAAACCGCTAGACAAATCTGGATGAAATTTATAATACAGATAGATGTAGTTCATATGTTATTGTTGGGAAAGCATTCGAGCGGAGCGAAACTAATTCGATGGGTAAATATATTTCGCTTTTTCAAAAAAGTAAACGTAAAGGTACTTAACGAGTTTCTTTCTTCAAACCAATCAACGCTTTATAGTGCTTGAATGTAAAACAATAAATCTTTCATTCGAATCCCTTTCAGTAATAAAATACTACATTTAAATTAATGCGAGCTTTCTTGAAGTATAAGTCTAAGACGTTGTTACAAAATGAAAACTTTTTAATTGACTGAATCTTACGACTATTTTTCAAGCTCAATTTCGCTTATTAAATACTTCCAGTGCTTTGAAGTAGCTAGTGCCAAGATCGTAGCTATCACTATAGCTTACTTGTTCCCTGTTTTTTGTAAAAGAGAGAGTAAAAGTAGAGCTCAAGCTATTTTTCTATATATGTCGATGAATAATAATGGCTATCGTCGATGTAAAGCAATCCTAATTAACTCGTGTTGCTCTTGTAGACCGAAGTCATAGGTTCGATCCAAGCGTAGCGATGCTAGAGATGAGTCATTTTTATCCTTACACCCTTTCATATAAACTAGTCATCGCCCAGTGGTCGAAATTCGATAAATTATTGAAAATTTGAGAAAAACGTATACGAATAGAATTTACCTGTTAATATAAATAAAATAACTTTTTCCGTATATTTTTTACTGAACAAAAAAACAGAACGTCGATTGACAAACAGACAGAAAGAGGCACTGAACTGTTTCATTTTTGCATATTTTTATATAGACTATGCATGCTGTTTTAATTTTTTTTAACCAACATCAAAAAGGAGTGGAAAATCTGTCTGTATTTTTTATATCTCTACCAATATTCATAATTATTATTTTCTTAAGGGTTTTTTATAATTATGGTTGACAAAATTAGACCCATCAGCCCCCATAAGTGATATAATGAATTTTATGTGATATTTAAGTCGGTGACACTTTTTTATTATATACTACGTACGTTTAAAATATATATAAATAGTTATTATCCAGCGTTAGCCATATAAATGTTAATTTTTTTTTCGTTAATTTTTCATTTTTTTCTTTCATAAGAACCTTCTCCTGAGAATAACAAACACAACAAAAAAAAATAGTTAAATCGGTCCAGCCGTTCACGCGTGATGGCGTGACCAAGGGAAATAGGGATTCATGTTTATATATATAGATTTACATCATCATAATTTTATAAGCAAAATTAAATGTCAATTTTTTTATTCTCTGTTTACTTGGTTTTATATATAGCAGATTATGTTTTTGTTCAAAAACATCCGCGTAGAAGGAAATTGTGTTACACAGTAATTTGCCTCAAAATTTAATCTCACTCGAAACATGTTTATTCCGGTTTTCATTATTTTTATGAAATATATAAAAATATGAAGACGTTATTACTCAATTTGGCAAAGTAAAGGCTGGAAAAAAATCTTTTTTTCATTTACTAAGCCAAATGGAAAAAATACTTATTTAAAGTACTAGGAGGCAGTGGTAAAAATTTTTGGGTTTCATGCCTCTTATATGTTCATGTGCGAATCATTTCCGACGACACGTTTGGCTCAGTTTGTAGTGCTGGGTTCGAGTCCCGCTGGGGGCATTCATTTGTGTGATCACGAATTTTTATACTCTAGTCGTAGGTGTTTATATTTATAATATGTATGTATTTAAAGTTATATATGTGTAGTGTATCAACTATCTGATATCCGTAACACAAGCCTCGTAGCTTACCATGGAACTAAATGGTGATGTGTGTCAATAATGTTCCAACATATTTATTTATTTCCAACATGATTACCATTTGTCTTACGGTAGAAATAATTTGAAATAACGAAAACAAAATTTAACCACTAGTTAAATCTATTTACCATAAACATTGAATTTTACCGGAATAATTTACACGTTATTTATGTTTCCGATTCGGTTTGATGAAATGGAAATGTGAATTATGATCAGTGGAAATAAATGAGTGAATGGAAATCAATTATACAAAATTAATTATTTATGCAGTTTATTTAATGAGTTGTATATAAATACTTGATTTATTTTTTGTAAATGTTTTACTTGCTTTTAATTTAAATAAATACTTTATCCTATATATCGAAGTTTCATGTTATTAAATACTAGCGAGTCGCCTTCGCTTCGCTCGGGTTCGTCCCTAGGTTGGTTGTCCATACAAATTTTTATCGACATTTTCACCATTTAAGGGATGATTTCCGTAATAAAAAGTATCCTATGTCCTTCCCAGGGTCTCAAACTATCGTCTTACCAAATTTTATCTAAATCGGTTCAGGAGATCCAGAGATTAGCCCCTACAACGTCACAAACTCGTAATTCAAAAACTCTCAAACTTTACCTCTTTATAATATTAGTATAGATATTTTTAAATATTTTTTACAATAGATTCGAATGCAATAACGTGAAGCAACAGGCAGAACAACTTCAAAATGTCATATTTTTGTAAGTTTTCTAGATATCTTACAAAATATATCATTTTTTTGTTTTTAGCATACATTTTGATTGTTATTCGTTAAAAAATCAAATTTCTTCAACTGAGGAAGTATTTGGTTTCCCGATATGCTGTATAAATAATAAATAATCAATAAATATGTTGGACCATTAACACACAACACCATCTAGTTCCATGGGAAGCTACGAGACTTGTGTTATGGATACCAGATAGTTGATACACTACACATATATAACTTTAAATACATACATGTTATAAATATAAATACCCACTGCTGGAGTACAAACATTCGTGCTCATTACACAAATGAATGCCCCCAGCGGGACTCGAACCCGCGACCGCTGGCACAGCAAATAGGGCCACTACAAACTGAGCCAAACGTGTGTATGGTTTATATTCATATAAAGAACCTTAAAAATCACGAAAGTGTAACAAATATAACGAGATTCCCAGACAAATAACCGGAGTAAAGTCGATTGTATACAAACGAACGCACCGTTTCCTCTCATGCAATATTTATACTTTGATAATCGAGCGGTGCACGCTTGTAAAGGGAATCGATGCATTTCGCAGAAAATTGCGATAGGACATGATGCAACGGCTACAGCGTTTTCTATTGGGAATATAGAAGAATGGCTAGCGTTGTATTACCTAGTACAGTAACGGCACTGCAAGAAAAAATATTGTAGCTCATAATTGTAATGATTTAAAAAAAACTTGTATATTTTAAACTATTCTGAGTTACTAGCGATTCACCCTAGCTTCGCTCGTATTCGTTGGTAGGTTATGTTGTTTCTCCATACATACTTTCATCCCCATTTTCACCCCCTTAAGGAACGACTTTCGAAATAATAAATATCTTTTGTGCTTCCTAGGGTCTCAAACTATCTTATTATTAAATTTCATCTAAATCGGTCCAGTAGTTTTTGAGTTTATTCGTTACATATATACAAAAATACAAATCTTTCCTCTTTATAATAGTAGTTTAGATGTAGATGTACATAGATAAGGCTGTTCTTTGAAGTCGCGATATAAGAGTGAGTGAGACAAATATGTTTTATTACTAAACACAACCCTTGTCCCTCTGTCCCAGCATTATCATTTACAATAATTATAAAAGAAAAACATAAATAAAAAACAAATTTTCATTATCACAGTGTACAAGTATAAACTCAAACATGAGTGCACTTTCTATTATTTTCACTCTCGAACTCCGGTGAGACGACAATTTGATATGAGTCGTGAGAGATCAGATACCTTTACGTGATTTCCGAGGTAGGGGTGAAGCGCGGCCAATTTCCCAACTCCAGACTGTTACTGAGAATTTCTTGACAGAAAACCCCACTTGACCCGACCTGTGTCTTGAACCCAGGACCTTCGGATCTACAGCATATTTACTAGCCAATAGGCATACAGTCAAATTCTTTTATATATAATATTCTAATCCCACGCTTTTCTCAGTACAATGCACTTACCCAGCGGCATTTGCTAGCGGTGTGTTCCATGTTTTATTCAAACCGCTCCTCTATTCCACGGGGAACCTTTCGCTATTGGATTGCAATTGATATAAAAACCTCGGCTTTGCCTTATTTTCTTAATTTTTATCTTATATAGCGCAGTAATACAGTGACAGCATCGCTTTAAAAGGTTTACTGATTCAAATTCTTCGTTTTTATACAATTTGTCGAATGATTTGCTGTGAAGCAGGAAGACTTATGAGAGTTTTATTACTGTATGTTTTGCTTACCGCTTTGATCTTTCATTTAATTTATATGTGTCTATATTGAGATCTAATAATTTAGGTGTTAGTTTTGATTGATAAATGATAATAATATGCGAAAGTTTTAAAATGAGTGGAAGATGAGAGTATTTGTTACATCTGAAATAAGAAAAATTTTAACGCACCAAAACTAGCTCATTTTTAAAGCACACATACTACATACTGAAACTACTTTTCATATCTATGTATATATGTATATAGAATAATTTAAAACGATGCGTCCTGATAATGACATTTCTTCACAACCATACAAATTATATAATTACTATACAACATACTTCAAAATAAGTATATTTTATTCAAATAGTCTTTTATAAGCACTTTTGAATTGTTAATTTTATATTTTAAACTAGCGACTCACCCTCGCTCCGTTCAGTTTTAACATTTAGTATAGATTTATCAGAGGTGTAAAAAAAAGTATTGTTTTTGTTGACCCGGGTAACCAGCTAACATCATACCAAATTTCATCAAAATCCCTCCTGTGGTTTTTCTGTGTTACGGTAACAGACAGACAGACAAAAATTCTAAAAACTATAGGTTCAGGCTCTGTATCGATAATAATGTTTATTTCAATGAGATTTTCCAAAAAATATTTAATGTACAGATTCAGCTTTATTACAATTTTATTATATGTATATATATTATTATATGTATATATAGTATATTTAAATTAAATGTCAGTGTAGTCAGTCCGTAAGGAATCTACTAATCTACTTTGTCCATTAATCAAATTCAAGAACTCAGTCTCAATATGTGTGTTTGTATAATTATTAATCATTTACACTAAAACGGCTGGACGTATTTGGATAAAATTTAGGACACAGATAGACTATGAACTGGAGTAACACATAGGGTATTTATTTATTATGATTTATAAGCACTTAGGAACAGATCTGAGCAGCGCGAACTGTCTAAACACGTTATTTTACTTATTACTACTTCTTCATACTGATATGAAGAAGTAACAAACATACATACACATTTAAACTATCGCAATTATAATACTAGTCCGAAACCCCAGACACAAATTGTATATACATATAAATTATATATAATTGTACGCCTCAAATCTCCCCTAAAGCATCCGAAACCAATATTTCACGCGTCTTACCCTGGATTATAGGATCTCCATCCCACTTTCACTGTCAGACAGATCGATTGTAAAACAAAACACTTTGTTAATCACAGCTTTGGCTCGCAAATAGCGCGTTTGATTGCAATAGTTAAGCACAACTTGGCAGGTGTCCAAGCTGAAATATATACTTGGGTAACTTTAATCGTTACGGAAATCAACTAAATAGGAAAGATTGACATTATCTTCATTTAACATCTAATTAATTATTATATGTATAGAAAATGTAATTACAGAAACTAAGTTTTTATATATTGTAAACTAGCGTTTTCCTGCGGCTCCGCCCACATAGTACATTAAACACCAACATATCGACTAAAACCTTCTCCAAAACACGCTGCATCTTATGGTATGAGTATTATCCCGATCGGTTGATAGATTCCACTTTGAAACGTTCTAGAACATAGAAGGATGATAGGGAATGATGAAAGTTGATAGTGATGATGGACTTACCTCTAAAAGAGACTCCTTTCAATCCACCCACATAAGAAATGATGATATTTATCGGAATTCATCGGATTATTGCAAATATTACTTTAAAAAATACAAAATTAATTACAGTCATCTCATGTAGACTTCTATAAAGACAAGATTTCTATTTGCAAGCAAAGCAAGTGAAACAGACGTTTTTTAGAATCAATGTTAACAAACCTCCTAGTTTTACATGTGAATTAAATTTTTAATCTTATGATATAAATATAACACTTTCTTAAATTTTTCTTTTCACGTGAGATACCGTCTCTCCCGTGACCATGATTGCTGTAAAGCATTCGAAATGACGGGAACCAAAAATCAAATTAAAGATAGTTTTATATAAAATAAATATATAACTTTCAAAAAAAATGTGATTATTTATCTACTTGATACGTAATTAGAAATAGTTCATTAGGAACTTTCTTACATGTCCCATCTTTTTTGAAAGTCCGAAATGCTATATGCTTTATTTATAAAACAAAACCAGCGTCACCAATCCCAAATTTTCCCATGTACAATTTAGTACTGAATGCATTCAAGGATCGTCAAAGATCGATTGATATAAAATAAACAGTAATTTGCGATCGTGTCTGGCGTCTGTCCAAACTAAGATGTACGAGGCCTAGTTGGCCGGTGTAAGACGTTACAGGATTAGGTTGATTTATAAATTGGAAGCGAAAGGATTTCTGGAACTTAGTTGCCTTAGTAGGTATAAGAAGATTAGCCAAAACAAACAGACTGATAGACAAAAATAAACCCATTATTTGGTATCGTGCGAAATAATTTAGGTTTGTTATTTTAACATCCATAGTCTTTATACGAGTAAATCACTGAAGAAATCTAGCACAGTTGCTTACTAAAAATATAAACTTTAATTATTGAAAAATCTAACTATTAATCCATACTAATATTATAAATGTAAATATTATAATTCTGTCTGTTGTCTTTTCACGCTTAAAGAAATGAGCAGATTTCGATATAGTTTGTCAAGGACATAGATTGTAACCTATTTATATAGGCTACCTTTGATCCAAAACAAAAACTAGTCTGTACATAGTATAGGATAAAGTCGCTCCCGCTGTTAGTACGCTTATATTTTTTAAGCTACACAACCTACTTTCATGCAGTTTTCAGTAATAGATAGTGATTCAAGAGGAAGGTTTATATGTATATATGTATGTATGTAGCCCTTTTTAACGTCCCACTGCTGGGCACGGGCCTCACTTCAGTACGAGGGGAATCAGACCATAGTCTACCACGCTGGCCAAGTGAAGGTTGGGGGACTTCACATGTATTCAGCCCTTTTTAACGTCCCACTGCTGGGCACGGGCCTCCCTTCAGCACGAGGGGAATCAGGCCATAGTCCACCACGCTGGCCAAGTGCGGGTTGGCGGACTTCACATGTCTTTTGAAAACTTGCTAGATTCTCTCAGACATGCAGGTTTCCTCACGATGTTTTCCTTCACCGTTAAGACAAGTGGTAATCATGTTGGAAATGATTCGCACATGAAAATATCAGAGATGCGAGACCCGGGATTTGAACTCACTTCATTCGGTTTCCCAAGCAAGCGCGTTACCACTGGGCTACCACACACACTTCACATGTCTTTCAATAACTTGTTAGGTTATCTCAGACATGCAGGCACAACACGCTTCACTCGGTTACCCAATGAGCGCGTAACCACTGAGCTACCACTGCCTCTTTATATATATAATACATGCATATCATATTCATACGAATCGTTAAAACGTAATAATAAAACAGTATTCCAGACTCAATAACGTTATTAAAAAAACATTATTTGGTCTTAAAAAATAATATGTCTCTGTCACAGACCTTTATTTTTCATTTCCTGTTAAAAAAAATATCCTTGTGTAATTTTGTGCGAGCGTTCCAGGTGAGCTCGTTCGTCAATCAGTGTCGATGTCAATACCGCGATGAGTGATTACGCGCAGAAGGTTTTAATTTAACCGGTCCGGTAATGAGAAAATAGCTGAAAGTTTCCTTTTTATGGGATTTTATTTAACCTATTTATTGATAGATTAAGAGAATATAAGCTTTATATACAATCAATCGGTTCTCTTCTGTTTATTTTCTTGTTATTCTGGTTTTATCTACACTCGAGTTTTTGACCTACTTTTTGTATTCTATGCCATAGTATATCTACCATTTAGTACACAGATTTGAGACTTTATAGGTATGTACTAGTGCTCGCCTAGTGGTCGATATTTAAATTCTATTGATATATAGGACACGTATATGAATAGAATTTACCTATTCCTATATAAAAAAATTAAGTCTTTCCAATTTGTTATTGATAACACTAAAGCTTTCTTGATATATATATATATATATATATATATATATATATATATATATATATATATATATATATGATATCTCTCTTGATCGAGAAAAAAATGGGTGTGGCTGCGTCAGGGCACACCGCCCACGCCGTATGTTCCACGTGAAACGTCTATTTCGGCGCTTTTAGTGTTAAAGATAAATTATAGTATTAGCTACAAATATTTTGTATATTTGAAAACAAATTAGTAAAAAGAAAATATTATAATATATTATTATTATATATTATTATTATATTATTTTATTATTAATATATTATTATTATATTATCTTTGAAGATAGCAACGGAAATAATCCTTCTAGTCCTAGTAATATTATAAACGCGAAACTTTCGCGTTTATACTAATAAGTAAGTAAGAATGTATGTATGGATGTATGTTTGTTACTCTTAACTACAGAATGGATTTTAATGAAACTTTACAATAATATAGCTCATACATCAGAATAACACATAGACTACTTTTTATAGATTTGTTTTTTTCTGGAGGCGAACGTGAGCGAAGCGAGGGTGAGCCGCTAGTATCATATATATCATTTATCATTTTATCATATCATCATCATTTTTCAGACAATAACAACGGTTATTATGCCAACCCACCTTTATTTTATTTTATTTTTTTATTTTTTTTAACGTTGGGAAATGCATTTACGCACGAAGTGTGGGACTCACCGGCGAAGCCAGTACTACCCACTAAAACCCAACAAAACCTTCCCCCGTCTTAATGGGGCGTCGCAGGATCGCTTACGCATTCAACTACGACGCCCCGACGGCAGGTCTGCCGAAGCAGACCACAACAACCATGGGGTTGCTCCACGGTCCACTCTGCTATCAGAGAAGTACCAGGAGCAACCCGCATGGTATACCACCCTCCGAAGAAGGCCGCCTCCCACCGCCCACCGAAGCGGGCCACCTCCCTGTGCGTTTCTTGGCTTCGTGAGTACACTACTGAGCCCCCCCACCACGACAAGGTGAACGCACGTTGGGGGGGATGCCAACCCACCTAGAAACCTATTTCATGGAACCTATTTTGTTACGATACACTTTTCTGACCTAGTACCCGTTTATTTCGGTGTGATTTTAAAGACGTTTCACGTCAAAAAGAAAATCGGTTGACAAACAGAGGAACTGAACTGAAAAAAGTACTTAACTGTTTTTGTCTTTATCTATTTACACATCGAGATCTGACGATGGAGACAATACGTGGATATTGGAACTCTTCAATAGCTACAAGCAAAAATTCTACTTTGGGCTCATTTGATTTATTTTGACAATTTCCATATAAAAATGTAAAAAAAGTGTTATTAAACTAATATTATTTTTGTGTTTCAACGATGATTGTGACATGGATATAAAAAATAAGATTAAAAAAAATTTTTGTTTTTACAATTACATAGTAAAAATATACCTAATTTACGAATTGCGATATGTATGACATATTAATTATTAGCAAAAAATATTTTCTATTGAAACTTACAATTAAAATTTAAAGCTCTCATTTCTTCTCATTGGGAGAGTTGAGATATAAGAATGATTTATTATGATATATTGATCTAGTATACTGTCACATGAAAAATTATCTTCAATTGCTCTCATTATTTCTAATGGTAAGCTTAGGGCATACTAGTTTTTGCTTGCAGTTTCTAACGTCGATAGAAAAAAGTTACGTCGCTTTCAAAATCACTTTTAAAGTAATTGATGTATGATGTTCTTCTAGCCGATTCCGGCCACGGCGGCCAATCTTATTGAGACTAGCCAACTACGCAGGAGATATTATAGTGCACAAGTGTACGCGCAGACACAACATGCACTCTCTATTCCTGTCACTCTCATACTCTGGTGGGACGACCACTCGACACGACCGGTGAGAGTTAAGGCGCAGCACCGACGGCTTTACGTGCTCTCCGAGGCACGGGGGTGAAACACCGCCAACTTCACAACTCCGGACTATAACTGAGGCTCAATATACAGAAACAGTCAATAACTAAACTTTGCCCGACCCGGGACTCGAATCCAGGACCTTCGGGTGTGCAGCCGTACATGCTAGCCACTACACCACCGAGTCAGTTAAAAGTTATATACCAGCGCTAGGGGTGATTTCTTTTTAAGTGAAATGTGGTATTTTTAAGAACCTAAATATTAAAAAAATATTATGGATATTTTTATATAAAGTAGCAAAATTTCATAAGATGCTTTACCTGTGACTTAATCCTTTGACTTAAACCTCTTTTTTTTTAGAATCCTTTAAATTGAGTACTTTTTCTTTTTGAAGTCGACTTAGTACTAGACTTAGCTGGCATAGTGTTGCTTTATTTTGGTACAGTATTTACAAAGATCATCACCTTCATACACACAATTTTTTTTTCTCTCTCCGCCTTCGCACTACTAACTATAATATACTTTACATTATATTCTCCACTAGCGACTCACCCTCCCTCCGCTCCGGTTCGTCCCTACTTACCTACGTTTTAACGTTTAGTATAGATTTCTTAAAGATGCGATATTTTTCCGCAGTAAAAAGTATCCTATATGTTGACCCAGATAACCAGCTATCCTCATACCAAATTTCATCAAAATCTGTCATGTAGTTTTCTCGTGATGCGGTAACAGACAGACAGACAAAAATTCTAAAAACTATAGATTTGGCCTCTGCATTGATAATAAAGTCTATTTTAATCGGGGGGCACGGAGTGCCCCCGCCAAGTCGAGCAAAAAAGGGCACGACAGTACCATCCTTTTCTCGAAGCGATTCAGAGCATTTTCCACCCCCCCATAACTTCGTTATGGATAAAGCTAGAAGCCTGAATTTTCAGTGACTAAAAGAACATAATAAAACTAGGCATATTTCCAAATTACATTCAATTTGAACCTGTACTTTAAGAACTGTTGCAGATCAAAATTCGTTAATATCGTCACTCACACACTCACTCACTCACCGATCATCAAAATTCTAAGGTACTTCTAGCAGACATAGGAGCTTCAAATTTTGAACGCAATTAGTGTTTAGCCTATAACGGAAGGAAAAACTCAAACATCACGCAATTTCAATCCTGTTTTCGAGATATACAAACTGCATAAGTAACTTTGTATTCCTATACAAATAGATATGCGATATATGGGATTACAAAGTTATTTTTGCAGTTCGTACATATCATTTTTCGTCACTTAAACTACCCAAATGTATAGCTGGGTAAATAGTGGATATACTGTAAGTGTTAGCGACGACTAAAATGTAATTATCAATATTGTAAATAGTTTTAAGAAATAATATATTTAATATATAAATTAAAACTTATATGTATAAAAGATCTTAAATATTAAAAAAAATATACAAGTAATCGAACACTCGTGTGTTCCGTAGCGAGAGTCGCCCGGGGGAAGTCGGGTGGTATCCGTAATAGGATTTCCCAACTATAAAAAAAAAAGTACAGAGCCCTCGAAGCGTTAGTTCGACTTCTACTTGACTAATACATACAATATGTATTTATCAATATTTAGTTTAGTCATGTTAAAAAGCACAGGAATAACTCATATATTATTTTATTAACTTAAATATCCAACTTAAAATATATCTTTCTCAGAGTTCCGTTTGTCATCACTAAGTATTTAATTTGTTAGTCAATTTCTCCACTTCAACGACGTCAAGGAACGCTAGAAGGCTTAGGTATTTTTTTAAATAATAGGTCATAATAAAATAGCACATAATATAAATATTTTGACATAAATAAACTTCATCATAGCTTGCCTTAATTTGTGCCGTTATGTCAAAAATAAATTTTGTTTAAAAATAATAAAATATTTTAATTAAATTTACACTATTTTTTCCTTCCATTATTTAAATTAAATATTATTTTTTCATTTCCCGATATCTTACTTTTATTTTTTTCACCTCATTCATATATTCTTATGCAATTTATAATTAACTATTTCTTATGAAATTTATAATTAATGGTAAATTAATTATACAATAGTTGCACTGTAAAAGGGGGTTAGGTTAGTGCTTTACCTGTAGGTATGTATGTTTGTACGTCCGATCCTATGTTCCCTCGTAATTACTAACCTAATTTCGATTGGTCTATTTATTAATGTTTATATTTGCAATTATATGTATTAGAAAAGTATTTTTTAAATGCGAAAATAATATTTTAAGCGTTTTTAGTAGCTGTATACATTTTTATACACATACAAATGGGTACATAAATGTAATGTGAAGCGTGTATAGTTTATACCTACTAATATTCGATTACTGTTATTTATAATGAATTGATTAAAATATATACCTAATTAAGAAACAACTTGACGATTACTTAATTTTGAAACAAAGCTCGTACATTTTCTTTTACAAAGTATGATGTTGATATGAATTAGAAAACCTTGTCAACACCTCATTGCTCGTAATTGTACCCACCTATTAGAACATGGAATATAGAGGTCATGAAATATCAATCTCTTCGAAAATTACTTTTAAAATGGAATGGAATACAACTTTCGGGATTTAACTACGATGCTGCAGATAGACACATAAATCTACACGTCTTATTAAACTTATGTAAGTCGAATATCAGTATCGGGGTAGGTATTCAGGGTCAACAATGAAATTAAAATATTCGTTAAATTAACTATACATATTTATACTTAATGCATAAGATAGTAGTATTAAAGTCCAGGAGTCCATAATTTCCCAATACAATAGACTTAGACTTTTTATCATCCAGAGTTGTCAAAATTTGTTACCTATATCAAAGCCTCTGAAAAAAGAGAGACAAGGAGTAGGCTTTTAAAAAGTCCTTAGCTGACACACAAGATATAGTACAAGAAAAGAGAAAAAGAAGAAATATTTACAAAAAGAAATGAGATCCCATCAAAAACATTCTGTAAAAAAATTGCAAGTCTCGCAACGCATTTCTTCTACCGCAAAAAGCTATGAGATGTAATGTAAAACCAAGTCGGTTAATTTATTCATTGCCTATCTATGGAAGCATCTATCCGACAACTTTGTCATAAATCGTTACCGAATTAGTTAAGTTACAACATTTTATAGTGACCGTATTAATATTAGATATATTTATTTCTTTAATTAATAGAATGACTTGGCTATCGCACATGATAATAGAATCTACAAATAACAAAATTTACCTAAAATTAGCGTTCTGAGTGCATTATTTATGTTAGTGTATGCATAAATTTGACCCGCTAGTGCTATGTTCAGTTCATCTCAGCCCAAACACGTCCACAGCTGGACATAGGCCTCCCCCAAAAAGTTCCACGACAACCAGTCTTGTGCCATCCGCATCCAGTGGGCTCCAGCGACTTTTACCAAGTCGTCCGTCCACCTTGGTCATGATAGGTTTAATTAGGAGTATTTAAAGTAGTAGAGTCATATGTGATTATGTTTCCGTGCGATGGCCAAGTCATTCTATTAATTAAAGAAATAAATATATCTAATATTAATACGGTCACTATAAAATGTTGTAACTTAACTAATTCGGTAACGATTTATGACAAAGTTGTCGGATAGATGCTTCCATAGATAGGCAATGAATAAATTAACCGACTTGGTTTTACATTACATCTCATAGCTTTTTGCGGTAGAAGAAATGCGTTGCGAGACTTGCAATTTTTTTACAGAATGTTTTTGATGGGATAAGATTTTCCAAAAAATATTTAATGTACAGATTCGGCTTAGTTACAATTTTATTATATGTATAGATCAATTAACATTTTGTGCCAACATGTTGCGTTCATTAATTAGTTTGACGTTACCTCTAGTAGCATAGTTATATGGGAAATTTAATTAATATACTCGTTATGAAGTGCCAATTGCCACCCCTTAGCAATTAATCTGTATGAAATGTGACGCATCCTAAAATCACATCAGGCGTGTAAAATATCAGTCACATGAACCACGATTCCTGTAATGGTTTTGAAATAAAAAAAAACGAATATGTACAATTCTAACTCACACACAAATATACAAATATAACATACACAAAAAAAGAGGTTTATTTTTGTAATGTATGTTTTCGGATTTTTACTTTTGTTTGTGCGATAAGACGTTGTTACTGTTTGCTAAATTTCATGATTCTAGGTCAACGGGAAGTACCCTAAATATATGTAGAATAAACGGTTGTATCTTTTGATAGCTTTAACTTAGAAGTTTGATCTTTTCACAGCTTCTAGGGATTGTAGATTTGAATATTTAAAATAAATTTTAACTTGATTCCACGCGTTCCTGAAAAATAGGGCCTTGACATAGTTTAAAAATTCCACCCTTTTGTCGTGTGATTTGTTGGTGTAATTTATGTTTGTGTGATTTTTTTCTACAAATCTAGCTTATAGACTTTTACTAGAAATTTCAGATATATTAATCTGATGAATTAATGTATTCTTTTGACAAACAACCAGCACCATATTTTGGCAAATTGTATTACTAAAAGTAATCCAGGTTATATTCTATGTGTATCCTAAATTTTATGTTTTACCCAGCCGTTACAGCTTGATGGAGTTTTAAATATACATACACGAACACACAAATTTTCGGACTTATATGTGCATTAGTTTCATTGCCCGTACAAACTTTTTCCATCGTCCCAACAATCCTAATTTTCACCCTCTTAAGAAATGATTTCTGGGAAAAAACTATCCTATATCATTTCCAGGGTCTCAAACTATCTTGTTACCAAATTTCATCTAAATCGGTTCAGTAGTTTCGGAGTCTATTCGGTACAAACAAAGAAACAAAAAATCAAATCTTTTCTCTTTATAATATAGGTGATAATTTAGCATTTTTAACGTCCTTCAACTGAACCCGAGCTTATTCTTGACACAAGTACACCATAAACCGTGAAACGCTCATCAAATACAAGTTAGCAGCCTTCACACGAAAATTAGTTTACCTATTAGAAACACACTGTTTCTTCGTGATATTTTCCTTCGGCTTATTATGAAAAAATAATCTTATTAAAAAAGAAATTTTCTCATGAAAACCAGAAGGCAGCCCTAAGTCTGAACCCACTCACACTGTTTCCAAAGCGCGCTCGCTTCCAATGGGATACCACTGCTTTAGATCTCAGTTAAGCTTCTACTATTCAGACATATGAAGACTGGTTCCTATGCTATAGTAGTCTATTGCAAAAATATCTTCAAGTGATTCAATATTTCACTCGAAAAGCTAGTAAGTATGTACGTACAATTACGCTCTCATTTACGAAGTACAGATATACGTAGATGAATTTAATTATTGAGCTCGTTATCTTGAGTGGCAATTTCAGCCCCTGGTTTTAACACGGCGTCTGGAAAGCTTCGATTACTGCCAGACGTGCGATAAATTAATAATGAAATATAGCCTAAGGAAACGTAATTGTGTAAGCGGGAGTCAAACCTGCACCACTCTAAGTTTAGCCTTAGGCTTTTATCTACATGCTGAGCATATAAGACGGTAGAAAGGTACTATATCATATTTTTATATCCACTTATTTAAAAAAAACTTAAGTCTCTACTTCTGGTTCAACATGAGCTCTACGTATATAACTTCCCTAATACATAATATAGTTCAAATAAATACTACAAAAACCTTATCCTTCTTTTAAAACAGTCGTTAAAAGAAAAAAATCCCATGAAATACAAAAAATATGAACAAAAAGAAAACCTTAACAAGGGAAGCATGTTCAGACACAAAGTAATTTAAAAAAAAATGCGTGCGTGTAACCTTGTGGTTGAAGTAAAATTTATTTGGTAAATATCGCAATTAAATTAAAACAAATCAATAATAAATAAGGCATATTAGAATCATCTATTTATAGAAAATCATATACGGAAAGAATATAATACCTATTATACATATATTTGTCAGACAATAAAACGGTTACCATGGCAACATGATAATGTATTCTATCTCATTCTCTCGCCGGCTTAATCCTATATATTTGTCTCTTTCTCGTGTCGAATTTCCGTTACATCGAGTTTCAAATCACAACAATTCTAAAGAAGTTTTACTTCAAAAATTTGCTTGAAATATGAGAAATATGAACAAAACGAAAACCTTAACAGGGTAAGCATGTTCAGATACAAAGTAAGTTTAATAAAAATAAACCAATAGATCACATAGACGCAGATACTTCGGTCACGTTCATACGTGCCGGCCGCCCTCTGCCAGTACTTACGTACAATGCGACGGACGCGCGTGACCATGAATGTGAAGAAAGTTCCGATGAAAGGACTTCCGAATGGGAATGTAGGGTTCTATATTCTTCGTATATAACAGTTTTGTTTTATTTCAGGATGTATTCGTATATTTTTGTTTGAAATTTGTGTTAATTACTTCAAACTTTATTATAATTAAGACTTGACGTCGGTTTTACAAATATGGCGATTTTAGACTATTTTTAAATAACTAATGAATCATTTAAATCGGACCACAATTATCTATATATACATCAGTACATTATATACTTTTGGAATATATGTATATAATACAGAGGCCGAATCTATAGTTTTTAGAATTTTTGTCTGTCTGTCTGGGAACGCATTACGAGAAAACCACTGGACAGATTTTGACTAAATTTAGTAAGAATAATCATCCATATTAGCTGGTTATCCGGGTCATCATATAGAATAATACGGGAAAATATTTCATCCCTGAGAAATCTATACTTAAGTTTACAACGTAACTAAGAACAAACCCGAACGGAAAGTGGATGAGTCGCTAGTTATATATAAATGCGGAAAATTGTACGTGTGTTTCTGCGTCTTCACGATGAAACGTCCGAACGGATTTGGATGAAATTTAGTAAGCAGACATTAGCTGATATAGAGCTGGAGTAATACATAACGAAACGAGAGCAAGTCCCGATCTATATATCTATATAAATAAAAATAAAGCGCTAAATGTGTTGCTAAGCGCAATACTCGAGATCAACTGGACTAATTTGGCAATTTTTTTTATCCAAATATTCACTAAACTTTGAGAAAGATTCTTATGAATTGAAAAAAATCCCCGGAAATACTTAACATCACCATTTTTCGAATCGGGTCTACTGGTCTTCTACACGCTTGATTTGACAGAACGAAGTCTGTCGGATCAGCTAGTCTTACTAATATTATAAATATGAAAGATTAGATGTTTGGATGTTTGGTACTCAATCACAGTTGGGCGGATCTGTATGAAATTTGGCACAGAGATAGATTATAGTCTGGAATAGCATATAGGATCTCTTTATCCCGGAAAAATGTACGGTTTCCGTGGGATAGATTTATTTTTGTCTAGAGGCGAACCCGAGCGAAACGAAGGTGAGCCGCTAGTTTTAAATAAAAATAATATTCAAACTATTTTATCTTTCTCAAAAGCCGTGTCGTTGTTTCAATTTTGTTTTCTTTACATAAATAAGAAAGCGGTTATATTTTATTAATATTTTCCCTTACCCAGGCATAAGTTAGTTATGTCATTATTCACTAGCGAGGATGCCGTCAAGTTGTTTTGTAAAAACGATAATTTTTCTAAAGGCAGGCTAAATTGATGACGCCTTCAAGTGCACGCTGCAGTATGATTTATAGCCTGCTAAGGATTTAGATATAGTAATTTATGACGATATTATATGTATACAACACATACATACATTTTGACGACACGTTTGGTTCAGTTTGTAGTGACCCTACTTCCTATGCGGTCGCGGGTTTAAGTCCCGCTGGAGGCATTGAGAGGCATTATTTATGTGATGAGCACGAATGTTTGTACTCCAGTCTTTAAATACATACATATTATATTTATAATATGTATGTATTTAAAGTATATATGTGTAGTGTATCAACTATCTGGTATCCATAATACAAGCCTCGTAGCTTACCATGGAACTAGATGGTGCTGTGTGCTAATGTCCCAACATATTTATATTATATTTTAAGTATCAAATATTGTAACATAATTCTTTAATAGCTGACCCTGAAACTATTTTAATGAAATTTCTCTTGTAAATTTTCTCGTAAAATAAGAGAGGGGTTAGGAACAACCGTTCGTGTATTAAATTCAATTCAATTACTGTTAATGGCTTCAAAGTGTGCCAGTTGAGCGCAGATTACTTCGCCAATGCTTGTATAGTATTATATGATCTGTGGCCAATGTCACATAGAATAAATTTTTTATGGGGGTTTAATCATTTCTCAAGTAATGGATATAAAACTCATCATACCTATGTAATATATATACCTACTAATATATAGTCTATCTATTCCATACTAAACTTTAAACGTACCTAGTTTAGTCACTAGTCTGTACATTAAATATTTTTTGGAAAATCTTATTGATACAAACATTATCGATACAGAGGCCGAATCTATAGTTTTTAGAATTTTTGTCTGTCTGTCTGTCCGTTACCGCATCACGGAAAAACCACTGGATAGATTTTAATAAAATTTTGTACGACACCTGAACGCGGGCGGAGTCGCGGGCAATGCTAGTTCTAATTATATAACCGCTATGAGACGCACTGTAACTGTAATTGTTTCATAACAATACATAACATCCGTCGTGAAATGTGAACCAGATCACTACAAAGGATCGCCATCTGTTCGTCGCCGATGACAGTTTTATGTGCACCGTGAGTTATGATGGGATTGTGGATACGGCATCCTCACTCACTGGACAAAACTAAACTATCTACAACGTGACTGTGCACAAAAAAACGGTTTAGAGTTTATCCCCTTTTTAAACTTTTTAAATATAAATTTGCTATTTTCGTAATGAAATGTTTTTTTTTTTATATATCAATCCAAGTCAATCTTACATTAAGTTTGATAGTTTTAAAATAAAACCACCATGGCTTAAGTATTTAGTATAAAGATATTAAAACTTTATGAAATTAGAACAAAAATATACTATTTTCATAATTAATATAGAAAAGATTAAAATAAATTATCTGTTTTAATTGTTCTGATAATAAGGGTAACAGGCTTTTAGCTGTGGCTAGAGAGGCATGTTCTACACGCGGTGATATAAAATAACAAAACGGTCCTTTAGTGATTACGCAAAAGTACATATTTAAAATCTAATATTGTAAGGTCTAATATTATGAACAAAATTTATTTCAACTTAATGTATGTATGTGTATGTATTTAGCCTTTAAACTTTCTACTTAATAATTTCAATTAAATACAAACTACCATACCTATTTTCATTTCTCATATTTTATATTATTAATCGCTCTGTTAATTAGATCAAAGTAAGAAACGTACGAATACACAGGAATTCACTTTTTTGTTTTGAGAAAAGTACTAAAGAATGGAAACAATTTATTACGTTACAATTATAATTTTACTTTTAATGTGGTTTTTCATTTCTCTGTGAAATATTTTAAATATTCGTTTCTAACTTCTAACAGATCATACGATGACAGTTTTATATGCGCACGCGCATTCAACTTGAGTTATGGTAGTTATGCGTATGGTCTGTTCTCATTAACTGGACTACACAACTGTTTGCACTTTGAAAATTCTAGTGGTCAAATTCAAATACTGACCACTTATGTAATTTTTTTAGCTTTCTTATAATAAGTCTATCTATACATATTATAAGATAAAGTCCCTCACAACGTCTGTCTGTCTGTCTAAATACGATAAACTCAAAAACTACCGAACGGATTTTAATATGGTTTTCACCAATGATGAATGATTCATGAGGAATGTTTAGGTGTATAATTTTAGCCCAATTTACACAAAACCTTAAAAGCTTTTGTGTATATTGGCTGAAATATGACGATGATCGTTGAAGATGTCGGAAAAAATCATGCCGACTGGAAACTTTAGTGGCGTGCGCCGCGTAAACCAATAGAGTTATATGAAAACAATGTATTACAGAATGATTCCTTTTAATAAGATCTTTTTAAGAAAGATTAAATAAATAAAAAATATAAAAAGAAGAGTGGCGGCAAGAGTCAATAAGTGGCTACTCAATTAGTGCAACTTATCTTACCATCAGGTGGAACGTAGTCAATCACTAATTCAGAATAGTATAAAAAAAAAAAATATAAATTATTTTCATACACATTTACAAGTACATATGGGGCTCTTCAAAAGTCGTGTTTTCAGGTACCTTGAAGGCCGGCAATGCATTTACAACTTCTCGTTTGTTGCAGATGTCTATGAGCGACGATAGCCACTTACCATCAGGTCGAACGTTTGCTCGTTTGCCCCTAACTATAAAAAAAAATTACATATAAATGATAATTATATTTTTATCCCAAAAATGGGTATTCACAACGTCTTATATTATAAAAATAGTATTTGAACCCCTAACCTCAGAAACAATAACCAAGCAAGTTATTATTTCTGAGATTCCAGTCAATAGGAAAGCTTCAAAAAGCTCATCTATGTGACGATCGCATCTGATGTAATTTCCGGTTAAAATCGTTAACTCTTGCTCAATTACGGCTCTAACACTTACTAGTGCACGTCACATGTGATTAGGACCTGTTTGTTCAGATGGAATGAAGCTTTTATCGTGATACTGATGTCATTTTAATTTATAATGATAAGAAACATTTATTGATTGAAAAGATATTTATAATATTACAAGCAGAGCCCGCGGCTTTGCCCGCGCTCAATCTATAAAAAAAATCTTGTTTTATGTTATATAGCGACTCACCCTCGCTTGGCTCAGATCGTCCCTATGTATTTATATAATACTAGCATTACCCGCGGCTCCGCCCGCGTTCAAATGACCTAAAACCAAATTGTTAGGTTTTACATATTAGTATACTCTTACATTGCAGTTTTTGTATTTTTTCTCAGAAATGAGGCATTTTCTCGCGGTAAAAAGTATCCTATATATTGACCCGGATAACCAGCTATCATCATACTAAATTTCATTAAAATCTCTCCAGTAGTTTTCCCTGATGCGGTAACAGACAGGCAGACAGACAGACAAAAATTCTAAAAACTTCAGATTTGGCCTCTGTATCGATAATATAGTCTATTTCAATAATATTTTCCAAAAAATATTTAATGTACAGATTCGGCATAGTTACAATTTTATTATATGTATAAATTAAATTATTTGGATTTTGTTCATACAAAAGTACTAAATTCGCGATTAAAAAATGGGCGGTGGGGGTACGAGGGTGAAAATTCTTTACGACCTATTCTCATACCTACCATATACAAAAAAATCATTAAAATCGGTCAAACCGTTTCGTAGGAGTGCGACCACAAAAATTGTGACACGAGATATTTATAAATGTATTAGATGTAATTTTATTTGTATGTTGTATGTCGATTGATTTTTTAGTAACAAGATAAAATATATACTTTATTGTAAGATACTAAATCTTGTCCGCGACTCTGCTCGCATTATTTATTTACGTTTGATAATTATTTAACTATAAATTAGAATTCAATACTAATAGGAACATTAATAAACATAATATATAGTATCAAAATATGTAAAAAAACCAGTAAATAAAGTGTATTACAGAAACCAGAGAAATCCAAAAACTTTCTTTAAACATACGTAATTCGTATTTAGACAATAATTAACAAACTAATAAAAGCTAAAGTAAAAGCTAACATTCTTATCACGAGATGGCACTTCATGTACCGTAACCTGAATAAATTAGCAATAGGTTAATTTTAAAGGCTTTTATCCAATGATATGAAACTAACGCAAACTAAAATCAGCAATATGAAAACCCATAATGTAACTTTCTCACTGACTTACATACTGATTTAGTTTCATTTTTTTTTAATGTAAAAATTGACAAAGAGTCAAAAGCTCTTGTAAAAGTTTATTTGATTAAAGTATATTTTGATTTGATTTCATATTTTAGCTAAAAAGTTCATCGACTTCAAAATTTTCAAAGTTATAATTCCACTCTTAGAGGAGAATTTTAATATGGGATGTTTATATGGAATCAGCTTTAAATATGGAATATATTTAAAAAATTATGAAATATATATACAGACATACAAAAAACACACTTCTGTTCTTGTCAAAAAACTTTGTGCTAAGGACTTTTATGAAAGTTTCATCCCAATTGTTTATTTAAAAAATAGTCGGAACGTTTGTCTAAGTCAACTAAAATGCTAACAGTATATATAACCACTCACTTAGTATTCACTGTATCAAACTGGTATTCTCCTTATGCAAAAAAAATCTTATGCAAAGAATGTATATAGAAACCCCTTCTAAAGTTATTTGAGATTACTCAGGATTTGATTATATCTCTACAGTAGATTGCTACAAATCATTTTAAAGCAAAACATATAGTAAAAGTGGTTAGGTTATAATTTAAATAATGAATAGTATAATAAGTGGAGAACAAAAAAAGCTGTAGAATTACTTTAGACAAGAGAGCAATATTATAATAAAATTTTGGCACAGCCTTATTGATGAGTTTCAAGTGGGCTCTTCTCAGCAAAATTTCTACACGATCACACAACACAAGAGGGTCTCTTAAAATTAAATTGAACATTTAAAATTGCTTGTAAAATAAAGCATGCTCATAATCGGTACATCTAGATAAGTAACCGTTTAATGGTCCTGATCTCCAATTTTTTCAGTCACAATACCATAACAAAAAACTACCTTCCCTCTAGCTAACTTATTTCTGAAATCAAAAATCAACTTTTACTGAAGGCTTAGCCAAGAGGTTTTCATAGTCATAATGATTATTAACTGTTTTTGCTAACAGAAAACTAAAAAAAGTCCAAAAATGACGTCTCTAAATGTTATGTTGAGAAAGGATGAGCTTCGTTCGGCATTTTTTTGAAATGGATATGAAAATTGTGTTTGTTTTTCAAAAAGACACACACCTACACTTGTATATATGTATGTTTACATATAATTTTTTAATAAATTAAAAAGCAAAACTTGATCCAAATAGAACATTTGATCCTAATTATTAGAGCCGTTTCTCAGGTACACATTTTTTTATTTTTTTTTATTTTAATATTATATATAAGATATATTATTTATATTAATATTTTTTTACTATCTGCGATATCAGCATACAAAATATAAGAAAGAGAACGTCATAAACATACTTCTTATCACTAAATCTCCTGAACTTCAATATAGAAGACTAGTAGTAAGCTAGAAGATTTGCCGATGGATGATCAGGTTAAAGCAAACAAATGCAGCGGAGTAATGAGCGTAATGTGAAAGTCGAGTTTCTAAGGTCATTCATTGGCACTACTTTATAGCTTTCGATAAAGTTGCATCCATACATGGAGGCTTTGGAATAGATGCCTGAGCTTTGGGCAAAGGAAAATTTGGGATGACAAATAAAACTATCGTTTCAGATTTTTTCGCAAATTCTTTTTGATTTTTGTTCCCCGAAGTTTCGAATGTTTACATCAATAACGACACCCGTCTCTCTCGTGGCCAATTGATGTAAAGCATTCCAAACGTAGAGGAACAAAAATCTAAATTTTGCGAAAAAATCCGAAAAGATAGTTTTATTTAAAACTAGCATTGCCCGCGGTTCCGCCCACGTTCAGATGACCAAAACCCAAATTGTTAGGTTTTACATATTAGTATACTCTTACATTGCAGTTTTTGTATTTTTTCTCAGTATTATATGTTAACCCGAAAAACAAGCTACCACCATACCAAATTTCATCAAAATCCCTTCAGTGGTTTTTCTGTGATGCGGTAACAGACAGACAGGCAGACAGACAAAATTTTTAAAAACTATAAGCTTCTGTATCGATAATAATGTTTATTTCAATTAGATTTTTCAAAAAATATTTAATGTACAGATTCGGCTTATTTACAATTTAATTATATGTATAGATGTCAAATATTCGCATGAATCTAAGAATATATTATGGAATGATAAAATTAGAGTTTGGTGGTTTCTAATTGTATTGTACACATAAAATAATATTTACTACGGATAGTTTGTTTTATACTTGTTTTGAGTATAACAAAGCTCTCGGGTTCGGTATAGTGTAATCAAATAAGCTGCGGATTTGGAAATTTTAACTCAATGGTTGAAACAATATGTGAATAGAAAATTATTATTTACACCTCAAAGTTTAAATAAAAAATATATTTTGCTAGTTCCGTTAGATTTAAAGAAAATGTTTTAAATAAAAAACTATAGACAGACACACAGACAGAATTATAGACATTTTTTTATTTTGTATCTTGGGGAAAATATTTCCTTATTTTACATTTTCATTTTCTATGCTTTAAGTCAAAATAATGAATCAATAAATTGGAATCCACTAAGTCAAGTTATAACTATAAATCTAATAGCAAAATTATATATGGATTGACGAAGCTAAAATAGTTTGTTAAGGTATAGTATTATATAATCTGTGGTTTGAAGCCTTTTTTACCTTTTTCTGTAAACCCCTAAAACACTAGAGAGATTTCATAGAATGAAATGTGCAAAAACTAAGATTTTTTAAATTCCTTACAAAGCTTATTAAAGTATTATTCCATTTCTAGCATAAAATATTCGCGTGACTACCAATCCAACGTGTGTAGTAGTAATGAGAGAAGCTAAGGCGATATTAATTGCGTCCATTTGCAGCGGACGTGTGCAACAGTTGGCTAATGTGGTCATATGTTACCGTGCAACAGCGGTACTAGCCACAAGATCATTTGTCCATATAAGCTTCATTGTGGCTGAAGAGATATATATCTTAGCTTACATTTTTCCAGCATTCTACTACATTTTTGTAGTAAATTAACATGTTCCCTTCATTTTTACTTATTCCTGGACAAGTTACAACTAATGTGAGTCCTTTTGTTTTAGGTTAACTTTTTTGTTGACAAATTATTTTTTGCAACAACTAGTTTTTGACTAGGAAAAGTAGACCGATTTCAAAATAACCTAAAAGTAATAATTTCACAGTTAGGGGAGATTTTTGTTATAACTTTACATTGAAACATACAACGGAGTTGAATAAACTCAAAAAATTATATTACTTTGAATAAAACAAGCCAACAAATACGCTTTCGTATATTTATGTATTAGTACCAGAGCGACCTAACTTCACTTGGCGTTATTTTTGTAAAAACTTGTTTTTTCATATAATATATAAAAATCGTTTTTTTTTCTGAATTTACACCTATATATGTTAATAAACTGAAACAGCAAACCTTATCAAACTAGATTAGAGCCATTTCCAAGATACATGAAATAATTTATGTAGAAATATTTTATGGGTAATAAAATAGGCTACTTCGACTCCTGCAATCAACAACATTGTAAAACGAAAATCTACTGTTAGGGTCCAACACGAAATCAGCTCTATAGTATGAAAGCATTGTATTGCCGAGTTTACGTTTTAAATCGATACAATTAGTAGCTTTAAATTGGCTTATTAATCGACTTCAAAAAAAGAGGAAGTTCTATGTTCGTCTGCAAGTAGTATTATTTATGTGTGTACATATGTTCACTGATTTCTCGGAGACGACATTACCAACTTCCTAGTTTAATAATAATTTTAATATATCTGATAATAACATTAAATGAGCAATTCTTGTATATTTTATATTTATACAAAAAATTTATTTCGTGTATCTCGGAAAAGGCTTTAACGATTTGGATCAAATTTTGTATTTAGATAAGGTTTTGCTTTTTAAGTATATATATATAAATATATATATATATATATATATATATATATATATATATATATAGGTGTCTTTACTAAAACAACAAGTTCTATATACTCCAGTGGCAAAGGGTCCATACAAGACGTCTTACCTTAAAATTATTTTGCTATAATTTTACATTAACTTTTTTTTACATTATTTTTTTTTAAATGTATCAATGATCTTTTGGAAATATATATAATAGCTTTATTTCTTTCTGAAAATGTATAAAAATTGTGTATTTTTGGAACGGCTTACTTCTGCTAAAATTACACCTTTCGATGCTGATATACTGACATTGTCAACCAGCGCCATCATGTAAATGTTTGGAGTACTTGCCTCGCTCGCCAAAGAATGATAACCTATTAAACGAGCTCGTACGCCGAGTGAAGCTCGGTCGCCCAAGTACTTAGTTTTTAATTTTAAAGCTAGTTAAAAAGTTTTTAATTTTAAACATTTGATACCATAGTAGATATTGAAAAGTGGATCTAATAAAACCTTTCTTTACAGAATGCAACTGCAATGGCCACGCAAGACGATGTCGATTCAACATGGAACTTTACAAATTATCGGGACGAGCGAGTGGGGGAGTGTGTCTCAAATGCCGGCACTTCACCGCGGGCCGACACTGCCACTACTGCCGCGAGGGATACTATAGGGACCCAACTAAACCGATCACGCATAAGAAAGCTTGCAAACGTAAGTGTATCAATTATTTTTTACCGATTTCATAAACAAAGTATTCGATTCAAATGTTTGCTTTTTAGCCGTTAAAGGAAGGTTATGTATCCGACCTATATTCATATTGTTAGTCGTTAATATAACGAATTATTATTATAAATCAAGTTTAAAACTCATTATCATATAAAATATGATAAATTACTTTTCTTTACATGAAACATACGAATATATCAATATTTTCAGAATACATCAATTGTATAAATAATATAAAAATTATAGAACGCAGGCGTAGCCAGAAAACATCGATATTATGATAAGAAGATTGAACAAAACATTATGTCACTTAACACTTATATGTCAAACTAACGACTCACCCTCGCTCCGGTAGGGTTCGTCCCTAGTTACGTTTTAATGTTTACCGGATAACCAGCTATCATCATCCAAATTTCATCAAAATCTGTCCAGTGGTTATCTTGTGATGCGATCACAGACTGACAGACGGACAAAAATTCTAAAAACTATAGATGCGGCCTCTGTATCGATAATAATGGCTATTTCAATAAGATTTCACAAAAAAATATTTAATGTACAGATACGACTCAGAATTTTATTATATGTATAGATAACAAAGTCCAGTTTCAATGCTTTTAAACCATCATACTCCAAGCTTTTACGACTTATAAACTCACGTTTATCCGCTCTTTTTATGAAAACTATAAACTTTATTGAAATACACGGCGCAAATAGAGTTGTGAACCATTTTGTTGTAACATCTTAAAGATGTCGTTCACCAGAATTACTATGAGTTTCTTACTATACTCGATATCGAATATCTTAGAGGATTATATTTTAATCGCTAATTTTTTTACTATAGCGCGTGTAGTTTATTTATATGTATATGATATCACTCCTCTTCTGAAGATGCTAGGTTTTTAATAAATAAGCTATAAAGTAGAAAAAGATTTTTTCAATTCGGGCTGGTAACTCTTCAGCTCTATACTCGTATATTAGTAAAGGGACCTATGCAATGGGTCAAAACTCAATTCATACCTTTGGTGTGAAATTCCATGGAAGCTATAAATCTAGCTTTTAGATTAAAGAAAGCTAAACATTTGATCTAATAGAAATATTGTATGTATTTTTCAAAGATTTATGACCTACTGGCAGAACCCGCGGCTTCGCTCGCACTTAAACTACAAAAAATCTCTAAAAAGGTAGTTTCATACAAACTTTCATTTCGTATTTTACCCCCTTATTGGATGTTTTATTCGAAAAATAAATATATTATTTCGAAAAATCCTAAAACATGTATTTATTTAACGTTATAATACAATCCAAGTTCTTTGGATTGTATTATAATGTGTTTTCCCGTAGGAATTAGATAATCTCCCGCGGTAAAAAGTATCCTATGTCACTTTTCAGCCTTCCAACTATCTCCACACAAAATATCACGCCAATCCGTCACACCTTTGTCACGACGTGAAAGAAGAACAGACAAACAAACAAACAAACAAACACATTTATAATATTAGTATGGATTATGAGGTCATACAAAAATTGTACAGAAGAAAGGACTTTCAATTTCTTTCCAATTTCCCAATTTACCCTCAAACCTGAATAAGGTGTAGTATTACGAAAATTAAAAAATATGCGCTTACCAAAAAACATCATTTAATTTTTATTACATAGATTTCATTCATATATTTAAAAGCACACGTTATAAAGAAACATTAACAAAATACGTTCGCTCACTATTACAAAGTTCTATGTTAATTTTAATGAAGTTTAGTAATTTTTACATAGAACTTCGTTTTGTTATCGTAAAAAAAAAAACAACATAGAACTATGTAAAATTGAATATTTTGTAGTTATAGTGCCGCTATCTAGTGGTTTGTTTTTGCAAAACTGTAGTTAATGACACATAGAACCTTGTAGCATTAATAACTAAATAAGTACTAAAATTATAACATAGAACCTTGTAATAGTGAGCCAACGAAATGTATTTGAAAAACCATTGTAACGAGTCAGGTAAAAATAAAGCGGGAATCGTAAAAGCTCATCTTATTTGGAAAACATAAACAGTGTACGTTTGTTGAAACTCGCCCGGACATATATATAGTTTTACTGGAGACTTATTTAGTTGTGTCTAAGAAAAGCTTTAAATTACGAGCTTTGATAAAAAAGTTTATCGCTTCGAGCTTAAAGTAAACATCGTCAGTATGATTTTCGTATAATATAAATTTTATTTATCATACTGTCTTATATATTTTTAAGAAGTACCCAGAAATCAGAATTCATTGTTCTGATTTAGGAAAACTCTACGTAGTTTATTTAATACTAGCAGTACCCGCGACTTCACCCGCGTCCAAACTTCTGATCGCTACCAAACTTCACAAAATCACCCGCTGGGCTGATAGTGCCTGAAAATTTCATCAAAACCGCTCCACCCGTTTTGAAGTCCATAAAAAATATACATACATCGATTTTTATATATAGATAGTCTATATAATTATTCGTAATTTCATTCATTTAAATTTACAATGAGTTGCATAATCATTATTTTTGAGTGACTCCCAAAAATATAAAGTAATCAATCCGCCCAATTCACAATATTTTTTTATTAAATACTATATCTATACATATAATAAAATTGTAACTCTAAAATTCTAATTGAGTGGAATCTGTACATTAAATATTTTTTGGAAAATCTCATTGAAATAGACATTATTATCGATACAGAGGCCGAATCTATAATTTTTAGAATATTTGTCTGTCTGTCTGTTACCGCATGACAGAAAAACTACTGGAGGGATTTTGATGAAATTTGGTATGGTGATAGCTGATTATCCGGGTGAACATATAGGATACTTTTTACCGCGGGAAAATATCTCATTTCAGAAAAAAAATATAAAAACTGCAATGTAAGAGTATAACTAATATGTAAAATCTAAGAATTTGGTCTTGGGTCATTTGAATGAAATTTGAACTACAGTGTATCTTTATTCGTAATTTTTAAAATTTGTAAGCGCTTTTCATATCATATTAATTAAATAACTTTACTTCAGATAATCACAAACATTGGCAAGTACTACCAAATTATATACGAGTAATTACAAACTATCTCAAAAAACTATTACCTACTACATATTTCTTTCAAATTACCGACCACTACACAAAAAAACCATTGTACAATATATATATATATATAGAAAATAGCGTAAAATATACCGAAAAGAGCTAAAACTATAAACAAAATCTTAACAATATCACAAAACAATAGTGCTCATAAAACCCTATGCCGTGTCAGCGACCTACACAGCTATAAAACCTTTACATTCCTACGGGAGTCGTAAGGGCTCGCGAGTCAACCGATTTCCGGGGCAGTTTTTATGGGATAACTATTTGGTCGAATTGCGGCATCTCGCTTTTACTGCGTCAGAAACTTTGCAAGTTACGACGTATCGAATGGGATATCGCAATTTTCCTTTTTACATTTTGTTCGTTGTATTTTCGTGTTGTAAGCTTGCTATTTTGTTTACAAAATATTTTGTTTAGTTTTTTTTAACTAAAAGTTACTTCGACTTCAAAATTGTTGTAAATTAATTGTTCCACTTATAAGAGTTTTTTTTTGAAATTAAAAAAAATAATTAAATTCAATAAATTAATAATTAAATGCGGAAAAATTGAGTGGACCCTTTTTTGATGTCACTCAAAAGTATAGACAGAATAGAAGAATTAATAAGAACATCAAATTATTTTGCCATATAAGTAGATATTCTATGTAACTTTATGATCAATAATTAATTATACCAAAAACTACTTATTGTATATGGAAAATGGAATATAAATCCTTTATTAATCTCCGGACTAGTCTAATTTTGTTTTATATGTATAATAATATATAAAGCTTTGGAGTTTATATTTTTGTTTGTTTAAACGCACTAATGATTAGAATTCTACAAATTTTATTGCATTTTATAGTTTATTTATTCAGAAAGGTTATAGGCTATAATATTACGCTAAGGCCTTTACGAGCGAAACAATTAGGTATAGTTAAATAATAAATAAATATGTTGGGACATTAACACACAGAACCATCTAGTTCCATGGTAAAATACGAGACCTGTGTTATGGAAACGAAATAGTTGATACACTACACATATATAAATTTAAATACATACATATTATAAATACATACATATTATAAATATAAACATCCATGACTGGAGTACAAGCATTCGTGCTCATCACACAAATGAATGCCCCCAGCAGAATTCGAAACCGCGACCGGTGGCACTACAAACTGAGCCAAACGTGTCGTCGAATAAAATACGTGGTCGAAGACGAAGGCAAAAGCTAGTATGTAAATTTCCGCCATAGTTCCTAGAAGTTACACTACACTACATTAAATTTGAAAGTGCAGCCAGAGTAAGCCAAATGTCAGACTGAAACATCCTAATGAAGCAAAATTCAAAACGGCCTCCTTTTCACGTCACGTAAGTGCGAGTAGAAAATGTATCATGCTTATGAAAGCTTGATTACGGTTCAAAGGCTTCCCTTCTTGTTAATTAAAAAAGCTCGAAGCCAACTGCGGCTTGATGATTGAGACCTTTTCCGTTAATACAATGTACATACAGACTTGTTCTAATTTTATTATATAGCAAAAATTAACTCTTTTTTAAATATTCTTTTTGTGACTCTGAATGCGTAGCTGCTTATACCAAATCTTAGAGAAAAACTAGTAAGTTGGCTTCTACAAGTGTTCATTTTTATTTTAAGTAAACTTTTTACATCAAACCCGAAAAATAATTTTATTACAATATTAAATATTCGTCTTGTAGATATAAGAAAATTAAAAATATAAATAACAAATATGTTGGGGCATTAACAAATAGAACCATCTAGTTCCATGGTAAGCTACGAGGCTTGTGTTATGGATACCAGATAGTTGATACACTATACATAAGTATATAACTTAAATACATACATACTATACAACCTATGGCTGGAGTACAAATGTGCTCATCACATAAATCAATGCCCCCAGCGGCACTCGAACCCACAACCGCTAGCACAGCAAGTAGGGTCACTACAAACTGAGCCAAACGAGTCGTCAAGATAGATTTGATAACACATTTAGTTAAAAATGAACGCTAATAAACACATGTTAATTATAAACTTTATTTCCCAGCCTGCGACTGCCACCCAGTGGGGGCGAGCGGCAAGACGTGCAACCAGACGAGTGGACAGTGTCCCTGCAAGGACGGCGTGACGGGAACAACATGCAACCGCTGCGCTAAGGGCTACCAGCAGTCTAGGAGCCACATTGCACCTTGCATACGTGAGTATACATCACATTGGTACATCCTTACTGAAATAAAGGTTCAATATTTCAACAATAGATATCCTTCCGCTAATTCAAGAGTTTCTTTCGCCGGCTCCTCTCAGGTCTGAGGCGTCTTCTTTCCGAACTGGTAGTAGACTCATGACGCTCAAAAAATAATAAATAATAATTAAAACAAATTAAATGTTGAATAAAATATTTTGAATTTGAATATTATAGTACTACACAAGTTGCGGTAAATGCCTTTGCGTTTGCGCGTGACGTACTTGGCCTGATATTGTCAACAGTCTTCAGGTTTAGTCAACAAGCCGCGCGTACGTGGACTCGCCGAAA
Organism: Brenthis ino; assembly: GCA_921882275.1. NCBI lineage: Eukaryota > Metazoa > Arthropoda > Insecta > Lepidoptera > Nymphalidae > Brenthis > Brenthis ino. The sequence goes on along the minus strand of OV170228.1, from coordinate 20,975,655 downwards.
AACTGATAAGCTCCATGCAGTAGTGGAACCTTTCCTTCCGCAGTTGTAAGAAGCTTTACCTCTGTATGGATACCTACTCATGTGCTTATACGTAATAAATTTTGAGATTATACCTGAAACGGAGAAAAAACCCGTATTGGATAATTTTATTGTACTGTGTTATCTGTGTTGTTTTATTAATATCAAATACTCAAGTCTGAAATTCCTTTGAGCTGTTCAAAAAAAACAAATTTCTAAGTCAACGCAATCAAAAGATACGGCTGTTTATGCCACATATTTTGGATCATTTAATTTAACAAGAAGCAATGTTTTTAGCACAAGTAAAGAAAAAAACGATAGCCGCTATGTAGTAACCTCAAAAAAAATCGATTTAGACTTATGTTACGGAAAAGCTCGATGTGCTAGTCAAACTCGCACTTGTCCGATTTTAATGAAATCATTCAGTTTTTTTTTATATATTCTTTTATAATACGTGAGATAATCTCGAACAATTCCACAACTTATTCCTTCTAGGTATCCCGCGCGTAGTGACGGCGGTACAGGCGATGGAGGCGGTGGACGCCGAGCCGGGCCGCGGTAAGTAGTAAGTGGACCTTCATGCACTCTCGCCCCATAACACCGCATGCAGACACTATTCACGGTATAAATACAAACAAACATACATATTCATATACTTTTATATAATATATATACATATAGCAGTTAGGAGATAAGTAGGTATTCATACATATATATAAAATAAAGTATTTATATGGTAATTTAGAAAAATGTCTTGAATTAAACCTTTTTTGTCAACAAATTACTTTATCAGAGGTGGTAGGTTTGATGCTCAATTTGATATAATTATCTATACAAGGCATACAGGTGTGTACCCTAAGTACGTAATAGGTACAGATAGGTGTTAGAATAAAGCACAGCATCCTCGATTCACAATACACTTATTTCACCTGAATGCATGCAAAAATGTGTTGACTTTAAATATACTCGTATGTACGCAAAATATGTTTAACATTGTAGGACATATGCCCGATTTCACCAACAACCCATAAGCTACCACCTACGTATGGGATCCCTAGCTTAAAAGTCCCCTAAACTAGCCCCTAAATTAAATTTCGTTCTACGATCGTCTTTAAGCCCATATTTCGAGCACCTTTTAGGGGGTCTTTTAATATTTAGGTGAACCCTAACTGTCGGTGAAACAAAAACTGTCCCCTAACAGCCCCCTAACCATGCTTAGGGGATCCCTTAAACTTAGGTGACGTTGGTGAAATCGGGCAAAAGCTTCGAAATGTCGAAGCCAACGACAGACCAGTTAATATCGAATTGATCGAATCTATCAAACGACCAATGATAAATTTCATTCAAAATCATGATCCATTATAAACAGCGGACCGGTTACTCGTGTAACGTATACACATACGGTACTTTTAAAATATTACGTAACTAGAATAGTTAGATATTAATATTACATATCCATGTTATGAATGAGAAAATTTTGTGTGTGTTTGTTACTTGAGTATTTAAAATGAAAATGCTATCTATAATGTTATGTTAATAATAAAATATTTAAAAGAGCAACTGTTGAGTATCTCACCGACTCTTCTCAGTAGAATTGCTTCCCGAACCGTTGGTAGCTCCCTCACGTACTGACTACACTGACGCTCTTTAAATATAATTGATGATTCAAAAGTGCTTGTATCCTTGTATCATTCTAATTGAATAAAGCTTAATTTCATTTCATTTCAATAAACGATAGATAAAATTAATCTATACTACTCCGCCGAGTGCTGTATGCTACTTTTTATTTCAATAAAAATGTTTTTACTGAACATAAACATAATAAATTTAACTGAAGTCAGAAAAAACTGGCTGCTGAATAGTTTTATTGGCGTGCGCTACTTAAACGGTGAAACAATAAAATGTATTGCAAAATGACCTCCATAGACGAAGCAATGGTAAGTCGCTAGTCATAAATAAAAGTATGAATGTATAAATTACTACGGTACGTTTTAATTTTTTTGAGCGGAACCCCAAACCTTTTTCTAAAATAAAAGTAGCCTATCTTACTCCCTATAACATCAACTATCTTCCAGTGAAAGTCCCGTCAAAATCAGTCCAGCCGTTTCAGAAATTATCCGAAACAAATAGACAGACAGACAAAAATTAAAAAAAAATGTGTTTTCTTATACCGTGTAATTATATGCATTTAGTAGAACACTGTTATTTTGACATTACAAACAGACGCTTCAATTTTATTTATCTGTATAGACTGAATTGTAATTCTATGTATATTACTAATCTTTTTTTGCAATTTTAATCAATCGCTAGGGACTATCGAACAGCTCTAATCGTAGGCTCCCATATCAAAACATGTGTTACCCAATATTGATCGATATATCCGGTACATCGTTAGTTCTGTACATCAATTAAATACTCTCTCTTGGCAATAGGATAGTAACAGCGTAGGAAATATTACTGATAGGTCGAATCTACTTGAGAAATCCACCCTTGCAAGGAAATCCATTGCAACTTAGCATTGAGATAGTTTAAAAATAGATATAAATTTCCTCATATATAATACTTGGATTTTACAATGTTATTCTTTGCAGGTGTCGAAATACAATTGTACGTATATTATATAATATTTTCAAATAAATATATTGAAGATTTTATTTTATTATTAGATATTGCAAAATATTTTAAACTGAATTCAAAAACAACAAAGCTCTATATATTTTTCCATATGTTTGTATGAGTACTATGGTTTAATCCTCATCGAATTGAACACAGACCCACGCCCAGCAGTGGGACGTTAAAAATGAGCTTAAAACAATGAATTTAAATCATTGAAATATTAAAAAACTTAATTAACAAAAATACACTTTACGTTGTAAATGTAGGTCCAACGCTGTTCTTTTATTTAAACTACAGACAAAACGTAACTTTATGCTCCATTTAAGAATCGTTGCGTCCTTCGGTGCTGTAGCGAATATCAAATATATTAACATTGTTCAAACTTCACCCTATACATCTTCCAATTTTTATTATTTATTCTAACATTCACATTACACTACATCATTTTTTTAATTAATTTAACTAACTTTTTACTCCTAGTTCTAACAGTTAAATGGAAATAACATTTATGCCGTGACTAAGTGTCTTGACCTGGAGTGAATGTATCCTAAACAATATTAAAAAACACCATAACAAAGTTTAGACAAAGTATTCATAATTACTTGCATTTCTTAGAAAAGAAGTATTTTTTCATCTTTAAGAAAATTTTAGATGTAGTATCTAGCAGAACTAGAACTAGTATTATAATTAGACACTAAATATTTTAACTAAGTACATTCACTCCATTTATATTGATTTGCACCTTAATTTTTTAAGTCTATGGTCTAACTTCATGTCTAAGTTTGATTCCAGGCTTGCTTTATTATTCATCGTCAAACTCATAACCCCTTTTATTTTCTGTTAGTCAAGTCGATCTGTTATATCAAGTGCGAGAAAGGTAACAACTTGTAGTATTTAATCGATGTTGTAGTTGATGTTGTAAGTCTTAGTGAATGTACAATCTTGGTTTTTGATAAAACTTATTTTATTAATGTTATATTTGAAGTTTAATTAGTTGAGATATCTTAAGATATAATAAAACAGGCTGTATCTGCTTATCTGTAAGGAACGTGTGAATATTTCGTTCTAAATTATAATATTTTGGGATTTTTAAGGTTAAAATTTTAAAAGTTTTATTAAAATCTCTACAGTTTAATGTAGGTAGTATACACATTTTCAGTAATATTAATTCAATTGCCAGGTACAAAATTATTTATTTAATTAGGTAGGACAAATAGATGATATAACATACAATATTATTGAAAATAAATATTAATTCAAAATATTACAATACAAGTAGTTTAAACATGTTCAAAAATTCTTTATTAGTTTATTAATAGACTTTCACATAAAAAAATGAACGAAGCATTCACACACACCTTTATGACACTTAGCGATCAGATGTTAACCCTTGCGTTGCGCGTTTAGTGGCAATAATGTCAAATGACTGCATTTCAATTTAATTTAAAAAACTTCTTAATATATAAATGATATTGAAAATACATTTTTATGAAAATATAAATACCCTTCAGTATTGGTTTAAACTGTTTAAACTTTAAAGTATACCTATTATTCATACTAATAATGAAAATAACAGATTTCACTTACATATATCTGTGTTTACTTAATTATTTAATGCTAATATATTCAGGCTTACCAAAAACACACATAAATATTAAAGAAAAAATCAGTTCAATTAAAACAATGCAAACGTCTTGTATATTTTCCATTGCGATAAAGCCATAGACCAAAATGTCCCAAGCGAAACGCAAGGGTTATAATCGCTAAGCAATTGCCACATTAGCAAGCTAAGTAGGAAGTGTTAATAGTTTAATGTTTTTCGGGTGTAATCTGATTTGGAATGTGTGTGACAGCGGAACAGTGCGGACGGTGCCGCGCCGGCGCGCGAACTCTCAATCTCAACAAGTTCTGCAGCCGAGACTACGGTTTGTTGTTTACATATATCAAAAGGTTTTTAAATACGACACGTTTGGCTCAGTTTGTAGTGACCCTACTTGTTGTGCCAGCGGTCGCGGGTTCAAGTCCCGCTGGGGGCATTCATTTGTGTGATGAGCACGAATGTTTGTACTCCAGTCATGGGTGTTTATATTTATAATATGTATGTATTTAAAGTTATTATATATGTGTAGTGTATCAACTATCTGGTATCCATAACACAAGCCTCGTAGCTTACCATGGAACTAGATGGTGCTGTGTGTTAATGTCCCAACATATATTTATTTATTTATTATACCTAGATTTACCTTTCAAAAAAAGTTAATATAAACAAGAATCGAACTTGCGACGTTCCAGTTGTAAGTGAACAGCGCTTATTTTGACCGCTGATTATTTATTTACTAATACCAAATATTTTCTACTTTTTAATTTATTTTGACTTAAATAAAAATGCTTGTACCACAAATTAATGCCTTCAGCGAGACTCGAACCTGCGACCGCTGGCACAGCAAGTACGTAGCAAGTAAGTACGTATAGTAGTAATCCTCTACAAACTGAGCCAAAGTTGTCTAATTTTTATTGACTTTATTTCATTTATCCTGACCAGTCATAATGGGTCGAGTGGTCGGGCGCGAGGCGGGCGGCGCGGACGGGTGGGTGCGGCTCGCACTGGCCGTGCAGGCGGTGTACAAGCGCGCTCCGCGGAGTCGTCTGCGACGCGGCGCAGTGGCACTGTACGTGCGCGCCGCGGACCTCGCCTGCAAGTGTCCCAAGATCAAGATTAATAAGTGAGTTCTACAAATGCTTTCTTAAAACGCGAATATTTAATTGTATGTATGTATTCAGCCCTTTTTAACTTCCCACTGCTGGACACGGGCCTCCCTATAGTACGATGGGAATCAGGCCATAGTCCACCACGCTGGCCAAGTGCGGGTTGGTAGACTTCATATGTTTTTTTGAAAACTTGCTAGGTTCTCTCAGACATGCAGGTTTCCTCGCGATATTTTCCTTCACCCTTAAGACAGGTGGTAATCATGTTGGAAATGATTCGCACATGAAAATATCAGAGATGCGAGACCAGGGATTCGAACCTGCTTCAACCTGCTTCCTTCTTTTCCCAAGCAAGCGCGTTGCCACTGTGCTACAACTGCCTCAATATAAATAATTAATTAATACTTAATATTATCAATGTGAAAGTAACTCTGTCCGTCTGTCTGTTACCTTTTCAAGCTTAATCCGCTGAACCGATTTAGATGAAATATAGTTTAAGAGCCTGGGAAAGATATAGGATACCTTTTATCTCGGAAATAATTTCTTAAGAGTGTCAAAAAAGGGGCGGAATTTTGTATAGGAAATTGATCAATTAATATATAAAACTATTTTTCGAACTAATGTTTACTGTCCACGACATTGTAAAGGAATAAAAAAAAGCGTAAAACAATAAAAAAAAAACGAAAAAAAACCGAAAGTTTTATTTCATAAGTGAGTATACACTCTTCTAATCTTATAAGATAGCCTCATTGATCGAGTGGCTAGCTTATACAGCTGTAGATCAGAAAGGCCTAGGTTCACAAATAGATAACATCTCCACGCACATCGTACAATTTTATACCTACCAATAGTGGACCTATAAAGTTATTATGAAGCCTCTGTACACTGTATATTGTGTTTGTCTTTGCGTGTATACATGTATAAATTGAAATATCCACAGAACATAAAATAATATTGAATACATTTTACAACAGCTACTGTAAACTCTCTATCATTAATATTTTCGATTAATTTAACTGTAGTAGAGTATGTAGAGTATAAAAAGCTTATTTAAAAAGCGACACAGACAAAATAGAAAAAAAGGCTTAAATAGAAGTAACAACACTCGCAAGTCCTTTAAGTAGTGTAACCTAGCGATTTTAAGAGCTATGAGGTTTAAAGCATAATTTGTATTCACCACGTGCTGCTTAATGTAAGAAAAAGCTGTGAAAATCATCATAGAAACTGGATTTTCCACTTGGAAAGAACGCTTCTAATCTATGTTTACTTTTTAGATTTCATTCAAAAAAAAATATGTTAGATTACGAATTTATATAAGTGCTATTTACAATACAACTACCAACATGTTTATTTAAATTCCTGAATCAAATAAAATAACTAAGTAGTTAAAACTTTAACAAAATATCAAACTAATCTTTAAATGTTTTCCTTTAGGTCCTATTTAATCCTAGGAGTGGAAAAAGAGGGTGCATCGTCTGGTTTGCCAGGACTGACGGTGGGGGATCGAACATTGCTACTCGAGTGGCGGGATGACTGGCACAGACGCATCCGTCGCCTCCAACGGCGCGCCATCAACTGCCACTAACAGTAAAGCGACTTGAAAAAAACACGCAAAGGACACACGACATACAGCCTAATGAAAACCTAACCGTGAAGGCCTATTCAAAGAAGTTTGTAAGGTATTCCGTCTATGTTCCGTGCATAATGAAAGGATACTGCCATTAATGATTTTAATAGATTGACCTAGTCGCGTTTAAGATTATAACCCGTTACTAATTCGAATCTGTATACTTCCTTTCGAGTATGAAATATTAATACAATTTATTGATTATAGTTGTTTTTAACAGGTATATTATTGTGACTTAATTTTCTTCCTTCCTAGGATTTCGTTATTATCACGTACTGTTGACAACAAAGTTTTGTACGCTAAAATACATCGTTTCATATTTATTTAAAATTTTGTTGTTAACTATACAAATTGATTTATAAGATTATTTATTTAATTATCTAGATTCTAGGACTAACTGAAGTTCGTTCCATTTTATGCATTTTTGTATAATTGTTATTTTATAATAAAAATGCGTATGTTGAAATTGTTTTTAAGTACTGGCAACACTTACATATCATATGTCAAAAATGGCGCGTAACTTTTCAACACTCACGCTCTCTTTTGATACATGATATTTTATTGTACAATATAGATTTAGGTAATTTTTGAGATGATTCATCTAAACAAAGCATAGTCATAATGTTTTAACGTACCTCATTTATTAAGAAAACGTATAGGTAAGAGTTACAGTCTAATAATTTATGAAATGATTTAAATCTAATCTGTCATTTTCGCATTCATTAATAACGTCATTTCTTGCCAAAGCGAAAGTTTTGAAGTTTTCTACCGAGTACTCGACTTGGGGTTTAGACGTAGTTTTTTTACGTAACATTTTATCATCGCCTCAGTAAAGGTATGTACAGTATTATTAGCTTTACTAAAATAAAATTATAAAATTAAGGCTATCTATGATAAAATGTACTTTTGGCACCATTGTGTTTATTTATAAGTTAACTTCATTTACAAATACATCTGTGGAAGGTTCTTTGTAGGTACATCAAATACTTTTTTAAATTAATATTTGGAATTACTAAGTTCAACTGAACTACTATATACTAGAATTTTCGTGTCCACCTGTCAGTTTTATCGCAAAAAAAACCTTATCTGTCAAATAAATCGAAACATACAGGCCTAAATTACACCTCTCTATTAAAAAAAATAAACGAACACGGACAAAGCCTCTTGCAACAACTAGTACACAATAAAATTTGAATAATAGAATTTCTATTCCATTACACGTAAATACGTATAGTATTTGTTCTACATGGTATAATACCATATAGTTTGTTTGACCGACGGCGATTTACCAACAATAGTTGATTGTGAATCGTGGGATGATTTGTTCTATTGTGCCTAACTGTACCTGACCGTAAGACGGTAATGACGGCTCAATTGTATGTGATTACGTGAGTGTACTTGAACACGATATTATTTCCTTTCGATAAATTGTAGAAAATAACTTGCGAAACTATTTAGAGTAAATTGTAAAAGTGATTTCACTGTAATAAAAATATATGATTTGATATTAGATACATAAAGCTTCTAATGTTGTAAAAAGCTCTCACTGTCAAGCTTTCCCCTAAAGACTGAAAGCTTAAAAAGGTTTAAGTTAGAATTCGTCGAATTTGTTATAAATTTTTTATCTATTGCTTGATTCCCTAATGTCCGGAAAAACTTAGTTTTCAAAAAGCTTGAAACGGCTCGACGGGTGTTAGTTGTTTTATTTAAAACTACTCTATGCCCGCAGTTCGACTTGCGTGAATCAATAACGAGAAAATACTCTCCATGCTCAAATAATGATGTGCTCCAATTTTCATGACGATCGGTTAAACGAGGTAGAAAATAATATATAATGGAAGCGCCATCTAGGGACGAGTCACTATAAAATTAATAGCATAAAAATACCTTCTCCAAATAAATATACGAACAATTAATTATCTTTCATTTAATTATCGATTGGTGCCCTTAATATTTTCTTAGATTTTTTGCGGATTGGCACATACGAACTACACATTTTTATTTACATATTTTTTGTAAGTGAAGCCAAAAGTACATTTTATAATAAAAATAATCGTTTAGATAACGTATTTAAAACGACTTAGATATCGCTTGATTGTATTGCAGATTGTAAAAATTGTATTTAGTTTGTAGTACAATATTAACCTGTTCTAGTAATGCATATCCTTAGATTTCTTAATAGAGTTGCGCATCTGTACGTAAACACTTGAAAACGTATGAATTCCTTTGTTTTTCATACAGAGGCGTGCAAAGAATATATAATATAGATAAATAAGTATATAGATATAGATGGTTTGTATGTAACGACGTTGCTTAGATACCGACACCATGCTTTCATGTACATGGCTAACAAATTGTTTTGATAAGTTCGATAGAAAATTAAGTTGATGTTTGAAGAAACCATGAAGTCAAAGTTAAAGTGAAGTTAAATAACTATGTCAAATCACTATGTCAAATCATGGAAAGGAAATTTTTCAAAGTGGTTCTGAAAGTGATTCTAAAGAAGTGATAGAAGACCCCGCTTAATAAGACAAGGAGCTATTGAGTCTAACGTTTTTAAGCCACTATTTTCTTACAATTAAGATGATTAGTAAGCACTTCACTTTCACTGGGACTTCATGGTAGATATATAATAATATGTATTTCGTTACATAATTCAATTTAAATATTTCTCAATGGCCACGTCTTTCTGACTGTTAATTTTAATTATATACGGCGGCTTCCAATAATCTAGTTTTCCTTACTAAAGTTCAATTCAATTCTTTTCAATTCAATTCAATTCTTATGTTCAATGACTTCGTTGAGAATTGAATTGAAAAGAATTGAACATGTCGTGGCTTCGTTAGATATTTGACATAAGCTCTATACGAATTATGTCAAACTCCAATCGCTAGTAAGGTAAACCACGGATAGATAGGTTATTGGGATTCAACGATAATAAAAAAAGTTAAGCATTACTTGCCCTATAATGTGTATTATTATATGCTAAGCGACGATTTACAATTATTATTTTTCCTTTTCACCTAATGCAATAAATGATTTTTAATTTTAACTTAAAATTAAAGATATCCTCAAAATTAAAAAATTAACGTCGATTTTTAATTTTTAACGCACAATTGAAACCTCTTTCAGTCAAACAATTTCTACTATTAGGCAGTTTTTAGGCTATATTTAAATAAGGATTGTCAATTGATAAGGCATGTGAGGCACGAACGTTTCTTGGAATCAGAGACAAGGGTTTTTTCAAAGAAGCTAAATTGTCTATGGTTTCAAAGACCGTTCTGAATGTATTTGCGACTTGTGTTTTTATGGTACCCTGCTCCTGTGATGTAATAAATGTTATTGGTTATATTTATTTAAAATAAAAGTACATTAATATACGGAAAACTTTGTATTATTTATTTATAAACCCTAATAATAATACTCATTTATCGAAAGCCTACAGCTTCCGGCTGCAGCAGCAGTAGCAGCTACTACGACCAACAACATACAAAAATTATGTTTCATACCCTTTTCCAATACGTCAAAATCCCTCAAGCCATTCAGGCTACATAGTGTGCCAATGAAATAAGCATGCAAAGATACAATTAAAAATATTTTATAACCCAAAAAACTAGTCACAAAACAATGTTCAAAGTTAAACAGAATGTATGAAATGAGCCTTAATTACTATTTTCGTTATATTCGATACCTGTAACCATTTAACACGTACAAACGAGCCCTTGTAAGACAATAAAACACTGTCGGCGGCTAACTCCATGATTTCCCAGAGGAATCTCCCCTATATAGCCACTTAATATATTTGATGGGCACTTCTTTTAAATTATTGACATATAGAAATGGGGGATTGCACTTTGAAAAAAAAACATATTTATTTATTTTTACTGTATAAAAATTTCATCGGAGGTTGTAATAAAAATATTGAGTATATGATATTATATTTTTCTTTGGGGTACATCATTAATTTTACCACCCGTTCAAAATGTATACACTTCAGTCTTAAGAACTGATGAAAGCATCTCGACGAAGAATGCACACAGAATGGTAAATATAAAAGGTACTTTATATATACGAGTATACTAATATATACACATACTTCTTAATTAGAATTTGTTGCAATAGCAGAATGATAGAATAAAAGGCACTTTAAAAAAGATTAAAAAACTGTAACTCGACTACGGAAAAATATGATATTTCCGCATAATTATTACAAAACTGAGCTAAGTAGACGCTCAACAGTACGTAACAAGCTAAAACCACATTCCAGGATCCAAATCTAAACGCGCACTTCTATACGCGCTAGATCAGCGATTAAATAAGGTAGCATACATACGCACAAACTATCTCTAAAATACATAACTATTTTTGCAAGTGATACCAAAAAATGAGTATCTCATAATAAAAAAATATTAAGAAATGTCAATTATGGAAAATCATATAAGATTTCAAGGAACTAAACATATAGATGTCCACTAAAATAATCGCAGAAGTCTATTTTTAGTAAGGAGTCCAAATTTTTGGCTCACGCTAGCTTGTAATGAATTTAAATTCTGTGCTAGACGAAATAGAATATTTACTCGAGCTCTAAGCTAAGATCACACCATTGAAAGTTGACAAATTATGTGGTCTATACTTCAGTAAACTTTATAAATACCATATAATATATCCCAATTCCCAATAAGCAATAAAATAATATACCAAATACTACAAAGTAAACAATTTTTAGAAAAAAATTGACAGCGTCAATACAAAATTTATTGTGTTTAATATTTATTTCAAAATATATCGGAGAAATACATTAAAACTGTAAAGTTATGTTTTTGTTTAAGACGTGGACGCGATAAACAATAGTATTCCCAAGGAGGGTTGATGTCAGGCAGGCGGCCGGTCGTAAAACTTTTGCCAAATCCTATCAGCAGTATGGGAAATGTACTGCGACGACCCCAAGTGATTGGGAAAGAGTAGGGAGATGATGATGATGATGACTAAAAAGTAAACAATATATATATTTATTTTAATATAAAGATATCTTTGAGATAAGCTGTAAAATTGTAAAACATAGGACTTATGCATATTGCCACTATTTTTTGTAGCTACGTAACTATCAAGTGTGTAACAGGTCTAAAATAAAGCCGAAGTTCATTATAAACGTGAAGCACAATGGCGTGTAATAAGTTTCTCTATTGAAATACAAGCTGTACGCACATTTAATAACGCATTGTTCAGTAACACTGGCATAAATACCACTTACTGTGGGTTCGATCTCACTTATGTAATGTATGTACACTGTACATATGTACGTCAATCACTTCATCATCTATCACTATGACAGTGCAAAAGTAGCCTTACCTTATCAATTAGTATAAAATATATAGAGTTAGATATCTATACATATAATAAAATTCTGAGAAGAATCTGTACGGTAAATATTTTTTTGGAAAATCTCATTGAAATAGTCATTATTATCGAGACAGAAGCCGAATCTAGTTTTTAGATTTTTTGTCTGTCTGTCTGTCTGGGTACGCATCACGAGAAAACCACTGGACAGATATTGATAAAATTTCGTTTAATTATAGCTGCATATCCGGGTCAACATTTAAGATATTTTTCCTGGGGGAAAATATGTAAATTGTGCCAAGGGATGAACCCGACCCGTGAATCGCTATCTATAAATATGTTTTCATACAATCGAAACTAGGAGTATGGAAGAGAAAAGATATTTTCTTTCCAATTTTTTTTTAAATGATACGAACATCAAACAATCTATTCTATAAACTGTTTTATGCTGTCCTCTTGTGTACGTGCAGACACAAATGCTCTCATTATTTACTACTTTACGTGTTCCTGAGACTTCATGGGGGTAAACGCCACAAACTTTCCAACTCCGGTCTATTACTGAGTCTTTTCTAAACAGAAAACTCACTAACTAAACTTGACCTAACGCGGTGCCTAGCCCAGGAGCTCAAGGATCTACAGCTGTATAGGTACTAGCCACTATACTACCCAGGCATTCGAACAAGTTCCGGGCTGAGAATTTCTTGACAGTAAAACTCTGCAAGTTAACTTGGGACTCGGGACTCGAACCCAAAACCTCTAGATCTGCAGACGTACATACATGCTAGCTACTAGACCATTATATACGAGTATATAGAATGGCAATGTAAATACATAGAATAAAGTTAATCATAACTCATGTCAAGATATTCACTGAAAGCAAACTATAAAACTTTCCACGCCGCAACAACTTAGCTGATCATCATGACGCAATATTGTGGGTGACAAGTTAAATAAAACCACATACGAGCATGTGGTAAATAGATAATTTTGAATGAATATTATTTTAATGAAACAAATAAAAGCGAGCACAGTAATGTGTTAAAATCGATGTAAAATTTGATACCATCATTGAGTTTAATAATTAAGTGGTATGCTATTATAGTATATGTCAGCGTTTACACGTTTAGCGTTACATCTAAATACGTCCAGCCGTTGCAGTGTCGAGAAGTAAAAACTTGATAGATACACATTCATACATACAAACTTACCCATTAATAGTAGTGCAACACAAAAATCCTGTAATTGTAAGCATCGAATACGATATCGAATTTAACAAACAAATATCGAATTTCTGCAATGATATAAATAATCGACACGTGCAAGAAACAACAAAATGAAACATAAAACTAAATGTATAACATAATCATGATTATTTACAATATCACAATTTCTACATCTCCTTCTGATAAGAGTGTTTATTTTAAAAACACACGCAGTCTATTGTTTTCATATTAAACTGTTACAGGTTTTATAATAAGTCCACTCTCATTTTTCAGATTACAGTGTTTTCAAAACGTAATACTTCTTATTAGAAATCTAAATGAGAATAAAATACTTAGGTTTTCTTTCAGATTTAGTTACTAAAGTCTATTTGAATATTAAGCAGTTCTTCTCTGAACAGAAGCTTTCTTCCGAAGTTTTTGACAACCAGATTACAAAGGTAGATTAAACATAGCCTATGTACTTTTGCAATGCCGCATTAAGAAAGAAAAGAGAAAAATGGCTCTCTTCAAAGAATTTAATCTTATTTGAAATTAGAAATTATCTTATTATAAATAGTCTTTAATTGTCAAACCTTAAAATCGGGCCTCCGGTAATTTTACACACCAACGAAAAATCAATAAAAAAAATAAAAAAAAAATAGTAGGACCTCCGGGTCTACAGCCATATACAATATACATGCTTGCCACTGGACCACCAAGACAATGTAACCAGCGAAAGTAACTCGCTAGTAAGCAATATCGCAAAACTCAGCGTGTGTATTGACGTTAATACAATTGTAAATAGGAAAGGAGATAAAATGAAAATGATATCTCGATGCAAATAACAATGTTTAGTTTTCCTACACACTGTAAAGTATAAGCAAAATATAATTTATCCTAAAATATATATTTATTTATGTCTTTTAAATAGAATTTCGGTAAACGTTATTATTATTTATTATTATAAACACGTATTATGTACATTATTATAAAATGTATGTACGAGTATGTAGTGAAGTGAAGCATATTTCTTTAGATTTTTAATTAAATTCTATATACTACATAAACTTATGCTGAATAGTGTGCTTTTTTGTACGCACTAATCTCTGCATAAAGAAACTTATGATATACCTACATAATTCAAGTATAGCTCAAGTAACGTAGGTACTACTAATAGAAATAGATTATTATTTCTTACAGGAAAGGTGTATGATAAATGATCCAGGATAGACCCCATTTTAACGTTGGGAAATACATTTACACACACCACCTGTATATGTACAGGTGATTATGTAGAAGTCAAAAATATATTTAAAAGTCCATATGTATCACATTTAAGCTTATTAATATGTTTTTGAACGATGTCTAAATATTGTTGATAGAAACCACAAAAAGGTAATTATAGATTTCTTGCATATATTTCACAGTTTCTCAATGATTATTTTTACCTACTATACAAAAATTGAAAAGCTAAATGTTTCAGTTCAGAATAAAAAAAATGAGTACTCAACAGCCATAATAAACATCTATTTATTAATAATAATAATAAAATCAACGTTCCACGTATATATTATACTGTAGTCGAACTGCAAGTAGAATAAGATTTACAAAGCTTAAAATTTGCGTTTTTATTACAAATAGCCCCATTCTAAGAAATCATCTATTAGACCACGAAATCTATTATCAACTTCTTCATCAAATTCTGTTGGTATTTCAGAAAGTGTCAGAACTCGTAAATCCAGGCCCGTTTCTGGCGCAAATAAAAACACTGCACTGTATACTGTCACTAATAAACCAAAATCTAACCACTCAGAGTAAATCTTATCAAAATACTTTTTAGGATACACATCTTCCACGTCTATCTTAAAGTATTTGAGAAACTCGGATAGTGTATCGAAATATAATTCCTTCAGGTAATTTAGATGTAGTCTTCTAAAGTCTTGATCAGTACTAGAAAAAATAAAGAACAGCAAATCTCGAATTGGACATCCAAAGTCAATAAGCTGATAGTCCACTAGTACCACTTCTACAGGTTGACCATTCTGAAAATAAATTATATTAAGATTTACAGTCCTAAAATGAAATATAGGGTTAAAAATATTCTTTAACCAAGCAACATTCTAAAGATCGCTAAGCAATGTGTCGCAATTAGAAGATTATATCAAACAGTTTTATTCATTGCTGTTATTACTTATACAATTAATACTTACTTCCTCTCGAACTAACACGTTATTCAATCTAAAATCTCCATGAGACAACGTACATTTAATCGAAGTTTGATCGTTATTATATTTTGGAAACTTTTCTATGAAAACTGGTAATGCTTTCTGGATTTTAGTTTTTATTTCACCATCATAGAGATTAGCTATATACATGACTATATTCTTCATCATGACTTTCCAATCGTCATCATAATTAAAACTATGCTCTAAAGATTTTATCTTTCTCTCAAAATATTCAGGCATTTTCTGTTCAATCACAAACGATAGACCGTGGAATCTTGCCAATTCTTTTACACCTAATTCTGCATACTTTAATGATATTAATTTCATTCGGTCATATGTTGTAAATCCTTTTTTATTTAAATTTTCCAAAATAATCGTGCTATCATCAGTTTCTTCATATGATTTGGGCATGTTAAATCGTTGATTCGGTGGCACGTTTGCCTCATCTTGAATTAACGTAAAAACTTTCGATAATTTATTATACGCGAACTCTTCTTTTACATACGCTTTGTCGATGCAAACAAATTTGATATTTTCTAGTACAATTTTTTGTTTCACGAATAAATTAATTTCCTTTTCACCTTCAGCAGTTTCTCCTTTGATACAAATTTCATATAATTCAGCAAGAAAATTGCCACCACCCGTATTTAACTCCTTAATTTCAACATTACATAACCTATAAGCCTCGCTTGTAATAATTTTTTTAACTGAATTTTGTATTGATGGTGACAGGTCTTGGAAACCTTTTCCTTTGTCAGTTTCGGTGCAAGAACAACAATTTATAGTTGATTGCATTTTGACAATGAACAAATCACAATTATAATTATAGCGCTATGCTGATTTTATTGAATACTATTCGCTTTTATACTAAATTAATTCAAGTAAAGGCTTGTCTAGAACAGCTTTTAATTATGGCAATAAAAAAAAATTACAATATGTATAAATGGACTAACTATAATACGATGATTATGTTACGTCACCGTCTAATGGCTACCAAATGAATCAGAGGTTACGAGCTCGATCTTTCACAAGTTTATTTTTAATTAGTTAATAAAAACTTAAAAAAACCGACTTCCAAGCACTAAAATGTAAAATATAACTAAACGGGGCTTTTCTTTTAGAATAGATACCTAATCAGATAATTTCGAAGTCGGTGCCAGCCGATGCAAAGCAAATCTAATATATTTCGATACGTAAAACAAATATTTACCTATTAGATATTCATATCTTAAAATATTGTCGGCTGGGTTGTCATATCTTAAAAAAAATCATTGAATATAATATTGAATCGAATAAATCAAGGCAGTGGTAGCCCAGTAGTAACGCACTCGCTTGGGAAAACAAGTGAAGAGTGGGTTCAAATCCCGGGTCTCACACCTCTGATATTTTCATGTACGAGTCATTTCTAGCATGATTACCACTTGCCTTATGGTGAAGGAAAATACCGTGAGGAAACCTGCATGTCTAAGAGAACGTAGCAAGTTTTCGTAAAGGCATGTGAAGTTCGCCAACCTGCTTGGCTAGCGTGGTGAACTATGGCCTAATCTTCCTCGTATTGAAGGGAGGCCCGTGCCCAGTAGTGGGGTGTTAAAAAGGGCTAAATACAAATTGAATATAATATTAAATCGAGCCTTTTGACCACACCTTAATAATGTACATTTATAAAGTGTAACTTACGCCTGCGACACAGTGCTTTAGACAAATAAGATAGTTAAATAACAAATATTTATCCGAGTTATAATTAATTACACGTTTGCTCTCGATTTTTCACTATTCACTTAACTAAACCTACACATATATACATACATATACATACTACACCTATAATAAAACTCTAACTGAGTCGAATCTGTACATTAAATCTTTTTGAAATAGTCATTATTATCGATACAGAGGCCGAATCTATAGTTTTTAGAATTTTTATCTGTCTGTTTGACTGTCTGTCTCTCTCGGAACACGTCACGAGAAAACCACTGGACAAATTTTAATGAAATTTGGTATGATGATAACCGGATATCCGGGTCAATATATAGGATACTTTTTACTGCGGGAAAATATCTCATCTGTGAGAAATCTATACTAACCGTTAAAACGTATCTAGCGTAAAGGACGAATCCGAGCGGAGCGAGAGTGAGACACTAGTAAAAAATAAATGAAGAAAGAAGTCAATGGACTAAGTAAACATGTGTGATTTTTTATTATAACTATTGTTCGTCAAGTATTCGAAATTAGACCATAATCATTATTGAAAATATGATAATTAAGTATTTTTTTTTATAAATAAGACTAAAGCTCGCCAATAGCTAGTAAACAAATAAAAAAAAAGGGAATCGGTTGACAAACAGACGAGAAAAATGTACTGAACTATTTGGTCTTTGCCTATAATTTATACATCTATACTAATATTATAAAGATGTAAAGTTTGTGAGTTTGTAAGTTTGTGACGTTGTGGTAATCTCTGGATCTACTGAACTGATTTAGATGAAATTTGGTAAGAAGATAGTTTGAGACTCTGGGAAGCACATAGGATACTTTTTATTCCGCAAATCATCCCTTAAGGAGGTGAAAATGTATGAAGCTAATAGCCCATAGATTCAAAGATTTACACTAGATAAGACTGTCTAATTTAACGCAGACGTCACGTTTCGTTTATTTTAACGAACTGTGTCTTTAATTAAGGCAGGTATGGTGATGACTTTTAATAGAATCAATTCTATTATTATTATTATTATTAATGTTGGGTGTGGTGCCGAGGTCGGCCCTAGCTACGTCGACCAGTTTTGGTCCATTGTAGCTCCCTTTTTATAGTGAGTTCAAAGTTCTCCGCTTAGTCCTGTTGACTCCAGGAACTTCCAGATTTTCTGAGCGGGGAGCATCTGTATCTCTTCCGGTTGCATAATATGCTGCCCTAGATAGATACTTCTGCGGTGCATGAGTGGACCGCACGAGCAGAGGATATGCATAGCAGTTTCCTCTGTCTCATGGCATAGTCTGCACATTGCGGTCTGACTGAGGCCGAGGGTAAACATATGTTTATTGAGTTTGCAGTGACCAGTAAGTATTCTGGTTACTGCACTGGTTTTATACTTGTTGAGTTGAAGCAACTCTTTTGTAAACTTTTTGCGATATCCCTTAATTAGCGCTTTAGAGTGTATTTGTCCAGAAGTGGATTGCCACTCTTGAAGTGCTTGGCGATTGCAGTGAATTTTGAGAATTGAATAGGCATGTTGTTTTGCAATGCCACAGAATGGTTCTGGGCCACAATCTGGGGTTTCAGCGCCCCTTCTTGCCAATGCATCAGCCTTTTCATTCCCATCTATGCCTGAGTGACCCGGGACCCATCTGAGGGTAACTCTGTTGGATGTGCCCAGGACATTCAGATTATCCATACAGTCTTTGACCAACTTAGAGTTGGTCTCAAGAGAATCTATAGCCAGAAGTGCTGCTTGGCTATCTGAGTTGATGTAGATATTTTGGTTTCTAAGCTTCCTCTCCAGGATGACTTCAGCACATTTGTTGATGGCGAAGACCTCGGCTTGGAAGATGGTGGCCTCCTTGCCCAGATTGACACTCATGTCAAATCTAGGCTTAAGGCCATAGATGCCGCACCCTACATCAGATCCTTTCTTGGATCCATCTGTAAACCAAACATGACTGCCCTTTTTGTGAGACTCTTGGTTTTTTAGCCACATGTCCCGGTTGGGAAGATCTATTTGGTACTGTTTTGCGAAGTTAAACTCTGTACTCATGCCATCGACTGGCATTTTCAGAGTTTTGTGTTCGAATGTCAATTCCTTGAGTTTGTTCATATATTGCGATTGCAACTTTACATTCGATTGTGTACAGAGCCTGTAGAGGCAAGATTTAGCTTCTTTTTGCACGTGGAGATATAGCGGAGCTATGTCCAACAATGCATTTAAAGCATCGCCTGGTGCCGAGTGGAAGGCTCCCGTGATGATTAGACATGCCATCCGTTGTATGCTGTCTAGTTTACTCATATTTGTAGTTTACTCACTTTTGTTTGGTTTTGTTACACCATACGACTGAGGCGTATGTTATGATCGGCCTTACCACGGCGGTGTACATCCAGAGAGCCATTTTGGGCTTGAGGCCCCACTTGGCTCCAGCCATTCGACAACATATCCAGAGGGCCATTTTGGCTTTTTGTATAATGTTGTTGAGGTGAGAGTTCCAGGTCAACTTTTGATCAATAGTGACTCCAAGGTACTTTACCTCATTTGATAGGTTAAGGGTTTTGCCATTGAGTCTGAGTTCGGTCAGCCTTTCAAGCTTCCTTTTCCTGGTAAATGGTACAATAACTGTTTTATCAGCGTTTATTGATAACTCATTTTCTCTGCACCATCTTGTGATGGTATTGAGAGCTCCTTGTAACCTGGTGGAAATTGTGTTCAGGCAGGGACCTCTACTACTACAACAAGGTCATCTGCATAGCCTGTGTATCGTAGTCGAGATCTGCCATGATTACAAGTAGTAGGTCTACAGCTAGTGTCCATAATAGGGGTGAAAGCACTCCTCCTTGCGGACAGCCTCTTGTAGTGTAGAAGTTGTGCGAGTGTTCGTTTAACGTAACTTTCGCACACCGGTTGGAGAGCATATATTCCACCCATCTGGTGGTTGTGATATCAACACCTTTTGCATTTAATCCTTTCAGGATGGTTGCCGTAGGTGTGTTATCAAAGGCCCCCTCAATGTCCAAAAATGCACATAGAGCTGTCCTGCTTATCCTCTAGGGACCTTTCTGCCTTGTCGATCAGAGCTACTAAGGCAGATTCTGTGGATTTACCCTTTTGGTAAGCATGTTGGTTGCAGGAAAGTGGTCTAGCCACAAGATACCTTGTTCTAATGTGCTGATTGATTACTTTTTCCATTGTTTTTAATAGGAAAGAAGTAAGACTAATAGGTCTAAAGGATTTGGGCTGAGAGTAGTCGTTTTTTACCGATCTTCGGTATAAAGATAACCTTGACCTTAGTCCATTGTTCTGGTATAATGCCCAAAGCAAAGCTTGCTCTAAATAATTTTACCAGATGCGGGATAAGGAGTTCCATGCCCTGTTGAAGCAGAGCTGGAAAAATTCCGTCTTCCCCTGCTGATTTAAATGGTTTGAATTTTTTCAAAGCCCATCTAATCTGGTTAGGCCTAAAAATGGTATTGGCCATCTTCCAGTCGCAACTATTTGCCCTGTGGATGTAGTTTTCCTTTGGGTTTGATTCACTGCCGGTGACAGGGTACGATCCTGGGAAATGGGTTGCTCTTAAAAGTTCCAGCGTCTCCATCTCTGTGGTCGTGAAGGAATTGTCTCGCTTTTTTAAAAAGCCGAGAAAGATGTTTGGTGTCTTGGCAAGGACCTTGTGGATTCTCGCTCCTTTATGTGTTTGGGCGATATTCTCACAGAATCGTTTCCAAGATGCTCTTTTAGCTTTTCTGATCTCTTTGTGGTATTTAGTCAGAGCCTTCTTATACCGTTCCCACCCATACGGTGTAGTGGCCTGATTAAATAAGCGACGTGTGGAAACTCTAAGTCGTTCTAGCTTTTTGTTCCACCACGGAGTATTGTTGTTAACCTTAAGTTCCCTGACAGGACAGCTATTTTCATAGGCATTTAAGATGCCATCCGTTAATAAGTTGTTTAAAATGTTAAGGGAGTCGGGTGTCTTGATTGATTTTGGAAAATCCTTAGCTGCCTCAGCGAGCAGGTTTTTAAAATCTACCCACGAGGTGGCTTTGGGATTTCTATGCCTTTTAGGCTCAGTAGTTATTGAGCCTTGTATGCTAAAGACAATATGTTTGTGATCGGACAAAGAGTTTTCATTACTGACATGCCATTTACTTATGTGTTTAGCGATTTGTTCAGTAGCAAAAGTGATATCCAGAACTTCCTGCCTAGCTCTAGTAGCGAAGGTTGGATTACAGCCTTTATTAAGTATTTGAAGGTCGTTAGCTAGGAGAAATTCTAAAAGTAACTCACCTCTTTTGTTGGTATCAGTACTTCCCCAGATTGTGTGATGGGCGTTTGCATCGCAGCCAACAATTAGTTCTGTCTTGTGTTTTCGAGCGTAGTCGACGACTTTAGACAGTTCTTCGGTGGGGTTGGCTTTCTCTCCGGGCAGGTAGGCCGAGCACACAAGTGCTCTAGTTTGACCACGCCCTCTGAGAACGGTGATTGCAGCAACGGTGTCATCACTGCAAAGTTCTGTAACAGGCAAGAAATTAATACCTTTCTTAAAAACGATACAGGCCCTAGGCTTGGTGCCATTTTCGTTTGCTAGGATCTTACCTACTCCATTTAAGCCCGAAATCTTGGACTTGGCGTTAAGCCATGGTTCCTGGACCAGCGCTATATCCATGCCATTTGCCCTAAAAGTGTTTTCTGCCACGGCTGTGGCAGCGATAGCGTGGTGTAGATTGGCTTGGAGTATTTTAGTGGGGGCGTCGCCAGTTGGGTGTGAAGCGCTACTGGGGACGGGCCCCATTGCGCTTGTCACTGCCCTTGCTGGGTCTGGGTCCCTTTTGTTTGCGGGGGCGCTGGCTCTTGCCTCTGGGGGTTTGTCCACCCCTGGTGTGCCCCCCTGTACGAGGAAACCTGTGCGGAGTACCAGTCGCTCCGCTGGTCCCGGCCACAGGAGCCACGCCAGGTGCAGCAGATGGTAAAGGCGCAGCAACGCTGGCGCTTGCTCCAGCAGCCGCGGCCCCAGAACGAGAGGTAGACGGCACAGGTTCAGAGGGAAGTGTCCCAGGATTCGTTGGCGTCTGGTTGATGCCCTTAATACGGAACTGGACCGATTTGAAAGCCAAGTAGGCCTTCATGCCGGTTTTTTGAAGGGTCTCAACAGATTGGTCGTCGATGGAGAGGGTGAGTGTGATCCCGCCCTTCTCCGCCTTCCTATTGAGAACCTTCCACAGCTCCGTATTAAGGCCATCATTTTGTATCCGGAGACAGGAGAGCGCCTTATCAACGTCTTTGGCCTCCGGATCGGGAATGTATACCACCCCAACCTTTGGTTTGGGCAAGTCGCTCTCATTAATGAGAGCGAGCTTAGCTCCTGGCCACGGCTGTAAGGAAGGTATACATTTCTCAAGCCATTCCCTGGCATGCTGGTTAGCACAGGTGATGAGTAGCCAACCTGGCTTGAATGATAGTCCGCCAAAGGCAGGTCCCTTACCCTTCTCCAAAGTGGTGATTTGGGCCACAATTGCGTTGTAGAGTGACTGCAGCTGTGCGTCAGTCATGGGAGTGGAGTCCCTCACGCCAACTTTGGAGGAAGATAAGGCCGCACTATAGGCAGCTGGAGGTGGTGGGGCCGACGGTGCTTCGCTCGACCTTTGGGACTTCCTCGCTGGTTGTCCCTGTGGTGATTCCTCCTCCGAGCGAGTCCTTTTGATGGAGCGCTCGGATTCGGGTTTCGAAGCCTCGAAACGATACCCCATAGCCCTGAGTTCCGCAAAGGTTTTAGCGGACAGTTCGTAGGCTTTTGCAGCCTCCACTCCCTGTCCCCTAAGAGCCTTAAGTCGGATTAAGGCTGCCCCACTCAGTCTTTTGCGTTTGGGTCGGGCAGCATCAGAGGAGGTGGCAGCAGGGTTACCAGTAGGTGATTCAGGGCTTGTAGAAGCCCCTATCGCCATTTCGGTGCCTGCAGTCACCTCCATTGGTTGCGCTGACATTTGGGCGGTTTCATCCGCACCCATTGTCAGCGGCATGAGGTCCTGGCACAATTCGTCCAGGGTTTGTGACGTGGTAACGTCATTTACTTTTTTATCTTTTTGGTCCATATTCATTCAGGTCCCACGAGTAGCTAGGGAAATAAAAATGCCCACCGACAGAGCCCCGCATGTCGATGGGAGGACTTAAAATACTACCCGATTCGTCCAGGTGTCGGATAGCCACCGTTAGCGACTGAGCTCCCCCCCAGCCACGCATCCCTCGGCACGGTACGAATAACACCTTGGATTGGGTTCTAAACTAAAGCTATACATATACGTACATATATATTTCATAGATACACTTACATAGACATACATAAACATACATATATAAATAAAAGTGAAAGCAAGCGCTCGGTGTTTTCTGTTGCGTCTATTTCCTAGTGAACTAGACCAATAACAGGGCTGGCAACCTCGTGAAGGATAGTACACCGAACTTGCCTTGGGGATCTTTGCGACAAAAGCGTCACTCTCCCCCAAGACCAACGCCACCCTACCGTCTCTGAAGGAGACAGTAGGGTAGGCCTGCGCCTACACTACCATGCGAAGCATGTCGTAAGGGAACCGTGAAAGCATAGATCCAGGCCCGCCCCAATCAATTCTAAGAGGAACTTGTTTAGAATATTAAGATAAATAAGGGGTTATTTGTATCAATTTTATATAGTTATAATTTTTTTATAGTATAATGAAACTCCTAAGTAAAATTTTAAAATATTATGTGTGTTTATTCAAAACATTTCAAGATTCCTACGCACATACCTACATTTTTTTTATTTCATATATCTATTGAAATCTAAACATATAATAAATTTCTAAATGAGTCGAATATGGAACAGAAACAGAAATCTTCATTTTATAATAAACTAGCACTGCCCGCGGCTCCGCCCGCGTTCAGATGACCAAAAACCAAATTCTTAGGTTTTACATATTAGTATACTCTTACACTACAGTTTTTGTATTTTTTCTCAGAAACGAGATATTTTTTCGCGGTAAAAAGTGTCCTATATGTTGACCCGGATAATCAGATATGACCATACCAAATTTCATCAAAATCCATCCAGTAGTTTTTCTGTGATGTGGTAACAGACAGACAGACAAAAATTCTAAAAACTATAGATTCTGCCTCTGTATCGATAATAATGTCTATTTCAATAAGATTTTCCAAAAAATATTTAATGTACAGATTCGACTTAGTTACAATTTTATTATATGTATAGATAAACAAAAGAAATTACAATCGCAGATATCTCTCCACCTCAAGAAAAGTAATTAATCGCGTTCGAGTCCATAAAACGATTGGTGCGAGTGTAGCAACGATTAATACGCCATTAGCGCAACTTGGATTACGCGGGGCTTTTCGTAAATGTTTTCTTAGATTTGTTAGCGTTAGGGCTAGCGTGGAAAGTCCGTTCAATTAAAAAAAAGCATATTAATTTATTCCGACTTCTACTTTCAAGCCAGCAAGTCAAAATCTTGTCAACTTCAAAGTAGTAAACTTTGAAGTTGTAAATAAAAAGTTTATAGTTCACAGACACACACAGACAGTTGTTTTTTTTTTAAACACACCCACATGGTGAAACGAGTGTGAATGCAACATAAGCATCGAGATAGTCACAGGTAAAAACTAGTGATCTATTTTCTCAGCCCTACACAATACACGCGGGACGTTATCGTTCCAACACTCGCTGTGATTTATATCAGCGATCGGAGGATTAGAAGGTTTACGCGGTTTTACAGCACCCTGGGGATGTCTTTGATAATAGCCTTTCAAGTATTTTGTAATCTCTTTTATTGGCAACTAGCTTTAGCCCACGACTTCGCTCATTGGCATAATCTGTAAGCAATATGATTTTATTAAATTTCCATTTTGCTGCTATTAGAGTATAAAAGTATTATTATATTGCCAAATCCTATCAGCAGTACAGAAGATGTACTGCGCCGACCCCAAGTGATTGGGAAATGGGCAGTGGAGAAGAAAAAGAAGAGTATAAAAGTATTAGAATCTTACTATTAAGTAAGATACTTAGATTTAAATATATATATATAAATAAATATATATATATATATATATATATATATATGTATATATATATATATTGAAGTGTAATATTTTTAATATGAGTGCAACTTTTCAACATGTTAAAAATCTGTTATAGCAATATTAAATACCGTCATTAGTACAAACTAATAGAGCCCAGCTCCTTACTTCCATTGTAATATATATGTACTAAAGATTAGTACAAGTAATAATCAGAAAATTTATAGTTGTTTCAATATTCATCTGAAGTAAGCCAAATTGATCGAAAAAAAAAAACAATTCCTTTCGCCTTACACAAGTTGACAAAAAATAATAATAACAATATTTATAATGACTTCACTCTTTACAATGACTGCAACGACCTATGGTTAGTTATGTTTACATAGAAGTCATCCCACCCCTGTGTATTCACCTTGTCGTGGTGGGTCCTTAGCGTCCGGCAAGTGGCAATCCAGCCGGGAATATATATATGTGTGTGTGTGTGTTGAAAAAAGTATAGATGGTATTAAATAAAAAAAAATGAATTATTTGTGTTAGCTAGAGCGATTAGATTTTAAAATTCATCTACCGTTTTCATTTTATTTTAAGTACCTGGGCTACCGAGCTTTTGGCCTAAAGTACAATTTTCTTCTTTTTTTTAACTAATTGTGTGCAAATTACCGACCATATTTTGCGTGGAATAATGCAAAAGAAAACTGCACGAAAACTCGAAAACACGCGTTTTTTCAGGCATAAGACTAATCTGGATCAATTTATCGCCCCCGACACGAAACTATATACATATGTATATATAATAACTTTGAATCGTAATAACGTAAAGGGTAAAGCTAAGTAATATAACAACAATAAATAAAAAGTAGTATTTGCAGCCATTAACAAGAAGATTGAATAGAAAAAGATGGAAAAAGTAGTATTATAATTTCAAGCTCATTTGATAAATCTTTGTAAGCTCTCAACACTATTCACTTCACTAAAGGGAAGCGCGCGGTCCATGGACTCCTTTGTCACGGTAACGATTTTAAGCTAGAGATGTAAAACTATAGAATATGACACTAACTAGATTTTAAAATTGTATTTGCAATTTGATTTTAATGATTAGATAATGTATTTATTTTAACGTAATTAAGTTATTTTAAAGTAGTTGAATTTAAGTTTATGGTGAAATAAGTCTTATTAACCCCCGACGCAAAAACGACGGGGTAATATAAGTTTGACGTGTCTGTGTATCTGTGTGTAGCATCGTAGCTCCCGAACGGATGAACCGATTTTGATTTTTTTTTTGTTTAAATGGTGAATTAGTTGGGAGTGTTCTTAGCTATGTTTGATAAAAATCGGCCCTAGATGGCCGCCACCACAAAATGACGCATTACATATTTTTTCACAAATCCCTCAATATGGGTATCAAATGAAAGGGTTTGACTAGTAAAATACTATACACTATGATAAATTTTAAATACAAGATGGCCGCCAACACAAAATGGTGAATAACATGTCGGGGGTCTTTTAAATTTTAAATTTAATTTAGTTATTTCTTACTAGCAGCGATTCACCCTCGTTTTGCTCGGATTCGTTCCTAGGTGATTCTTTAAACTGACATAACTTTTTCATTTATGAACCGATCGAAATGAAATAAATACTAAATGTTAAATAAAGCTTACCACAATACATTAGTGAAAACCGCACCCGAATTTATTAAGGTGTTTCTGAGATTAACACGCACAAACGCATAGACAAACAGACAAAATATATAAAAATCATTGTTTTGGGTTTTATTGCGTTTATAAAGACCCCTAATAATAGTTTTTCCCAAATATCTTCCATGTACAGACAACGATCAGTTCCACTTTTATTATATCTAGTCTAGTGTGTAAAAATTTACTCTTGTAATGTAATTTTATTTATAACTTGCTTACAGGAATTTGGATTTGTTTGACACAAATATACGTTTCTTTCAATTAATATCTTTTTTCTCGTAATAAAACATTAATAAATAGTGAAATCTCATCTAGTATACACATATCTATGCATAGAGGCACAATGCTATGATGTCGCCGCCTACCATCGTAAATCTGCGCGTGCGCATTGTCCATTCAATGGTCTTAATATATCCCGCTTTGTTTTCATGATAATATACTCTGATTATTAAATATGATTTATGTTCATCTCATTCATATATAACATGCTAACTTTATGTTACTTTTCAAGTTTTCTATAAATTAAAAATCCTTCTGTATGGTCTTTCACTCAAAAATTGATATGGTGAAATCTTTACTAATTTTTACACTCAATAATTGAACCATAGAAATACTTTGCTATTATTTTTTTATAATGTATACAGTAACCACATTTACCTTTAGATATATATATATATATATATATATATATATATATATATATATATATACGATATATATATATATATATATATATATTTTCTTTTTTTTGCTTAGTAGTTGACGACCTAGTTCTCAATAAAAAAGTTTGGAAACTTTTAAATAGATAGGTAAATTTTATTCGTACATGTTTTTCTTTGATATTCAATAATAATTATGGTGGAATTTAAACCATTGGGAAAACTCTAGTAGGTACATAATATAACCAATCTTTAAAATCAAAAGTAAATACCCTATCTCTCCCAGTTTACAGCTATACAAGCTATATCGAGTTCGATTTCCATCTGCAATATTCGCTATTTAGACGCTTAAGTTTTTAAAAGTACCTAAAAAAAATTTACATTTATTAATGTTTTATTGTTTTTAATATAATTTTTATCTATTAAGTATAGGAATTATCTAATTCATACTTAATATTATAAATGTGAAAGTGTGTTTGTTTGTTTGTTTGTTTGTTTGTTTGTTTGTCCTTCTTTCACGTCGAAACAGAGTGCCAGATTGACGTAATTTTTTTGTGTGGAGATATTTGAAGGGCTGAAGAGTGACATAGGCTTCTTTTTACCGCGGAAGATTAATTCATTCCCACGGGAAAACACGTTATAATACAACCCGAAAAAATATTTATGATCAGAATCACTTGAAACTTGGTAATGATGCTCTTCAATACAATTAAATAAATACGTATTATAGCATTTTTGGAAATTCATCCCAAAAGAGGGTAAATTAGGGGATGGAAATTTGTGTGAAACCTTTCTTTTTAGAGTTTTTTTGTAGTTTTAGCGCGAGCGAAGCCGCGGGTTCTGCTAGTATTAATATAATTATATTTCCTATTCATTCGAAATTTTAATATGTTCTTATTAATCTCTCGTAACACTTGTACGAACATTTTATTTATTTATTTTTTATTTATTTTAATTTCCATTCAGACACAGGTCCATAGTTTAATATGTATTACCTAACAACATTTAAAATTTAATATTTAACAATAACTTTGAACTTAATACTAATAGGAACCTTTATTTAATGTATTTAAATGACGATCTATGTGTCGTCATCCAATGCCACATTATGCTATTGTCAAATCTTTTAGCCACAGTGGCTACAAGTTAATATCTGGATAACAATACAAGAGATCGATCAAGCTGAGCTGATGTAAAGCCAGGAGATGGATAATAAAATTCTTCTATAGCTACTTCTAAAACGTTTGACTTTGGTTTTATGTTATACTTTCATATAATACTTTCTTAGAGTTACGCGAATATTTGACATTTTAAATCTTTTCGGAATTTTTCCCGAATTTATTTTGATTTTTGGTTTCCGACGTTTTGAATGCTTTACAGCAATCATAGTCACGGGAGAGACTAAGGTTTTAGACGTCTCAAAGTCATTATATAGTTGTTACAGATTTATATACTTATTTTTAATAGACTGATATGATTCGTGTACACGAATACTTTACAATACAAGTCTCCAAACGCTTGTTTTTCTTGTTTAAAATCTGTAATAAGCTATTGTACCACTGTTCTTCCCTCGTACCGAAGCAAATACAGACTTTCTTTGTGCCATAAGGTATCTGTAGCGAACATTCTATTACACGGTCGTCTTAACATAGTATAATGATGCGTAGTAAATTATAATTACGTGCATAATTACACTAAGTAACGCAGTTTTGCAAGATGCCGACTGCTGCCCGCTTACCGTTACTTGACATTTTAAATGGAGATGTCTAAGATACCTTAAATAAACATTATTATATAAAATACTAGCGACTCACCCTTGCTTCGCTCGGGTTCGGCCTTAGGTACGTTTTAAGGGTTAGTATGGAATAGACTATATTATATTACTATTTATACTCTATATAGTACATGGGTATGATGAATTTTATATCACTTACTTGAGAAATGATTGATTCCCAATACTAACTTCTATCCCACTTTTCACCCCTTAAGGGATGATTTCTGGGATAAAAACTATCCTATGTCCTTCCCAGGGTCTCAAACTATCTTCACATCAAATTTCATTTAAATTGATTGTGCGGGTTTCTAGTTTATCCTTTACAAATATACAACACTAGTTAAACTACCCGGAGATTTAAACCCACGACCTCTGCAGAAAATAATCCCATTAATATTATAAATACGAAAGTTTGGCAAATTCGGCACAGAGGTACTTTTTATCCAGGAAAAATGTACGATGCCCGTGGGATAGCAAACTCAATTTTCAATAACGATTATTACTGTCCGTTACAATTAATTTCTTCGCAAGTGTCGAAAAGGTCGAAGAATAGCTTTCAATATCCTTAGGCCTGTAAACATGCACTTTGCTCGAACCCCAATATCGAGGCAATAAGCCCAAACTCTAACTTTTCTTATTTGTTTAAACCTACGTCGAATGTGCTTCGCGTTCTAATAAAACTTACATACTGTATATAGTTCGCCGTTTTGTATGCGAAGGAATATTTTGACTTCTTTCTTTATATATTCTGTAGAAAATAGTATATAATAACAGAACTTGTGAGTTTGTACGTAGAAAATCAACTACTATTTATCTTAAACTTGTTCTCAGATAAGACACAGCCTATCTTGCAGAGTTTACAAGCACTTGAAAAAAAATCAAAAATTCATCCTCTAAAAGAGTTAAGTATTGGAGTCAAAGTTTTTTAGAATTTTGTCATTTTTTTAGTAAAAATATGGAAATTCATGATTAAGCAAGCATCTGTTTATACTTTCAATGGTACATGCCATTACGATCTCTGCTTTTATCTACACGCCTTATCTGCATAAAATCGAACCCATAACCTACCTACAATACATACAAAATCTTTAAACCGCACTTTTCTAGACAATATAAAAAACTGTATGTTTTCCTTTAAATATATATTAGATATAGATAATCGAGTTTCCTTTTCAGTCATAAAAGTCAGAGAAAATAAAAAAGAAAATTTTCTCGCAATCATCGGACCGTTCAGACGGCCCCGGACGCCACATTCGAAATAACAAGGTGCAGTTTTATACCTACCCTTCGCATTACCTTAAGGGTGGATTTTCTTTTGAAATATATGGACAAGTAGTTGATACATATAAAATGTTATAAGTCAAGTTTTTATTATAAAATCACTAGTTTTTATACGCGGTTTTGCTCGTGTAATAAAAAATAATAATATTAGCGAAATATGTTATTAGAATCAATTCAAATCTGAATATTATGTCGTACATACAATAAACTTTACCTATGTGCTCTATTATTTACCTCTCTTTTAATAAAGATACATAACAATAAGAATATTTTTTTTAACATTTTATTTTAGTGCATATAACACACCTACTGCTTAATTTACTTCGTTAATAATTAATTTTACTTCAATAACTACGTTACGTAAGGTACGTTTAGATTTTTTTGGGTGGAACCCTAATTCTTTTTCTAAAATAAAAGTAGCCTAAGTGACTCCTTATAACATCAGCTATCTGCCAATTAAAGCCCCGTCAAAATCGATCCAGCCGTATCGGAGAGTAGTCGGAACAAACGAACAGACAGGCAGATAGACAAAAAGAAATTAAAATTGTGTTTTTCTTATAAGTGCTGTATATGATTCCATATACATTTATTAAAAAGCTGTTATTTCGACTTTACAAACAGACACTTCAATTTTATTAATCTATATAGATATAGTTTGTTATATAAATCAAAAATATTACCTTTTCATCAAATATAGACGTAGAGTAGATATATCTATGCTAGTACATTCTAATTCATATTCAAGTTCAGCAATCAGCATTAAATTATTACAATTTTTTATTACTGAACGAATCTACTACCAATTCAGAAAGAAGAATCCTCAGACCTGAGAAGTATTAAGATCGTATATTTCCAAAAGATTTGGGCGGTAAGATACAAAATTTGCTCCCGTATCACCCCATCTCACCCCAAAAACAGCACTCCGTCGCAATCACCGCAACTTTATCAAATAAATATGAAGGCTGTTTATTAAAACACGGTAAGGGCTCAGTAAAATAGTCCCGAATGTTTTAGCAGATTTCATCCGCCATTACTGACTTCTTTCTATTAATTCAGTCTGTTGAGCTTTTGATTCGCTTCAAAAGGCAATGTTTTGGAATGATGTTGGATTCTAAGATATAGAAAGGATATAAATTGGTTAAATATTACATGAATGCTTTTGGGTTCTATTTACTTGTAAATAATTAATTGTAATTGTAATTGACTGCCTCGGTGGTGTAGTGGCTAGCATGTACGGCTGCACACCCGGAGGTCCTGGGTTCGAGTCCCGGGTCGGGCCAAGTCTAGCTATTGTGTCTTTCTGTATAGTAAGTCTCAGTAACAGCCCGTAGTTGGGAAGTTGGCGGTGTTTCACCCCCGTGCCTCGGAGAGCACGTAAAGCCGTCTGTCCTGCGCCTTAACTCTCACCGGTCGTGTCGAGTGGTCGTCCCACCGAAGTATGAGAGTGATAGGAATAAAGAGTGCACGTTGTGTCTGCGCGTACACTTGAGCACTATAATATCTCCTGCGCATTTGGCTAGTCTCAATGAGATTGGCCGCCGTGGCCGGAATCGGCTAGGAAAACATCATCATCATCACTTGTAAATATATTCACATTTATTAATTTTCTTTCATAACTTCAAATACATTATTGGAAGTTATACCTAGTATTTATCAAACTAAATAAGTTCTTGGTTTATTTGTTACTAACAGTACCCGTGGCTTCGCTCGCGTTCAAACTTCCGATTGCTACCATACAGGATCACCCGCTGGGCGAACCTGAAAATTGCGTGAAATTTCATCAAAATTGATCTAGCCGTTTTGGAGTCTATAGTGACATTGATTTATATATATACTTCCAAAACATCTGATTAGGTATCTATTTTAATTGAAAACCCCCGTTTAGTTATTTTTTACATTTTGGTGCCTGGAAGTCGGTTTTTTTTTAAGGTTTTTATATACTGAGCGCATCTAAGTTAAAGTGTTTTTATTAATACAAATAAATAAAATTGAAGTGTCTATGTGTAATATCGAAATAATAGCTTTTTATTAAATGCATATGAAAGTATATACGGTACATATAAGAAAAAACATTTTAAAAATTTTCGTCTGTCTGTTTTTTGTTCCGGCTAATCTCCGCAACGGCTGAACTGATTTTGCTGGGACTTTCACAGATATCTGATGTTATAAGGAGTAACATTAAAAAAACTACTTTTATTTCATGAAATTGTGAACAAAATCCACATACCTATGGACGCACCCGAACGAAGCAAGGATAAACCGCTAGTTTTAAATAAAACTGTATGAAACGAGTGCTTTTTCGTTACATGAGATAATAAAGGAGAAGTCTTCATAGACACAGTCGTTAACAGAACCTTTGACCCGTCTGGCAATTTCCGACCGCAATACCATTTGGTGCTGTGAAAATCAAAGTTTATATTTAACTACCGTCTCGACCTCACTTTGCTTGGATACTGACTACGTGAATAGATCAATATACAATGGATGCGAACAATATCTACAATGGACGTGACTTCTTATTGAAAATTATTGGAAATTAAAATAGCCTTTAGCACTCAAAGCTATTTTCTAGTAGGTGGTGAAAGAATTTGCTGTATAAGATAAGTTTAGAAGATTTTTCCATATTTTAATTCATATACGTTACCTTCTTATGTTCTTAGTGTAGACTGTATAATTTTTATCCATGGTTCTATTCACGTGCTATGACAAGGAAATAATATAAATGAAAGAGTAGCTTTCAATAAGTTAAAAACAATTAATACTCTTTCAGTAAAGATTGTAAGAAGCCCATTAATAATTAATTATTATTCGTTGGTAAAATATTTACCCCCTTATTATATGCAGCAATTATATACATATTGTCTGAAGTTATTGATGAAATTAGAAAAAAACTTTCAGTTACTGTAATCGATATTAATAAGACCTACTATCCAGAGGAAATAATTTTAAGAACACGATATACTGACCAGAAAGTCCTACTTACTCATGAGCGCCGGGAGGGGTCGCCATGAAGGAAAATATATAGAAAATTTTTATGAAATAAAATTATATTAGCAAAATTCCTGATGAAATTTAGATATATACGAAATTGTAGTTTAATAAACAAAAAAAACACGCTTTAATGATTAATCCGTGTATTTAATGATTGTAGTGACCCTACTTGTTGTGTCAGCGGTCACGGGTTCGAGTTGCGCTAGAGGCATTCATTTGTGTAGAAGTCATGAAGGAATGTTTGTACTCCAGTCATGGATATATATATAAATATATATATATATATATATATATAAATATATCTACCCTACCCCTCCCCCACCCCCCTGGAAATAACTCTGCCTCCGCCCATGGTCCTTCTACGTATTATTATACAAAAGAAAAGCAACAATGACGTAATTACAATAATTTCTTTGTTCCAGGAAATATTAAACAGAAAATTTTACATAGCAAGTTTTTGTAGAATAAATCCCTTGTTGTAGCAGTATAGTGTTAATAGCTGGAGACCGCTTATCTTCTTGGCCTTATTACTTCCGTTAAGGCACGGCCGTTACACAAAACTATTTGTTAGGCAACTTAGTACATTTCGTTTACATTCAACTATTTTTTTATTTACTAATTCAAAAAAACATATTAGGCTAATAAGCATCGATATCATTCAAACGTTTACGTAAGTAACTTTAAAACACTAAAATTTCTATTTAAATATGGGAATAATGTAATTAACATAATATTTTAAAATTGTATATCACATTTACATATAAAATGTATTTTATTGTCAAACTAGCGTTGCCCGCGGCTCCGCCCGCGTTCAGATGATCATAAACCAAATTCTTACGTTTTACATATTAGTATATAATCTTACATTGCAGTTTTTGTATTTTTTATCAGAAATTAGACATTTTCCCGCGGTAAAAAGTATCCTATATGTTGACCCGGATAACCAGCTTACACAATACCAAATTTCATCAAAATCCCTCTAGTGGTTTTTTATGATGCGGTAACAGACATGTAGAATAACAGACAGAGTGACAGACAAAAATTCTAAAAACTATAGATTCAGCCTCTATATCGATAATAATGTTTGTTTCAATAAGAGTTCCAAAAAATATCTAATGTACAGATTCGGCTTAGTTACAATTTTATTATATGTATAGATATGTTTCAAGTTAGAAAATCTCAATCAACGTTCCAGAAAAAAAATCTTCTGGCAACATTTCTGACAATTTTGACTATACCCTGTTAACTGACAAGATACTCAAATATAAGTACGCTTTTAGCAGCTCATTTGACACTGAATGTGAGATTTAACTGTTGATTACTTATCCCATTGATCAGCCGTTCAGAAACTGGGTGTAAATGTAATAAATTGTTCGATGACAAGCACGAATCAGAGTGGATTTTTTATGTAATCAAAATGGCTATGGCATACGAAGAGATGGCGGAAATGACAAAATAATTAAGCTTCTCTTTTAGCTTTTAGGCTATAGAATTAAAAAGATTTAGAGTGAACTTTCGAATGCCCCATAGGTACTTCCGATTAATCTAATTTTGCTATATATTAGGATTTTGACGCGCTGATATCGAGCACTGTATTCAAAATATGTATCCGCAATTTTATTTTCAAGGTCAAATCTAAGAAAATTCGTTATTTTTGTAATATTTTTTAGGTTTTTTGCGATAAATATTGATTTCAAAAAAATGATTTCTACAAAAGTTGTAAGCCATAAAAACATTGTAATTTTTTGTTCAATACGTTTTTCGTGTAGAGCCAGTAGTAATAATCTATTATTATAAGTCACAAATATTTCCAGCTGCGCTTAAATATATTATATCAACAAAAGAAATAATACGAAATTGTAAGTATAATCGAAAAGCATATTCGCTATGCGTGTGGAGAGAATGGAAGCTAACCAAAAAAGCCACTAAAGGTGAAAAGGACGAAAAAAAAACTATAGGAAGAAAGTTTGGTCATTAGGTTATTAAATTACTACATAATTAATTTACATTAATTTTTGCCGACTTCAGGAAAAAAGAGGTGCTGACTTTGTTTTTGTGTTTGTCTTTCTTAATTTTTTACGCAATATCTCCCCAATTGTGAGCTAACTATCATAGTCTTTTGAAATAAAATTAAGATATAGCTGTAGTGTTTCTAAGAAAAAAACCACTGTTAATAGTGTAATGAATAGATATTTTAATTTATAAGATCAACGTTCAAGGTTTTTACGGCTCTGTACACCCCCAAACGTGCGTTCACCTGGTCGTGGTGGGTTGATTTGCCGATTTGCTGGATTGCCGGGCACTAGCCCGGCAATCCAGCTGGGCGCGAAGCCAAGAAACGCACAGGGAGGTGGCCCACTTCAGTGGGCGGTGGAAGGTGGTCCTCTTCGGTGGGCGGTGTACCATGCGGGTTGCTCCTGGTACTTCTCTGATAGCAGAGTGGACCTTGGAGCAACCCCATGGTCGTTGTGGTCTGTCTCGGCAGAACTGCCGTTGGGGCGTCGTAGTTGAATGCGTAAGCGATCCTGCCACGCCCCATTAAGACGGGGGAAGGTTTTGTTGGGTTTTAGTGGGTAGTACTGGCTTCGCCGGTGAGTCCCACACTTCGTACGTAAATTCATTTCCCAACGTTAAAAAAAGGGCTCTGTACCCGAAGGGTGCCAACGGAACCCTATTACCAAGCCTCCGCTGTTCCTCCGTCCGTCTGTCAAAGGGTTGTAACTCATGAACCGTAATAGGCAGAGAGTTGAAATTTTCACAAAGCATGTATTTATATTGCCGCTATAACAACAAATAAAACTAAAATTATAAAAACAAGAAACATTTTTTTAACATTCGTAATCGAACATCGAAGATACTACATATATAGAGTAAGAATCATATTAATAAAAAGTACATGTGCGATGGTACGGAACCCTTTATGTGCGAATTCAACTCGCACTTGACCGATTTTTTTAAATTTAAAATATTATAATTATTCAGTTATTTGGATGAACAGAAAATATGAGCCTTAACAAGTAATTAATAAGTGCGACGTATCGCCCTCAGCCGCACGTGTCGCTTGATTGATCAGCACTAATGTGTTATAATAGTGTGTTATACTAACGAGCTCGCTCACCTACGACCTGAATCTTTTTTAATTGACACGATATAATTTATTTATAACTTGCGACTTACCCTCGGTTCGCTCCGATGCGTCTTTAGGTTCGTCTTTATTATTTTAAACGGAATTCTAATTCTTCTATACATATAATAAAATTATAACTAACCGAATCTGTACATTAAATATTTTTTTGAAAAATCTTATTGAAACAAACATTATTATCGATACAGAGGCCGAATCTATTTGTTTTATTTTTAGAATTTTTGTCTGTCTGTCTGTCCGTCTGCATCACAGAAAAACCACTGGAGGGATTTTGATGAAATTTGGTATAGTGATAGCTGGTTATCCGGGTCAACATATAGGATACTTTTTACCGCGAGAATATATCTCATTTCTGAGAAAAAATACAAAAACTGCATTGTAAGAGTATACTAATATGTAAAACCTAAGAATTTGGTTTTTGGTCATCTGAACGCGGTCAGAGCCGCGGGCAATGCTAGTCTAAAATAAAAGTAGGCTAAGTTACTCGTTATAATATAAGCGATATGCCAGTGAAAGTCCCGTCAAAATCAAGCAGTTTCAGAGATTAGCTGGAACAAACAGACAGAAATATATAATCTAATATTGCACAAGTGTGTGCGCTAACACACAAACTAGAAAAATTATCTATTCCTTCAATCCCATCGTTTAATGGAGTGACAAGGCAGTCCGCCATAAAAAGCTCATTATTTATTTCTTTTACCACTTTAGTTCGAGATTTCACCCCATCCCACTTAACTATTTATCGAGATATATCGAGCTACTCTTCAGAGAAACATACATCAATCGATTGTTACATTGCTGCATGAAAGACAAAATCTTCAAAATTATAAAATTTTATAGTTTGTAAGGAAAAAAAATTAATATTACTATAGTGTGAGTTTATTTATTTCGAATTTAAATAAATAAATTAAATGCGATATTTAGATTTTTTAGTTCATGTATCGCGCTGTTAAAGTCATTAATACCAACATTCTAAATTAGAATAAAATATCATTCATACACATTACACATATGATATAGTATGATCTATATATACATATAATAAAATCGTCATTATTATCGATACAGAGGCCGAATCTACAGTTTTTAGAATTTTTGTCGGTCTGTCCGTCTGAGAACGCATCACCAGAAAACCACTGGACAGATTTTGATGAAATTTAGTATGTTGATAGCAGGTTAGATCAACATATAGGATACTTTTTACTGCGGGAAAATATCTCATCTCTGAGAAATCTATACTAAACGTTAAAAAGTAACTAGGTACGAACCCGAACATAGCGATGGTGAGTGGCTAGTATATCTATATATTTAAATTTTTTCTCTCACTCTTTCACGGTACACGTTCAGAAAACCTATTGTCAACCAGTAGTACTTATTAGAAAAAAAAGTTAAGAAATAACATGAAAACTCCATTTCATTAGTTAATATTTAAAGAAATTCTAATTATCCTTATAAATCTCCGTCCGCATTACAGTAGTAAACATGCGCGATAAAATTCTAAGGGTCCTCCACGCGTCATTGTTCCCAGGCTTTTGTCACGTGCCCAGTATATACTGACCCCTCTTCACTCCAACCCTTTTTAGAACATTTATACAAGACTATGTTAAACTGACGATGTCGTTTATCTTTTGAAATTTTCGAATATAACTCGTACATAATGCTTATGGGATGTACATATATATGTATGTGTTAAAGCCTTTATCGGAAAAGCTTTCCGTTATGTACCTATTATGTATGAATATTTAGCCAATTTTGTTGTTGAATTTTTATTAAAAAATCACATTAAAAGTAATATTTAATGTTGTATTTAGAAGTAATTTTCAGCAATCCACTATCCACTATAATATTATAAATGTGAAAGTGTGTTTGTTCGTTTGTTTTTCTTTCACATCGAAACAGGGTGACGGATTGGCGTGATTTTTGTGTAGAGATAGTTGGAGGGCTGGAGAGTGATATTAGGTACTTTATACCACTGGAATGATCTCATTCCCACGAGTTAACATGTTATAATACAATCCAAAAAAAATATGATCAGAATTACTTGATACTTGGTATTAATGCTCTTTAGTACAAGTAAATAAATACATGTTTTAGCATTTTTCGAAGTTCATCCCATAAGAGGGTAAAATTAGGGATGAAAGTTTGTATGAAACCTAAGGTAGGACTGTAGAAACAAAGGATCATAATTAGATGTTATATTTTTTTGCTATAATCTATGAATACATATTAAAACTTTTATTTATTTATCGAAACCTAGTCTAAAATCTAGTCTATCTAGTACTTGAAACTACCTCATAATTTATCTATGCACGTACGATAAGGGACAGTGGAGGTCTGTCAGACTGGTCGTGTACACACGAGCCTCTACAGTGCACGTTTGTAGAGCTTTGGAGAATTTTCGAGATATTTCCAATAAATGGCGAGTCTTTAATATATTTTAATATGAAATTCCTCGACTATTAAAACTGTTACAGTTCCCGTTCTGCGACATTCTTTACTTTACTGAATGAATTTAACTTTTGCTCGAAGGATATTTTTAACGTTTTTATTAAATTCGCTTTAAGTTATGTATATTACCCAATATCCATATATATATATATATATATATATATATATAATGAATATTGTTTTAAAAATAAATGATACAATAAATTCTAAAAATAAGAACCTTAATTTAAATGCTTTTACTCACTGAAACAACACAACAACACAAAGCCTAAACCATTTATTCTAGAACATGAAATATTGCACCATTTTTTTATAAAAGAAGATGAACACTATTTTTTTTAATTTCGACTTTTTAAGGCGTTGAATGGTGGACGAAATTATATATGGAAGTAAGTGATTTTTTGAAGTTATTAATACGAAAATCTTGAAGCTTAAGCATAAGCTTCTAAATACAACTATCTTTTCTCGCGGATTTTGATTTCCCGACGTTTCGAATGCTTTACAGCATCTATGGTCACGGGAGAGACGGTCGTCGGGAACCAAAAATCAAAATAAATCCGCGAAATAATCCGAAAAGATAGTTTTATTTAAAAATGTCAAACATTCGCGTAAATCTAAGAAAGTATTACATAAGCTTCTAGTTATATGGCCGGTGGAAAATCTCATCGGGCTCACCGCTAGTATTTAAAATTTTGTTTTAATTAGTATCTCTTTCATAATCCTCTTAACAAAGAAATAAAATACCTGAGAGAAATTTTCGTTTATGATTTTATTTCTACTAATTATAATATATAATATTAGACACGTACGAGTCTTCCGATATTTTTTCAATTAGAATACTGAATGTTTTTTTTTATTTATTTAAAACTAGATACACGGATTTTCTGAACAATTTCATGGGTTTTAATTTTTAGCGGAACCCTATTTTTCCCTTAAATAAAAGTAGCTTAAGTTACTTACTCCTTATAACATCATGAAAGTCCCGTCAAAATCGGTCCAGTCGCTTCTGACATTAACAATTAGGCAGGCAGACAAAAAAATTGTTTTTTATTATAGGTACCGTATACACTTTCATATGCATGTAGTAAAAAGCTGTTATTTTGCCTTTACTAATAGACAGTTCAATTTTATTTATCTGTATAGAAAAATATTTCTAACTTTCATAGCCATTGTCATCTCAAAGTCATTTTTAGCGTTTGTAAATCAATCATTAACACAGAGATAAAGCCATGTGCAACAGCTAGTATTCAGCCCTTTTTTTATCGTCCCACTGCTAGGCACGGGCTTCCCTTCAATACGAGGGGAATCAGGTCATAGTCCACCAAGCTAACCAAGTGCGGGTTGGCGGACTTCACATGTCTTTCGAAAACTTGCTATGTTCTCTCAGACATGCAGGTTTCCTCACGATGTTTTCCTTCACCGTAAGGCAAGTGGTAATCATGTTAGAAATGATTCGCACATGAAAATATCAGAGGTGCGAGACCCGGGATTTGAACCCGCTTCACTCCGTTTCCCAAGCGATCGCGTTACCACTGGGATACCACTGCCTTTTTACAGTTAGTATAGATACAAAATAATAAATTACATTAACAAAAACATAATTAAAGGTGAATGAGCATAATTAATATCATATGGTCGGTATGATCACTGTATCGCGTGCTACTGGTCGTAAATACTGTATATTAAAATATGAATATAAACGAGAGCTTCAAATGTAGATGATTAGAATAATTTAGTTAAGGGATGTCATGTTTGTTTAGTTGAATAGTGCGTGATGTTAGAAAATGTGGTCATAGTTAATGGAAATCAATAATTTAAATCTATGGGTAATGAATTCGATTTTATCTCTTAATTTATATTGTACTTTGCTGTAAGCTTACGTCTTACCGAATCATCTATCCACAAATGAAAGTTGTGCTTTAATTGGGCAAGCATACCTACGTAACTCCGTTTAAATAACTTTTCAAGGGTTCTGTAGATATATGTTAGATATGGTCTAATATAATGCAACAGAATTAAAATAAAACAATATATAATTTTTTCCTACAAAACTTGCATTTATATCCTGCAAAAATATTTATTTGATTATATATATATATATATATATATATATATATATATATAGTAAGTCTGTGTGCTGTTGCATAAATCAAAGAAATCTGTGCTAAAACGTTTTTATTATCTGTAGCATTTCTACAGACTCTACCAAGAAAATCATAAACCTTTTTTCTCTGCACATAATTAAATAGTAACTTAATCAATAAATATTCATAATAATTTACTTAATAAAATTATACGTAATACTATGTTTGACCTAAGGATTTCAATTCTTCAATATTCTATACTAAGGCCATTGAGCCTCTGGTCGCTGTGAACGACGTAGGTAGTATAAAAAGAGCAGGTGAAACCGCGGTCACCAGCTAGTTTTTATAAATTAGAGTTTATTATTCCTACATACTATATATACGATGTAATAACGTGACTTTCCTTATTAAAGTCGTCACGTGACAGTAATGTTGCAGTAAAGGACACGCGCTACTCGAAAAATGGAGAAAAACTAATATGTCCAGCACATGAAGTTTGTATAAAAGATTATTATTTTCCATGTAATAAGCAAGTGTTGCCAGGCTTTTATGAAACTTAGTCGTTTACATTTGCAAACTAAAAAGTTGAAGCTTTTGTGAAGAAACAAAAGGGATTGCAGAATAACTGTTACAATGCCGTCACTACTTTGAATTGAATTTTATTTAGCAATTCGTCCTTATTTCACATCACTCACTTATATAGTGAGCCTAAAAGTCAAACTTTTATAAGTTATTCCACTTTAAATCTTTACTCGTCTTGGTATAAAATGAAGTCTAAATTCTTCGAATCCTATTGTATTCAGCCCTTTTTAACGTCCCACGGCTGGGCACGGGGCTCCCTTCAATACGGGGAGATCAGGCCATACCATACCACGCTGGCCAAATTCTGGTTGGCGGACTTCGCATGTTTTTCGAAAACTTGCTAGGTTCTTTCAGAAATGCAGGACCTCACGGTGCTTTCCTCCACCACAATACAAGTGGTAATCATGTTGAAAAATGATTCGCACATGAAAATAT
Source organism: Brenthis ino (assembly GCA_921882275.1). Lineage (NCBI taxonomy): Eukaryota > Metazoa > Arthropoda > Insecta > Lepidoptera > Nymphalidae > Brenthis > Brenthis ino. The sequence continues at coordinate 20,933,073 of OV170228.1, read as the reverse complement.
CAGAAGTGCAAGACCCGGCATTTGAATTTTGAACCTACGTCACCGAATTCTATACCCACCAGTATACTATACCCTTTAAAATGAATGCAACTATTCTCATATGCCATTCTTTTTTATTTACTTTCTTCTTGAAATGAATTATATATGTACGTGAACAGCAATTAATGTTAATTTAAATTACCTTCTTCTTTTTGTTATAGCAATCTAGCTAATTTTTATTAAATTTTTGCTTATGTGAAGTTATATACTTAATAGTATATATACTTAATAGGTGCCAATAATATTCTTAAAACCATGAAATAGTGCCATGCTAGGTACCAGTAAAGCCATCGAATATCTCTTACCTCCAGGTAAATTTCTAATAAATAAATTAAATTTTTAAGAAATCTATTGTTAACTGACACGCCGGCGTGTCCGATGTCGTGGAGGGATAAACAAAATAGAAAACATTTGACAGGTTTTTTTAGTTGACATTTTCTTAACTGCTGGCGCACTGACTTCAAAAAAATTGTGGGCTCCTAATTTATTACGTATCTACCCCCTTATAATTTCGTTTTTGTTGGTTAATTTCGAGTGTAATGTATAAAAATATTATTTCATAATATTAAGTTAATTTCTTTATAAAGTCGCTTTTTTTATTTATATAATTATCTTTGCCCGAATTAAATATTACCATAAAATTACTAGCAACTTGTCTAGTTTTAATAATAATAGAAAAAATATATTTAACTTCGAGGCCATTACTAATGTTGCCCACGTACCTACTGCGGACTGCTACGTCGACGCTACGTATGCCCTCTACACGGTCTTACCATTAATTTACGAACTCATTTCATTCTCATAATAAAATAACTATTAAATTTTTATACAATGAAAAAAAATATTTCGTTTCACTATTAAAAGTGGGGCCATTAACAGATGTAATTATTAAACTCCAAATATATATGACATAAAAAAATCATTTTAGAAATCCTAAGTAAAGTATAGTGTAGCAAATAAAAATATATCGCCTGTATACATTTTTATTCAATAAAGGACATTATAAAAAGCTTATTTAATAAATTTTGGAAATCTAAAAGGTTATGGTAGTAATAATGATTAATCTGCAACGAGCTGACCGAGCACCCTCGCAGCGGTGTCTAGTTAAAATAATAGCATTTTCTTGTTCCCCACACAACTTACTGTGTCTATATATGTACTTTATAATAGAGAAACATTGTTGTATAGGTTATTGCATATAGTTAATTATTTATACTAGTACCTAGGCAAGTGAGCTTTACTCGGTGTTTTTCGGAAAAGATATAAAAATTACGTTTTTTTTTAAAGAAACCTATATAAATTATAAATAAACTTAAAAACAAAACGTTATTTACATACGAACTTGATCCAAATCATTAGAGCCGCTTCAAAGATATGAAATAAATTTATAAATACAATACATATGTATACAAGAATTGCTCGATTAATATAATAAGATGTACATAATATGTAGTTTAGAAACTATACAATACAGAAAAGTTCCGTAACTTTGTTCAAGTATAAAGTAAAATATGTTTATAGAGCCATACATATACAATTAATTTATTTAATGGCGTAGTTTTGTCTCTGTACCAGTGTTCTGATCAGACATAAATCAAATTATTCAAAATAATTTATATCACCAAAATTCCGTCGTATAAATGCTACATGGACCTTCAATCATTCAGATTATAAATAAAGGCATGTCTATTTAAAAATTATATTTTTGAAATTACAATCAAAATATTATAAGTAATCTAAACAACTTAACGACAGGTCGGCTAATTACGATTAGATTTAATTAGATCTCTTCCAGATGCTCGTTCCTTCAAGTGAAATATTCAGTAAACTATGTTAAAAGTTATTACCTTATCCTTTTCATTGCACTGCTTTTTCTCAATAGTTAATACCAGAATAGGTATAATATATAATATTAGACACAATACGTTTTCTTCGAATAGTGCCTGAGACCTTTATCGTAAAAACTGAATTAGAAATTTTATCACACAACAAACATGTAAATTTTATTTTGCGTATGAATACATTTTTTTATTAGTCTATTCACCAAAAACGATCGTTTTCATTTTTATACCCACGGTAAATATAATATTATTATAGTACCATAAAATAAAAAATAAGCTTCCAGTAACTTATCGTAGCCTTAGGGCAATGGCGGGAAATTATTTTATATAATCTGTAACCATAGATACAAAAAGGTCGAAAGGCCCGGAGCAGATGCGCTGAAAGTTGTAAAGTTGTCTGGACACAGACAGTGGACTATGCCCAAGGGTAAAAGACAAAGGGTAAAATTTTACAGGCCAAATGTTAACGTATTTTATTTTTTATTCAATACTTTTGTTGCATATTTTTGGTTAAATTCATTTTTTTGTTTTATTTAATTTAAGGATTGATTTTGAAATTACAAACATATTATTTCTTTGTCGCCTAATGTATTTAAAAACCAACATATATTACAGTACAAAGCAATACATAAACACAGTTTAACTGTACGAATAAAGTACAATTGAAAATTAAAGTTATGTATTAATCAATCAATAATAAATTACTTTCTTATATTTAGTATAAGTTTAATATTTCCTTTAATATTAACATAATAAATTAATTTTTGTTTGTTTTTTTTTGTAATTTACAAATATTAGTAGTCACCAAAATAAGCAACATATATGAAAGCCCAATATTGCCGCTGTACACCGACGAACGGGGCAAAAGTTTTAGATTAGTTCAATCTTCCTTTTTATGCAAATTTATACATACGCTTTAGTTATGATTGTAGAACAATGAATTCATAATAAATATATTTCATTTACAAAATATAGCAATTTAAATTAAAATGCTGACAACTTTAATGTTTTATCTAATACAAAATTTTTTAGGCATATTACAAACAAAAAAGTAGAGATTAAATATAATCACAGATAATAAAAAAAAATTCACAATTTTCATTAAACATGGCGTTCAATTTAAATCGACACCCGCGAAATTGGCGCGCGTGCCGCGAATACGCACTGCGCTACGTTTGAAAACGTTTTACATAAGAATCTAAATTCACAAGCCACTGGCTCGGATAATAGTAAGGATAATGTAACTAGGGATACCATTTTTTTTAATTTTTGCATTGATTTTCATCAAGCGAATACAATAAGAAAGGCATTGATAATTTCATTATTTAATTAAAAATATATTTCTAACAAAACCGCTTTATTTTGATTTTTGTTGTTTTGGCTTTATTTTGATTTTTGGTTCCCGATTGCATGATTCCGAAGAGATAAAATGTGAAATATTCGCCTAAGGAAATATCTGTCATTGAAAATATATTGCTAACAAATATACAAGTTAAATATAAATATTACTAAATCTCTAGTTAAATGTCTGCCCACCTGAGCCTAAAGTGCAGTAATAGGCATTTTGGTCGGTTTTGAGTTAAATATATATTCTAAATCCCCATTTTAGTAGCTATCAGTCAAATTAATTCTTTTTTCTGTAGCGCTAATAAAAGTATTTTATTTTAATGTTTTTTCGGAAGGTGTAACAGCAAAAATATCACAAATCTGTTAAAATATTCCATGTTTACCAGCTAAACCGCAGTACAATTAATACTGCACAAGATTTTTCTCTGTTTCCTAACTAAACTGCAGTGTTTTATCATATTTTGTGGCACTTAAAATAGTAGTTTGTTCTAGGAGATTCAAGAAAAAACTTATTAAAATGCAGTATTATTCGACTCTATACAAATTGATTATACTGCAAAGGTTAAGAAAAAATATTTTTTATTTATATTCCTAATTAAAGTGCAGTATTAACATTCCATACTGCACATTAACTTGTGGGGGATTTTGTAATTTCTTGTGAAAAACTAAAAGACATGCAGTATTTAATAACTTTACTGCAGTTTAACTTGTAGGATGTTTTGTAGTTGCTTGTAAAAGACCATTTAGTTTACAATATTTATAAATTTTACTGCATATTAGTTAGTTTGCTTCATCCAATTCATACTACCTAAAATACTTAAAGTCAAATACTATTCCCTAATACTGCGTTTTAATAGGTAAATTATTAAAATATTAAAACACAGGACAGGCAATATCGCGGTTTGAGGCAGTCTCCTTAATCTGTGGCTTAAGGCTGACTTGACGTGCCATGCTGTGTCTGTACCAAAGAGATATGGAGGGTAGAACTAAGGAGAACTATTTCTGGTATAAAAAGTGACCGCTGACAAGCATTAAATTGGTGGCGCCACAGAAAACAAGTATATGAATCTATACATCTATACAGATAAATAAAATTGTAGTGTCTGTTTGTAATGTCAAAATAAACCTTTTACTAAATGCATATGAAATTATATACGGTACTTATAAGAAAAACTAATTTTTAAATTTTTTTGTCTGTCTATTTGTTCCGAATAATCTCTGAAACGGCTGGACTGTTTTTGACGGACTTTCAGTGGAAGGTAACTGATGTTATAGGGAGTAATATAGGCTACTTTTATTTAAAAAAAAGAATTAGAGTTCCGCTCAAAAAAAAGTATCCAGGGACGAACCCGAGTGAGGCGAGGGTGAGTCGCTAGTTTAAAACATAACGTCATAAAAGTAAGAAGGTGAATTAAAGAAGGAAAGAAAGATTTCCGCTTTGCTGTGGCGCACTTTTCTAAATAGTTCTACCATAGGCAAACAGCAATATAATTATATATTATTTTCAAGTAATAATAATTCAGCACACTTCACTCCGTTAAAAAATACTAACTTCACATCACATCTACTTGCTACGCTAGTGCTGTAAAGCCTAGTTCGCATTAAGCTAGTATTTTAGTCTAGTAGCGAGTAATTTAGTAGCTAAATTACTCGCTACTCACCAAAACTCGTTCGCACTTTGGTCGAGTACAGTTTACAAGTGAGTGGTGTTTTGAAAGATGAACAGCCTACAACGCAATAAAGTAAATAAACTGATTAAGCTGATCGTAACGGCTATTTTAGAAGAGGTGGATGAGGAAATTTGTGTGATTAATAAAAAGAAGCTATGGGTACGAAAATGGATCGAAAGACAAGATAAACTAGGAGCTACTAATTGTCTTCTGAAGGAATTAGCATTGGAAGATCCCAAAGAATACTTCGATAGTTTGAGAATGTCCGAAAGTTGTGTAAACTTTCTGTTAATGAATGTTATGGCGGCAACTAATGAACTCGACTAATTCGACAGGTTCGTACTTGTTTAGCCGGTGAACCAGTGAGCTCAGACGCGTGGTGGGGGCTGCTACTCGCCCAAAAAAATAGAATAAAATGGATTGACTCGACTAAATTACTTACTAAACTAATCGACTAAATTTTTAGTGTTCAGACACGTTCAGTTACTAAATTACTCGCTACTAGACTAAAATACTAGCTTAATGCGAACTAGGCTTAACGGTGAGTTTCTGAGCTATAATTTGCTGCTCACTACTGGACACTTTTTCAACCTGTTTCCCATATAAGTTAATTCTCCTTAGTTCTCCCTTCCATAATCTTTTCAGACTATTATTTTTGTAAGACAAGAATACTCATTTAGTAATTAGTTATGTTCAGAAGAAAGATTTTATGTAAATTTATTGATCCATGCATGAGAAATACATGTGATATAGTTTTATGGTGGATTAACTAGTTAAGATTGTCAACATCTTGTAAAGATTGTTATATTGTTAGTCATATAAAACAATTTACACTATTAGATTATAATGTACAATGTTTTGATGAATAGTTTTAATAGCATAGTCATAAATGCATGTCCAGTTTTGTTTAAGAAATTACATATTTTTATCAAAATTAAAGGTAATTTTATATTACTATAAGTGTGGAATATCAGTGTTTTGTTCAAAAAAACAAATTAAATAGCAGTATTTTCATAATATTACTGCACTTTAGTTAGTAACAATCATGGAAGAAATGTCTAAAATGCAGTAATAACAGGATTTACTGCATTTAAAACAGTTTTTGAAAAGATTATACAAATAAAGTGTGTGTAGTAGTAGGGGCAAAAAAATTAAAATTGCCATAATTATAGTTTTTTATAAAAAAACTGACGTAACAATGTTTAGTATTTTAGTTTGGTACATATTCTTTCACTTTCCATTCAAGGTTTTATCGAAAAGTCTCTTTTTGATATATTTTTATGGATTCTAAACTTTAAGCGCGTTTTTCTCGAATTCGTGTTTTTGCTGTTACTGCACTTTAGGTTCGGGAGGGCAGATGTGTAAGTGCGTAAAGCAAAATAAAAAAATAACATCTACATATTAGTTGTGATTAAAAAAAAGCATAAAAATAAAAATATTCTGTCTATCGAATTTTAATTATTTTATAGCATTTCAAATCATTATTATATTAATTCAAATTTTATCGCAATTCTTACTTTTGAAATGTAAAATAGTCAAAGTCAAGTAAAAAGAATCTGTGCAATGCAAAACATATTTATCTCGTGCATTTATAATGCGAGTACTACTAATTAAAGTTCACCGTAGTCCCCGAGATAAAAAATATTTCTATAGATCTTATAATATTAAATGAGCAATTCTTGTATACGAATTTATATAAATTTATTTTCTGTATCTTTGAAACAGCTCTAACGATTACTATCAAAATTTGTATTTACATAAGCTTTTGCTTTTTACTTTTATCTATTGGTATCTTTTATGAAGAATGAATTTTTTATATCTTTTCCGAAAAACGCCAACCGAAGCTCAGTCACCCAAGTAGGTATTAAATTTTAACAATAAACAACAGATGTAAGTGAAAAAAAGTTTCTATTAACATTTTTTAGCCTCCTCTACAAAAAATCACATTAATCTATGAATACCTTGTTACGTAAAAGAAAAACAAACAAACAAACACATTTTCCCATTTTTAATATTAAATAACGAACTTACGATTTATAACTTGGTAACCCTACATCAAGTGAATATGCAGGATACTGTACACTTGATTTCAACGCCTTTACGAAGAGAACGAGTGGAAAATCGAATTACTCCTCAATGGGAAGTGGAGCAATATGTCAAAAGGTTTTGATCGCTCTTCACCCGACAGTTATATCTCGTGTCGTCATTGACAATTTTCGATCACAATCGAGTATAATAGATATTTCATTATATTTATTACTATACTAGCGACTCACCCTCGCTCCGCTCGGGTTCAACCCTAGTTTTATTTTGACGCTTAGTATAGATGCTAGTGCCTAGTATAGTATTACATGATCTGTGGTATAGATTTCTCAAAGATATTTTGCTGCAGTAAAAAATATCCTATATGTTGACCCTGATAACTAGCTATCATGATACCAAACATCTAAACCTGTCCAGTGTTTTTCTCGCTAATTATTCGCCCACAACTGATATCTAACCAGTCTTTCCTGTGACCAGAAAGCATTCGAAACGTCGGAAACCAATAATCAAACTCCGCGAAGAAATCCGAAAAGATAGTTTTATTTAAAGAAAAACACAAACAAATCTATCCTATGGGAACCGTTCGTTTTTCCGGTATAAAAAGTAACCTGTTGTTTGACCGGTAATATAAGGTATCATCATGCCAAATTTTACTAAATTAGATGCATAAGTTGTTGTGTACTAAGCTGTATAAGGTACTATAGTTTTTTAACTATCCCACGGGAACTCTTTAATTTTCCAGGATGAAAAGTATGTAAGATGTGGACCGGGGATATAAGGTACCACCATGCAAAATTTCATTTAAATCGATCCAATAGAATCGGAGATTAGCCCGTACAAACAGACAACCAGAAAGAGAAACAAAAAATTTGAAAAAAAACTGGATTTTTTCTATTTCTCTTCTTACATCCCCCTGACTCGGTTTTTAGCATTTTTTTCTATGTACAGACATTCGACTTCTACAATTTTATTATAGTATAAATGATATTATCTACTAGTTATATTTGGTGACAAAAAAAGATATTTAGTATGACAAACCATTAAACTAGATATAGTGATTTATTACCTATAATAAGCTAAATTATTTTTAAAATAACGTGTGTGTGTACTTATGTAAGCATGTAAGAAGTTATACTTCTTTGGCGTAACAGAACAAAAAAAGCTAAAGATTTCATCCCGCATGTCACAACTCTGTTTGTAAAAGGATAAATTAATAAAATAATTAAATAAGGTATATTAGGTATATTACAATCATATATTTATAGAATATAATTTAAGGAAAGAATATAATATTATATATAATTTATCAGACAATAACAACGGTTACCGTGGCAACAAACAATTATCAGCTATCTTCATCATGTCGTTTTTTGGCTGTCGGCTTCGTAAAAATTTTACACTCATACTTTTTCCAAACATCCCAAAAGAAGTTTAACTTCAAAAACATAACATTACTGAAGTACTTAAAATAAGTAGCTACAGCAAACGATATTTCAAGCTCAAAAACAAATAAAAAATCCTATACCCATTTATCTTCGACGGATAGACTTTAAAAAGTTTCAGCAACAGATAAGTGTAAACAAGATTAATTTAAATAGCAAAATAAACTTAAATCCTCGTTTATTTCCGGCTCCTCGCGCTAGCGAACAAGGACGAAAGACGAATCAAAAGGATTCGTACTTTTCGATTGCAACGAATTTCTCGATTTAGTTGTGGCCATTAAAATGTAATGTTTTTAATTCGTTGTAGCATTTTTTGTTTGTGTCACCTTTATATAACACTATATTCTATAGTGAATAGCGAAGAAAAACATCGTGAGGAAACCTGCATGTCTGAGAGAACCTAGCAAGTTTTCGAAGACATGTGAAGTCCGCCAACCCGCACTTGGCCAGCGTGGTGGACTATGGCCTGATCCCCCTCATATTGAAGGGAGGCCCGTGCTCAGCAGAGGGACGTCAAGAAGGGCTGAATACATACATACGTACATATTCTATAGTTATAATTTTTGTCTCAGCGGGAACTCAAACGGTACTTTTAGAAGCCATTGATTATAAGAATTGAATTGAATAATTTATATCTGGTTAATTCTGTGTAAGTCGGAAGTCAAACTTCCCAAAGAGTAAATTTGATATTAATATTTATTAAATACTAGCGACACATCCATGCTTCGCTTAGGTGCATCTCTAGATACGTTTTAACGGTTAGTATGGAATAGATAGACTATATATTGACTATATACATAAATACATAGGTACAAAATAAACAGTTCTGAAATTTTCGATTTTCCAGCTGCTTTTTGTTTGGGTTTTCACTATTTTTTTATACTTATACCACCCCTTTTTTTTAACGTTGGGAAATGCATTAACGCACGAGGTGTGGGACTCACCGGCTTAAACCAGTACTACCCACTAAAACCCAACAAAACCTTCTCCCGTCTAAATGGGGCGTCGCAGGATCGCTTACGCATTCAACTACGACGCCCCGACGGCAGGTCTGCCGAAGCAGACCACCACAACCATGGGGTTGCTCCAAGGTCCACTCTGCTATCAGAGAAGTACCAGGAGCAACCCGCATGGTACAGCCCACCAAAGAGAGCCACCTCCCACCGCCCACCGAAGTGGGCCACCTCCCTGTGCGTTTCTTGGCTTCGTGCCCGGTTGGATTGCCGGGCACTACTAAGCTCCCCCACCACGACAAGTGAACGCACGTTGGGGGAGGGGGAGAGGGGATACTTATAGCACCCCTGACACAGCCCCAACAAAACAAAAAAGAATTATTCAAATCGGTCCAGCCGTTTTTGAGTTTTAGCGAGACCAACGATCGGATATCGATTTTTATTTGTATATAGGAGATTGAAAATTATTTCATATACAAATAGGATATAGCCACACTTGCAAATAACAACATTGTAATTTAGAACAGTTACAAATGTAATAAAAAAAATGAATTTGGATTTTGAAAAAAGAAAATCCTGACTGCACATAATTTAATCTAATATATTTAAACGAGCAATTCTTGTATATATACTTATATATATACAAGGGGTTTCTGGGGCGATAGATCGATCTAGATTAGTCTTATGTCTGGGAAAACGCGTGTTTTCGTATTTACATGCGGTTTTCTTTTGCACTATTCCACGCAAAATATTATGTTCGATAATTTCGCACGCTGGGATATAAACGTCATGGTCAAGCGACCAAGGCGCAAGATTGAATAGGTGTCCGGGTTCGAATCCTATCGGATACAAAGGTATATATTTTTTTGTATTTATTCAAGATTTTAGGTTTTTTTTTAAGAAAATTGTACTTTTTAACCAAAAACTGCGAGCGAAGCTCGGTGGCCCAGGTACTGGTATTAATGTTTTATTGTATCAAATGAAATCATTTAAGTTATTACATGAAAGTACTCGGTTAATATTGGATATTAAATTAAATTACTTGCGCAGATTTATTTGACTTGTAAATTATAATCATCTAAATTCATTGAAGTATTTAAAATAAAATATTCTAATTAAATTATTATTATTATAAAATTCTAAAATGATGTCTTCTAATTATAGACGATAAGGCCTAATATTTTTGAATATCTTCAAATAAATATTACTATTATAATCAGAACTGGACAAGCATACAAAATTTCAGTCATTTTAAAGGAAACAGTGTTTGGCTTGAAATAATTGAAATAAACAAATTCATGTACAACGTAATAAATGTAAAGCTTATATAAAAATGGAAAAATTAGTTTAGTTACAGACCTAACAGTATATATATTTAATTACATATTTAATTTATACATGTAATGTAATGTAAGGTGGACTCGTTTTCCGCACTTAGACTCTCTTCTGGTCCGTTGTGCGTGCGAATCCTGGCTATATTAGCCAGCCGAGCTCCGCCCCTTAATTTATACATATTTAATTTCATTTTAATTTTTAACAAATCAATAAGATTTAACGTTTTAAAGTCGCTCATTCAATGGCTCTCCAAGCATCAGTATCCGCTTTTCACGACGCGGATATTCGTCTCTCTGAAATCCTGTCTTACACTGAACAACTACTAACATTTAGTTTTATGTTGAAATATATATATGCACTAGCGGCTCACCCTCGCTTCGCTCGAGTTCGTCCCTAGGTACGTTTTAAATTAAAATAGATATAGTATGTTATCCTTAAGAGATAGACATATGCCATCGTGGACTTTTCTGTAGACTTATATAAGATACACAATTCCACCATACATTATTTTGTTATATCTGAAAGGGTTTAGGCAACGTTTTCGTTGTAAGCTCCCAGACGTCTTATTTTTTCCGACACCTCCAACAAATATGGCTATATTTTAGCCAATGTATACAAAAACTTAACAATTATATACTAAAACCTTCCTCATGAATCACTCTATCTATAAAAAAAACCGCATCAAAATCCGATGCGTAGTTTTAAAGATTTAAGCATACATATATACTATGTAGTGATATCCATACCAATATTATAAATGTTTGTTTGTTTATTTGTTTGTTTGTTTATTTGTTTGTTTGTTTATTTGTTTGTCTTTCTTTCACGTCGAAACGGCTTGACGGATTGGCGTGACTTTTTGTGTGGAGATAGTTAGAGGGCTGGAGAGTGACATAGGCTACTTTTTACTGCGAGAGATTATCTCATTCCCACGGGAAACACGTAATAATACAATTCAAAAAAATATTTATGATCAGAATTACTTGAAACTCGGCATTATTGCTCTTCAATAAAATTAAATAAATACGTGTTTAGACATGTAACATGTTTCAAAATTCATTCTATAAGGGGGTAAAATAGGGTTAGGTTTGTATGAGACTACCTTTTTTATATATATTATTTCCTACAGGAAAATTATATATAAAGTGATATATATATATATATATATATATATATATATATATATATATATATTGAAACAGTCATTATAATAATTTATCAACCGAAGACAGACAACCGATTACAGAGTCCGAATGTCTATGTGTCTGGGAACGCGTCACGAAAAAACCACTGGACAGATTTTGATGAGATATTGATAGCTGGTACGTTAACATATAAATACTTTTCGCTGCGGGAAAATATCTCATCTCTGAGAAATCTAAACTAAACGTTAAAACGAATCTAGGGACGAACCCGAGTGGAGCGAGGGTGAGTCGCTAGTTTATCTATTATGTATTACTGTTTTATATTCAAACTCTAAAATAAGTATTAAGAATAAATCTTTTAAAATCCTGCAATATCTTTTAATATTCTTATTTACAAAAAGCAAGATAATAAGAAATTTACATTAGAAAGTGTAAAATCTGAAAAACCAGACGCATAAATCTCTTGCGACGAGCTATTAGCTGGAGACTATCTTCCGATCGCAAATTAAATTCGTTTGCTTTCATATCACGTAGCTACGATGAGAATAGCTTCGCCCTAGCTAATAGTTGAAGTAATTTGGACGAATTGTTCGAACGATGTGGTTGGTTGGAAATACGTTTTCGTAGATACCTACATAATATTATATAGTAATTTTCGCATTGTGTATCGATTAAATCAGTATCTCCCTACTACGATTTTTGTTTGACTATTTCTTAATCGGTTAAAACGGTGGGTTTCAATTATAAAAATATCTTCCAATAAGTTACCCTCGCCATAATGTGCTACAGTTGAATAGATCTTTATAAGAGGAATAGTTCTGTAATACACACTCCCAGTCGGCATAATTTCCGGCATCTTCAATAATCATCGTTATATTTCAGTCAATTTGACACAAAACCTTAATAAATTATGCACCTTAACTTTCCTCGTTGGTGAAAACTGTATGGAAATTCGTTCGGTAATTCTTGAGTTTATCGCGTTCAGACGGACGGACAGACGCGACGAGGAAGCTTTGTTTTAAAATGAATGAAATAAAATTCTTTGTTTGTTAAATTATTTTCATTTAATTATTAGATTTTATGTAAAATCATTGTTGCTTTCTCTTCACTTATTTTCTCTTTTATTTTAAAATAATACCTAATTTTCAACGTTTCTCTATATCATTTTACCTTGACTAAAGACCGAAAGGTCTATCACATGGATGGCCAAGAAACGATCTTGAACTAGAACCTATGACCACACAGAACTTACTCGAGTCAACCACGATGCCATTACACCACAAAGGCTGTCGAATTACAAAGTCACTTAAAAATCCCAAGCGTTTAACAGACAGACACAAAACGAAGCGCAGGTGGGCGATTTCATTTGGCGAGTCAATTCTCCAATTAGTTCAGTTTTCTTCAACGATTCAGACAAATGGCTGTGATAATTTTGTCTACGGAAATCCTTGTAATCATACTAATATTATGAATGTGAAAGTTTAGAAGGATGTTTGTATGTTTGGATGTTTGTTACTCAATCACGCCTGAACAGCTGAACGGATCTGGATGAAATTTGGTACAGAGATTATAGTCTGGAATAACACATAGGCTTTATATATATATATATATATATATATATATATATATATATATATATATATATATACTCTTTTTATCCCGGAAAAATTTAGGGGTCCTGTGGGATATATTTGTATTTGTTTTAATACTAATAAGTAGATAACGAATTAAATGGATTTTCGTATTTGCATATGTACAATATTGTTTTCTTTCTCTCCCTGTCCTCTCTAATTAAAGCATAATTTACCATGCATGTTAGGTGGTATTAATTCATCGACAGGCCGCTACGGTGTAGATGATGCTTCAAGCTAGAGTCATGTATATAATTCAAAATAAACTAATAATGGCATTGTATAAAAACATGTCAACCAATATAAGTAATAACAACCGTGGCATGGTTTTGATCACTTCTATCTTTATGGGAAATTCGCGGATACGAACGAGTCTGGCTCAGAACAATTAGCCAAAATAATATTTATCGCAATGGGGAGTAAGACCATGTATCCTGTATATGTTTCACGAATCCTCAACACAAGGCAATTTAATAGATACTTTTGAATTAATAGCATTATAAAACAAAATTCTTTTTCTCTATCAAATCAATACATGTAAAAAAAATAACTGAAAATTTAATTTGCTATGACACGTTCAAAGAAACGCTTATTTTACTAAAATGAACGAAATAAAGTTCTATATATCTACTAAAAGTCCAAGCAATCAACATTACACCCCCACATTTATAGTCACAGAAAACTTTGAATATAAACCGGCCGATACAAATAAAACCGATAGCAGTTCGACAACAAAGAGACTTTATTTAACATTCACGATGCGTTTTCGGATGTCTTCCAATCAAAGTTTTCGACGTAAAATAACCTAAAAGTCGGCAAATTGGAGGCAGCTCAACGTCACGTAAAGGACCCGACACTCGTCTGAATGGATTACACCAATTTTTTTCATGTCTGTGAGATGTAATTCGTTTTATTCATATGCAAAAATTTCGTACAAAAGTTCTCTAACTCTATATATACAATGTCTATATTTAATAACTAACGTTATATGAATTTGTGAATTTACCAATGTAATCATTCCGGCTTTTTATTTTTAAAGGTTTTATTTAAAAATTTACTTAAAACTATCATACAAGATCTGTTTTTAATTTCAAATCAAAATATAACTATATTTGGGCTGTTCTTATTGTATCCTCTTTCTAGCGGTTTTTTTCCTGTGATTAAAAGTACACTTAATACGTTTATCTAAATAGATATTTAAGAAAATACTAATTTTCACAGTGCATTTTGTAAAAAAATACTGAATTTTATACTTTATCCATAATATTCATACATATACTAAAAACTTAATCATAACGCGGTGTTTTAATTCTACTTAAGTATAAAATCCGCTAATACTACTTGACCGTGTTTAGGGTTTCGTGCCCGAAGGGTGCCAACGGAAACCTATTACTAAACCTCCGCTGTCCGTCCGTTTGTCAGAGGGCTGTATCTCATGAACCGTAATAAGTAGAGAGTAAAAATTTTCACAGAGTATGTATTTCTATTGCCGTTATAATAACAAAATAATAAATAAATATAAAAATACAAGAAATATTTTTTTACGTTTGTAATCGATCCAAGTTTGGTTTCGACTTTTATTCTATTTATGTAGTAATATACTGCATACATAGAATAAATAAATAAGTAAAAGTGATATCAATATAGAATACATGTATGATAGTACGGAACCCTTCGTGTGCGATTTCGACTCGCACTTGGCCGAGTTTTATAAACAGTATTTTAATACTCAGTAATAAAATTACTAATTAATTGTTATCATGCTAATTTAGTTTAAAAGAATTTCGTTTAAATATTAATCTACACAAATTAAAAAAAAGGAAATAAAAATGTAATAAAATATTAAAATCTAAACTTTCATTTGAAATTGATTAAAAATTTTCTTTTCTAAACCATTTTATAACAAAAGATTTAAGTCATCTTATAATCTGCTCATGTACTAAAGTTTCAAAGATAATCTGTGCGAAATTAAAAAAATAATAAATTCAAATTCCGAATTCTTAGCGGTTTAACTTAGGGTGAATGCTTGAACGGAAACTTGGCCCATAACATGCAAATGGGAAAAGTTTCGCCTAATTGTCTGCAACACTGTCGTCTCGTAACTTTCAGTTAATTAAATCTCTTTCAGGCGATATATCTAATATCTATCAATGATTCAATATTATATGCGTCAAACGTAAGTGCTAAAAGAAAAACTAAATAAATAGATTTACCCAAATGATGAATTTCATTTAAATAAAAAATAGGTTACATTTTTAGGTAAGTACCTATAGGTTATTAATACAAATAAATTTATTACCTAAGTACTAAGTAGATTATAATAATACTTACGGATTATTAAATATGCTTAAACAAGTGACGACTGACGTGGCTGCTTTTTAAAAAGTAATCTACTATATATATAAATAAAAATGAATGTTGGTAAGTGCATAACTCAAGAATGGATGGACCAATTCGGCTAAATTTTTTTCGTATATTCCTTAAAATCCGCGAAAGGTTTTAATAAAAGAAAAAATGAAAAATTAAGGAATATAAAAATTATATGACTAACGCTGGCTAATAACTTATTCTTATCTATTTAAAACAAACCCGAGCGATGCGAGGGTGAGCCACTAGTACTGTAATACTTTCTTAGATTTACATTTTATGCAAATATTTGACATTTTAAATAAAACTACATATTATATAGATATATTTTGACTTTTGGTTCCCGACGTTTCGAATTCTTTACAGCAATCATGGTCACGGGAGAGACTAAGGTTTTAGACGTCTCAAAGGCGTTATATATATTCTCTGTAACAAGTTTATAACGCCTCATAGACGTCTCACGTCTAAAAATCAAAATAAATCCGCGAAATAATCCGAAATGATAGTTTTAACGCAACTATAAGCCATTATAGAAATAGAAAGATAATTTTATTTAAAAGTGTTCGCAGAATGTAAGTGTTCGTGCAGTAGAAGTGGATTGTATTAGAAAAAAAAATGTATTTGGTCTAAAGAACGTTTATTTTATTTTTTTAACTATTACAAATTAATTGTACATTTTTACTCACAGACACAGACCACAGATTAAACAAAAAAAACTATTTTATAAAATTGAGTGTTGCCTTATTTTAACAAAAAGTAATAATGTATGAATGTAGAAATTAAAACTGCGTTTTCATACTTATAATTAAACCTATTTGATTGAATTGTTAATTAAAAACTCCATAATAATATCTATTTATTGTACCTACCCCTGCTATAAACATCGTAGCAACGATTATATTGTGTGTTACTACTTTCACCTGTGCTTTACTCCTTAGTCCTTCTAACAGAAACGCCTAGGTAACGTATAAATCTGAAATCTCGATATTTGTACTATATATTTAATGTTGCAAAAAGGAGGGGAACACTGAGCAAGTTTTAAAAAGATCTGTGATCACGAATTAAAACAGAGAGATAAACAAAATACTAAAACCGTTGGGCTACGATATTTTCTATTGAAACAAACATAAAACTACAAAAAAGAAATGAAATCATTGATGATGATGATGATGTTCTCCTAGCCGATTCCGGCCACGGCGGCCAATCTCATTGAGATTAGCCAACTGCGCAGGAGATATTATAGTGCTCAAGTGTACACGCAAACACAAGTGCACTCTCTATTCCTATCACTCTCATACTCCGGTGGGACGACCACTCGACACGACCGGTGAGAGTTAAGGCGCAGGACCGACGGCTTTACGTACTCTCCGAGGCACGGGGGTGGAACACCGCCAACTTCCCAACTCCGGGTTGTTACTGAGACTTACTATACAGAAAGACTCAATAACTAAACTTGGCCCGACCCGGGACTCGAACCCAGGACCTCCGGGTGTGCAGCCGTACATGCTAGCCACTACACCACCGAGGCAGTTAATGATGAAATCATTACATATTATATGAGCACATACAACTAAAAAATGTCAGCAAAGCACTGATAGTGATGAATGATGATACCGCCGGCTACGCATTTGTGGAAATAAAATTATAAAAGAACTGACTTATAGCGGCTTCACATATTAAGCATTTTAGCTTGCCGGTGAGAGAACAGTCCAATTGTCGGTGCTAGGTCGTGGTAAAATACTTTGTAGGTAGATCACATTACAACAGTAAATAAAAAAACTTTAACAAATAAAAGATATACTATTAATTTAATCGTAATAATGATTTTATGTTAAGTACCAATATTCTAAAACAATTATAAAAAATTATTATAATATCTGGGTGCATCAATTTTCACAACGAATATGAAAATATTTATCAGATTTAATACGTAATAATTTAAAAATTACATTCGAATATAATAAACAGTTACATTCGAATAAGCAAGGCTATAAATAAAATCTATGCTATGCCAGGTAGTCATTCATAATAAAATATAAGATATAAAAAAAATATTATATTAAAAGTAAAATTTTCATTCTAAGAACGTTTTTTAAATTAATTTAGATATAATATTATATCAGCTCATTTTATTGATTATATTTTTCATCTCTTGTAATGGAACGCAATTTTCTAAGACGTTCAGAAACATAATTTGAAACTCTCAAAATATTTAAAAAAATCTTTTGATATAAGCATAATATGTAATCATTTGCTATATAGGTAATAAATTGATGTTATTTAGAATTTTTAAATAAAGTATTTTTCTAGAAATATTCTACAACATGACGTCAATGATGCAGCACTCTGCGTACGTGTGACGCAGTTTTAAGACGGTGAATGTCAGTCGTCAAAATCACTAGCTGCGTGTGCCTCTCGCGAACTTTTCTATCTTTAATCTATTTTCAATAAAAATACGTGTTTTTGTGACGACTAGTGATGGCTGGGAAACTGAACAAATTCGAAACTCCCAGTTCGGCTAGCTCGGATAGGTAAATCGTGTGTGCTAACCTTAATTATTGTTTGTTTGCACAGCTGTCTCGTGTCAACAAATTTTTCGCTTGAGAAGGCTAGCTTTAAGTGTGAGCGTGGTCACGAGTGTAGCTACGCGAAGTTTTTACGTACAGTGATTTTATGGTATACTGAAACAATGCCGTACGTGCTTTAATTCAACTTTGCTGCCTAGAGTCATAACCTATGCATATACACATTGTGGTTTATTTTTAGACTTTCATGTAGTACATTGGCATCTTACTTTACGTTATACGATCGCACCGTGAAATAGACACGTGCTCGGATCCGGTTAACATCTAAATTGTTTTCTTATACATGAAAAAGAACAAAATTCTGGAAATATGGATCAAAATTCTATAATCTTCGCCCATGCGTAAGATATTTTTATAATATTGTTTTAATTCGTCGACGTGACTAGTAAGTAGCTGTGTTTTGGTTTTTATGCTTGTAGTTTATTTTATTTGCAAATATGTTTTGTAGATAAAATGTCAGAATAAATATTTTTAGAATATAACCTTTTATTGGTGAAAGTCACACATTGCCATTGAAAAAACTTGTAAACAAAAGATATAAACACAAACATGCATATACAATATGTAAAAGTGATAAGATAAACAAATCATTGGTGTTTCTTAGGCCTATCTACACACATATGTACATGGAAAAAGATAATTTAAAAATAAGGATGAAATGACATTGAATATGCTATCTAAATTTAATTAACTTACAAAGAAGTAAAACTAGTTCACAGAATATTTAAGTGCTCGATTCCAAACTACTATTTCTTTAAGCGATAATAATAATTTCAATGTCTTGGTATATTTAATTATTTATCATGTTAATTTTATCTTTTTATTATTCAACAAAAAAGAGTTTCTCCAGAAATGTCTCGCACACACATCCTCATTGTTGAAACACATTCACAATTTATTAAGAACTTTATGCAATGTTGCTGGTAATATTCCACACTAATTTATAGCCTCAATATACATAATCAAATCATATTGAAAGTCAAATATAAGCAAATTAGACTGTTTAGACCAAAAAATTATAAATATTAATAGTTATAACTTTGTTTGCAATTTATTGAACGAATTATTGCTAAAATCTAGTGTCGAATGAAATAAAAGTCATTTTAAAAACAACATTTTGAATTTTTAACTATATCAGATCAACCTTGACACATTTTATGTCAAGTCTTTTATAAAATGCATTTACAAACAACCTTGTATTTGATACATTAACAATGACCTTAATTTTCTTTTATGACTCATTACACATTCATCTGATACCATACAAACATTTAAATTAAATAACATCTTTTTAAGCTACTTACATTTGTCTTCATTCTTGTTATTTTATCTATTACTAGCAGCTCGCCCTTGCTTGGCTTGGGTTCGTCCCTAGGTATGTTTTAAAGGTTAGTATGGAATCTCTTGGCTTAGACATAACCTTCCTCAATAAATGGGCTATCTAATGCAAAAAGAATTTTTCAAATCGGATTAGTACTTCCTGGTATAGTGTATTCAAACATACATACATACAAACAAACCCTGCCTTTTATAATACTAGTATAGATAAGTTAAAAACTTTTCAAGTGATCATTACTTACCTCATCTCAAAGGTTGTACACAAGGAAATTTATTTTAAGAATGAAGTATCAAGATGAAACTCTATAATATAGTAATATAAACATTACTAAGTGTGCTATTCTCAATTAAATTACGTTTATTCTCCTCAACATTCTTAAAATAATGGTTTACGATAATAATGATCACCCGACCGACTTCGGACACGGCGGCCAGTCTCATTGAGACTAGCCAACTGCGCAGAAGATATAGTGCACAAGAGACAATGTGCACTCTCTATTCCTGTCACTCATACTCCGGTGGGACGATTACTCTACATGACCGGTGAGAGTTAGGCAGGACCGAGGTTTTACGTGCTCTCCTAGGCACGAGGGTGAAACACCGCCAACTTCAACAACTATACTTGGCCGGACCCGGGAGTCGAACCCAGAACCTCTCGATGTGCAGCCGTACATGTTAGCAACTGCACCACCCAGACAGTTCGATTTACGATAGTTAATGTTGTTGTCTTTATATATAAACTAGCATTGCCCGCGGCTCCGCCCGCGTTTAGATGACCAAAAACCAAATTCTTAGGTTTTACATATTTGCATACTCTTACAATGCAGTTTTTGTATTTGTTCTCAGAAATGAGATATTTTCCCGCGGTAAAAAGTATCCTATATGTTGACCCGGATAACCAGCTATCATCATACCAAATTTCATCAAAATCTGCCCAGTGGTTTTCTCGTGATGTGGTAACAGACAGACAGACAGACAGACAGACAGACAAAAATTCTAAAAACTATATATTTGGACTCTGTATCGATAATAATGTCTATTTCAATAAGATTTTTCGAAAAATATTTAATGTACAGATTCGACTTAGTTACAATTTTATTATATGTATAGAAAATGTTTTTACTTCACTTACATAGTTGTGATATAAAACTTAGCAATTAGCAACATGTAACATCACGTAATACGAGTACATCCTATCCACATTTTACAAGATTAGATTCTACAAAGAAATGGTACTGACAATATTTATTAAAATATTACTATCCATTTAGAATTATAAGTAGATTGTTTTAGTAAAAACAAAACTTTGGTTCATATCTTACTACCAAAAACTAATAATAAGTTCATTTTCAAAACCTTTCTTTTTCAATGGATGATAGATTCATATGTCTCCATTGGCAAACCACAGAGTAAATAAAATAAAAATTGTTAATATAAACAACTTCAGTTTAGTTACTAAATAAAGATTTAAATTTTGATGAACATTGCAGTGACACAGAACTTGCATTGGATATAAGTGAACAAGTGTTCGTAGATGAAGATGACTACTCTCGCGCCCCGGCTTCGCCTACCACCGTTCCTAATGTTAGGCCCTATAGACCACCCTCAACAGGTATGATAATTTCAATAAATTGAAATGAAATTTTAGATTTAGCAAATGATTTTAAATATTATTTCAAAATAAATATGTATTGAATATATTTATGGCCTGATTCATCTAGCATTCTAGGGAGGCCCATGATTAGCAGTGGTATGTTTAAAAGGGCTGTATACATGCCTATAAAAACAAAATGTGTCTTTCAACGACATTGAATTAATATCTCATATAAGAAGTTTTTTTTTAATATATTCTTCTGTTTATCTGCAAATTTTGACAAAACAATGAAACTGACCAACATATAGTATAAGTTTTTTCATCAATAACTTTGTAATAATCTTGCCAGAGCCCTGACCCTTGCCATGTAATTTTATCGTGTGGTTAGGTGTTCAAATGGTTACAGTCTTTAACAGCATACTTATTTATAATTCAATCGATTACTTCATATTGATTATACATAATTTTGTGTGATTCTCAATTTATGATATAACAATGAGTGGTGAATATATTATTTTATCTATGGGACCGTACAAGTATTACGTAAGTCCAATATTTTTTTTACTTTTGCGCTCATAGGGAGAGGGCGATATTAAAAATCTTGTGTAAAAAATAAAACGATTGTGATTTTCTTATTTTTGCTCTGTACAATGGAGGAGGGGGTCTAAAATCCTTAAAAATATGGATACGTAATACTTAAACGACCCCTATCCGCATAAGGATGTAATAATATATTTTTTAACGTTTACTTAAAGTCAACATTTTTTATGATTGATACTAATTTGATTTATATTATATACCGGCCTCGCGCTATAGTCGAACCCATGACTTCAGACGTAACTGCTTATTCCGTTCGTATTAGACATGCAACCTTGAAGAATCCTATGGCAGGTCTATATCATTTTTGGACAGTATTAGGTAGCCGGTCGAAACGGCTGGACGGGTTTAGATGTACAAAGTACAAGTATGACTTGGACTAACAAACATATACACTACTGTTAGTAAAAAAAAATGCCAAAAAGTTATATTTATTGCTATTTGTATTAAATATTATAAATGCAAAAGGTACATACAGACGCACTCGAGTGAAGATACGGTAAGTCGCCAGTTCCTAATATTCTGTACTGAAGTATTAATATAGCGTTACTTATTGGAAGAATCGTTTTAAATAATTTTCCATATATTGGACTATTATTTATTTATAGATCTGAAAGTTTGTATGTTGTGTGTATGTTTGTTACCTTGCGACGCTCAGTGATGTAAGGGCAAGTCGCTAGTAAATTAATCTTGTATGTATTTAGCCGTTTTTTAACGTCCCGCTGATGTGCATGGGACTCTCTTCAATACGAGGGGAATCAGAGCATAGTCCACCACGCTGGCCAAGTGCGGGTTGGCGGACTTCACATGTCTTTTGAAAACTTGCTAGGTTCTCTCAGATATTCAGATTTCCTCACGATGTTGTCCTTCACGATAAGACAAGTGGTAATCATATTAGAAATGATTAGCACATTTCCCAAGCGAGCACGTTACCACTGGGCTACCATTACCTGAATTCATAATTTTAATTATTTAGGTTCAAACATCCTCAAATCGCCTCGGGCTCGCCGAGTGCGTACAGCCTCCATGTCGCAGTCCAACAAGCGGACCACGGCGGAGAGTATCCTGCATGCTGACAGACGGACTATATACACGGCAGGGAGGCCCCCCTGGTACAACTGTACCGGCGGCCAGGAAGTCGAGCCGTTTCTTATTGGTGAGGAAGTTGTTATTTTTTTTAGGTTTTTTAGATTTTGTATAAGATGTGTTTGGTGTAAAGTTTTTTGTGTGTAATTTATGTGTAAATTATTAATAAATAAAAAGCGAAGTAAAATGATGAGAACAAGTGCTATGCAGTCGGAGATATATATGTTTTATACTGACTGCGAGTCTTGGTATGTGTATGTATATTAGTACATGTGTATTTCCGACTGTATAGTACATACATACAGGTCAAACACATGACCATCCTTTAGTCATCGCCGCAGTCGGGTAAAAATAATACCCAGATTTGTCTTCCCATTAGATTAGTAATTTTAAATTTTAAGTTTATGTTGATAAAAATGTATATCCATTAAGTTAAGCCATATCCATACTTATTATTATAAATGTGAAAGTTTGGGAGAATATATAGATGTTTGTTACTCAATCACGCCAGAGCGGCTGAAAGGATCTGGACGAAATTTTGCACAGACATAGATTATAGTCTGAAATAACACATAGGTTAATTTTTATTCCCGGAAAAATGTACGGTTCCCGTGGGATAGATTTCCTTTTGTTTTTCACTAGGGACGAACCCAAAGCGAAGCGAGGGTGAGTCGCTAGTTTATTATAAATGAATATTACGTTTATAGTCTGACAGGACGCAATATAACATGTTAATTAACGAATTAAAATATGATGGCCAAAACAAACTTTAATTGATGCCGGTTTTTGTGCCTCAATTATTCACGTACTAATCAGTAGTCATCTTTTAAGAAGTGACACGTACAAAATATGATTGATATGAGGCAGCAAACGCTTTGCTAATTGTTTTGTTTACAATCCCGATTAGTCTTTAATTGAATTTCTTAATATAATTACGTAATATTGATATTAAAATTAATACATATGTATATGTATATATTTAGATAAAAAATACGATGCCGAAGTTTAAGTAAAGTAAAACCACAGTCCTGAACATGATCATATACATACATATAGCATATAGCATTGCCCGCGGCTCCGCCCGCGTTCAGATGAACAAAAACCAAATTCTTAGGTTTTACATATTAGTATACTCTTACATTTTGTATTTTTTCTCAGACATGAGATATTTTCCCGCGGTAAAAAGTATCTTATATGTTGACCCGAATAACTAGCTATCATCTCAATAATTTCATCACAATTCCTCCAGTGGTTTTCCCGTGATGTGGTAACAGACAGACAGATAGACAGCCAAAAGTTCTAAAAACTATAGATTCGGCCTATGTATCGATAATAATGTCTATTTCAATAAGATTTTCCAAAAAATATTTAATGTACAGATTCGGCTTACAATTTTATTATATGTATCGATATGTTACTCTGATGTATGAGCTATATTACTTTAAAGTTTCATCAAAATCCGTTGAGTAGTTTTAGCGTGAAATAGTAACAAACATCCATCTATCCACCCTCACAAAGTTTGGCGTTTGTAATATGTATATACAAGTATATGTCGCAAAGTTCTTGAGGTACAACAAAATACCTAAAAAAATTTTCATCCAGTAACAAAACAAAACGATACGAAACGAAAAATCAATAAGATTGGCTGCCGTGGTCGAAATCGGTCAGGGCATTATTATTAGTAGAACTCTTTAATGTCTAATAAAGTAACTACTATAGAGTTTGAGCTAATTTAATTAGTTTTTAATATATCTCACTGCTTATCAAAAAGCGTGTTTTTTAACTTTTTTTTAGTATTTTAAAACTATACCTAACGATTTTAAAGTATTTGTTATATACATATGAAGTGTTATGTTTAAATTAAGTTTGTTTGCAGGTATCGGCGGCGCGAGCGCGTCCGGGAAGACGACTGTGGCGACGAAAATCATAGAATCTCTTAACATCCCATGGGTTACCATCGTCAGTATGGACTCGTTCTATAAGGTAAGGGTTTTATTCAATACTAGAAATAAAATTCAAAGAGATAGTTTTATTTAAAACTAGCGACTCACCCTCGCTTCGCTCGGGTTCGCCTCTAGAAAAGCACAAACAGATCTATCCCACGGGAACTCTTTAATTTTCCGAAATGAAAAGTATCTAAAATGTTGACCGGAGATATAAGGTACCACCATGCAAAATTTCATTTAAATCGGTCCAACAGTTTCGTAGATTAGCTCGTACAAACAGAGAAACAAAAAATTGGAAAAAAAATCGAATTTGTTCTATTTCTCTTCTTACGGGCTAACTCGGTTTTTAGTATATTTTTTGTACATACATTCGACCTCTACAGTTTTATTATGTGTAGGTATAAATGTCAAATATTCACGTAAATCTGAGAAAGTATCAAATTGCATAAAAGCATGTTGGTTTTTTTAAAAATGAAATAGTTGCTTAATGAAAATGAAATGTTTTTAAGCAAAAGCCTTTATTTATGAGTTTAGAAATGAGTTATGTTCTTCTAAAGCCGTTAACATTGTGCTCATAACGTTTTTCAATATGTGGTCGAAAAATATGAAAAAAATGAGGTAATCAAGCTTACGAAATAACTTCAATGAAAATTACACTATTCCAGTGTCTATATCAGTTCTTTATTTCATATTATTATATTATAAATAGATAGTTGTCCTACATATTATAAGTATGAGTGAACGTAGGCACTTGAAATGACTAATACGCCGTTAACAACAGCTTAGTGCTTGTATTCGCTTTAAACCGCTTAGAACCAATTGAGAAGAGAAAAACGGCAGTATTTTACAATTTTCAGTTTCGCATATTTTCTGTATAAATAATACAAGATAATTATGTATTTACTTGGTAGCCCGAGAGCTGGCGACGAATTTTGGGAAGGTCCTTTTGGCAAGTTGAAATTGTGAAAAAATATAATTTCGTGAATTGGCGAGTCCAATCCCGCGAGTCTGGTATAGCTTTAGCGTTTATTTCGTTACTGCAAAGTATATAACATTTGCAAAAAAACTATCCAAAAAAAAAACATATTTTTGGCAACTTGATTTTTGTTTAATCTTTTAATTTAGTTATCATATAATTCTAAAAAAAGAACCCCAGACGTTTTTGTCGGTTATAAAGTATTGCCAGACCTCTCCAAAGATGCTTTATTAAAATTCCCAAAAAATATACTTTTGGCAATCTGAAATTATAATCACGTATTTATTGAGTAATTTTCAATAATACTTGCAAATCGCCAGACGAATTTACCGGTTATAAACCATACCCAGACGTAAATAAAGTTTACAAATTAGTACTACAAAAAAGTCTTATGCGTAGCCATAGGTGCAAGAAAGATAGCTTATCGAGGTATGCCAGCAGCTGATGGGAGCCGAAGGTCCTCGCGCTGTGATTGGTTATCGAGAAAACGCACGTTTCGTACTTATGGTTCGGGTTCTGCGTTCACAACAGAGTATTTTTGAGTAGTTTATTAGGGTTCCGTACCCAAAGGGTAAAACGGGATCCTATTACTGAGACTCCGCTGTTTGTCCGTCTGTCTATCCATCTGTGACCAGGCTGTATCTCATGAACCGTGATAGTTAAACAGTTAAAATTTTCACAGATGATGTATTTCTGTTGCCGCTATAACAACAAATACAAAGCAATAGAATAAAATAAATATTTAAGGGGGCTCCCATACAACAAACGTGATTTTTTTGCTATTTTTATAGATAATGGTACGAACCCCTTCATGCGCGAGTCCTTAATTAAAAGATTAAACAATAATCGAGTTGCCAAAAATATATTTGCCAATTGTATTGTGTATTGTGCAAGCGTAATTATTGTTTTAATTAATTCTCAATTTTAAGAAAAAAATAAAAACTTGCCAAGTGCGAGTCGGACTCGCATTAATACTTTCACCGTAAGACAAGTGCTAATCATGTTGGAAATGATTTGCACATGAAAATGTCAGAGGTGCGAGACTCGGGATTCGAACGTGCTTCACTCGGTTACCGAGTGCCTGTATGATATTACTCTAACATAATTTTAAACTTGAGTGGTTATGTAAACACGTTTATTTTGGTTACATCAAAAGTTGTAACCAAAATAAACATGTTTACATAACCATATGTATGACCTTCGTATCATCAGAATAAATCTACCACCACTTCATCAGTCCAAAACTCCACAATTTTTTGGAATTTCCAGATACATTGTAATTACTAAAAAGTCAAACACACTACCTACCTTTCGTAAATCGGTTAACAAAGCAAATTTGAAATTAAACAGGTGTTAAACGAAAAGCAACACCACTTGGCTATGCGTAACGAATACAACTTCGACCACCCGGACGCGTTCGACATCGAGCTCCTCATCTCAGTGCTGCACCGGCTCAAGGAGGGAAAGAAGGTGGAAGTGCCTATATACAACTATGTGACACATTCGCGTGAGAACAGGACGGTGAGTTTGTTTTATATATTGTATTTCAACCCCTTTTAACGCCTCACTGCTGGGCACGGGACTCCCAATACGAGGGGATTTAGGTCATAATTCACCACTCTGGCCAAGTGCATATTGGCCAAGTCGTCAAGGGCGAATCGTGTATTTGGGAGGCCCTAGACTAACACTTCTCGGGGGCCTAAAGTTATTGTCAGTGGCTTGTTAAATATCTATAATGGTAGATACTAGATGAAGTTATTAGGTCAACCTTTTATGGCTTTATTTTATGTATTTTAGATGTTATTTGTATTTTATAAATTCACAATATTATTCATTGTTTTCGACATGGGCTTTATATTTTAGGGGCCCTAGGCTACAGCCCGAAAACTCTATATATAGATCCCCCCTGCAAGGCATTGTTGTGTACTTTGTGTGAGAGCTTAAAATATTATAATAATAAACCCTTATAATATTAAATGAGCCATTCTTGAAACTAAATTTATTACGTATATCTTCGAAACGGCGCTAAACGATTTGGATCAAATTTTGTACTTTACTAAATTTTTCTTTTTAAGTTTATCTATATAAGTGTCTTTTCTGAAAAACGTATTTTTTCTATCCGCTCTCTTTCTATCTGCTCTCTGACAATGTCATATAGCGCCATCTCGTAAATGTTTGTGGTACTTGCATTGTCGCCAATAGATTTTTTTTTTATTATTATTATATATTATATTATTTTCTAATTATAATATATCCTTAACACCTTCAGATAAATTTCTAAAAAATTAATTAAAATTCTAAGACATCTATTGTTAACTGATACGCCGGCGTGTCCGCGGTCGTGGAGGGATTAATTGTCAATTATTTGTACTTAGTATTTTATATGCTCGCTCACAAGTATGAACTATTTAATTGTGGAAACTTGATTGGTCGATGTGTTATTTTTTCTATTTTGTTGTTTTATTCTCAAATAAAATAAATAAATAAATAACCTACTGAACGAGCGAAGCTTGTTCGCCCAAGTACTGAAATTAATAAAAAACTTAAATTATTTACAGAAAACAATGTATGGCGCGAACGTTATAATATTCGAGGGTATTCTCGCCTTCTATAACGCGGACGTTCTCAAGATGTTGGACATGAAAGTGTTTGTTGATACAGACGCGGACATACGTCTCGCCCGGCGACTGAGAAGGTAGGGTATGCTTTGTTAGTTCAACTATATATTACTATATCTTTATAGATTATAGCTTATGTGCTACTATGATGTATAAGCTATATTTATGTAAAGTTTCATCAAAGTGCGTTCAGTAGTTTTTGCGAAAATGACAAACATACATATATCCATCCATACAACCTCGGAAAATTTCGCATTTATAATATAGTAAGACTATCGACTCACTAGTTTTAACGTTTAGTATAGATTTCTCAGAGATTGAGATATTTTCCCGCAGTCAGCTATCATCATACCAAATTTCATCAAAATCCGTCCAGTGGTTTTCTCGTGATGCGGTCACAGACAGGCGAAAATCCTAACAATTATAGATTCGGCCTCTGTATCGATAATAATGTCTATTTCAATAAGATTTTCCAAAAAATATTTAATGTACAGATTTGGCTTCGTTACAATTTTATTATATGTATAGGTTAGTGACTTACCCTCGCTTTATTCTAGACTCCTAGAGTGTGCCTATGTGCCTAAAAGTAGCCCTTATATTACTAAGAAAGTGTGTATTTCTATACTACCATTAAAATATCAAATCAACAAAACAACTAGATACTTTTTTTGTTGGCACATTAATACACAACACCATCTAGTTCCATAGTAAGCTAAGCGAGGCTTGTCATATCCATACCAGATAGGTGTTATACTACACATACATATATAACTTTAAATATATGTATAAGTATTATAAATATAAACACCCATGACTGGAGTACAAGCATTCGTGCTCATCACACAAATGAATGCCCCCCAGCGGGACTGGAACCCATGACCGTTGGCATGACAAGTAGGGTCACTACAAACTGAGCCAAAAGTGTCGTCAAAACACTTCCATCAATATTGTTGTTTTTCTCGAAACTGCCACGCTGATCTTATCTTGTTTATATTTAGAACAATACTAAATAATATTTTTATGTGAACTGTTAATGTATTATGATTGAAATTTGTGAGTGACAAAAACAAAACAATGGATAGATAAAAAAACCATTTATCAATGAAATTATCTATTTTATTTTTCAATTAAATTATCGATTTTACTATAAAAAATATATTTTATGACGAATTCTGTAAGGTATTAAATAGATAGAATAATATAAATATTATTTTTTTAAATAATTTTAACCTTAGTATGTATAGTTATTGAGATTTTCCGTCATGAAATTATTAAAGACAGCCCGATTTTAGGAAGTTGGCTAAAAGAGCTATATATCACGCCCAGCATGTATGTAACTCTAATATGCTGTATGAATGGTATTATAATTTATATGCATCTAATTATAATATCATATCAGACAACCACTGCTTACAATAACCACAGCTTCAAAGCGCTCCATAGTGTTTTAAAAATAATGTTTTTCTTTCTACCCTGAAAAAAATAAACAAAAAAAAATCCATGAAAAAAACGCGTTTTTTTTCTATAACATGTTTTTTTTTCAAGAGTACAGAATACAAAATCATTATGGTAGTTTCCGTAAAAGATAAATACTTAAGAGTTCATATTAGAGTTTTCTGTTTATTTATAAACCTACCATATATTTTTTTTGTTGAATAGTACCAAGCTTACATGGGAAAATTCCGTCACTGACAAATATAAAACTAGTGTAGGTGGCACTGATACTGAAAGTGTTACTAACATTGACACAGAGGTATAGGACTATTTTTAGTTAATTAATCCATAATACTTTATTTGATTTGTAATTTTAGTAAAATGTAGGAAATTAGAAAACATACTCGTACCTCAAAAAAAAATTCCTGTATTTTTTTTTTCTGAAAAAATAAATAAAGGTACTAAGTTTTTTTTTTCAAGTTTTTTTTCAACATTGTGAAAAAAAAACGTTTTTTTTTCATGTTACATAACTAGCGTTCCATCGTTTGTATTCTTTTCATTCTTTGTTTAACATAAACTGCCATGACGTGACAGAAACTTAAGTTTATGAAGGATGCGCTGTAACAGTAACTGACCTAACGTACATGAAGCCCGCGTACAAAGGTACATTTGGTGCGAGTGGTAGTATAAACATTCAAGTTATAATACTACATCAGGCTTCAACCCTATGTTCAAGGCGCTCCATCGTCAACAGGTTTTGACGAACCGCTTGGCTCAGTTTGTAATAACCCTACTTGCTGTGCCAGCAGTCGCGGGTTCGAGTCCCGCTGGGGAAATTCGTTTGTGCGATGAGTACGAATATTTGTACTCCAGTCATGTATTTATTTTTATAACATGTATATATTTAGAATTATATATGTGTAGTGTATCAACTATCAGGTATCCGTAACACAAGCCTCATAGCTTACAATGGAACTAGATAGCGCTGTGTGTTAATGTCCCAACATTTTTTTTTTATTTAACAGGGATATAGTGCAGCGCGGACGCGAGTTGGAGGGAGTGTTGAAGCAGTACCTAACACATGTGAAACCCGCGTATCAAAGCTACATAGCACCGAGTATGGCGCACGCGGACATCATCGTACCTCGTGGGGGAGAAAACCATGTCGCCATTTCCCTAATAGTGCAGCATGTACATAAGCAATTGCAACTGGTAAGTGGTTTTGTGGTGTTTGTTTACGGGTTGAGTTGTATCGGATTGGGTTGAGTTGTTATTGTGTTCAGCCCTTTGTAATGTCCCAATGCTGGGCACGGGCCTCCTTTCAATTCAGGGGGATCAGGCCATAGTCCGCCATGCTGGCCGAGTGTGGGGCGGACTGAGAATTTTTTATATGTAACCATCTTCATTTAATATTTTTTGTTTTATTTGATGAAATTTTGGGAACCTTTGAGGTAAATGCATCTGTTTGTCTGTATATCGCAGTTTGTCTTTGTATCTATTGAATAGAAAAGTTAAAATGTGATGCATTTTTGTACAGATTTACATAACCCAATGACAAAGAAGTTGAATTTGAACGGAGTTGTTGGAGTTGACGTTGAGTAGACCCGACTCAAACAATTATAGAAACCGATACTTATTAATTGTGAATAACATACACAAAAATATCAACATAAGTAAATGAAAATTGCTACCCTTTAAATAACTGTTATATAAAAAAAAAATTAATAATCAAGAAAAACAAACACTCTAAAACGCCTTCTTTTCTTAAAATCGATCAAGAATATTGGATTTCTTGTACAAATTCAGTTCGGGTTCGCTCTAGTGAAAAATAAAAACAATTCTATCCCACGGGAATCGTACATTTTTAAGGGATTAAAAGCCAAATTTCATCCAGATCTGTGCAGCCAGCGTTCTGGCGTGATTTAGTAACAAATATACATCCAAACTTTCGTATTTATAATATTAACGGGATTTCAATTCAAATTCAATTTACATCTCCAGCGCGGGTTCAAAGTGCGCGAGAAGCTCGCGATCGCGCACATCGGCCAGCCGCTGCCGGACTCGCTCTTTGTTCTGAAGGATACACCACAAGTGAGTTATTACTTTAAGTTTTAACCTGTTTCTATTATTATCTATACAGATAAATAAAATTGAAGTGTCTGGTTGTAATACCGAAACAGCCTTTTACCAAATTCATATAAAATTTTATACGGTACTTAAAAGAAAAGTACCCTTTTAAAAAAAATTGCCTGTCTGTCCGTCTGTTTGTTATGTTTGTTCCGGCTTATCTTCGAAACTGGTGGACTGATTTTAACGGGACTATCACTGGCAGATAGCTCATGTTATTAAGGCGTAACTTAGGATAATGAGATAATTACATAAAATTGCTACAAATTCCTGATATGATGATCTAAAAAAATAAACAATTTCCATTTTACTGATGAATATAGTTATTAGATTAATATAGAAAGAATCCTTTCCCTTCCTAGGTACAAGGTCTGCACACGTTCATTCGAAACAAAGACACGCCTCGAGATGAGTTTATATTTTATTCCAAACGCCTCATGCGTCTCGTCATAGAGTTCGCGCTTTCGCTACTGCCCTACAGTACACATGAAGTTGATACACCACAGGGATTCACTTATACTGGTATGTATTGATTTCTGGAACTGTTTAGATCAATTTTCTTCAAGTATTAGAGGTCCTGAGTATGAAAGAGTTCGTGGGTTCTATATATAACACTGGTTCGCGTATATTCGTGCCAACCATCGATCACCAATAAAGAAGTACAAAATCTCATTGCAAAGTTCTCTTAAAACTGTCACCAATAGGGGATATGCGTGTGATTTAAATAAAAGTTAAATATTTTTTTTATATTCTTTTTTGTTTTTGAATTAAGCCTATATTCATATTTTTCAATGTGATTTCTTTTTCATTAAGAAAATAATTCTTAAAAAGTGCAAATATAAGTGGGAAATTCAAAGTCAAAGATAACAGAGCGATAGCGATTTTGTCGCATACAAATTGAGTCGTTATTTTTCTGTATACATATATCATACTGTGACGTCACCGGCGCCGAGCGCGTGAAATGGCGAGCGTTTAAAATATCCGTATCGGTATGATGTTTGTTAAATTTGTTTTTATACTTAATTTTAGTTGTTTGGAGCTGAATATTTTTTTACAATTATATAACGATGTTTACTATTGTATAGAAATTAAGAAACAATCACGCGTATTCCCTATTGTGTTTAAGTAATTCTATTTCATATAAATATAATATAATAAAGTAAATTCAAACTTATTTGCAATGCATAAAGTTGTTTTCACAAAGCTATGTACAAAGAGCAATTATTTCAAAACAAATTCAACCTTACACGCATATGGAACAGAACCAACGCACATAACCCGAACAATTTAAGTAGACATGCGATAGTATAATTAATACGTTTAGTAAGAGTCTTTATAATTAAGATGCTTTATAACTCCTGCTGTTTATTACGACTTAATTTAAAAATTGTTTTACGATGATTTAAAATACAAAGATAACAATTTTATAACGATAATATTAATACTTACCGAAAATATGAAAGTCCATCCTTTTTTAGCGTCCTAAATGTGTGATTTTTTGCAATTTTTAAAAGAGTACTTGGGCATGTTTGCCGTTATTACCACAATAACTAATAAGTTACTAAATTAAAAGTGCACCCAAATATTCAAGTGGGCGCTCATTCGGTGAGGACATTTTTGTCGCTGATTGTGTATCTCGTTTATTTTTGTAGTTATTAGTGTTCGATGGTGCCTACTGTATGTTATCAACTCTACTATATCCTGTTTCGAATGTTGTTTTTTTGTTAAGTTATACTTGGTTCAATTATATTGGTATATCTATCTTCTAGATTTAATTTGTTTTTTTTTTTGTTATAGTAGCTAAGCTTTTCTGTTAAGAAGTGAGTTTTCTAAAATCTCCTATACGTTAATTTGGCGAATCAGATAAGGTTTTGCTTTTTAAATTTATCCATTTAGGTGTCTTTTCTAAAAAAACGCAATTGTTATATTCTTTCCAAAATATCGTCATGTGAAGCTCGTTCGCTCAGATATTTATTATTACCCCCTCAATGTGCTTATTGAGGCTTATTGGCGTCCGGCAATCCAGCCGAGCGCGAAGCCAAGAAATGTTCTGGGAGCAGGTCCACCTCGGTAGACGTGTATCGACCATGCGGGTTGCTCTGGTACTTCTCTGATAGCAGAGTGGACCGTGGAGCAACCCTATGGCTGTTGTGGTCTGCTTCGGCAAACCTGCCGTCGGGCCGTTGCGCTTGAGTGCGTAAGTGATCCTGCGACGCCTCATTAAGACAGGGGAGGTTTTGTTGGGTTTTAGTGGGTAGTACTGGCTTTGTCAGTGAGTCCCACATAACCACCTATATGTATACAAGTGGTAAACGTAGATGCATTTCCCAATATTAAAAAAAAAACGGTATTTATAATTAACAAGGAGCATTGTGCAGGTCGCAAGTGCGATGTAGAGAAGATATGCGGCGTGTCGATCCTGCGCGCCGGCGAGACCATGGAGCAGGCCGTGTGCGACGTGTGCAAGGACATCCGTATCGGCAAGATACTCATACAGACCAACCAGCAGACCGACGAGCCGGAGGTGCGACACTCTATATCTCTTTCGTTGTGACGTTGACTTTTTTTTTAATGTGACACAGTTTTTTTTAATGACGCTTATTTTTTTTAATGTGACGCAAGTTATTTTTAATGTTGCTGATTTTTTAATACGACGTTGATTCTTTTAAGACGATGCTGATTTTTTTAAAGATGATGCTGTTTTTTTTAATATAACACCTGTTTTTGTTTATTAGACGCTGACTTTTTTAATTTCATGCAGATTTTTTAATATGATGCTGATTTCTTTTTAATGTGAAGCTGATTTTTTGAGACGCAGATTTTTTACTTAGACGCAATTTTTTTTAATATGATGTAGATTTTTGTAGTATGATACAATATTTTTCAAACAACACTGATTTTTTTTTAATATGACGTTGATTCTTTTGAAGGTAATACTGATTTTTTATGTCGATGTTTTTTTTTTAAATAACTCTTATTTTATTTAAATCACATCTGAAATGTATTGTTTTTTGTAATGGCAACACTATTATGAGGAAAAAATTAAAAAAAATCTTATCGATTACAAATGTCCCACATATTACATACCTTATGTATTATAAACATCATTATTACAGGAATAACAGACCTATTCTTTGCATTGCTCGGGTCTATAAAACTACTTGAATATATTAAAAAAAAAATGATTAATATGTATTAGAAAATATGACAGAAGCTGAATCAATTTATTAACTTTTTTTTATTTGTACATCGCTTAAAACAATACATACATACATACTTCATTTTACTCGTTGACATACATACATTCACCAAAGCAAATGAAACAAAGCCGAGATATTGTAAATTAGTAATATAACAATGTCCCTCCCCGTCCAGCTGTACTACCTGCGGCTGCCGAAGGACATCAAGGACTACCGCGTGATCCTGATGGACGCGACGGTGGCGACGGGCGCCGCCGCCATCATGGCCATCCGCGTGCTGCTCGACCACGACGTGCCCGAGCGCCACATCGCGCTCGTGTCGCTGCTCATGGCCGAGATCGGCGTGCACTCCATCGCCTACGCCTTCCCCAAGGTCGGTGGCGGAGGGAGAGAGAGAGAGTGACTCTTATCTCTCTATCTCTCTTCACCGATAGACTTCTTTTTTCTTCGTTTAAAAATTTTAATCTAATGTTGCTTATAACTGAATATCATCTCGGGCAGCGTGTTTCATCGCATAACGAGGGTATATGAATACTAATTATTATTGTTTAAAAACATTTAAGAATTAATATTTTTAATATTATGATGTGAATTAAACTTCATTTATTATGTATTCTGTGAAAAACAAAAATATATCTCACGGGAACCGTATATTTTTTGGGACAAAAGTAACCTATGTGCTATTCTAGACTACATATAATATATCTCAGTGCCAAACATCCAGATCCGTTCAGCCGTTCTGGCATGATTGACTTACAAACATCCATATTTTTCGCATTTATAATATTAATGGGATTATAATATTAATGGGATATCCAAACACACACCTATAGCTTAGCAAAAATAACCAATTACGAATAATATTTTTTTTTGTTCCTATCCAGGTAAAAATCATAACAACGGCTCTCGACCCTGAAATCAACGAGAAGTTCTACGTACTGCCCGGCATCGGCAATTTTGGCGATCGCTACTTCGGTACAGAACCGGCGGATGATGAGTAATTAAAAGAAAAAAAAGGTAAAAAATACATTGTTTACAGGCTCTATATATGCACGAATATATATTGTGATTTTGTTTATTTTTTAAATAATGTTGCCAGATGTAAAATTTTATATTGAACTTTGGTTTTTAGGCGGTTCTGAGTCTGAGATTTTTTTATTTTATTTAAACCCCAGTGAGAGCGTGGGAGTTTTTATATAATGTAGAAAATTTAAAAAAAAATGAATGTTCCATATTTTTCGTTCGATTTTGAATCTGGCAACATTTTTTTTGCATATTGGTATAATATAGAACAAATTGACGATTTATATATGTTTTATTTTATTATCAAAACAAAAATAGATTTTCCTATACATTATAACATTCTAGAAAGATATGAAGTAAACACAAAGCCACAGCTTTTGTTGTTTTTTTTAAACTTGTCATATCATATCGTCGATATGTTCTAAATTACCAAATATAGACTGATGTAAGTAGCGATTGTCCGCACGCTGTATACTTATTTCGTACGTAAATATACGTATATTTCATATTTAAGTACAACGCTTTTATTTAAACGGACAGAATTAAACGATTTCGTTAAAATATGTATTTATGTATAAACAATATTTGTACAAAATTTGTAAGCTTTTCGTAGGTTTATATCACTCGCTATATTATTTAGAAAAAAAAACAAATAATGTTAATATGCATCAAATATGGCATATAGTTTATCGTCTGACATAATTGTTTATTACTATTTTTACCAAATATATGACGATTTGTATTGACGCGATTGCTTCTAAAATGTATATGTATATCTCGAAATTATAATAACGCTATGGATGTGGTCGATATTACTTGAAATTTTGAAAATACACAAACTATTAGGAAACGTACCTACTACGTGATCCATTTTTTACCTCCCCCTTCGAGTTTTCACGTAGTAATTCATAGATATGATTATAAATATTTTTTTGCGAACAGAGCAGTTAAAAAAAACTTATTTGGATGATATTTTTTCTTTATTAATACGGCGCTTACCGTGTGACGCCTAAGATCAGTTTTATAAAGAAATCGCGAGATTTCACTAGAGGATATGAACTACTGATATACTGTATTCGCGGAATGAACCAAGCACTGAGATTTTGCGCTTCCATGTGATTAGTTGCAGATAAGACGCTCAGGCCGCGATTACAATGTAAGTCATAAGTAGTCCGTCGTTGCATTCCGCGCCATTCAGACGTCTCTCGTGTAGTTACCTGAATTATTATCAATGGAGGCGATGACAGTGATACGTCGGAAAGCGAAAATTAATAAATAATGTATACAAATATTTAAAAATACAGTTAATTTTACTTTAATGTTGATTTTAATTTATTACAAATTATTAATAATTCCTCACTTAAGCATTAGCAACATGAACGAGCCCTATGATTTCAAACCAGTTGCATGCGTTAGTTAGCGGAGCTAGACAGTTTTCTGTCCTTATCAGTTTGTATGCCAATGTCGCACAGAGAAAGCGCTTTGCATGATTCACTCCGTGAATAGAGTATAACACGTAAGACCTGTAACGGGTGACGTAGTATTGGTACGTTACCTTATAAGATTACTAATATTAGATTCTTTAGAGGTTCTTCTTCTTCTTCTTCCTGCCCATTTCCCAAATTACTTGGGGTCGGCGCAGTACTACTACCATACTGCTGGTCGGTTTTGGCAAATGTTTTATGACTTTGTTTTTCAAAACTTTAGGATTTAATGAAATCTAGTCATATGTTTAGTTTATATAAAAATTACATATTGACAGTACTTACTAATGTTAAAAGAGATTATTTTCTATCCGCAATATTGTGGTGCCAAAGAAATAATTCATTGTTCCTATAATTTACAACATATTTAACTAATTTAATACGCTTGCCAAATGTCAATCGAAAATGGCGCCAAAGTGTTTTTAATTTTCTTTTTTTTATGCCGCCGAGTAAAGGTTAAAGGATAAACATTTTTTTTATAAATATAGCATTTTACCAAATTTGATATTTGATAAGACTATGCTTGCATTTGTTTTGGTTTACGCACTTGTTAGTGAGATGTTTAATTAAAAAAATACTTTAAAAATAAAAGAAGATAACTGTAATTTCAAGAAATAAGGTTTTACTTAATTATTTTTGACTATCTTAATATTATCATTTTTTTCTGATGTCAAGTCTCAATTATACGTGACAACAGATAAAAAAATGCTCCACTACCACTCATAACAGGTATAAACTTTTTATAATGTATAAAAAAATTGCCGATCGTTTTAGCTTCTGGAATATTGACACGTCCATAGCAAAAATAAAAAAAATATACTACAAGCATAAAAATTATGTAAGTTTCAAAGTAGTTCAACAATTCATGAGTCGCTTAATATTTTAGTACGTAAATATAAGATTATTTATAGCTGCTTGATGCAGAGCTGTGAGCCCCAAAATTATTAGTCAATATATAAGGAATTTAAAAGAATCGCGCTTATAATGACACAAAATCCTTCTCACGAACTTTGTTCGAAACACAAATTATGCACAATATTATTTTTTATGATCGTCAACATCACCTTTGAATTTGATGCCACTAACGCAAGTGGCCTAACTTTGAACAAAATAATTGCAATATGTACCGCATTCAATATATTAATAATGCAGATATGCCAATTATACGTCATTTTTGTATAAAAACATTAGAAAATATGTTTTTTTAGAAAATTATGACAAAAAATTAATTGCCATGATCAAAAAAAGTTACAATTTACGTTTTATTTAACTCCTGGCAAATTTTAATAAATTGGAGTATCTCACTTCAATGCCATAATTTTATATACATATTGATGTCGTAACTTATTCTTTATGTTATCACGTATAATAAGGTTTTGTCAAAATACTTAAATGAATTAGGTACTATTAAAAGATCATTTATTGAAATTAAATTTTATTTGCTTTATATTTATTTGACAGGTGGTTTGGCCTTAAATAAAAAAAGTTTTTAACACATACTATTTATTAAAGTGTTGATCAAGAATTAAAACTAAAAATAAAATATATATATTTATAATTTCCCTTGACAATATCTTTATCAATCGAAAATACAATTCAAAAAATACCGTGCACT
Source organism: Brenthis ino (assembly GCA_921882275.1). Classification (NCBI taxonomy): domain Eukaryota; kingdom Metazoa; phylum Arthropoda; class Insecta; order Lepidoptera; family Nymphalidae; genus Brenthis; species Brenthis ino. Next base: position 20,893,640 of record OV170228.1, on the reverse strand, counting down.
TATAAATTATCATAAGATAAGTAAATACTGAATATAACAGTCCTTTTGTAAACTATTTTTCCAGTGAACAGCTTCCATGTTTTTTATTTATAAAAATTAATAGTTAGTAAACCGTGGTGCTTTTATGACGAAATTAAACGAATGTGTTCCAAATACAAACTTAGCAATAGTATACGTCATTCCGACACAAGCTGCCATTTTGGTTGTCATTTTTTTTAAATTTATATTTGCAGTATTAAAACAATTTTTTTATGCCAAATTCAAAACTTGGCTGAATAATTTAGGATCTTTCTGTATATAAGAATATTGGTTTTAAAAAAACAATTTCTACTTTCTAGTTTTTAGACTTCATTGTAAGTTAGTACTTTTAGTTTAACATTAGAATTTTTTTTTTTATACTTCTTATTATTTAATAGTGAAATTTTTTAGTGTGAATAAAGTAATAAGTTAAGAATATTTCTCAATTCTTTAAATTTATGCTTAATTTTTATTTATTATTAACGTTGTAATATAGTTGTAAGATTAAAATGTTGTAAACGTGTATAAAATGTATTTGGTAAAAACATGACCTATTATTGCCCAAAATGCTTTATGCATGGTACATGTATAGCCTTTTGTAATAATTTTTTTGTCACAAATTTCATAAAAAGTTATAATACATACATATATAAATGATTGATAGCGTAATAAACTGAAAGACTGTATTTTTTTCTGATTGATTACATGATTTAAAAACCATTTTAATTTGAATTTGTGACAAAAACATAATTTTGGGCTATTCAAGTGACGAAGTAATAATTATAATTGTTTCTACCAATGTGAAGTCTGAATATCGTACGTTCCTAGTGAATGATTATAATAAAATAATGCCCCCGACTTGTATCTAAGTTAAGCACAAGCAGTGTATGTAACTAAGTCGCTGTGAATATATGAAAATAAACAAAAAAATGACAAATATCTGAATAAAGTGAATCATAAAAACAACACGTCTTTTATTTTTACAGAGATAAATGATTTTCTGTTATTTTAGACGTTTAGAATTTATTAATGTAGATCTATTTGATAATTAAATGGTAGTTACTTAATTAGACCTTAAAATTATTTAAATAATATAATGTTACCCGAATTTATCAATATAATAATATGACTATGGACGATTACGTATTATAGAGGTAAATATTTTGTAAAAAGCAGCAAATCTGTGGGAAAACAACTAATGTATGTAAATTAAATCAATATTTTTAAACTACAATTAAAAATTAAGATACCAACTAATAATGTTTATATAAAATTTCATACATTGTCATAAACAAAATACTAATAATTATATCGTTGGTAGTATCACAGACTAATAATGCGAGGTTGAATTCGTATAACATTGAAATTGATAATAAATAATTTACCTACACTTCCATAATATCGGGTTCAAAATATTATTTGTATTAAACTCTTAATAACAAAGCCTATATTTGTGTTTAGGACCTCCATCAGAAAGTAAATATAATTTGAATAAATGAAATAATATCACTCAAAACTATATCTATAAACGTATGACGCTTACAATGCTTAACTTTGTAGTAGATATATTATACACGTTAATTCGCTTAAAATATGTACCTATTCTCGATTATAACTTTCAGTATCCAGTCTTTTTAATGGATACTTTGTTATTTTAACAATTGCCGCTGGAAAGATTTTGTTTATTTTACTATTATATTATAAATATATCTGACTTCTCATTTATTTATATTATTATAGTGTGAGATAATAATGCTATTTTTAGATTCAAATTGTCATTTCAAACATCAAATATGGTCGCAAGTATCCAGGTAACGCTGAAACACCATGTTGTAATGCTCAACTTTTGTGCAGGATACCTCATGACCTTGACTTTTCCTGAAAAAAAAAAGTATACGCCATTTGATTCCTTTAACTGTCATCTGTCAGTTTGATAAATATTTAAATGTAATAAATAGGTCAATGATCTTATTTTACCGACCAATCTCCTTCGTGTCTTCTCCGTTCTCCGTGACATTGGTGAAGTAATTTGTACTCAACTGGCACGCTTTGAAGCCATTAACGAGACAATTGAATAAAAAGGTCCACTTTATATTAGATACTTTTTTAGTTTTCATTTATAAAAACATTATTTTACGTATTTATAGTGTAATCAATAATTATGATAATATAATATTATTATTTTCTGCTGGTTTTTGTTCTAGGATATGTGACCTAAGTTTAGTGTTTACTCCGAGGACCCTTCTATTTCAAAGTAATTAATTTATTTCTACGAGATATTGGCGAAGTTAATTGTAAAATGTAAAAATGAAAAATAATAATGAAAGAATTGAATTGTAATTAATTTGACATTTTTATATCCCTAATATTTACCTACCGATCAATCTAATATGGGAATGAAATTCTTCGTTGTTGTTTATAACATATCAAAACAAAATATTTGTATATGTATTTACCCTTCGAAAAGTATTTTATTTGCGGCCTGAAATTTAAATTACACCAAGATACCTACTTATCATACCAGGCCAGAATAAATATAAAAATTGACCCATTCTTGAATTCAGCCCATAAATAATTCCTCACATTTCCTTTCACACTAAATTGAATTACGTACTTGTAAAATTCTTCGCATTCCTCAATGGTGACGTCACCGCTCACAACACGAGATCCGAACCCGCTATAATACGAAGAGTAGCGTTGCTGCAACAAAACCATTGGGACTATGTGTTCAATTAACAATTTTTTCTGTACAATGTAAACAAGTATAATGGCATGCTTTGAGAAGAGAATTGATTGATTAAACAAGTATAATATTAGTTGGAGAAAAAATATATATAAAAAACTAATTATAAATACATATTTTTTACATAAAGTGAAATTAAGTCCAATAAAAATATTGTTGTCAACGGTCGACCTTCAGCGAGGGCCTAAAAATTGGCAACAACAATAATTTGCTTTTAAATAAATCGAACATGATAACATAAAGAAATCTTATACACGATTTATTTATAATCTTAAAATTACTCTAAGGTCGGTACCGTTTCAAACCCCGGGTCTCGCACCTTTGATATTTTCATGTGTGAAATCCAATAGGATTACCACTTGCCTTATGGTGAAGGAAAATATCATGACTAAACCTGCATGTCTGAGAGAACGTACCAAGTTTTCGAAAGACGTGTGAAGTCCGCCAACCCGCACTTGGCCAGCGTGGTGGTCTATGACCTGATACCCCTCGTAATGAAGGGATGCCCGTACCCATCAGGACGACGCAAAAAAGGGCTGAGTGCATACAGCCCAAGTAAATAAAAGCTTGTAAAAATAATGCCTACCTGTATATGTTTTGAAAATACTTGTTCGGCAACTACATTGCAAGCGATCCGCAATCCTCTTGCGAACGCATCCATATACTTTATATACGAGGTAAATAGATCGCGTAGATCACTGTCCCTCTTGGGTATTATTCTCAGATTTATACCCCCCACAGGTGATGATCCCTTAAAATGACATTTTAATCATACTTTTTATGAAAGAAATCAATCTGCTTAAATATTTTATTTTATACACTTGCTTTGAACGGGTTCGATTCTGGAGCCTGACCTTGAGAAAAAGTCTATGTTACTCAAAGTTATAGTCTATCTGCCCCCCGAATGTGTTCACCTTCTGGTGGGAGGTTTCAGTAGCGTCCGGTAATCGAACTGAGCGTGAAGCTAAGACACATAGAAACTATGGGTTGCTCCTGGTACCTCTCTGTCAGCAGAGTTGAGCGTGAGAGCAACCCTCTGGTTCTTGTGGAGAATGGGAGGAAGTTTGCCTTGGCAGGCAGCCGTCGGGACGCGCGTCGTTGAATAAATCGTAAGTGATACTGCGATGCCCCATTAATAAAAAATATGAGCATTTGATGGAAGGATAGACAAATGGAAGACGTAGACTTAAAAATCTAACAAGTAAATCAAACTTACTTGATCAATTATACATTTCATCATTAAAGTAGTTGTTTTGATATCGGAATAATCGAATCGATTCGTAACAGTTACACCGCCGAACATATTGTACCTGTAATAATTATTAAAAGGAAAATATAAATTTGAAATAAAAAATTATAACTTTACAAAATAAAAAAATATACATAAGAATATGGTAATACTGTTTCTACTTACACGCCAGCCATATACATGTGGTGTCCAGGAGGAGTACACACTTTATAATATTTGTCTAAATTGTGATTTTTCAAAAAGTACAAACAGCTGGTAACATCCCACATATACCTATTCAAAATATCTCCATCCCAATTTTGGGGTTGCCATGCTAAACCAAAATCACTGTATCTCCTACTAAAATTGCTAAAATACGGCATAATAAGTAATTGACATCTAAAATTTAATCTTTCTTTATATTCAGCGGTTATTTTTAATAGTTTTGCAAATAATTTTATTTCTCTGGCAACATCGGTTTGGAAGATCGCATCATAGCCTTCTCGGTAAGGCCAGAGAAGAAAACACTCGGCATTTAAACGTTGGGACATTTCAACACATTTTTTTATCTGTGTCGCAGCTTGTACAAATGTTGAGGCCTCATTGCTTGTGAAAGCACCGGTAGAATACCTGGAAAATATTATATGCAAAAGTATACTTACATAACTTTTTCTAATATTTTCTCATGTCTTACAAAATCAGTAACAAAACAAAAAAAATATGGAAATGTGTTCAGGAAACGTTTTAGAAAAACGGTAAATTATTTAAAATCTAAATATATCTTATTAAAAAAATAGAAAAATGATCAGAATATCAGTAGGTACCTAGGATGCGAGTGTAGATCAGGTGCTAGCCACAATAATTTCATTTGGCTCCTCTGTGAACTTTCGTTTATGAATTCAACGATTTCATCCCAATTCGATTTATTTTCCTCCCAACTATCTGTCTGAGGTACTAAATCTGTATCAAAAGCGGTCCAGTACTTGACACCTAGCTTAGTGCAAAAATCGTAGAAGGCTTTAATACAGCGTTTGTGATTGTCCATAGTATTCGAATGATCGTCCCATGAACGATTGAATGTTGGTCTGCCCTGACTGTCCGATCCTAAAATTAAATCAATAAAAAAATAAGTATTGCGATCACTGCGAATGAAGTTTGAACGTAAAAATGTCATAATTAGACAGATATTTTTTTTATATTTATAAAACTTAATTACAATTACCCACCATTACTCCTGAACTCTGTTAGCGACACACTATACTTGAGCCAGTCCTCCATACTCCGGGAGTGAACCCGTTCACTACAATTATAGTACCGGAAGCTGTGAACATCCGTTGCGGTCGTCATATTATTATAATCTATTTTCTCTATGCCTGAAAAAAGTGGATTATGATTTATATCATCATGATAACAACCGAAAGGCTTCCACTGCTGGATATAGGCCTTCTCCAAAAATGTCCATGGCTGGTATTATGCCATCTGCACCCTCAATGGCCAATGGGTATAAGGACTTAGACCAAGTCGTCGGCTATTGTGTGGAAGGCCTGCCTAGTGCCTACCTTTACCTTCCTTCGTTATAAATTAATCGCATATATATTTAAATTATAGATTATAGATAATGTAGCTAAACCATTTATATACACTATTTAGCACGTTGAATTTGAAAATTCCTGACCCTTTGATGTAGCGGTCCAGATGAGTTATTGGGTCTTTAATTCAAAAACAGTAAAAAGTTGGTTAATTCTGCTCTTGATCCCTTTATCAGCCTATAAAGTCTGTAGATAAATCGTGCGGGGTGTGTGGGGTGAGACGCGGGTGAGGCGCTCCTAGGACTATCATACAAAATTTTACGTATATGACAGTCGGAAGACGATGTTAGGGTTGATTGGTATAACCGTAACATGCCACAAGATGGCACTTCCAGCTACCACACTTTAAGTTCGAAACCGTTCGCCTTGTAAATTGATATTTTTTTTACACCTTACACTTGGCGCAATTTCCGATAGATCAAATTCGATCACCTACTGTATATATTTCTAATAGATGTTTATACTGTTTCTATGATGTCTGTTATTTACTGACAATGTAAGAGAATTAATTTGGCGTTTGCGTGTTTAGTTGGTTTGTTGGAATTAGGAATTGTGTAGTGTGTGCACACTTGCATACTACACTTATTTATTAGTGTAGACTTTTCAGAATTTTTTCATTCTAAAAGTAATTTTTTAAAAAAGCTTAACTTAGTCTACGGATTCACGAAACAACCAATAATTTCAAAACTATTTACATGTTCTAACACAATCAATGTATGATAATGAATGAATGAATGAATGCTAATTAAAATTACAACAAATGTTAAGAAATTTTTAACTCACCTTGAAAATAGTCAACATTATCAGAACCGCGAGCTTCCCTCACCTTCTGCCTCTTACCTCCCGGCTGTGCGTACGCCATCCTTCTTCTGCAGTCCTTTACTGTACTTTGAAGCACTTTAGTTCAACTTCCATATGCAAATCCAACACTGACAGACAGACGGATGCGATGTAATCTTATATAATATCGCGTGAATGGACCCACTAGAGCGGAATTATGTCGAGTTGCGCATTGTTTTAAACCTGATACCTAGCATTTTGTATGAGTTTCGCCAAACAATTGAATATAGGGCAATGTAATTTAAGAATTTAAAAGGAAAATACATTTTTTTTTTGGGTTTCAAACCCAAGCCGTAAATCGTTTTGAACCGAAATGTGAAGACAATTAATAGTATAAATTTGAAATTTGTAATAAAACCAACCACCTGAGATATATTTAATCTCCATATAATAAAAAATAATCACATAAACGATACAAAAAGGCTTCACCTTATAATACTCAGTTTATAAAGCGCCTATATAACGATTTGCCAGACTATCAGTAACTTGGTTTAAAGTTTTAACTAAGAAGAATATTCGTATGGCAAACATACACTGATCACACGACTCTTAGTCTGCTTGGTTAGTTCTGTCATGTTTCCATGTGATACACGACTGAACTGATTTTGATGTCTTTTGGTAATTGGGTTTACCTTGAAGTTGAAATATAAATTACATACATTACACCTCCGATGTCCGAATGCGTATCTCCTATAAGTCATCTTGCGACGACAGTCTGTCGTCATAATAAAGAAGGCCGTAACTAACAATTTGGTCAAAAATGACTTAAATGCAGATTCAGAATCAGCAAAAAAAATGCTACTTGATATCTTACTCATAAAGCTTTAAGTATTATGAATCAGGAGATACCATAACCATTTTCATCGTAACTACGTACAAACCACTTCTAAGTACTAAGATAAAACTTCAAATATCTCGAAATCAACTTTGACGAAGTTGCGGCCTTCTTTTTTATGACGGCATAATACGGGGAAGGTTTCGTTGGATGTAAGTGTGTAGTACTGGATTTACTGGCCAATGAGTCTCCACTTAACCACTTGTTTATATACTGGTGGTATGCGTTAATGTTTTTTTAAAGTAAACATTTTTTAATTTAATATGGCAAAACCGAAATAGTAGCTCAAACAGAAAAATTACCCTATTTTTGACTTTAACAGGTTTTTTGGCGGACTCTGTCTATATAATCGTCTAGCGAATTACCCTCGTTTCGCTCGGGTTCGTTCCTCGGTACGTTTTAAATAGACATATATAGTCATTAGCCAGTATACTTTAGGACATATACATATACTGTTGCAGACTTTTCTGTAGACCTTTTTAACACCGACAATTTCCTAATACATTGTTGAATCTCTTACGTTTGAGCCAGCGTTTAGCCATGTAAATTTCTAATACGATTTTTCAGAATCAGTTATGGTATTCTCCAGAGGGAGTTTTTCCTGTAGTAATAAACTGTAAAAGTTATGCGTGGTCAAACGTAAGAAAAAATTTACGTTTCGAATTGAGAACCTCCTGCTTTTTTTCCGTCGGTTAAAAAGAAAATTACTACAGCTGTCATTGTCATCACGGTCGGTACTTTTATTTTTACTTTTACCTATTTTAGCTCATTTACCATAATCCAATATTACTTTTTATTAGTTATACTGCTTCCACAGAATATATACGAAGTTAGGATAAAAAAAACAGGTAGAGAATGGACTGGGCAATACTCTCATGAAATTTACCACTCTCTAGAAAGAGAGAAAGTGAATGTGCGGCCAATACCTGCCTTTTGTGCCAATTTGAATTTATAAAAACAATGTTAAAAAAATATAAAACAGTGTAATAGATAACACTGGTTATAAATGTCCTATCTTCAAATTAATCATATTTTAATTAATAAAGAAGGCTTTCTGGCTGCACATTCGTTTTGTCTCTGTCGCACCTTTCCGTCATTTTCAGTTTACGGATCTCAAAGAAACACTCAGCCCACTATCTATGTCTATGGAATAAAATAAATAAATTGACACTTATAAAAATATTTATTATTAAGATAAAATAACGATATATACACTATTTACAAGAAAATCCATATGAGCCGCATTACCACAGCCAAGATCAACATAACAATTGGCATTGGAACGGTCAGTTTGTTCTTTTTCCTTAACCCTGAAACCTCTCCCTTCTTCAACGGTTCCGTCAAACCTGGCATTTTTGGTTTGTCTACGGGTTCTCCCATCATGGAAAATTTGGATGCACTAACAATTTTCACCGTAAGCATTTTCCCCATATACTTTTCTTCTTTAGGCACTAAAACTTGTTCGTAAAACTCATTGTGTGCTACAAAATAGTTTTTATCGTGTGATATGTCTGTTACTAGGACTTCTTGAATTTGATTCACTTTATGTCCATACGGTTCATAAGATCTGAAAAATTCTGAGAGTTGTTTCGTTCTTTTCTTCACTTCTTGTGCAGGAACCTGTCAGTATAAATAAATATAAATAAATAAATATGTTGGAACATTACCACACAACACCATCTAGTTCCATGGTAAGTTACGAGGCTTGTGTTATGGATACCGGATAGTTGATACATTATACATATATAACTTTAAATATATACATATTATAAATAACCATGACAGGAGTACAAATAATCGTACTCATCACACAAATGAATGCCCCAGCGGGACTCGAACCCGCGACCGCTAGCACAGCAAGTAGGGTCACTACAAACTGAGTCAAACGTGTCGTCAATAATATAAATACATTATAAGTAATGTAAGCCAGTAAATGGATTCATTGAAATGAGATTAACCTAAACTAAGTATATCAAAATCGATGTTTTTTGCATCTACTAACAATAACCCTTTCAAAATAATCCCACCACGACCGCGGACACGCCGGCGTTAGTTAACAATAGATTTCTTAGAAATTTACCTGGAGATGATTATAATAATTATAGTATAATATTTTATTTATTGTATATTATATAAAAATATTATTTAATACTCAACGGTAATGGGACTGACAAAACGACACAGCATCGTCTGTAGATGGTTTTAGGTTATAATTTTTTTACTCTTCACAAAAAAAATTCTTACATAAATATTTTTCCCGCCAATAGAACTAAATATGTAACACTTTTTCATTAGTTTTTATTTAAAAAATGAAAAACCAAAATATACATTATGGTCAAAATATATACTCGTAAAGATCAAAAGATACATTTACTTAAGCCCAACAAAGCGGGCGGATGACGGCTAGTTTAATTATAAGTTGATGCTTTTTTTTTCTTACTATATTCAAATTTCGTTTTAAATATTGTTTAACTAGCGACAAACCCTTAATTCGCTCGAGTGCGGCCTTAGCTGCCTATGTGTAACCTAGCTCATAGTTTATCTGTGTACTATCCTAAACATAATCTAAATCCTTTCAGCCACTTCAAACACACATACATACATACGTACAAACATTTATTATTTATTTTTATTTATTACATACACATACATTCAAATTTACATAGCAATCCAATATAAAACGCTTTTCATTCCATCTACTATTCAATACTCACTCGGGGCATCTTAGCAGCTGGAGTGCCTGGTCTTGGGAAGAACTGGTTTATGAACAGCGAGGGAAACTTGTACTTTTTGCAGAGGGTCATTGTGTCTTCAAAGTCTTCCTCAGTCTCGGTTGGGAAGCCACAGATTATATCTGTTGCTATTGTCATGCCGGGGACTCTGGAAATTGGTTGTAATTTATAAAAAAAACTTTATTGGAACAAACTGAAAAGTTACATTATAGATTGTAATGTTCTCTCGACCGATTTCTTAAGCCATCCAGGGTCTTAAAACACAAAAATTTAGGGCCCCTTTAAAAAATTTAAAAAATGGATATGGTAATAAAAAATTAAATTACAAAAATATTTATTTATTTAAAAATTTAAAAATCCTGATTGCTCCTGATCCTTCTGAGAAAATAAAATTGAAATGTCCGTTTGTGCTGTTAAAATAACAGCTTTTTACCAAATGCATATGATAGAATATATGGTAACATTACAGTACTAATAAGAAAAAAACAATCTTTAAAATGTTTGTCGGTCTGTCAGTTTGTTCCGGCTAATCTAAGAAACAGCTGGACCTATTTTGACGCGACATTCACTGGTAGATAGTTAGTAATTTTATAAGGAGTAGCTTAGGGTATTTAGGTAAAAAGAATTAGGTGAAATTGTGAACAAAATTTTATAAACTTACCTGTCCCTTAAGAAATCCACGACTTGCTCGAAGTCCGCCCTCGTGTACTCGCGCTTCATATCGGCGAGCACGGCGTCGCTGCCCGCCTGCACGGGCACGTGGAGGAATCTGGTATTGATAATTTCAAATTATTAATGATATGTACTAGCGACCTGGCTTCGCTCGGGTTCATCTTAAGAGATGATTTCCGGGATAAAAAGTATTCTATGTCCTTCCCAGTCTCAAACTATCTTCTTACCAAATTTCATCTAAATCGGTTTAGTAGATCCAGAGATTACCCCCTACAGCCACACAAACTCACAAACTTTACCTCTTTATAATATTAGAATAGATTTATTTAGCCCTTTTTAACGTCCCACTGCTAGGCACGGGCCTTCCTTCGTATGAGAGGGATCAGGCCATAGTCCACCACGCTGGTGGCCAAGTACGGATTAGCGGACTTCACATATCTTTCGAAAACTTGTTAGGTTCTCTCAGACATGCAGGTTTCCTCACGATATTTTCCTTCGCCATAAGGCAAGTGGTAATCATGTTAGAAATGATTCGCACGTGGAAATATCATAGGTGCGAGACCCTTAATTTGAACCCGCTTCACTCAATTTCCCAAGCGAACGCGTTACCACTGGGCTACCACTGCCTTTTAATTTTATTATATCACATTTAATTAAAAAGGAAACATTAATTATACAAGATCCAACTGGTGTAACACTGTACTAATCTTGACTTTAAATGTGCAATTCTTGTATATTTATATACAAAATTTAATTCGCCTGAGAAAAAAATTGAGTCAAATTTTGTACTTAAATAAGGTTTTGCTTTGTAAGTTTATCTACATTTTGTTATCTTTTCTTTGCACTTTCTCTTTCTGTGCGGGACAGAACTTAACACTATTTCCCACATGCATGGGTTTACTGCAAGAGATCTCTTATTGAGATAAGTCTACCTTTGTCTACATCATTTTCTATATTTTTTTTTTCTTTTTCTTATTTTTTTTTAGTGTAAGATAGAGTATAACACAAAGGAATAGGAACCTTGGAAAAAAGCAATTTATATATCTTTCTCAAAAAAACGCCAAGCATAGCTTGCTCGCTCTGTTAATATTATTTAAAAAATCAAAAACATCAAAGAACAGCAAGGACTAGAACCGTATAAACTGTTATGAAAATTTAATATACTAACTTATAAACTCTTGGATGGTGCATAATCTTAGCGACTTCATCTAAGTGCTCCAGTATGTATGGAGGGTTGGTCATACCGAGTCTTAGTCGGCAACCTTCAGGTATCACGTCCACTAACTTCCACAGTAATTCTGGTAGAGATGTGCCTATATCTCTGCCATAAGTTCCTGAGAAAGAGATTTGTTGCTACATATATAATAAACTAAGAACTCACCTCTGCTTTGCCTCGGTCGTCCCTAGGTATGATTGATTCCCAATACAACATGAAAATGATTGATTCCCAATACAACCTTTCATCCCTTTTTACCCCCTTCCCCACCCAGGATAAAAACTATCCTGTCATATTGAGTGAAAATATTACACTGGTATTGTAAACATGAATTATTTACAGAGAGTTTATTTATTATTCTTAACACTGTTAAAGGCTCAATGAATTTGAGATAAATTCTAAGCAGAGAAACCTTAAATACTTAATTAACACATGAGTACTTTTTACCTTTTTTTCACGTATCTTACTAAAATTAGTTTTTAATTGCAGTCTTAAGTGAAATAAGTAACTTCAAAAATAATAAATCAATTATAGCATCTGCAAATATAATAATTAACTTCTGCAATTATTCTCGTTTATATCTGTTTTTGCTATATATGTACCGAAAATTCAATTAATAAATAAAAAATTTTTACCAGTATCTTCACTAGTCAACCATATTTCACAAACTCCTTCTTTGAATGACTGTCGGGCCCTCTCAACTATTTCTTCCGGAGGATAGCTACCTAATTCACCTCTTGCATGTTTTGTTTTACAATATGTACATTGGTTTAAGCATCCTGTGTTGATTGGTATTATTTCTATGAGAGGGTTCTTTCTCACTTTTGGCAATAAAAGAGAAGCTCCTCCAGCTTTTCGACCTTCTCCAGTTTTCTTTTGACCAAACAGCCGAACTGTGTGACCTAAGCAAGATATGTTTGTTAATAATATTTGAATAACTATAAAATAGTTATGTATAAATAAATGCTTGCCCTATAAATTATTTATAATTATATAATTAATAAATTAATTTAACTATAGCATGTAACTTAAAAGTACCAAACAGTACATTTTATCAATAAAAATAATTTAGACATTAATATTTTGAAAACAATATAGAAAATCACCTTTTAAAGTTTCTTCAACAATTTCAACAATCCTATCAATCTGTTGGACACCAACAACACTGAGTCCTTGTAAATAATTTGCTCTTGGAGCTCCTTGTGGTACACAACCTGCAACTACCACATGTATGCCACGGCTTTGACCAAGCTCAATTTCGTTCCTGAAACGAAAATTTATAAATAGACAATCTCAAAAATTTTATATATAATATCACACCACATCTAATATTTATTTATAAACCATTATGCATTATTTATAAATTAAAAAAAATATCGCAGATTAATACTACAATAAAATTATACATAAAGTATTAAGTATATCTAAAGTGGCAAACTCACTTAAAGTGATCTTCTGCAGGACTCTTTACAGTACAAGAGTTAAGGAGCCAAAGTTGTGCTTGCCATTTGTCTTCTGTCAGCTTGTATCCATGAGCTGCTAATAATCCGGCCATATACTCTGAATCTGAGTTATTATGTGCACATCCCCATGTCTTGACGTATATTGTTTGGGTTCCTATAACATTAAATATTTACTTATAACAATATAAATATAAGTAATTTCTTCAAAATTATGACTTATTTGTAAATGACACTGAGCTGTTTTATGACTTTATAGAGTTATCATTTGTCTTTACGCATTTAACATTTAAAAAACTGTAATAAATGATGTAATTTTTAGGTTATACCTGGTACAACACTTTCTAACACTATCTTTTCCACAGACTCCACTTCCTGGTTCACTCGTTTCTTCGACCGTACACTCACATTTTTCCTACTTGCATATCTTTCCTTGGGTGTTATATCTTGTGAAGATATTAAATCTTCAATATCGTCAATAAATTCTGAAACAGCGCCTGGCATGTTTGATGTTTGCGAATCGATGACATTTTGACACATGACAATTGACATCTCATGGTATCACATATATAGCTATATGGCTAGGACGACGTTCAAGATAAAATTTTTAAAGATAATTGTACAATAATAATTATTATGTATATGCATATATTTGAAAAAAATAATGACGATAAAATAAAAACGATTACAGCATTTAACATTTAGTAATATTTCTAATTCCTTGATGCCTCGTAAATGAAAAATAATCAGAGAAAGCAAACTATATATGAATCATATCAATAATCAGAGAAAGCAAACTATATATAATGTCTCTTTATGAAGAAAAGATTCATCATTGACATTATTAACCTACTTCCAAAAAGGAGGAGGTTATCAATTCATCAGAATCTTTTTTTTTCTTTTTATTTATATGTGTTCACTTATTACTCGAAAACGCCTGAACTAATTTGGAAATATATTTTTTTGTTTTAAAGGGTATACTTCCCAGGTGATCCCATATAAATTTTATCGAAATCGGTCGAGCGGTTTTTAAAAGAATCAACAATAAATATATTTTTTAAATAAATTGTTCAGTCGAATATGCTATTAAAAAACTTTCTTCTCACAAATTACCTGCTTATTACGTCTACACTAAAGATGGAAAAATAAAAACTTAAAAAAACCGACTTCCAGGCACTAAAATGTACTTTGAAAATATCTGATTAGGTATCTATTCTAAATGAATATCTCCGTTTAGTTATTTTTTACATTTTAGTGCCTGAAAGTCGGTTTTTATTGTTTTTTTTTTAAGTTTTTATATTGAATCAAAATTGCTCTCATTTTTTAGAAAATATTTTAAGGATCTCTAGTAGATTTTTCGTAATGATTTTTTATTTATTTTAGATCCTCTATTATTATTGGTACAGTATTATGTATACCTAAAATCTTTTGCAATTTTAGTATCAGGGCCGGGATCTAAGGTCTGTCTGATCAGCAACTATTGATCCCTCTTTTTATTTTTAACGTTGGGAAATGCATTTACGTATACCACCAACATGCATACAATTGGTTATGTGGGACTCACGGGTAAAGTACTACCCACTTAAACCCAACTGAACCTCTCCCGCCTTAATGGGGCATCGCAGAATAGCTTATGCTCTGAACCACGCTGCCCAGCTGCAGGCTTGAGGAAACAGACCACAACAACCATGGGGTTGCTCCTACGGTCCACTGTGCTATCAGAGAAGTACCAGGAGCAACATGCCCTCCGAGATGAGCCGCTTCTCAGTGCGTTTCTTAGTTTCGCGCCTGGCTAGTAGGTAACGATTGATCCCCCTATACCGTGTTTATAATGAGGTCAGGATCCAAAAGATATTCTATTCTATTCTATTCCTAACCTACCTAAATAACCTAAGGTTATGATGACCATTCCCATTGAGATTAAGCAATTACCCAAGAATGCACAATCTGTGTGATCTGAGACAAATGCACTCCTCATTCTTTTAACTTTTGAAGCAGAATGTATTAAAAAAAGACAAGTACTTGAACTGATTATATTTGAACAAACGGACAGAGTTTCGACTTATCAACTTAACAATGTTGTCAAAACTTGTCAAAATGAGCTTGCGGGGCATTATATAGCTTTACCACCACCGGAGGCATCCGGTAGCTGTAGTGGTGGCTTGGCATGGCTTGGATTGGCTGGTTCGATTGGCTCGCTATGATAGGCTGTGGCAGTGTAGCGTAACACTTTCATATTTGAAAGCCATTAGAAACAACAGATGAGGTTTTTTTGGTTTTTGCACCAGTAGAATTACTCGGAGCTTGGCCACCCACATCTGAAGAGTATTTCGGCTTTCTTAAAATATTTCTGGCTAATAGTGCGAGGTACCAAATACGATTAAGGGTAAACCACCTTATCACTTGTACTCATCATTGTTCTAAACTTTTTTATTTCTTATGATATTAGTTGCCAGATTTTAAGAGGCAATTCAATCTCTAAGACCGATAAAAGCCTTTTTAATTACCTACTTTCCCGGTGAGATATATGGTAACGTCACCACTCCTAGGTCGTCAGTATATCTCATACGTTGCTTAGCAAACTTCACAGAGCTTCAGGTGATAAAACTTTGCCATCCGATATTCATAACGAACCATCAAATTTGTGCAGCATGAGGGCGACAACTAGGCAGAGTCGACTTTGAAATTAAAATATATTTTATTAAATTTACTATTCACGGAAATACTTTACTTATTATATGATGACTATTAGTAGGCAATTCATATAGCATGGACGGAGTGAATCGTTAATATTACCACAATTTATTATAAATTATTTGAACCTAATACTAAAAAAGGTTGCGTACAAAAAGATTCATTACAATAGGACCCCAATAAAATCGTGGTTTCCGATTAATAATAACATAACTATACACAAGATTGTAAGAAATATATACCATTTTGAGTTTTAAATCTATGTGTTTAAGGTTTAAATTGTTTTTTAAAATACAATACATGTTTTACAAGTGACAATAGGTCGTACAGCTGCTATGGATACCCTTAGTATTACTGATCAACTTTGGCGCCTGTTATCCTGTTATTCATTCACTGAATGTATAAATAATATACATTTCATATACATATATTATAATGATTTTAAATCTAAAAATTTAAAATATAAGCATAGTTTTAGTTACAAAATAGACGTACATTTATATTAAAGCTCTTACTAACCAACACATTTTGAAATGTTTGTTGTTGTTAAAACAATATTATATGTATGTACTTTATTATTAATATGAATTTAAGGAGAATTGAGATGAATTATCATATTTCTTGCAACATACACAATGCAAATAGTAAAGATTTCCATTAGAAAAAACAACGTAATTACAACAAGTGAATCAAAACTTTAACGGATTTATAATTTTATTATTTTATTAGTTAATTAATAATTTATATAATTTTTAAGATTATTTTTAATCTTCAACTCAATTCTTTAATTTCGTCTACATTTAAAAATCTTGAATAATTTTACTTCCTTCCAATATGTCACTTTACACATAATATCCTTTACTTTAGCGCTAAGTTTCAGTTCCATCCTTCTGTCAGTCTGTAAACGCCAATCGCGCGCCAGTCAGACCAGTAGCGCGCGTAATTTTGTTACGAGAGGATGTGTTGTGTTTATACTTTATAGCTAACTGTGCTGTGTTATCGTAAAAACTTTGTTTTGTACAGTGATTTAAAGTTAAAACAATATACTTAATTAAATTAACGTAAGTAAATAAACAAAGTCTATGATACATATATTTTAATGATTATTTTTAATACTTATTTTGAAGTTTATGTATAGTATTTGTGCTTAAAATATTAAATAGGTATATAATACTTAAATTTAATTGCTAAAGTTAAAATAATGTTTTAGAAAATGACACGAAAAGTAGAGGCTACTATTTAAACATTAAATTCGAATCCTGTTCTATTGTTTTCGTAAATAAGTAAACCCATGTTTTTCTTTGAATACCCTATTGTCTTAAGATGATTATGTCATTTTCTGCACATTTTATGTCTTGTGAAGCTTTTTCTTATTACATTTTTTTTTGGTAAAATTTTGTTTACAATCTTATCTTAAAAAAACGCTATTGATCAAAACAACAAGTGATTGTGTGTATATTTTATCAGATAATTGGATTATTATTATCGATTACTTTAATTTAAAGGATCATAATATTTTGGAAATATTTTTTTTTTAATTTATAATTAAGGCTGTTACACACCATGAAGCACTGGCATGCATGGTAGATCTTTGGCCCCTTTTTGTTTCTTAAAAAAATAAACGGTCGTCGCACGCGCCACGGCCACCTGCTGCCGCTATTGTTGTCTATATTTCGATGCACTTCCAAACTGTTACATAACTTTTAGTATAAACTATGTACGCATAAATTATACAAAAATATAAATAAGATGATATGGGAGCTATAGTTTATTTTTTTCAATTACATTGTGTATAATCAGATTAGAGGCAATATGTTTATGGATTTATGACCTATAGTAAAGTTTAAAATAAAATGTTCACTAATATTATCTATACTAATCCATATATATATACAGAAGTGTCTGTTTGTATTGTCAAAATAATAGCTTTTTACTAAATGCATATGAAATTATATACTATACTTATGAGTAAAACACATTTTTTAAATTTTTTGTCTGTCTGTTTGTTCCGGCTAATCTCCGAAACGGTTGGACTGATTTTGACGGTACTTTCACTGGCAGATAGCTGATGTTATAAGGAGTAACTTAAGCTACTTTTATTTGAGAAAAAAATAGGGTTCCGCCCAAAAAAATTAAAATGTCCCTAGGGGCGCACCCGAGCAAAGCGAGAGTAAGTCGCTAGTCTATACTAATATCATAAATGTGAAAGTTTGGAAGGATGGATGGATGAATGTTTGTTTGTTACTCTTTCACGCCAGAACCGACTGAACGGATCTTGATAAAATTTGGCACATAGATAGATTTTATATTAGCACATAGGCTACTTTTTATCCTGGAAATATGTACGGTTCCGGTAGGATAGATTTGTTTCTGTCTAGGGACGAACCTGGAGCGAATTGAGAGTGAGGCACTAGTAAATAATATTCACAATACAGTATTATTTATAAAACTATATATAATAGTAATTACTTTATTCAAACTTAAAAAAAAAACAAAAAATGTATTATTCTTCTAAAGTCGATCAATTGGTATCTCAATAAACAAACAAAAAAAAAACAAAAATTAAAATTCAAAGTGAGACAATTGACCTAAATGTTTCTATTACTATCATAAAGGCTATTACGGTTTTATTCAAGAGTGTGTATGTGTGTATTCAGCCCTTTTTTTTAATGTCCCACTGCTAGGGGTGGGCCCTTCAATACGAGGGGGATCAGGCCATAGTCCACCACGCTGGCCAAGTGCGGGTTGGCGGACTTCACATGTCTTTCGAAAACTTGCTAGGTTCTGTCAGACATGCAGGTTTCCTCACGATGTTTTCTTTCACCGTTATTCAAGAGTATTGACGAAAAAACAAACATTATATTATAGTCTTGTTTAAATGAAAATGAACATTGAACATCATTCGAGATTTATTCGTAATTTTAAGAGTAAATTTTATCGCAGGTCGAAAGTTATCTTTCGCGACCCAAATAAGTTATGTGCGAATCTGAATATAACCCATTAAAGTTTATCGACAGTGTATTTAATAGCTGTATTTAGTGTTACACTAACATAACTGTTAATGTTGCCTAAACCATATGAAGTCTCTTAAGATTAATTTATTTAACGACTAGCATTGCCCGCGGCTCCGCCCGCATTCAGATGACCAAAAACCAAATTCTTAAGTTTTACACATTAGTATACTATTTACATTGCAGTTTTTGTATTTTTTCTCAGAAATGAGATATTTTCCCGCAGTAAAAACTCACTCCGCTCGGGTTCGCCTATAGATAAAGGAACCACCTATATCACTCAAGGACCAACAAATTTTCATCCCCTTAACGTACTTCTATACAATGTCCAAACCATTTCAAATGTCTAAAGTTAGTTCAGTAGTTTAGTCGGCTGCTAGTCGGCCGCTAGCTTCAGGTCCATTGTAAAAACGCAACAAGCAAACGATCAGATAGACAGAAAGTTTTACTCGCAATTATAATATTGGTTAAGATTTTAATTTAAATTTAGGCCAGAAGCTTATTCTTTGTCACGGGAGTGAGTGACAATAAAAGAAAACTACACTATCTTCTATCTCTTGCTAACTGAATGCTATTTTTACAAAAATATAATGCGCGCCTTTGTCTATTATAGACCTTATATAAAAATAAATGCGAAAATGTTGTTCTTATAAAGCTACGTATAGATTTGAGAGAGATATCACATAATTATCTCTGAACAGCTCATCACGTAAATAGAACGATATCATTTGACTTTATGACAAACAATAAACTATTATGTCGATTAATCTTCCTTACATAATGTCCTTAAGAGTGTGTATTCAGCCCTTTTTAACGTCCCACTGCTGGGCACGGGCCTCCCTTCAATAAGAGGGGGATCAGGCCATAGTCCACCACGCTGGCCAAATGCGGGCTGGCGGACTTCACAAATCTTTCGAAAACTTGCTAGGTTCTCTCAGACATGCAGGTTTCCTCACGATGTTTTACCTTCACCGTAAGGCACTTCCTTCACCGTCCTTAAGAGTCCGTATATGAAATTTTGCCGACTTCGCTGATTTACGCGATTTTATGAACGCTATTTCACAGTTAAAAAACATTTTTTCTATAAGTGTAAATACATAATATGAAAGATCATTTCAATCAAGATCCAATGTGTGGCCTCCTTTTTTATTTTTAGTATTTAATTTTGAATTATCGACCTCAAACCTGTGACTTAATTTACGGATTGTGTTGACCTCTAATTAATATGAAAAAAATACTTCCCTAGGTACTTACTACAAGTACGTTCATATACAAGTAGGTAAACGGAACATGAACGGTTGAGCGGTCTGAAAACTTTTTATGGTACAGCTCGATTAGTTATAATTACTTCTATTGTCTACATTTTGTGGAAGAATAAATAGACCAAATCAAATGAAACCGCTACTATTTAGAAAAAAGCTTTATAAGTAAGGTAAGGCGATAGCTCAAACAAACCGGTGCTGCTACAGCTAGTGGAGAAACGGTTATTCGTACTTGAGATTGAATTATTATACTGGTGTGGATATAAATAGAAGGTCCAAAATATCTTATAAAAACGATTTGGATAATAATTATAAATTAAAAAAAACCCCTACGCAAATTTATTGTCACTTAACGATTATACTGGCACGCGTGAAGCACTTAATCGAGGAATCATACGCCAAAACGCCTTACATCATTTTGGAAAAGAGCTGATACTCTTACACTGCTGGACCGATATTAAACAAACATAGCAAAGAACCACCGCAAGGATCTGGCTTTCAAATGAAAAAATCCGCATCGAAATCGGTCCATCTGTTTGTGAGCTACGATGCCACTGACAGACACACACACAAATAGACAGACAGACAGACAGACAGACAGACAGACAGACAGACAGACAGACATCGACGTCAAGCTTATAACGCCCCTCTTTTTGCGTCGGGGGTTAAAAATAGTGTAGTAATAGGGCTAATATAAATTGAATTGAAGTACTAGGTAATTACACAAATTATTTACTACCAGCGACTCACCCACGCTTAGCTTCGGATTCGTCCCTAGAAAAAAAACAAATCTATCCCACGGAAACCGTACATTTTTCCGGGATGATAATTAACCTTCCTGAATAAACGGGATATCTATAGTAAAAATAATTTTTGAAATTAGATCAGTACTTCCTGAGATTAGCGCGTTCAAACAAACAAACTGCCTCTTTATAATATTGGTATAGATATAGAATAGGAAAATTTAAACTGTTTCTACGGGCCTCAATTATATTTCTATGGACCTTATTGGATTCGACCTTGAAGTAAAACTAGTTTTTTTATTTTATTTTAAATAATATAGAATGGAAAAAAAGTCAAGCTGTTTCTATAGATCTACACGACCTTGTTATAGAACAAAATCGCTATATACTAATATAAATGAGTTTGTATGTTAGGATTTGGATATTTAACACAGATAAATATTAAACTGGAGTACCTAACACACAAGTTACTGTTAGTAAAAGTTTGCCAAAAAATGCTGCTACCTATAATAATAATAATATTTTATATATAAAAGGCACACGAGTGAAGAGAGGGTAAGTAATTTTAAATAAAACTATCTTTTCGGATTTTTTCGCGGATTTTTTTTGATTTTTGTTTCCTAACCACAATTTTGGGGAACCAAAAATCAAAATAAATCCGCGAAAAAATCCGAAAAGATAGTTTTATTTAAAATGTCAAATATTTGCGTAAATCTAAGAAAGTATTACGAGGGTATGTCGCTAGTATTTCCATAGAAATCTGTTGTTCTTTCAACGATGCGCCAATAAACAAGAAGACAAAAGACTTAGTACTTTAATAATTGTTTTTAAAAATGTTTGGAATTTCCAATAGGTAATATATTACCGATTACATATTTCTAACTTCAAAAATGAAGAACTTCCATGCTAATTATCTTTATGAACGAACCAATTTTTTTCAAAAATTACTTTCCTTAACAGAACTCCTGTGTAAAATTCCATACTTCAACAGCCAGCAGATATGGCTGTGCGTTGTAAATAGTGAGTCAGTGTTAGTTTTATTAAGTAGATTATTATTTTGACAACCTTACAATCTATACTAATATAATAAAAAGGCAGAGTTTGGTTGTGTGAACGCGGTAACCTCAGGAACTACTAATCCGAATAGACAAATTATTTTTGCATTAGATAGCCCGTTTATTGAGAAAGGCTACAGGCTACATATCATAATGCTACTACCCAAGGGAGCGGAGCAGTAATCTTTAAATATATAATTCTTTTGTGAGTGTGTATGTCACTGAACTTTTCTCAAACGACTGGACCGATTTTGATGAAATTTTTTGTGTGTGTTCAAGGGGATCTGGGAATGGTTTAGATTCACAATTTGAATAATAATTTTCATCAAAAAAATTATTAAAAAAAGTTTGAAATTTTCAAATTAAAGACGTGTAGACAGGACAACGTCTGTGGGGTCCGCTAGTATAATATATAGTCTTTCTATCCCATTCTAACCGTTATAACGTACCTAGAGACGAATTCGAGTGAGACGAGGGTGAGCTGCTAGTTTTATCATATTAATATCTTAGCAATTTTCTAAAAAGTTACTGATAATCAAATTTAGGACAAAATAATTGTTCACACAACTTGCCGTCTAAGTACATATAACAATTATCTAGTACCGAGAATGTGTTAGTTACATCACACTAATTACTGCGAGCGGGATAAGTGGCCTAGATCTACAAATTACTTGCTATGGACGTTAATTACTTATATAATATACGAAAAATATTTTAAAGCCTTACCACTCATAAGCTATTTATAGATTTTAAAATGACGTATGGCTGTTATAGGCTAGGTTGGTCATCATTTTGATGTCCAACAAAGAAGGTCCAAAAAGGTTTTCATAGTGTTTTTAAAACTAACAAAAAGAAATAAAAACTTTGCTCGTATCTCTTAAAAAAATGCTAATTTATATATTTTATTAATGCTATTAATATATTTTTAAATAGGTACTTAAATAAAATTCAAATGTCTGTATATATATTGTATAGCTAGCAGCAGCTACTCATTCTCGTACCATGAGGTCAGACGAGAGTGATATTGGCTCATTTTTCTTTTGTCAAATGCGAGCAACGCCACGAGTAAAAGGTAGTTTATACATAAATGGCGTCAGAATAAATAAAAGTGTGTAGACCATAGTAAAACCCACAATATAACTGCTTAACCTCGACATCTAAACGTCGTTCTTAGCATTTCATTGCTCGGCTAACCTTAAATAAGCAGTGGGGTATTTGCCCGAACCGATAAAGTGCACATAAAATGGGAAATAGTATTGGGGAAGCCTGATCTCGACGGACGATTTGGCAAATCGATAAATTGCTTAGGTTAATGACCATTCCCTTTGTAATATATGGTTTATTTAAAAACTATTTGTTTATATTATTGTTCGACCAGTGGTCAAAATTCAACTATAATTTCGGCTATTGAAAATTTGAGAAAATCTTTTTATATTTATACCTATATGAATTTATAAAACTTTTTTATCTATACTAAGTAATATTGTAAAGAGGTAAAGTTTGTGAATTGTGAGTTTGTAACGTTGTAGGGGGTAATCTCTGGATCTTCTGAACCGATTTAGATGAAATTTGGTAAGAAGTTAGTTTGAGACCCTGGAAAAGACATAGGATACTTTTTATCCCGGAAATCATCCCTTAAGGGGGTGAAAATGGGGATGAAAGTTTGTATGGGGAATCAACCAAGGGACGAACCCGAGCGAAGCGAAGGTGAGTCGCTAGTTAATAACGAAAGCTATCAAACTAAATAGCTACTAAACAAAAAAAATCGGTTGACAAAAAGAGGAGAGAAAGGCTGAACTGTTTTGTCTTTGCCTATTTATATGTAGACTAGCTAGTCACTCTCGCTCCACTCGGATTCGTCTCTAGATACGTTTTAATGGTATACCTAGATTTCTCATAGATGAGATATTTTTCCGCACTAAAAATACCTATATGTTGACCCGGATAGCCAGCTATTATCATACCTCAAAATCTTTTCAGTTGTTTTCAGACAGACAGACAGAGAAAAATTCTAAAGCTATAGATTCGGCCTCTGTATCGATAATAATAATGTCCATTTCAATAAGTTTTTCCAAAAAAATATTTAATGTACAGATTCGGCTTAGTTACAATTTTATTATAATGCATTCAGTATATAATGTATATATAATATAACGATGTATAGGTTATAAATTATAATATATGCTCATATCAATCAAGCTCCTCCACGTTTTACGTATTTGTTAACTGTTTATAACTTGTAGAAAGAAAAACTGTACCCATATATTACCTACATTTAAATTGTTTTCCGATATTTATAATATCATTTTGTTCTTTTTGACCAAAAAAATGGCGGTACTTAATTCGTCTGTTTTTTTTTTGTGAGTATACTACATTTACGTCAATTTTGAATATTTTTTTTATAATCCTAGTATATTTGTTAATCTAAATTAAAAGTAAATTGAAAAAAAAACTTCCAAAAAAGTGCACTTATTTGTGTTAAAAACTATTAATTGTCATTTTCATGGTTGTTATTTGTAGTATTGGTTTTTGTGGTTATTGTAAATGATAATTCATGATAAAATTAAAAATATCTTAGATATTTTATAAGTCATCAATATCATTTTAGTATCTAAAAAAAAACACATTTAAACATTCATTCATGCTTCCTCAATATGAAGATTATAGCTGTGCAAGTAATACATAAAAATTTACAGTCTAAGTGCATTATATCAGTAAAAAAAAACAAAACGGTGGCCAATAAAACCGGCGATGGCAAAACCCTGACGTAAGAGACAGCTAGACGTTCAACGAGTGCTCGTATTTTAGTTTAAGATGTATGAAACACTTGAGCTTCCTGCTCAATAGACGGGATTTCGTAAACAAATTTTAATTTATTCCTTTGGGAAAACCAGTTAATTTTACTACCTTTTTGGAATATATATAAACCTATAGATTAGTTAAATATTAACTTTCTTATATATAATTATATCGTGTGGCGGTGTTTGGCGTTTCGCAATGTACTACGTTGGTACGGTAGTGGAAGCTAAGCCCCCATAGGAAATGTTACTTTTTAAGTTTTTTCTTTTCAAACAGGTTAAAGTAATTTTAACGTTTATTAACATCTTGATGAGAATAAATAAAAATGCTGTAAATTATATGTATAAATATAGTAAAATATCAACTTAAACCCGCTTCGCTTTGGTGCTTCCCTAGATGCCTAACATTTGCCCATAAAGTAACTCGACGGCCACTTATTTCGAATTCTACTAAAGTAATTATTGATTTATGACAGTAAAAAACTAAGCAAGATTTCATCAGAAAAAAGTAGCCTATAGCACTCAGCGATTATAAAGCGTCCTATTAGTGAAAGAATTTTGAGAAATCGATGAGTAGTTTCAGAGATATTTAGGGACGTACAAACTTACAAAGTTTATAATATTGGTATAGACTATAGGTATAACTGCCTGGTTAATGTCTATCTAGTACGTTTGGATCGAGGTTCTGGTTTCAATTTCCGGGTCACAACAGAACAGTTAATAGGTGTTTCTGTTTAGAAATTTCCAGTAGGTATTGTTACAGCCCGGAATCGGGAATCTACAGGAACGTGGTGTACCTGTAGGTTCCCGATTCCGGGCGTGCTTTAGAGAGTACTAGCATTGCCCGCGGCTTCGCCCGCGTTCAGATGACCAAAAACCAAATTCTTAGGTTTTACATATTAGTATACTCTTACATTGCAGTTTTTGTATTTTTTCTCGGAAATGATACATTTTCCCGCGGTAAAAAGTATCCTATATGTTGACCCGGATAACCAGCTATCACCATACCAAATTTCATCAAAATCCCTCCAGTGGTTTTCCCGTGATGCGGTAACAGACAGACAGACAAGAATTCTAAAAACAATCGTTTCGGCTTCTGTATCGAAAATAATGTCTATTTCAATAAGATTTTCCAAAAAATATTTAATGTACAGATTCGACTTGGTTAGAATTTTATTATATATATAGATATGAAGCTTGTCCCGCCCTCGGCCTTTCACCGTCGTTTCAAGTTGTCGTTCCATCGAATTTGAAAGTGAATGGTATATAATTATTTAGGAGCGCACTTGTGCGCTATAATATCTCCTGCGCACATGGCTAGTCTCAGTGAGATAGGTCGTCGTGGCCGAAATCGGTCTGGAGGAAATAGCTACCGTAGATTTATTTAGCTTCTTTTATTTTATATATAATGAATGTTATTGATTCATATATTTAAAAATAAAAGCACATTAAACTATTTTTGTACCTTAAATGTAACGGACCTACATTTACTTTTCACGTATGAACTAAAGTCGTTTCTGCCAAGTGTCTAAACTTCAGAGTAAACAAAGACATTATGATGAATATTTTATAAAGTTTTTTTTTAAATTAGAACGCATGATCCGCCAACCCGCACTTGGCCAGCGTGGTGGACTATAGCTTGATTCCACTCGTATTGAAGGGAGGCCCACGCCCAGCTGTGGGACGTTAAAAAGGGCTGAATACATAGAAAGCATGTGTCTTAAGAAAATGACGACTCTATCACAGTATATTATGTATTTGTACGAGGTGAAATATCGTAAATATTCCTTACATTTTAGATCATTGCTGTACCGAGGGGCTATTAAAATAATTATTACTTAAAGCCCAAGTTATATTCATGTGGTGGGTTTGATGTTAGAATAAGAATTTTATCATAAAGTACCTACTGAATAATACTAAAACCTAAAACTTAAAGTTAAATATCTATCAAGGGTTTTAGTATCTATTAAAATTCCTTCGATGAATTACAATTAGAATTCATTGAATCTAATCCCTCCACGACCGCGCACACGCGGGCGTTACAATTAACAATAGATTTCATAGAAATTTACCTGGAGGGTGAAGAATTATTGCTTCTCTAATGATAATGTAATAAAATATAAAAATATAATTTTTCTTTATGAAAAAAAATCCTTTATACCTACCTAAAAATTAAAAATAGTAGTGGGACCTAAAAAGTTTTTAGTAAAAACTAAGAAGAAACTCGCGCCTAAATTATTTTACTTTACATATCAATTATATTTTTAAAACAAAACTGTTGTAAAGAGTAAATAATTAAATAGACGACCAATCAGATGATGGACATGGCTCTTAGCAAATTAGTGATGTTCGCAAACAACACTCGATGGAATTAAATTGACAACTGTCATTAACGATAACGCGGATCAGGTGTCACTTTACGGAAATGGCCACATCCCTTATTGAGGTTATAATTAATTGTTATTAATAGATAATTTGACCGATAAATACTCACTCTATATTGAGAAATGTGGCCAAATTTTTTCAAACCATAAACAAATCTGATTGTCATATTTTGTAAACGTTCCAGTTTAGTATTTTTTTCCTTATTTAGATAAGAGTAAAATTAATTTACATTTAAAAAAACTAACATAAGTGATACCTGTCCCATAGATAGCACGCAACCATACAAATATGTCTTCAAACTCGCATCAAGTCAAGGGCACTCGTTTATCGAGGGCAGCCAACAATAGTTGAATACAAATTGCGGTTAATAAACTCATAATGAGCGACATCTATAACTTAACGTGGCAATGTCTCTGCACTTACCACGCATATTAGCAGAATGCTTGAAACAAATTGGTTAAATGTTTTTTTACCATATTCATTTAGTTTTTTATATGGCATGGCTTGTCCTTGCTAGATAAAGCTTATCATGGACTAAATGACTTTTTATACATATATAATACTAATTTTAGTATTATAAAGAGTAAAGATTCTTTTGTTTGTTTGTATCGAATAAGCTCCGAATGTACTAGAACACTTTAAATGATAAGAAGATAGTCTGAGACCTTGAAAAGGACATAGGATAATTTTTATCTCGGAAATCATCCCTTAAGGGGTGAAAATGGGGATGAAATTTTGTATGGGGAATCAACGAACCCGAACAAAGCGTGGGTAAGTCGCTAGTGTCTTATAATACCTAAACATCATTTTCATAAAAAAATAAAAATATTATGTAGGCGAGAGTAGAGTGACTTCCCTCAAATCCATAGTCCATATAGTACTCGCTGTTTTAAATTGAATTGAACTACTCATTAAATTTTTCTTAAACAAACATTACTGTTATATTATTCTCACGATTAAGATGTAAGTAAACAACTGTTACATATACCCGCAAATAAATCTATACCGCTCGTTGAAAAGAGTTGAACGATTAATGAAAGCAACTTACGCTTTATCAAATTTATTACTTGAGTAATAAATTATCACTGGCATAAATTGTTACCAACTGGTTGTTACAAACATGGATAATAATGTGACCAATTAAGTTTGTTTATGCCATTTACTGATACCTACTCGTGACTTAGTAAAAAATATTAACAACTAGCATTGCCCGCGGCTCCGCCCGCGTTCATATGACTAAAAACCAAATTCTTAGTTTTTATACTATATTAGTATACTCTTACAATGCAGTTTTTGTATTTTTTCTCAGAAATGAGATATTTTCCCGCAGTAAAAAGTATCCTATATGTTGACCCGGATAACCAGTTATAATTATACCAAATTTCATTAAAATCTGTACAGTGGTTTTCCCGTGATGCGGTAACAGACAGACAGACAGACAGACCAAAATTCTAAAAACCATAGATTCGGCCTCTGTATCGATAATAATGTTTATTTCAATTAGATTTTCCAAAAAATATCTAATGTACAGATTCGGCTTAGTTACAATTTTATTATATGTATAGATAGATTATAATCATTGAAATTATAGCCTAAGTAAATAAACTGTAAAATATTTTAAAAAGGTAACTAAAGGTAAAGTATTTTCAAAATGGAGAAAAACGGTTTTTTGGTAACTACTTGCTGTACCATCGGTCGCGGGTTCGAGTCCCACCGGGGACATTCATTTCTGTGACGAACACGAATGCTTGCACTCCAGTCATGGATGTTTATATTTATAACATGTATGTATTTAAAGTTATATATGTGTAGTGTATCAACTATTTGGTATCCATAATATAAGCTTCGTAGCTTATCATGGAACTAGATGGTGCTGTGTGTTAATGTCCCAATATATCTATTTATTTATATTAACAGGTTGTATATTTGACTGCTTAATGGTGCAAAACAATTATTTGTATTCATAATTCATTATAACATCGATAAAATAAAACAGGACAATTGTGAATTCGGGCTGCACTAATATGGTACGAAATACGAATATCATTGAAATATTGTATGCCGATGACTATCTATGTCAATGGACATGAACAGCAACACGAATGCTCCACCAGCCGGTGTCCGCAATTGTTTCCGAGATACATGTAAATACATGCAAATCTCAGCTTGGACACGCAAGAAACATTGAATCTTGCATGCGGGTAGTTGAACGACCTATAAACGTATACAAAGAGTAATTTCAATACATATTTATAATATATACCTACTTCCACTCGCTTCGCTCGGGTGCGTAGGTACTAGGTACGTTTTTTTTTGAGCAAAATCCTAATTCTTTTTCTAAAATAAAAATAGTCTAAGTTACGCCTTATCTGCCAATGAAAGTCCCGTCAAAATCGGTGTAGCCGTTTCGGAGATTAGTTGGCACAGATAGACAAAAATTTTAAAAATTGTATTTTTCTTATAAGTACTCCTATATACCTTATGATATATACGTTCATACGTATTTAGTAAAAGGCTGCTATTTCGACATAACAAACAGACGCTTCAATTTTATTTATCTGTATAGATTAATATTTAATATATATATGACTATTATAAATTATGTACTGCTGTAAGCAACATATCAAAAGTAGTTGCTTTGGAACTACCCAAATGTAAAAGCAAATAAACTTTACCTACTTTAGTGTAACTAGAATTATGTCAACATTTAAATCTTCGTATATAGCCATATGTATACAGTAGATATATTACTTAATCTGTACCTATAGGCAAATACAAAACTTTTCAGTAACTTTTTTTCATCTATTTGTCAGCTGATTTTCTTTTTTTTTGTTCAGTAGTTGTTGAAGAGCTTTAGTGTTGTCAATCAAAAAAATGTGAAAGAAGAAAAAGGTCGAATTTCCACCCCAATTTTTTTTGTCAAGAGCATTGAAATACCTACATATCTACCGATTTGAAATATTATTTACTTAGTTTTTTTATCAAACTAATTTTACCTTATTTTAATTAACCCCCGACGCAAAAAGGATGGGGTGTTATAAGTTTGACGTGTGTGTGTGCGTGGGTGCTTGCGTACGTGCTACGGCATCGTAGCTCCCGAACGGAGGAACCGATGTTGATTTTGTTTTTTTTTGTTTGAAAGGCGAATTAATCGGGAGTGTTCTTAGCTATGTTTGATTAAAATCGATCCAAGATGGTCGGGGGTCTTTTATATTTTTAATTTATTTTAATTTGACACGCACGACCTACACCTTAGATTACAGCTTCGTTATAATAGATAACAAAAAATAAAGCAATGCTATCCTTGTTTCAGGCTCATGAGATGAAGACATTTTACCAGTAAAGCCACTCCAAATGGATTCTCAAAGGACTTGTCTTTTTTAAATAAAAACAAAATGCAATACTTTAATTCAATAGCTAATTATAAACCAGTGATGTGTTAAATATTAAGTAATCAATATGGATCTAGAAATGCATAATACGACGTTAGACACGATATATCCTCGCGAAGCGACGATAATGGCAGCTGCTTGCGCTTGTATTTTTAGTATAGTTGGTGTTTTAGGTAAGTAAAAATAGTATTATGTAAACTAATAACAATTTTACTGTATCCTTAACCCATGATTTACGATAAATATGCATACCCATTTTGTTTCACGATCATTCCCATGATAATATGGGGAGCATCCCCAAAGTTACCAAACAGTAATCACAATACAACAAAAATATAATACGCTCAGACGACTAATACCTACTTGTATTTAAACGGACGTATAAGATTGAATAGAAAAGAGGATAGAAGTCTCTTTAAGGAAGTTTCATTCATAATAAGTTACATTTGCAGTTAGAAATATATAAATTGATGGTTAGGTCTGTTTGTAAATAAATTTTACGAATTAAAAGTTCGCGTTTTTAAAAATTCTTAATTTATCAATTATCTCTTAAGTTCCCTGAGATTTTGGTCGATGGGAAATCCCGTCGGGACATAACTAACTACATATAAGTAGTTATTTGTTTATTTATACAGAAATCTACTATAAAAAAAGATATCATATAAACGAGTGCTGTAAGTACAATTTTATATATCAATAATGTACGATCTTAATGTTAGATTAATATATCGTTTTTAATACTATAGTAGTCTAAGACAGTTAGACACAAGTCTTTCCAGTTCTCTATCTTTTTATTATTTTGACATATAATAATTATATAGTAATTCGATTAATATATAGCGTTTTTTTTACTGCCTCGGTGGTGTAGTGGCTAGCATGTACGGCTGCACACCCTGAGGTTCTGGGTTCGAGTCCCGGGTCGGGCCAAGATTTCGAATATATGGAAGCTTGAAAATATATATTTTAAAATTATAAAAAAAATCACATCACTAGTCCTACTTTTCACTCGATAAAGTGCACTCGCCTTTAAATATTAGTATGTAATTGACGCGCCGATAAATTTATACTTATTTACTTTACCCTAATGGAGTATCTTATGTTTGCTTGGTGATTTCCAACAAGTGGATGATTAGCATTTTATAAAGCATAAACATGTTTTCAACATTGCGTCACTCAATAGTTAAGATCAAAAAAAAATAAAAAATAAAAAACACAACTAATATTTTAATATTAAACAAATATTGAAATAGAAATTTTTAAATGAGGACTTGAAACTCAGTGTACCTCCTTTTTCGTTACATGCCAAAACTTCAGATGTGATTTTAAAACTTCCGTCACTAATCACTAACTTATTTAAAACACTAATTCTACAGAAAACTTTTCTCTAAATTGCTCTAAAACTCAACAACACCCAGACTTTATACAGTGACTATGTAAGTTATTGGAAAAAAATGACATAATTGGTACCTAACTAACACATAATATGAGAAATCGTCCCTAATGCTTACAGTTTACACAGTGCACTACAAACATCGATATCAATTTGCGTATCGATAAGGATCATCACTACCGGTTCGTGGAAGGAAGCTTTACGGCGCGAGCGCATATTGATATTGTCATAACAACGATCGTGTTATAATCTGTTGTTACGTCACTGGCGTCAAAAAGATGGTTGTATAAATATATTTTTTACCCACGACGGCCACGGACAAAGACGGTATATGCGTTTGGAGTACGAGTGTTTCGGACGACCAGAACCAGGGTATGTCTAGTACCCTGGAGGTCGACCTGGGACAATCTCCCAGACGTTCTTGGCGTACACGGCAGTATGTCCGTTCGCTGGTAATGTACGCCACCACGCACCCCTGAATGCGTAGCTTGGGTCCCGATCCACTAGGGTTTCTTCGTTGACAGGAGACTATACTTAGAGGCGATGAAATAAAAACACAATTTTTCCTTTTTTCTCTCTTGGTTTCGGTTCTTCCTTTTCCTTTTAGTTGTTGCCTCTTCGGTGGCTGTCTTGCGACTGACTCGAATCGAGAAATGGCTCGCCTTTTATTTGGCCCGTTAATACCTTACAGAGAGCCGCGTACTTTGAGCTCGTTTTTCGAATAAAATTTCCCTAAACCGAAACCTTGAGAGTCCTTTTATTTTATGTTTTCAGTAAAACACCTTACACATATTTATTTATTTACATGCCTTACATACTATTATACAATATTAAAACATAATATTCAATATATAATAATTAATTAAAAAAGTCTTAAAACAAAAATATCTAAATTTCTAGGTTGCTACATTTTTACTATACATTCTCCCTTATAACTTTTGAACGGATAGTCCTATCGACCTAGTTCTTGTTTTATTATAAGTTTTATAATAAAATCTATTATTTAAAACATAAACTATTATGCTATTGCAAGAAACAAAAAATCTCATTTTCAAGTTACGTAATTATATGCTAACATTTTACTTACGTACCTATTCCTTTCAAATTAATGTTAAATAGTCTTATATGATTCAAATAAGCAAAAAATACTCTAAACTAACCTTATTACACTAATTAGAACTTATTTTAACATAATAAATCTAATAAGAATGAGATTTCATATTTACAACAATTATTCATAATACGCTAAAATGACATTGTCCCTATATTAATACACACGTTACTCGAAGATAAGTTTTCCGTCGCCGACATTCTCCCCCTCGTGCTTTGCACCAACTCCTGGACTCGGCGACGCTCCCGGCACCAACAGCACCACTCTCGAACTGGGCCTCCGTAGAACACCTCCTCTGGTCTCGACGTCGACGACTCTGGTCCGCCCGTCTGGTCCAGGATACACATGCAGGATTCTTCCGCGTGGCCAGATGCATCTTGGTAGGCTGTGATCGACGATCAGTACGATGTCTCCGACTTGCAAATCTGTGGCGCTGACTCTTCCTTTGGTCTTCCTTGGTAGTAGAGTGGGCAAATACTCTCTCAGCCAACGTTGCCAGAAGTGATCGGCAAGTCGCTGCGTAGCCTTCCAGGTGTGTCTGCCCACAAGCTCGTTGTCCTCGAAGCTGCCGATTCTTGCTGCGCCACATGATCGCCCGATGAGAAAGTGGTTCGGTGTAAGTGCTTCTTCTTCAGGGTTCTCGGAGAGGTGGGTGAGGGGCCGAGAGTTGACTATGTGCTCGGCCTCTAACAGGAGGGTATGAAGTACCTCCTCTCGTGGTTGCCTTTCGTTGAGCGTGGCGTCCAGTGCGGTTTTAATGGATCGCACCAGACGCTCCCATGCACCTCCCATGTTTGGTGCACCAGGAGGTATGAACTTCCACTGCACACCGATCTTCTCCGCTTCCGAGATAAGGTCTTCTTGCTAGTGCTTCTTTGAGTTCTTTGTTGGCGCCAACGAAGTTAGTGCCATTGTCGGTGTAGATTATCTTTGGCATTCCCCTTCTCGCGGCGAATCGTCGTAGTGCCATGATCATGCTGTCAGTGGAGAGTGAAGGAGTGAGCTCAATGTGTACAGCTCGTGTTGTTAAGCATGTGAATAGAGCACCCCATCTCTTCTCATGGCGTCTTGCTACGGTGATCGTCATAGGGCCGAAGTAATCTATTCCCGTGCACGTAAATGGAGGGTTTCCGTGCATCAGCCTCTCAGCAGGTAAGTTGCCCACTGGTAGTTCTTGAGGTCTTGCCTTTCTTGTTTTGCACCACTGGCATTGATGTTGAATGGTCTTGATCGCTGACCTCAGTCCTAGCACCCAGAAGCGTTGTCTTACTTCGTTCATTACGGTCGCGTGATTCCCGTGATTGAAGCGGCAGTGAAATTCTTCTATGATGAGAAGTGTTGTCTTGTCCTTGCTGTCGAGTACGATGGGTCGTTTGTAGTCTCTGGTAACCCCTCGTATCGCGTCGATTCTTCCTTTCAGTCGCAGGAGACCTTCTTCTAGCACTACGTCGAGCCTTTTCAACTTGCTGCTGCCCTCTAATTGTTTTCCTTGCTGTAGGCACCTGATGTCCTCTTTGAAGCATTTCTCTTGACTTCTTCTTAACAACAGCGTTTCAGCTTGCTCTAGTAGACTTGTTTCCAATGGTATGTATTTCCTTTCTGACGTTTTTGAAGACAGATGTCGCTTCTCAACAATTTTCTTATTCCTTTTTGTAGTTTTCCAGGTAGGATCTTCTTTGCTGGCGTGGACCTTTTCCTTTCTTCTGCAGAGTTGTATGAACTGCAGTACTCTTGCTGTAGCTCGCCAAAGTCTTTTCCACGACGAGAACTTTTCGGGATCTGGTGATGGATAGGAGCTGCCTGCAGTCGCTACGATGTCCGCTGCCTTTTCTTCGCCAGTGGTTTCTTTCTTGAATGTTCTTGCCGCAGGCCAGTGAACTTCATCTCTTCTTAGAAACCCTGGTCCGGTGTACCATCGGTGTTGGCAGTCGAAGTGTTCTGGTACGTCACGTGTTGCATCATCTGCAGGGTTCTGCGCCGTCGGTACCCATCTCCAGTCCTGTGGTTTTGTGAGATCTTCTATCTCCGCCAAGCGATGAGCCACGAATGTCTTGAAGGTTCTCGGGTCCGTCTTGATCCATGATAGCACGATACTGGAGTCTGTCCAAAACGTCTTCTTTTCTATTTTCAGATCCATTTCTTCCTCGACCGAGTGTGCCAATCTGCTTCCTAGGAGGGCCGCTTGCAGCTCGAGTCTCGGGATTGACACCGGCTTCAACGGAGCGACTCTTACTTTTGCTGCTACTAAGCTGACGTCATAAGTCCCATTTTGATTTTCAGTTCTCCAATATACCGTAGCTGCATACGCCATTTCGCTTGCATCCGTGAACGTGTGCAGCTCCCCCTCGGTGCGACGTGGTGCCAGACATCTCGGGATCTGAAGGTCTTGGAGCAGCTTCATCTTCTCCAGGTAAGTCTTCCATGACTCGTACTCCTTTTCTTCTATCTCTTCATCCCAACCGACGCCACTTCGCCATATGTTCTGGAGCAGCCTTTTGCCTTGGATGAGAATTGGTGATGCTAGCCCTAGTGGATCGAAGGTCGACATCACGGCGCTGGTGACTTCTCTCTTCGTAGGTACCTTGAGTCCTTGTGCCACTTCATCTGGCGTGTTCCGAAGGTTCGCCCTAAAGCCTATGGAGTCCCTTTCTGTAAACCAGCGTAGTCCCAGTGTCTTCTCTTCCTTCTCACCAAGGTCCACCTCTGTCTTCTCAACTGACTCAGTCTTCACGTCTTGCAGCAGGTCGGAGTGGTTTGACGCCCATCCTCGGAGTTCGAAGCCCGCCTTTTTGTGAATGAAGTCCACCTGCGCTGTAATTCTCTTGAAGTCCTCTTCTGAATGGAAGCTGTGCAGGTAGTCATCCATGTAATGGTTCAGCTCGATTGCCTTTGCTGCCTCTGGGTACTGCTTCTTGTAGTCCGCCGCGTTCCGGTTCTTCACGTAGATCGCTGTGCTAGGAGATGATGTCGCGCCGAAGATGACTGATGTCATTCTGTACTCCTTCGGTGCTACGTCACGACGATCCCCTCGCCACAGGAACTTCAAGCTGTTTCTATCTTCTGGCCGGATGCGAACTTGCAGGAACATTTCCTTTATGTCGGCTGCCACTGCAAACGGGCCTTGCCGGAACCTCAGTAATACCCCGAAGAGCGATTGCAGTAGGTCTGGTCCCGGTAGTAAAGCGTCGTTGAGGCTTCTCCCTTTAGACTTGGCTGCAGCGTCGAAGACGATCCTTATTTTCTTCTTCAATGGATGTACCACGGAGAAATGAGGGAGGTACCATGTCTTCTTTGAATCTTCTTGTCCACCAGGTGCTTCTTCTGCATACTTGCTGTCGATTAGATGCTGGATCTGCTTATTGTATTCTGCCTTCAGCTGAGGGTCTTTGTCTATCTTCTTTTCAATGTTGAACAATCGGTTCTTGGCAGACGTGTAGCTTTCAGGCATCTGTTCATCTTCATTTTTCCATAGAAGTCCAGCTTCAAATCGACCATCTTCTAGTCTTCTGCAGGTCTTCTCTAGGATGGTGAGTGCTCTTCCTTCTGAATCCGTAGTGGGTCTTCTTGGTAGTACTCCAAGTGCTTCGATTGCGAAGTGATCTTTGATGGCTTGATGCATCTCTTCTTCTGGCGTGCTGACATGTAGACACGTGTTTAAGAAGTGCACCACTTTCGCACCTCCAGTGTCTGACCCGTGGAGCACCCATCCAAGTCCTGTTCTTGAAGCGACTGGTTGTCCTGGTTTCCCTCTTCTTACTTCTTGAGTCACGATTAGCTCCCAGTTGTCTTGACCGATGAGCAGCTGTGGTGACTCCCCCTTATAATATAGAGAGTCAGCAATCTTCTTCAAGTGTTGACACTCTTCTATCCTTTTCTTTTCTAGGAACTGCGGTGCAAGCTTCAACTCGTCGATGGTCCGGACTCTTCTCAAGGTCTTCTTGGTCTTCTGATGAATCCCCTTCACCGTAAGGTCCAGCATCTGAGAGTCTTCCTTCCTTATCAGCCTGCCTCCAACAGTCTCGATGACCAGTTCCTCCTTTCTTCCTTGAGCGCCGATTTCTTCTGCTACCTTCTGGTCTAGCAGCGACACTGTTGACCCTTCATCCATGAGGGCCAATATCTTCTTTGATCCTTTTGACCCGAAGATTTCTATCGGAATTATCTTCAGGTATGCCCTTGCGTTGTTGACCGCATTCACCGATGCCATGATGCTCGCCACTTCTTGTGGTTTGTTCTTCTGTTCTTCCGAGGAACTTTTCTCTGTCTCGACGTGCAGCAGATGATGATGCCACCTCTTGCATTCCTTGCACGACGGCTTCTTGCAGCTCTCCTTCCGATGTGTCCCTTGTAAACACTTGAAGCAAACGCGGCTTTTCTTCACTATTGCCCATCGATCTTGCACAGACGCCTTCAGGAACTTCTGACACCCGACGAGGAAGTGTTCACCCTCACACATGGGGCAAGTCTTCTCTGATCTTGAAACCTTTTCTTTGAAGTCCTTTTCCTTAGTTGAATGCGTTGCTTGTCGATGAGTCCGTCTGAACCCGCTCTTCTCTTCTGTTGATGCATAGGCTCCACACTTGTCTGCTTCTCTGTTCAGGAACTTGGACACCAGTGTTAGGTCGGAGAACTCGCCTTCTGTTGTTTCAATGAAGTCGTACCATCGGAACTTGAGGATCGTAGGCATCTTCTCAATAATTTGTTTCACCATCTCAGGTGAATGCAGGTACTGTGGTTTCTTCAATCCTTTTATTGCCGCTACGCTGTTGCTGATCTGGCTCGCGAAGAGGCATATGTCCCTTGGGTTTTCAGAAATCTTCGGCAACGTTTTGACCTTGTCCAACTCTGCCAGCACCAGTGCATCTGGTCTTCCATATCTTCTTCTGAGGGCTTGAATCACTTCCATCGGAGAGGCTTCGGAGTACAGCAGACTCTTGATAGCTTCTCTTGCGTTGCCCTTCAGTGCTCTTCTTAGCCGAGCCATATTCTGGACGTTGTTGAACATCGGTGCTGTATCTTCATAGACAACCTTGAAGGCCATCCACTCGCTGCTGTTGCCGTCGAAGTAGGGTAACTCGTGAATGTAGGTTGGCTGTCCTGCTGGTCCTCGCGTGGTAAGAGCTTCCTTCAATGCTGCCGTCAGTGCTTGAATTTCAATCGTAGCTCCTCTCGTTGAGGAGTTCTCTTCAGGCTTCATCTTCTGTGGCTCTTCCAAGGGGTGTGGACCTCGCATCTCTGGTTGAACTTTGTTGCCATCCTCCAGCACAGACGTCTCGATCCAGTTCTGCACCTGTGCTGTTCTGTCTTCCAGGTCTTCATCCACGGAGTCCTCTTCTTCACACTGTGCCATCTCCAATCTGACACGGGCTAGCTTAGTTTCAGCCTGTGCTTGCTTCAACTCCAGGCGTGCCAACTCTTCCTTTGCTTCTAGCTCGCGTCTTCTGGCCGAGGAACTCGTGGTCTTCGTGGACCTGGCGCGACGACTGACCCCCATCGGTTTCAGGGTCTTGGAGGAGCCTTGAACATCCTTTCCAGGTACATCTTCTTGGCTCTTCCTGGTCATCCTCTGTGCAGCATCTTCTTTGCTGCCTTCCATAGACGCCGCCGTAGTTGCAGTCGTAACCGTAGTCTCCGTCACTGTGGTGCCCTCCGTGGTCGTGGTACCCGAAGAAGTGTTCGATGTAGTTGCAGTTCCCGATGACGCCGACGCTGACGTGACCCCTTCTGATCCCGACGTTCCATCTGTCGCGTCCCTATCTGAAGGACGGGACCCGGGACGTGAGGGGGCATCCTTCTGCGACCTGGTTACCGGCATCTTGAACGCAATCTTCTGTTTCTTCTGAACTTCTTCTAGCAGGGATCCGGCTCGAAGGACCAACTGTTTCGGACGACCAGAACCAGGGTATGTCTAGTACCCTGGAGGTCGACCTGGGACAATCTCCCAGACGTTCTTGGCGTACACGGCAGTATGTCCGTTCGCTGGTAATGTACGCCACCACGCACCCCTGAATGCGTAGCTTGGGTCCCGATCCACTAGGGTTTCTTCGTTGACAGGAGACTATACTTAGAGGCGATGAAATAAAAACACAATTTTTTCCTTTTTTCTCTCTTGGTTTCGGTTCTTCCTTTTCCTTTTAGTTGTTGCCTCTTCGGTGGCTGTCTTGCGACTGACTCGAATCGAGAAATGGCTCGCCTTTTATTTGGCCCGTTAATACCTTACAGAGAGCCGCGTACTTTGAGCTCGTTTTTCGAATAAAATTTCCCTAAACCGAAACCTTGAGAGTCCTTTTATTTTATGTTTTCAGTAAAACACCTTACACATATTTATTTATTTACATGCCTTACATACTATTATACAATATTAAAACATAATATTCAATATATAATAATTAATTAAAAAAGTCTTAAAACAAAAATATCTAAATTTCTAGGTTGCTACATTTTTACTATACATTCTCCCTTATAACTTTTGAACGGATAGTCCTATCGACCTAGTTCTTGTTTTATTATAAGTTTTATAATAAAATCTATTATTTAAAACATAAACTATTATGCTATTGCAAGAAACAAAAAATCTCATTTTCAAGTTACGTAATTATATGCTAACATTTTACTTACGTACCTATTCCTTTCAAATTAATGTTAAATAGTCTTATATGATTCAAATAAGCAAAAAATACTCTAAACTAACCTTATTACACTAATTAGAACTTATTTTAACATAATAAATCTAATAAGAATGAGATTTCATATTTACAACAATTATTCATAATACGCTAAAATGACATTGTCCCTATATTAATACACACGTTACTCGAAGATAAGTTTTCCGTCGCCGACAACGAGGTGTTTGTATGTGTATCGGTTTCGATTTTTCTCAGAAACGACTGGGTTGATTTTGAAACGGTTTTTTGATTTATATAAGTCTCATTCCTAAACAAGTTCTTAGCTAAGTTTTATAATGTTACAGACCGCCAGGAGGCGCTATAGTTTACACATGTTTTTCCAAAACGGTTTTTATACTATTACTGAAATAAAAATAAGGCAGTTTAATATTTAAATAAATGTATTGCATTTACTATTAACATTTAAAATTTAAAAAAATAAATAATTTCCCGATCATATAGACTAGGTACGCGATTCCAGTAGAAATTAAAATAGTTTACGTTTAATGTCAAATTTTCAGAATCAGCCTGAAGTTTCTAATTAAAATAAATTAAATAAATTAGAATTCGGGCTACGGGAATGAGAAAAATAAAGACACCTAAAAATATATTTTAAATCTTATATCATTATATTATTGTAACATATTGATTTAAATCAATAAGTAATTAAATACTTGTAATTTATGAACATATAACTTTATGCAACATTGTTGATTGACCAACATTAATTGGAAACTCAATCTCCATCAACGTCACGTGCAAGGAACACTCAGAACTTGCCGCTTTATTGATACTGACTTTCAATCGACGACTAGTTAATAGTTAAAATGTTCTGTGGACACGCGGAGACAAATATATTCTAATACTAGCATTGCCCGCTGCTCCGCCCGCGTTCAGATGACCAAAAACCAAATTCTTAGGTTTTACATATTAGTATAGGTACTCTTACATTGCAGTTTTTGTATTTTTTTCTCAAAAATGAGACATTTTCCCACGGTAAAAAGTATGCTGTATGTTGTATGTAAAACCTAGGAATTTTGGTTGGTTTTGGTTTTTGGTCATCTGAACGCGGGCGGAGCCGCGGGCAATGCTAGTCAATCAATAAAATGTTCTAATTATTAGTATGTGTACGTGTTAATCTGGCCATCTTTCACATCGTCGATCGTAAGCTGATGGAAATATTTTTTTATATAAAAGTACTCGTATGCAATTTTTGGGAAGAATTGCGTAGGTTGCTTTTTTATTATGATCGACTTTAAAACGAGAAGGTAAGGTTCGGCTGTTTTTTTTTTGTGCATATTACACAATATCTACTCGAATTGATTGATTTTTTTTTGCAATTTCAAGCTCTAGCAGATAAGAGTATAGTAATGTTACTGATTATTGTATATTCTATTGCTTAGCAAAGTCAAGGCAGTATACTAGCTTAGAATAACCCACCTTACTTACACACATCACAAAAGCTTTCATTTCATTGAGATCATTATTTGGAAAGATATAATGGATGTGGTAATAAAATAATAATAGATTGATACATTAAATCAAAGAGGACGTTAAACGTGACCTCGGCAGAGAAAAACGGATTAATGAATTACGCGTATAAATGATAAATTGATTTCGTTACGGTATAATTCCACTACAAGCATTGTACAAATACATAAATTACTTCTCCAATAAAATATTCATAAACTTAACTACTTTACAATACTAGTACTTAGAGGAGTATTTAGTTTTTTATCTCTAAACTTTTTTTTATTTTATCAAATACTTGCGAAAACTTAGGTTATGTATTTTTTAGTGCTGAATCATAAAAAAAATATATATATAATTTATTTCGCCAAAAAAAAAATTTTTTTGGGTGTGGGTGGACCACCCTCATCACTAAGGGGTATGAAAAGAGTTTACATCATATTCTCAGACCTATTGAATATACACACAAAATTTCATAAGAATCGGTCAAGCCGTTTCGGAGGCGTTTTGTTACGAACACTGTGACACGAGAATTTTATATATTCTTATTAGATCTTCTTTTATTAATAACATTATAAAAAACTCTTGAGTAGTAGTAGTACGCCTGGATTTTTTTTAAATGGATGTTGGACTAAGTAGATTTTCATAATGCCGCATTTTCTTCAAACGTCTAAATGATCCTTACAACACAAAATACATACATACATACATACATACATACAAAATCAAGCAAAAACGTAAATTAAAAAATAATATAATATGTTTATACATTCTAACTATACAGCTGTAAAGGCGTGCACTCAAATACATCAATTCAATTACATAGTAACGAGTGACACGTGCGCCATTATCGAAAGCAATTAACCACCCCATCGGCCATCTTGTGCCTGTCTATAGCTTCTGCCGACTATGTAAATAGAATACTATGTTTGATAACCATTGTTCTATTTAAAGTCTAAAAACCTGATAATGTCAACATTGGATTATATCTAAACCATTAATTTTAATTTTATATTTTTTATTTAAATTGTCCAAAAAAACGATAATAGAAAAACGAAGAGCAGAAATAAGACCTTTTTATATCACAGATTAAAAAATGCTTTTTAACCTTTTCCGTCTAACCTTCTTTCTGTCTTGGAATAAATTTTACATCCTAGTTTCCAGGTTAGATCTTTTATCTAAACTATTGCTCGCCCAGTGGTCGAAATTCGGCTATAATCAATATTGAAAATTTGAGGAAAAGATGTAATATGAATAGAATGTGAACCGTTTCCAA
The DNA here is from genome assembly GCA_921882275.1 of Brenthis ino. Classification (NCBI taxonomy): domain Eukaryota; kingdom Metazoa; phylum Arthropoda; class Insecta; order Lepidoptera; family Nymphalidae; genus Brenthis; species Brenthis ino. Next base: position 20,851,055 of record OV170228.1, on the reverse strand, counting down.
ATTTTTTTGATTATCCTAAAGCCCGTTAATAGCTACTAAACAAAAAAAATAGAAAATCCATTGACAAACAGAGGTGAGAGGAGTAAAAGGTACTGAACTATTTTGTCTTTGCCTATTTCTATAAAGATATACATATTATGTATAAATAAATAAATATATTTATGTTGGAACATTACACACAGCACCATCTAGTTCCATCGTAAGCTACCAGATAGTTGATACACTACACATTTTATATAATTTTAAATACATACATATTATAAATATAAACACCCAAGACTGGAGTACAAATATAAGCGCTCATCATACAAATGAATACCCTCAGCGGGACTCGAACCCGCGACTACTGGCACATAAAGTAGCACTACAAACTGAGCCAAACCTGTCGTCAATATCTGATATCTATTTTAAAAATAAATACGAAATTCTTACGAACACGTAAAACTTACAAAAGACATATTATATTTTGTCAAAACAAATATGAAATTGGAACCTAGACGGCATCTGGTAAACCAATCACATTTTCAATCAAGAGCTCTGTCAAATGACCCCTCAAGTGGATACAATCGATCATAGTCAAAAATGATTGCATTGATATATTTCTTTAAATAGTATATTATATACAGTAGGTATGTACATAAAATATTATGAGGTTATTATAGCGTCAATTATTACTTCTATTTTTCAACCGACTTCTAAAAAGGAGGATGTTCTCAATTCTTTGTCGGAATCCTTTTTTTATATATGTTTACCGATTACTCGAAGGCAACTGATCCGATTTGGATTTTTTTTGTTTCAGGTGGTCCCATATAAATTTTATCGAAATCGGCTTCCCAGGTGGTCCCATATAAATTTTATCGAAATCGGTCGAGCGGTTATTTTAAAAAATCAACAATAAATATATTTTTTAAATAAATTGTTTAATCGAATACGTTATTAAAAACTTTCTTCTTGCAAATTACCTGCTTATTATGTCTACACTAAAAATGAAAAAATAAAATCTTAAAAAAAAATAGAAACCGACTTCCAGGCACTAAAATGTAAAAAATAACTAAACGGCGGTTTTAATTTAGAATAGATACCCAATCAGATTTTCATATTAGATTTGCTTTGCATCGGCTGGCACCGACTTCGAAAATATCTGATTAGGTATCAATTCTAAATGAAAACCTCCGTTTAGTTATTTTTTACATTTTAGTGCCTGAAAGTCGGTTTTTCATTTTTTTTTAAGTTTTTATTCTTTATAAACTGGAAAATATCAGAACTAAAACTTAATTATTTTGACCAATTTCAAAAAACTAGGTACTCAATTCGTCGGTATGTTTTTTTGTGAGTATCAACTCAATATCTTCATTAGCTAGAGATCGATTTTCAAAAATTTCTATTTTGATAAACATGTAATTGTAGCTATCTATGTACATCAAATTCCATCGCTAAGGATGTCAAGATTAATTTAAAGTAATTTTAAAGTGGTAGTACATTTTTTATTAAAAGGAAATATTTCAAATATTTAAATACACAACTTGATGACGAATGCTCAATATTTTACCTAGTACTATGAATCTAAAGTTTGACTTGAAGATCTTTCAAAGCTGAGTCACTGATTTCTTAATACAAAACGAAGGTATAGTAGATGACTTAACATTTAATGGATGAGAAAGTTTGTGAGTGTGTTTATTACTTCTTTACGATGTTGCAATTAAATTTTAAAATTTTAAGTAAGTACCTATGTTTAATTTTTGAGAAAAAAATCAAATCATGTAAGAAGAAAAAAATATTTAAATCGGTATGGTAGTTCCTAGATTAGCGCGTTCAAACAAACAAACACTTTAACTCTATATATTAGTAAGTATAAATATTTGCTTCGTACATATCCACAAACCATCCAATTCATGTGTATTTTCCTAGGGACCGTCTAGTTGAATTAATTATTTTGTAAAGCATGAGGAACTGGCGTGGCTTAGGAGGCATGTGGTGTATCGATCAAGCTGTCAATTTATCAAGCGTCGAGGGACAAATGACCCCATGATGTGGGTAAATACAATCCAACTGTATTTAATATTTTGCAAAAAAATAACACATTGTGTCGTAAGTGTGGTGCGATGGTACTTTACATGGCTAACCATGTCATTACTCTAGTAGCAACTTCGATATCAAGTTTATATCAAAATTAACTAATTACAATTACTTTGTTCGGGCTCGGCTCGAACTGTTAGGCACTATGGGATAGATGTATTACACCATATCTATTTATATTATACTGAATTTCATCAAAATCCGTCCAGCTGCTTAAACGTGAAGAAATAACAAACTTTCGCAATTAAAAATAGTAGTCCGATTGAAGCCACGTCCACTTCAAAAAACCGTCATCGGAATGTAGGTCTAAGTGGTAGTTTTAACATAGCTCAAATTCAGTAAATCAAAGGCTTAACTAATTCAAGGTGCATTTTTGGAAAAAAAACAATATTTTAGGTAATACTTTCCAAAATAACAATTAAAAAGAAAAAAGTCGGTCAAAATCATTTCGAAGTAACAGATCACTCTTCATTTAGTCTATTAATAGTCACTTCATATGTGCACAGTTTATCAATATGTTATGTTACAGGCCAAGTGATTAATTAAGACAGTATTTATAATGTCCGGTCTAAATAAATAATAGTAAGTCGAATTGGACCGAGTGATTAATAATTATTTAAACTTCATTATTTATAAAAGTGTCTGTCCGTCCGTCCGTCCGTCCGTCCGTCCGTCTGTCTGTCTGGGAACACATTATAAGAATACTGCTGAACAGATTTTGATGAAATTTACTATGATGATAGCTGGTTATCCGGGTCAACATATAGGATATTGTTTACTGCGGGAAAATATCTCATCTCTGAGTAATCTATACTAACGTTATACCCCATCGCTCATCGATAAATAACGCTCATCACACTAGTATGGAACTTCCGAAAAGCGGATATCAATTTTCGTCATGAACTCTGGCACAGACATTCCATTCGACTGTCTAAGTTTTCCCTTCCCCTTAAAAGATTTTTTTATTATTATTTATATGTATGTTTATGTATATATAATAGAAATATATATGGTAAAATTATCAGTTTACTACGTACTACGTATGTTTATTTAAATTAGTATATATGTAAAGTTTTGTGTATGTTTATTCATATTAAGTTTTAATGAGTTGCACTTTCCGCACCTTTCCGCTCTTCTCACTTATTTTTTTTATCGGTTTCCTGTAAAAGATCACTTTTAGTGATAAAACCGCCTTTGCACATCTCTTTAATTGTATTTTTCTTTGTTAATGTACCATTTTCGTGTGCAATAAAGTGTTATAAAAAAAAATTGGCGTCTCGCAATATTTTACGGGATACACAACGCAACAAACCACAACTCTTTATTTGTACGGTTCCTATTTGCTCGTGTTACTTAATACTACAGTTTTCGTCTTATTAGATATCGAAGGTTGAGAACGAGCTACGTTACGTTTCGCTACCGCTTTAGCCTTCCCGTTGGGTCTTTTTTTTTATTTCAAACACACCTCACACCCAATATCATAACTGCTACCGTGACTCACATATTAAAATATTTTAGTAAATACTCGTACTTCTTTTTATTATTCTGTCCAATAGCCGAGGAGCACTATTCATCAAACCCGATCAACTTAATTATTTTAATACATTTTATCATATTGACTTCTCACTTTGGGCATTTCTTAAAATGCCCGGGCATTATGAATAACATCCTATTAATTACTTGGTCCATAACATATACATATATTACAATCCAATCCATGTTCATGAACATCACATGAACATGAAGTATCTTGCAACATTTTTATCGCATGTTTTCCCCCAGTTCATCAGCCCGGATGCGATCAATCACAAGACGACGGCTCACATTTCGCGCAAAGTTAAAAAACATCTTATTTTAATTATTTTTATTGTAACATATTAACATTATGACAACAACTGTTTCATAGTTATCATCATTTAAAATACATTTTTATAAGGTTTTATTTAATTTGCTTCGTTAGTCTTTCCGGTTCAAATTTTGACATCCCTTTTCCAAGATGTTGCTGACATCCGATTTCGCTGGTATTCGATAACCTCATGTCGGATTGTAAAATTTTTTTATACTATTAAGTCTAGAATAGCGAATTTTTCCGACTTCATTCCCCCATATCATCATACTAGTACACCATTTTTACAATACACTTCTCGATATACCTTCCTAGATAACCCCAATTTATATTGGTGAAAACCGTGTGAAAATCTGCCCAGTGGTTTCTAAGACTAGATCGAAGAAATATAGAATCAATTCTAACTTATAATATGCAATGATGTAAAAATTGACATACCTGTGTTTAAAGCATATTAAGATTTCATTTAATATTTGAATTTGATACGCGGAAATGTTTATTAAAACGCATAAACTTTACTTAAATTTCATAAAACGCTTAAGACAAAAAAATATAGTAAATATGTCATAAAGTTTGTTTTTCAAAGAAGTTTTAAATATATAGAAGGTACGGTAACGCAATCGGTACAACAATTTCAATGGCGCCGCTCATGCTGTCCGTACTCGACTCTAGCACTCTAAACCAGTATTCATACTAGGAAATTTAACCTTAGATTATAATAAAAACCAATCATTTAACGTAATAATTATTATTCAATCTTTTTTAAATAGTATCTTATTTAAGATTAATAGTTTAAAACTTATGAGATCTATGTATTTACTGTTATTTGTCTGAGAGAACTTAGTAAGTTTTCGAAATACATGTGAAGTCCTCCAACCTGCACTTTGCCAGCGTGGTGGACTATGGCCTGATCCCCCACGTATTGAAGGGAGACCAGTGCCCGGAAGTGGGATGCTAAAGTTGCTGAATACAGTATTAGTCCAATCATTTAAAGGAAGCTCTATAAAAACTACCGATGCTATATTAACAATTCAATTCAATCTTGACTTCTAATTAGCTATATATTATTTTACATCTATACTAATATTACAAAGAGGTAAAGTTTGTGAGTTTGTGACGTTGTAGGGGATAATCTCTGGATGTACTGAACCGATTTAGATGAAATTTGGTAAAAAGATAGTTTGAGACCCTGGGAAGGACATTTATCTCGGAAATCATCCCTTAAGGAGGTGAAAATGGGGATGAAAGTTTGCATGGGAAAGTAAATTAGGAACGAACCCGAGGGAAGCGAGGGTGAGTCGCTAGTTTACAATAAATAAAGCTCACACACACAATGCTAAGCTTTGAGTTTGAGCTTATTTGGTCCATACAGTTTTTTAATTTTTAATGTGTTTGTTTTTGTGTTGTTTTTTAACAAAAATTATAATTCATATTGTAAAACATAATCCAGTATAACCGGAGCTTAACAGTTCAGCAGCCAGAAGACTACCACTTAGAGATATTGAATCGATACGCATTTTAGCCAATAGTCGCGTATTAGCTTTAATTGCGCACGCAATTCATTGAACGCAAGCGCCTAATGACTCACGCTCCAAATTGTCTAACAGGATATGAAGATTCATATAACAATTTACTTAATAAATGCCAGGCATATTGGTGACATCATCTGAAAGCTCTAGCTCTACCTCTACTCTAAACTGTACGACCGTAGATCCGGAGGTCCTGGGTTTGAGTCCCGGGCTAAGTTTAATTATTGAGTTTTTTTATTATGATATTCATATATAACAGCCCCAAGTTGGGTAGTTAGCGGTATGTCACCCCCGTGCCTCGGAGAGCATGTAAAACCGTCGATCCTGCTCCTTCAGTCTCACCGGTTGCGTCAAACTATCGTCGACAACGGACCATAACAGTAAAAGGAATAGTGCATTTATGTTTGCACTATAATATCTCCTGCGCATCTGGCTGTCTCAGTGAGATTGAGCACCGTGGGTAGAAATCGGTCAGAAGGACATTACTCTAAAGTTGTAAACTATCTATAGATATCTATACATATAAAAAATTGTGACTAAACCGAATCTCTACATTAAATATTTTTTGGAAAATCTTATTGAAATAGACATTATTATCGATACAAAGGCCGAATCCATAGTTTTTAGAATTTTTGTCTGTCTGTCTGTTACCACATCACGGAAAAACCACTGGAGGGATTTTTATGAAATTTGGTATGGTGATAGCTGGTTATCCGGGTCAACATATAGGATGCTTTTTACCGCGGGAAAATATCTCATTTTGAGAAAAAAATACAAAAACTGCATTGTAAGAGTATACTAATATGGAAAACCTAAGAATTTGGATTTGGGTCAGCTGAACGCGGGCGGTGCCGCAGGCAATGCTAGTTGTGCAATATATCACTCAAAATACATTTAACTTCTACATCCTAGTTATCTTTAAAATAGCGTAAAATGAAAAGTAGGAGAAGTTTTGTGTGCTTATTTATATATTGAATCTGTGCTTTATTTTTTCCAGGCAACTTCATAACAACAGTGGCTCTTCTAATGCACCCAAAGCTCCGCGGACACGTCACCACCATGTTTGTGTTATCTCTCTGCGTGTCAGATCTCTTGTTTTGCAGCATCAATCTACCATTGACGGCGAGCAGGTATTTAGATTGTATTACAATGAAGATTATAATTATATTGTAGAATGCTTTAATTAGTTTCATATAGAATTTAAGTCTATTTTGATGTCTAAATAGATGGAAGGATTTCAAGAATACTTTCTGCATTGGTACTAATAATAGGATATTTGTTAATTGATTTCATAAAAGGAGTCAATAGGTACGTATATATGTACTACGCGAAATTTTCGGAATTGTGCTCCGTTTTTAAAGTTTCTTTTTTTATTTTAAAATTTTAAATGTTATTATAATGCACAAGCCAAAAAACATCTTAAATTGATGTCTCCAAACTTATATTAATATTATATATGCGAAAGTAGCTCTGTCTGTCTGTTACGTCACATTTCACTCCTTAAAACCCTGAACCAATTTTGATAATTTTTTGTTTAGAGATAAACGGGGCTTTGCAGAAGAACATAGACTTTTTGTCGCGAAAATTAAACTTCAAGGGGTGAAATAGGGGTTGAAATTTTGTATGGCGAACCAACTACCTACTTAAAGTACACTCACGATAAATATTTCTTTTATCTATTTTAAACGTAAGCCACTAGTATACTATAATTATATCTAGACTAATATTATAAAGAGGAAAGATTTATTTTTTTGTTCGTTTGTACCGAATAGGCTCTGAAACTACTGAATCGATTTGAATGAGATTCGGTAAGAGGATAGTTTGAGATCCTGGAAAGGACATAGGATAGTTTTTATCCCGGAAATCATTCTTTAAGGGAGTTAAAATGGGAATGGGAGATTGTATGGGGAAGCAACCTAGGGAAAAACCCGAGCGAAGCGAGGGTGAGTCGCTAGTTAAATTAAGATTTCTATTATTAATTTTCGGAATCTGACTATTAAAGCAAACTTAACAAAATGTCCAAACAAAAGTGCAATAAAAATAGTTTTAAGGCACGCTCCCAAACACATGTTAATTAATATAGTAATCTTATCCACTGTATGAAATACGACTCCAGTCACAGCACATGTCAGCGGATAGAACGAACGTTTGTAACAAAAAATAAAATATTAGCTTCTTTGCTGTAAATAATTTAGTTTGGAATAAAAATGAAATATATTAATAAACACCTAATTAATATTCGGATTTTTAATATTGTGTAGGGCGGAATAGAACTGGGCGTTTTTTATTTTTAATGTCTGTCTGTATGTTTTGCATTACTACTGCATTAGGAAGAAGCAATGTGATAAGTTAAATAATATAGATTTTTTATTTAAATTAAAACGAAAATTTGTAATAATAAATGTGTGTAATCAAAGACGGGAGAAATGTTCAGCCGATTTCGATGGAAATTTTGCTTATTATATACCTATTCTACATAAAAGTTATATCAAAGGACGTTGAAATAATAATGAAAATAATCTTGCATATAATTATTTTTTACTAAAAGGTTGTACTTACATCGATTTCAGAAAACATTTTGGTGGATTTTCTTTTATATACGTATCCATAAATATGGCGTACTCATTAACAAGTAACAAAAAAAAACAGAAACGCATACCTCCTTTTTGAAATCGGTTAACAACTCAGTTTCTTACGCAAGTGGAAGGAAAGAATTATAAGCTTTTATTTACTTTTTTTTTATTTAAGTTCAAACTTGAACTTCACAATATTTTCACAAATAAAGTAGATTTCAACATTACTCATCTTGATGTTATGATCTAAATTGAAATATTAATTGTTTGTATATAACAGGTACATAAAACAACAGTGGGTGCTCGGCCCACGCTTATGTCAAATGTTCGCCTTCGTGTTCTACGGCAACGAGGCGGTGTCACTGCTCTCTATGGTTGCTATCACTATCAACAGGTAAAGCTTCCATACGAATTGTAATTTAAAACTTAAAAAAAACTGAAAAAAATGCCTGGGTCGTCTTTTCGTTCCTTAACCAAACTCGTCATCGGCAAAATAGGCAGAACATACTTAAGAAATTAGAATCTATATTATTCTAAAATATTATCTTTTTGTTTTTATTTGAGTACCGCTAATACATACATATACAGATCTAACTAATAAGATAATAACATGCTACAAATGTTATAAGCTTTGTAACTGGCTGGCAGTTTGTGTGAATAATGCGAGTTTGATTCCCGGGAAGTGTAACTAATATTAATGTTGAAATCGTGCTGGTCTTTTTTTACGTTGGGAAATGCCATCCATACTATCTGCATGCATGCAGATGCATGCAGATAGAGTTATGCAGTACTCACTGGCAAAGCCAGTACTACCTACTAAAACCCAACAAAACCACCCCCGTCTTAATGGGCCGTCGCAGGATGACTTACGCACTCAACCACAACGCCCCGACGGCAGGTCTGCCGAAGCAGACCACAATAACCATGGGGTTGCTCCACAGTCCACTCTGCTATCAGAGAAATACCAGGAGCAACCCGCATAGCACACCGCTCGGCGCTCACCAAGATGGATCGCCTCCCAGTGTATCTCTTGGCTTCGCCTGGTTGTTTTGCCAGACACTTATGAGCCCCCCACCCCCAAACCACGACAAAATGAACACACCGTGGTGGATGTCTACGCCCCCTGCATCTAGTCTGCAAAATCTATTTAATAACTCTATTTCATGAAAATGCTATAAAAACGGTAAAACTTATATATAACAAAACATAAACATTAACCAGCAACTGCTTTTATAAAATAACAGTCGTAAAAATGTCAAATTGGAAAAACGGCACACTGCGGGTGAGAAGAGATAAAAGATGAAAGGTATATACAACGTATATAAGCTGATAAGTGAAAGACTATTGAAATAAAAGTAATTGAAAACAAAGTTATCAAAATATTTTAAATGCAAAGATGGAGTCTGAAAATAATTTAAGTATTTTATTAGGTACATTTAATCATTTTAACTTTTACGTTTTATTGGCGTTTATATATATATATATATATATATATATAACATAATTAATACATACATTTCTTTTTATTTTAAAACATCGCTTTTGATCAACTTTAATATGCGGCACTCAAAGTAAATAGAGTGGTGCTAAATAAATTTCAAGAAAAAAAACCACTTCATAATGGAATAATTGCTTTTAGCATGTCTGAGAGAACTTAGCAAGTTTTCAAAAGATATGTGAATTCGTCAACTCGCATTTCGCCAGTGTAGTGAACTATGGCCTGATCCCCCTCGCATTGAAGGGAGGCCCGTGCCTAGGGTTGGGACGATAAGAAGCGCTGAATACATAGATAGAAAAATAAATGGAAAACAATATAATCTTATAAGGGATCCTTTTTCCGATTTATTTTATTTCGTACAATAAAAACTTTTTATTGTAGTGCTAGTGCATCCTTCACGCATCGTTTTCCACTTACTCTCGCGTTGCTCTGCCCGCGTTCAGATGACGAAATACAAAATTTTTTTTATTATATGTATAGATAACATTACGCATTACGCAATACGACCGTTAACCTATTAACATTCACGAAATTAAGTCATAAAACTGTCTTCCGATTTGACGTCGGAGTAACATCACGTTTACAACCCGGAAGAGATAAAAGATTAAAAGAGGAAAATCCATCAGATATGTTTGAGAGTGAGACGAGTTAACATAATATTGGTATTAACTTTCATCCATATAGATAAATAAAACTGAAGTGTCTGTTTGTAATGTCAAAATAACAGCTTTCTACTAAATGTATATAAAAGTATGCACGGTACTAATAAGAAAAAAAATAATTTTTAATTTTTCTGTCTGTTTGTCCCGGCTGAACTCAGAAACGTCTAGACTGATTTTGACGGGAATTTCATTGGACGATAGGATGTTATAACTAGTAACTTAGACTTATTTTATTTTAGAACAAGAATCAGGGTTCTGTGCTAAAAAAATTAAAACCCATTGCGAACGATATGCGCGTAGCTAGGGACGTACCCGAGCGAAGAGAGGGTTAACCGCTAGTATAGGATACAGAATGTATTTAATTTAAATAAGAAAATATATATTTATTTATTTTCTAATAATCGGACTTCTATTACATATGCGAAAGTTTGTATGTGTGTGTATTTGTTACACCATCACGCGTATTCCTACACACGATTGTACGTTTTTGGGTGATGTTTAATATATAAACATAGATAAATATAAGGCAGGATAGATAGATAAATACTATATATATATATATATATAATATATATATATATATATATATATAAACAGATAGACCATGACCTAAAATATCACATAGGCTACTGTTAAGACTTAGGAACGTATCCAAGCAAAGCGAGGGTAAGTCGGTAGTAAATAATAAATATTCACAGCTAAGTGGTGCTTGAAATTGCAAAATAACAATTATTACCTGGAAATTGTTTCTTAACTTAGAAAGGTATATAGAAAACGATAGTTTTCAGGTTTTATTGTAATGCAATAAACCAGTCAAAACATGATTAATGATTAAAACCTATTTTATATTCCATTTGGTTCAGACTTAGCCTTTTATGTTATAATAAAAATATTAAAAAAAATACTTGGTCTTATTAAAAAAATTAGTTCCGGAAGAAATAAAAGAGATGATGAAAGCAATATACGCACAAAATATGTAAGAGCGTACATTTGAGCGTATCGTAAAATAAAAATAATACGTGGGAACACTCACGCAGTGTATAAACGTCTGCGGGTTATTTACTGCCGTTGCTCGAGACGCGTTCCCCTCATGAAAATACTTACATATTACTATTAGCCGACATCAAAATAACATAGGAACTATAAAAAGACTTAACACAATTATTTCATTTACATATATTTAAATAGTTATATTTTAGAATAAAATGGAAAATTGAAAAGTAAAGATCTGATTCATTATTATTTATTATCTTTACATTGTAATAAAATTCTAACTGAGACGAATCTGTACATTAGATATTTTTTGAAAAATCTTATTGAAATAGTCATTATTATCGATATAGAGGTCGAATCTAGTTTTTAGAACTTCTGTTTGTCTGTTTGTCTGTCGGGAACGCATCACGAGAAAACCACTGGACAGATTTTGATGAAATTCGGTATGATGATAGATAATACTTTCCTAGATTTACGCGAATGTTTGACATTATTAAATAAAACTATCTTTTCGGATTATTTCGCGGATAAATAAATCTGCGAAATAATTTGAAAAGATAGTTTTATTTAATAATGGTGATAGATGTATACCTAAGCTTTATTATTGCAAATTAACATCAAAATCCTTTTTGCGCGAGAGGAAAGAACATTCATACACAAACTTACGCGCTTGTAATATTATTAGTAAGACTAGCGACCCACCCTCGCTTCGCTCGGCTTCGTCCCTAGGTACGTTTTAATTTCTTTGAGCGGAACCCTAATTCTTTATCTGAATTAAAAGTAGCCTATGCTAGTCCTTATAACATCAGCTATCTTCCAATGAAAGTCCCGTCAAAATCAGTCCAGCCGTTTCAGAGATTATCCGGAACAAACAGACAGACAACATTTTTAAAAATTGTGTTTTTCTTATAAGTACCGTATACATATAATTTCATATGCATTTAGTAAAACGCTGTTATTTTGATATTACAAACAGAAACTTCAATTTTATTTAACTGTATAGATTACTGATTACTTGTTAAGTTTAATAATAGTACTCCAATCCCACCTAATTTATGTAAAAGAAGTCTTAGTAAATTTAGATTAATAGATAAACCTCCGCGTCACTATATAAAGATTAATTTATGATTTAAAAATGTAAATTTTCTAAACTACTCCATAAATGCCCCCATGTTTAAATGATGTGTTTTATTCGATGCATTTCAATTTGAAACACCCATTGTTAGATTCTTAAAGAATTTTAAGTGCATTGTGTAGAGTGATTTGAGTATTTTAAGTCGGTCGCAGTTAAGTTGTCGACAGGTAAGGAATATGGCGTGTATAAGTTATACTTACTACTTACGGTACTTTATTTTGAAGCTAAAAATGCCACTCGTTTACCACTGGCTTATTTCTAAATTATTTTAGGTTAGTATAGATTTTTCAGAGATGAGATATTTACACGGAGTAAAAAGTATTCTATATGTCGGCTTGAATATCCAGCTTTCATCATATCAAATTTCATCAAAATCTGTCCAATGGTTTTCTCCTGATGCGTTCCCACACAGACCAACAGACAAAAATTCTAAAAACTATTACAGAAACTCTAAAGTACACAGTACATCTTAATTAATAAATGACAAAACCTATAAATCTTAAGCGTGAATTTTCGCTCGCTTTCCCCTTTTCTACATGAAAATATTTGCACGCCACCAAATAAATGTAGATTTTCTTTCTACGTCGACGCTAATACTTTCCCCATTAAATTATTGACAGTGCGTAGCTCCTAGTTAGTAGTAAATCCATACTAATATTATAAATGTGAAAGTGTGTTTGTTTGTTTGTCGTTCTTTCACGTCGAAACGACTTGGCGAATTGGCGTCATTTTTTGTGTCACTCTCCAGCCCTCCAACTATGTAGTTGAAGGGCTGGAGAGTGACATAGGCTACTTTTAACCGCGGGAGATTATCTCTTTCCCACGGGAAAACACGTTATAATACAATCCAAAAATATTTATGATCAGAATTACTTGAAACTTGGTATAAATGGTTTTCAATACAATTAATTAAATACGTGTTGTAACATTTTTCGAAATGCATCCCATAAGGGCGTAAAATAGCGGATGAAAGTTTGTATGAACCTACCATTTTAGAGTTTTTTTTGTAGTTTTAACGCGAGCGAAGCTGCGGGTTCTGCTAGTAATAAAATAAAACTATATGGATATTATAATGAGCCCTTTTTTACCAAGTTCAAAAAAGAGGAAGTTCTCAATTCGAGTGTATGTTTATTTTGTTTGTTACGCGATATCTTCATGATTCCTTTTTAATTAATGCCTATGCCACAGTCGATCCGATGTAATAAATTTCAAGCTAAAAATCCTCGGCTATGGATGAAACAATTACTTATTGAAGTGATTTTGATGTCGATATATCTTTTATTTGAAAAATATGGACTGGACGATAAAGAATAATAATATATGATTTTCATTTTGACTGTACGTACTAATATATGTACATAATATATTGTAGGTACTAGTGGATATATCCAATAGCTGCCTCTCCAAAGGTTTGCCGTGCCTTGTTTGATCGAAAAATTTAATAGAAAAATAGTTTCTTGACAACATCGCCACCGGGTTAGACTATAGCTAAGTTACATCGAGGTGACCCCAAAGTACACAAAAATATCATCAAAATCGATCAAGCCGTTTCGTGTAGAAGAATTACGAACACACGCACACTGGAATTTTATATAAGTATGTATATATATAAAGACCTCACATTAGTGCGACGATGACAATGAATTGTATAGAGGTGATTAAAAAAACTATTAGGTAACTCTACAGTGAATTACGGAGGCACTTTGTAAAACGCGGTGATGACACATAATTTGCCACATGATTGAGGTTTTTATGCTTATAAAATATTTTAAAACTAAAATTTAAAGGTTTTTAAAGATTTTTATTTAAATTTGATGAATCAACATTCAATACTTATCTTCCTACATAATATGCTCCTTAGAAGGTTACACCGACAGTCAAATATCTCGTTATCAAGGTCTAGTGGTCTTATACAACTCCAGGTCATGAGATCATTAGTGTGAATGCTTGGCAGCGCCAAAAAAAGTTATTAGGCTACAAGCAATCATGCCTATTGGATTTCCTATCGATACACATCATCATCATCTCCCTGCCCATTTGTCAATCACTTGGGGTCGGCGCAGTACATCTTCCGTACTGCTGATGGGATTTGGCGAAAGTTTTACGACCGGCTGCCTGCCTTACATCAACCCTCCTTGGGAATAAAATAAAAAAAATCTATCGAGACACATATAACTTTAAAAAATTGTGAACATACATACTTACTATACTATAAACCTTATTAGACTTCTTTAAAATATCTTGGACGTATTTTCTAATATATTTATCTTATTTTACATGGGACTTTTGTGCAAAATCACATGTTTCTCGATCGAGACAGATAAGAGCATTGCCTGTCATTAAAACAGTCGGGCTTAAACAAGATATTATACATACAATCCCGTACTCAACGCAATATAAATTGTATTGAAATGACAAAAGCGTTATGTCAAAGGATCATGATGTAATATCATTCCCATATGTATTTTTTTTTTATTTCTATTCGTTAACGATTGTAGAATATCATGTTATCTATATCTATTTATTAGTAGAAAACTATATAGCAAATAGAAAAGCGACGCGGCAGCCAAATTTTACTTTATTATTATCTATACTAATATTATAAAGAGGAAAAGTTTGCGAGCTTGTGACGTTGTAGCGAGATCTACTGAACCGATTTAGATGAAATTTGATACTTGAAGATAGTTTCAAACCCTGGAAAGGACATAGGATACTTTTATCCCGGAAATCATCCCTTAAGAGGGTGAAAATGGGGATGAAAGTTTGTATTGAGAAGCAAGCTAGGGACGAACCCGAGCGACACGAGGGTGACTCGCTGGTTATATGATAAAGCAACATAAATAAATGATAATACACAAAAGGAACAGCAAACTGTAGCTCCAACAGGAAAGCGATAAAGATCGAAACTACTTGCGCATACAAATAATTGACTGTCTATTTAAAAACCGTCTAATCTAACATCAGAGAAGCCTGACTGAATTCATGCTTTAATTAAATTTTGTTTAAGGTTTTGAGATGGGACTATTTTCCTCCATTTTAATTACATTATACCTAAATATTATTTATAGCCTTCCGGTGTTAGGATCAACTTTAACATTGTTTTAAGCTCTTATTAGCGTCCGGCAGTCCAGCCGGGCGTGAAGGCAAGAGAAGTGAACTGGGAGACGCGGGCACGCGGATATTAAGTATTAGAACTTCCAGGGGCCTGACCACCATCTTTTTCATATCGTCATGCTTACATCAAGGCTGTTTTATTTCAAGATTACAATAATCATAATTTTATTCGTATTTTGAGTTATGACCTTTAAAAAGCACGATTGTTATATTCTGGCTTAGTGGTGCGACAGAACAAATGATTGTCTATTTCCTTCTATAAAAAAAGATTTAGCGCTATATAAGTTGTATAGCGTTATCCTTGTCACAAGTTAGTCTATAGGTACAAACAATAATAAATTTTTTTTGGAAAATCTTATTGAAGTAATTATTCTTATCGATACAGAGGCCGAATCTATAATTTTTAGATTTTTTGTGTCTGTCTATGACCGCATCACTGAAAAACCACTGGAGGGATTTTGATGAAATTTGGTATGATGATAGCTGGTTATCCGGGTCAACATATAGGATACTTTTTACTACGGGAAAATATCTCATCTCTGAGCTATCTATACTAAGCGTTAAAACGTAACGTAAGTCGTTCATAAATATGGTTAAAAATGTAAGAATGTTTCAAGATTACAATAACCTTGTTTTAAAGACGTCATGGTACGAATAGTCAAATTAGTCAATAATCATGCTATAAGAGCTGTTTATGCTAGGCCCACAGAATTCTATCAATTTCAATCAGATTCAGTTGCATAAGTCACGTGTCTGTCTTCATGAATGTAATATTTATTTGTGTTACTGCACCACGTATCACTTTTGCTTCGGATATCTGTTTACATAGCAATAAAATTCGTGAACTGAATTCATAAGCTATGTACTGACTACTTGAGTTACGAGTATAAACTATAGAATAGAAGCGATTATACTTTATTACTATTTACACGTTAAGTTTTCTAAATATACGATGACTGTAGTATAAGTAGAAGATCCAAAGAAAGATTCTGGGTACAAGTTTAATATAAAATATTTCCCCTTAGGCTATTATATTGATGTAACTAAAATTAAAAAGTACAAATAGGTATATCATATTTTTGTGTTAGTGGAGTGTAGTTGTGGGTTGCATTATAACGTGTTTTCCGTTGGAATGAGATAATGTCATCCCATAAGCTATCACCTACGTATGGGATCCCTAGCTTAAAAGTCCCCTAAACTAGCCCCTAAATTAAATTTCGTTTTACCATCGTCAGAGCCCGTAGGTATTTCTAGTACCTATATTTAGGTGGCATTTTAACATTTAGGTGACTCCTAACTGTCGGTGAAACAGAAATTGGCCGCTAACAGCCCCCTAAACATGCTTAGGGGATCCCTTAAACTTAGGTGACGTTGGTGAAATCGGCCATAAGTCACTCTTCAGCCTTCTAACTATCCCCACACAAAGAAAGAAAGAAAGAAACAAACAAACAATATATGCACTTTCACATTTATAATATTAGTATGGATTACCATACATAAAAATTATACAGCCTTTTAATTTTACGAAGAACATATACTTTAATATAATATATTTTCTTTAATAATTACAAAATTCGCTTCTACCTCATTACTTATACCACACCTAATTTACCATAAAAATAACCCATTCATGGCGGGTCAGTAGCCGCTACATAAAGAAGCACTGTGCCATTGCGTTACTCTATTTGTGCATCTTCACTTTCATCTCCGTGCTAAGTGTTGATGATATCATCGGGAACGACACTTGAAAAATACATATTTTTTTACTGTATATACCTAAATGGTCCTTACAACATTGATGTTGTATGTAGTTAAGTTTATTACTAGCAGATCCCGCGGCTATGCCCGCGTGCAATCTACAAAAAACTCTTCGGCTTTGTGTCATACATCTATACATATAATAAAATTGTAACTAAGTCCAATCTGTACATTAAATATTTTTTGGAAAATCTAATTGAAATAGACATTATTATCGATACAGAGTCCGAATCTATAGTTTTTAGAATTTTTAATAATAATAATAATATTTATTGCAAAGGTATACACCCAATTTATAATATCCTCTTGGGAACCAGAGTATCATATTTGATACTTGAATTAAAAACTTCGTGAAAGCGTCATCTGTTATATTTTCCTAATTTTTTTTTATTTGAGCCATAGAGTAGACCTATAATGATTTATAACTACAATTTTCGTACTTCAAAGTGCTTAAAGTTTAGGTGGGTAGGACAGTTATTTTTCAAAAATTCAAAGTTTTCGCCATGTTAACTTTACGTAGTGGTAAGTAATTATTAAATTATGGATTCCTAAGTAATTTACTATTGTTTATAAAGGTTAAGCTCTCTTCTTTGGATTTTCCGTAAGTAAATAACGTAAAATTTTATTTTAACGTGAATATCATACGATAAATTGAGCATATCAAATGTGATATTTTGGGCACTATTGGAAATAATATTAACCATTTACAATGATTTCCGGTATATCTAACGAGACAATTCCCCATGAATTATTGGACTCCAACGTCTCCGATGATGAAAAGAAGGACTCTGACGTGGACAAGGATGGCATACAGGACCAGGATATAGATAAGATTGAGGAACAGCCAAGTTTGCAGGAACCAAATAGTGATTGCGATTCCTCTGATGATGAGCCACCTCAACTACTGCCCCGTTCAACGAGGCATGTTTACATACATGTATACAGGTAGGCCAGTAATTTGGAAGCATACAACTGATTTTAAAGCCATTTTTAACGCATTCACATCAGGTGCAGTGAAAATCTCTCAGAGAACAACCTGAAGCCTGATATCTAAAAAAATATTGGAATATTTTGAGTGGTACTTGAATGCTGAATTCTTTACAAACATGGATTTTTGTCCAAATGTCATGTCCTTTGTGCGCACAGAAAAATCAGTGAACTCTGCTCCTGCAGAAATTTAACGTTTTTTGGGAGTAGCATGGTTACTGGACTGTTACGTATGCCAAGGATAAAACAATTCTGGCTTTTAGAAACTAGTGCGACTTAATGGCACCTGCAATGACTAAAAGACGTTATACTGAGATTCGTTGGTACTTAAAAATCGTAAATGAAGCTGACGTTTTAGAATCTACGCAATCTAACGACTGCTTCTGGAAAATACGATCAATAGTTTTAGAGATTGAGAGAGCGTGCCATAAAAATGTTCGCGACAAAAATGTCTCCATCGATAAGCAGATCTTACCTTACACAAAAAGATGGGTCAAAAAACAACTGGTGAAAGGTTACCCAAACCCAGAAGGAATATAACTTTATATTGCAGTGAATTCTGACGATTGACCATTGGATTTATACCTAAAGGTCTAGTAATATCTAAAATAAAGGTAAAGTGGAATCGGATTTGTACCCAACACCTGAACAATTAGCAAGATAGTAGGATAGCATTTGCAGGATACCATACCAGTAGGCACTTTAATTTACATGGATTTTACCTCTTCACCACTTTTGGATATCGTAAGAGAAAGAGTATGTAACGGAACGGTCATTTTAATGAAAAATAAGGTACCGAAAGTTGTATAGCTTTGACTTTTATATGTTAGGAGTGTGATGTATATTTATTATTTATGTTTTATTTCACTAGGAATTGTTATAAAACTTTTCATCAGCATTAAATGTGAAAATTATACTGATTTAAAAAAAAACTAACATTGAAATAAAATAGTTTTTTTTCTTATGTGTCCCAAAGTATCATATTTGATACCACCTGAAAATCCTGAAATAGATATTTGTGTAACATTTAATTGATAGTTTTGCATTAGTGTAACGTCAATTAGCCCAGTAAATAGAAAAACGCTGCTTAAATTCAATAATTTATAGTTCGGGTCCCAGGAGGATATAATAACATATATGTATTTTTGTCTGTCTGTCTGTTACCGCATCACGGAAAAACCACTGGAGGGATTTTGATGATATTTCGAATGGTGATAGCTGGTTATCCGGATCAACGTATAGGATACTTTTTACCGTGCGAAAATATCTCATTTCTGAGAAAAAATACAAAAACTTTAATGTAAGACTATACTAATATGTAAAACCTAAGAATTTGGTTTTTCGTCACCTGAACGCGAGCGGAGCCGCGGGCAATGCTAGTATTATATAATATTGTACATACAAAAATACTAAAATCGTGATTAAAAAATGGGGGGGTAGGAGAATGAAAAATACTTTACCCACGACACCTATTCTCATACCTACCAAATATACAAAAAAAAAAAACATTAAAATCGGTCGAACCGTTTCGGAGGAGTACGACCACAAACACCGTGACACGGTATATTTACATATATATTAGATTTTATTGGTATCTAAACAGATATCCACAGCAAGTCACGTAAGTTCATGAAGATAGACACATGACTTATTCTAGTAAATCTGATTGAAATTGACAGAGCTGGAATTTCTAATACTAAATAGAC
This sequence comes from Brenthis ino, assembly GCA_921882275.1. Taxonomy (NCBI): domain Eukaryota; kingdom Metazoa; phylum Arthropoda; class Insecta; order Lepidoptera; family Nymphalidae; genus Brenthis; species Brenthis ino. The sequence continues at coordinate 20,831,178 of OV170228.1, read as the reverse complement.
GCGCGCTCAAAGGGTTATGTACCAACTTCTAGTTTCGTAACTTCTAGAATTACGAATTTCCGTAGAAAAGTGGAGTAAGAACGGAGCATCAAGCAAAGCTTATGCTTAAAACTTTTGAATGTGAAATGCATATCGTAATAAGCGTTCGACGACAGGTTTGGCTCAGTGTGTAGTCACCCTACTTGCTGGGCCAGCGGTTGCGGGTTCGAGTCCCGCTGTGGGTATTCATTTGTGTGATGAACACGAATGTTTGTACTCCACTCTCGGGTGTTTATATTTATAATATGTATGTATTTAAAGTTATATACTTATGTGTAGTGTATCAACTATCTGGTATCCTTATGGATACACAAGCCTCGTAGCTTACCATGGAACTAGATGGTGCTGTGTGTTAATGTCCCAACATATTTGTATAAGCTTTTCAATATGTATTCTATTCTCAGGAGACTCTCTAAGCTGACGATAGCTTAATAGGGCATGTTACCAAGCCATCGCCGCAGAACGAAAATGGGGTAAATTTAGTAAACACAGGAAAAAACTATTATAACTATTTATAATAAAATTAAATAATTGATTTTATAAGTTTTTAAAATAAAAATCATGCCCACATCACTTATTCAACCTACATAACAGCAGTCGGGCGTATATTGAATACGAAAGCGTGTTTGTTATTCAATGACGTCTTAAATATACGGATGTAAACAAAATTAGGTTACACATCAACCAGTACCTACTGCTTATAGATATTAAATAAGTTTTTGAATTAAAAGTACACAGATTATAAAATAGCTTTAAAAGTATGTAATTATTCTGATTTTATAGCTCACGGGAGAGACTAAGGTTATAACGTCTTAAACGTCATTATAAAGTAGTTACAGGCAATGCCTACCCACAAAATTACAAAATGATTTCAAAAATACAAAAAAAATACGAAAATACAAAGGGAACGTCGAGAGCCAAAAATCAAAATAAATCCGCGAAAAATTCCGAAAAGGTAGTTTAATTTAAAACTATCCTCCGCTCGGGTTCGTCCCTAGGTGATTCTTTAAATTGCGTAACTTTTTTATTTATGAACCGATTGAAATAAAACCATTACTGAATGTTAAGTGAAGCTTACCACAATATATTAGTAAAAACCGCATTTAAATCGGTTAAGCCGTTTCTGAGATTAGCGCGCACAAACGCACAGCCAAACAGATAAAGAATCTAAAAATCATTGTTTTGGGCTCTATTTCGTAAATAAAGACCTCCAATGATAGTTTTTCTCAAATATCTTCCTTGTACAGACAGCGATCAGTTACACTTTTATTATATGTATAGATTTCAAATATTCGCGTAAATCTAAGAAAGTATTAATATTTATTTCTTAAAGCTTTTCAACAGTATCATAGAGCTTTAATTATTATTGAACCAATTATAATTATTTATGCAGAAAATTCTATTTAATTCATGCAAAAACACTATCGTTTCAAACAATTTAACTCAAATAAATTTACGTAGTAGTAATAGTATCGTAAACTTTTAAAGCGATATATTTTATTCTCTCTTAGCATAAATACTTTTACCTATATACATCTATACAAATAAAATTAAGGTGTCTGTTTGTAATGTCGAAATAAAAGCTTTGTACTAAATGCATTTGAAATTTAATACGGTACTTATAAGAAAACAACAATTTTTAAAATTTTTGTCTATCTGTCTGCCCGTCTGTCTTTTTGTTCCGGCTAATCTCCAAAACGGCTGGACTGACTTTAACGGGACTTTTACTGGTATATAGCTGATGTTATAAGGAGTAACTTAGGCTACTTTTATTTTAGAAAAAAAATTAGGGTTCCGCTCAAAAAATAAATAAAACCTAGATGATTAGATGTACATAATGCATTATATGTAGGTTTCCGATTGCATAATACTATATTTCATCGTCAACTTGTTTTCATAGTTTTTATACAGTCGAGTTTTTTTATAATATATTTTTTTAATAGTCTATCCACGTAGTAAATAAACGTAATAAATTAAGAAGGTATACGTCATTTTTAAGTTTTATAATTGTACTAGCATTTTCCGCGGCTCCGCCCGCGTTCAGATGACCAAAAACCAAATTCTTAAGTTTTACATATTAGTATACTCTTACATTGCAGTTTTTGTTTTTTCTTCTCAGAAATGAGATATTTTCCCGAGATAAATACTAACCTAAATATTGATCCGTATATTCAGCTATCACCACACCATATTTTATCAAAATCCCTCCAGTGGTTTACCCGTGATGCGGTAACGGACAGATAGACAGACAGACAAAAATTCTAAAAACTAGATTCGGCCTCCGTATCGATAATAATGTTTATTTCAATAAGATTTTCCAAAAAATATCTATCTAGCTCAGTTACAATTTTATTATATGTATAGATTAGGTGTATATATAATTTTGGAAATATTTATCAATTAAATTTTCCTTATCATACAACACGTGTTAGTTGTAAAACAACCTAATTTGTGGAATGTTACGGCTTCATTCACCGCATCGCACGTCATAAAATACTTTGAAAATAAACAATCGCACGTAACGTAGAATCAGGTAACAATAATATACTTGACGCCCAAAAATAAAATTTAGGTCCCTCGTATCGTAGGGTATACGAATCACCCCTTGTATTTTACGCGAATTTTCATAGTTTATGAGTTATGAATACTACTATTAGTATTCTAAGATTTCTTGATTAATCTATTTAATCGAGAAATCTTAAAATTTATAAATGCTACAAACTTCATGAGAAGTAAGAGGTCTGAGATTGGTTCCTCATAATAGATAGGTATTTGCTAAGGAGAGTATTTTTTTAAATTTAAACCCTATTAGGTAAGTGTAAAAAAAGATAATAAAAAAATATTAAAATATTAATATAATTTAATAATTATTTAAAATAAAAAAAAAGAAATTTGTAAGTTACAGTGATCAAAAACTATTCTAATTCAAAGTTTTAGTCAGTACAATACTGGGGATGAAAAATAGCTGATTATTACCTATTTTTCTCAAATGCTAAGATCCCCCATTTAAAAAAAACTAACTCAGAAGCGGAATTATATATATATGTGTGTGTGTGTATATATATATATATATATATAATACGCGAACGATGCCGCGGGCTATCGCTAGTAATTTATACAATTTTGTACATTTAATCGCGCTTTACTCGATAATCGCTCAGCGGAAAAAAAAATTTAATCAATCTATCCTTATACTGTAGTGTAAATAATAATCTGAATCCTTATATAAATACAAAAGTATGTTTGTAGGTTTATTGATTTGACCTTCTTTTACGCAGCAAATGGATGAACGTTTATTTTTTGCATAGAAACCGTTTATGGACCGAAGTATTATAGACTACTTTGAGGTATGCTGTGTCAAATACAAACTTAAGTCTTGAATAGTAATTCATTTTTCTTGTTATTAAATACTAGCGACACCCTCACTTCGCTCGGGTTCGTCCCTAGCTTGATTCCCAAGACAAACTTTCATCCCCATTTTCACCCCCTTAAGGGATGATTTTCGTATAAAAAGTATCCTATGTCCTTCCCAGGGTCTTAAAACATCTTCTTACAAAATTTCATCTAAATCGGTTCAGGAGATCCAGAGATTACCCCCTACAACGTCACAAACTCACAAACTTTACCTCTTTATAATATTAGTATAGATATATGTACCTATGTGAAATATGAGTACGTATACCGTATAATATACATGAAATAGGAGAAGTGCTCTCAATGCCCACTGCGCTAAAACACAGAAATGCCTGCTTTTAAAATAATTAATTGAATATTGTTGAATTATAAGTAAGAAAAATCATCGCTGGTTAATGGCTTTAAAACGTGCCAGGGAACTTTCTACAATTCTTGAAGGATAGAAATCTAAAATATATATGTGTTTAGCCCTTTTCCCTTCTCCAAATAACCATAAAAATATATATGAGACCATCTCGGGACCTACCTTAATAAAATTTAAAGGAGCAAAAGCGATCTAGGCATATCCGAGAAATCAGTAAACATGCATAAAAAATATACAGACGAACATAGAACCTCCTCTTTTTTGGCAGTCGGTTAATTAATGAACCATTGTAAATAACGTCAACAGATTATTCGTCACAGCTGATATAACTAAGGGACAAAGTTATCTACTACAAACAGTTATTTCTCACGCTGAGTGCTTTTTAAGCACCGATAAAGCCACTTTGGTTAACAAGTGATCCGTTCGTTTTTTAAACCTTATCGGTTATTGATCCGGCTGATTAAATACCATTCATCTATACATATAATAAAATTGTAACTAAACCGAATCTGTATATTAAATATTTTTTGGAAAATCTTATTGAAATAGACATTATTATCGATACAGAGGCCGAATCTATAGTTTTTAGAATTTTTGTCTGTCTGTCTGTCTGTTACCGCATCATAGAAAAACCACTGGAGGGATTTTGATGAAATTTGGTATAGTGATAGCTGGTTATCCGGGTCAACATATAGTATACTTTTTACAGCGAGAAAATATCTCATTTCTGAGAAAGAACACAAAAACTGTAATGTAAGAGTATACTATATGTAAAACCTAAGAATTTAGTTTTTGGTCACCTGTACGCGGGCGGAGCCGCGGGCAATGCTAGTGTTAAATATGTTTGCGAATTCATCTGTCGAGTTATATGCATGGTCTCAAAAAATGGCATTCTATAATCATTACCTTAGAAACAAAAAAAACGGTTCACAAAAAGAGGAGAAAAAGAAAAAGGTACTGAACTACTTTGTTTTTGCCCATTTATATATACCTAGATGTGCCCATATTGTGTTTGTGCGCGAATTGAACTATGACAGGGAGCTTTCTTGTATATCACGCTAAGCGTGTAGCATTCACAAATTTATAAAAAGCTTTGACTCAATAATTATTATGAAATAAAATACTTAAAAAACCATTCAATCCATACATAATTCTGCAATAAAGTGTGTTATAAAAACAAAAGGTCCTTATATATTTGACTGACTTCAAATAAAAAGGGCAGCAGTTCTCACAATAAATAAAACTGACTGTTAAAGCTGACTCATTATAGCATTACCAATTAATTTTACTATACACTTTTAGTAATAAAAGCGTAAATTATTATACCTTTTTTATGGGAATATTTTTTACAATGATGCGGGTGTTTTATGAAATTTGTTACGCTTAGTTATTACTTTTTTTTAAGCTGTTAACTTTAAGCTGTTTTAAATATTTGTACAGAGAAAGCTCTTCTTTGATACAAAGGACGTAGTACAAGGATAAATTTTTTGTTTTATTTAATAACATTACTGCTGTATTTACTCATACATATAGCTTTATATGTATTATGTAGGTATATTATATGAAAGTCTGGTATACATGTGTACGGAGTTATTCTCGTAAGCAACTTGACCGATTATGATAATGTTTTTGTGTACTTATGTGGTTACCTTGCTTGTTCTTAGCTATAATTGGGCTCGATAGGCGGTGCTGTTGTCGAAATTTAGTTTTTTTACTTTCCTACCAAATACAGTCTTGTAAGACAGAGATTATGTGTTAATAAGCTGTTATTAAGCTTCGCCCGCGTTCAAACTTCTGATCACTACCAAACTTCACTGGATCACTCGCTGGACTAATCTGAAGATTGCCTGAAAATTTTATCAAAATCGTTCCAGCCTTTTTGGAGTCCATAGGGAACATACACACATCATTTTTTATATATGTATGTATATAGATAACTGACCCATGACTAAATGTTCGATATTCTATTTCAGGTATACATTGATAGCGTACTACGACATGTACTCGCAAATCTATACCACAACTAAGATATGGATTCAACTGTTACTTATATGGCTGGTGTCCTTCGGCCTAATGGTGAGTTTAATATTTGCCCATTGGATTTACTAATTAACTGAATGTACCATTTTAATCATACGGGAATCGAACCTGTAATAATTTTGACGACACGTTTGGCTCAGTTTGTAATGACTATACTTGCTGTGCCGACTGTCGCGGGTTCGAGTCCCGCTATAGGCGTACATTTATATGATGAGCACGAATGTTTGTATTCCAGTCATGGGTGTTTATATTTATAATATTATGTATGTATTTAAAGTTATATATATGTGTAATGTATCAACTATCTGGTATCCATAACACAAGCCTCGTAGCTTACCATGGAACTAGATGGTGATGTATGTTAATGTCCAAACATATTTTATTTAATACTAATAAAACCCTTTATTGTACACCCAAAATGAAAAAAGTATATACAATGTGGTAGAATAATACAAGGAAATCTAGTCTAATCGCTAAAAGAGCGATTTCCTAACTACTTTACTTTTTACTTCAAGGATTTTACTAACATGTACTTAATTTCAAGGATTTTAATTTATACGAAAATTATAAAGCGGCAGAGTTTGTTTGTTTGAACGCGCTAATCTCACTAACTACTAGTCCGATTTGAAAAAATATTTTTGCAATAGATAGCCCGTTTATAGAGGAAGTGGGATAGATTTGTTTTTGTAGGGACGAATCCGAAGCAAAGCGAGAGTGAGTCGCTAGTAGTATACTAAAAATGTAGTATTAAAATTATAAAAAAACAAACACTTAATGATTTCATGATAGTTTCGTCGTATAAGAAATGAAAGACACGTTGAAGTGAACGATGACTGAAAGATTACTCATGACCGTACTATATAGTCTATCGTATAATTTAACTATTTGAATTGAATTGCTTTGTTATGTTAGATAATGTACAGTTAAGGGTCAATATTATTTTTCTTAAACGATTTTATTTCATAAATTTTAACTTTGTATTAACTATAGCGCTTTAACTTTAAGTAATATCTATGACTTAGATCCACTAGAATAAATAAAAATATATATAATAAAATTATCGTCTTACCCTTTCTTCACGCCAGTGCATCCATTGATGCTTATTGCCTAGTTATCTATGAACTAAATTAATTTCGTAAAAAAAACCGTCCAGCCGTCCACTGACAAGAGTAAAAAATTTTTGCACTTACAATAAAAGTACTCCGATGAATTTTTGCTATGCTTTCTGATTTCTATTAAATATCATTTTATTTTTAAATGAAACTATCTTTTCGGGTTTTTTCGCGGATTTATTTTGATTTTTGATTCATGAGATCTAACACCTTAGTCTCTCCCGTGACCATTATTACCGTAAAGCATTCGAAACGTCGGGAACCAAAAATCTAAATAAATCCGCGAAAAAATCCAAAAAGATAGTTTTATTTAAAATATCAAATATTCGCGTAAATCTAAGAAAGTATTAAACATTGTTTTAATAATTTTGATCACAGAATATGTATATAGTCGATATAAAAATAAGTTTTGTATTATTTACCGGTATATAACATACTTCCAAAATTTCGTAGCAATCATAAATAATGTATAAGATATGCAACATATGTGAAAACAAGAGAGCATTATGAAGGAAGTGGAATTAGTTCGTTGCACTTCCACACGTTTGGTCGTGCTTAATTGCGCCGAATTAGGCGCATCCGTGTACAGCCCGCTTTAAACTACGGGTTAATTGTCACGAACTTTTTATTGTTTTTATTATCGTGGATAGCTGGTTTTATCTATTTTATTATTTGAGGGTCAATTTTTATATGATTTACATCCCGTACTTTAATTAATTCGAATTATTTCATACTTCGTTTCTATTATATAGACGGTTATAAAATGTAACTTGTTGTTGAATACTTTATTTCCAAATTGGGTTAAGTGTAATTTAGCTATATGTAGAGCTAAACTCACACATATTTCTAATAATAAAGGCAGGAACAAAATTAGAAATATCTCAAATGAAGTCTACATATTGTGATATATCTAATTAGAAATATCTAATGTTAAATCCTTTTAGCTATTACTTCAATTATATTAACAGAGAAAGAGGATACATTGCTATACATAAGTCCCACTAACTCTATAGATATCTTTATATATATAATTCTTCTGTGAGTGTGTATGTCACTGAACTTCTCTCAAACGACTGGACCGATTTTGATGATATTTTTTGTGTGTGTTCAAGGGGATCTGGGAATGGTTTAAATTCACAATTTGAATAATAATTTTCATCAAAAAAATTATTAAAAAAAGTTTGAAATTTTCAAATTAAAGACGTGTAGACAGGACAACGTCTGTCGGGTCCGCTAGTTCCTTATAAAACATAGGTAATTTTAACTATGATAAAATAATTTATCAATCGCTTTCACTTATGCCTTAACCGTGTCATACGTTAATTGTTACCCACGTACAGTATTTCCGTAATCCAAACTAATAGTCGTTGATCATGCTGGAACAATTCCGACCAATTGTCTTGAACGCGTTTTAATAGCGGTGAAGTAATCGTGGATAGTGAATTATTCAACGCGTGAAGTCGCGTGTCAATAGAATGCACTTTTAATTTTATTTATATTGTCTGTATGCAATTTTTTTAATCTCTGACGAGGTTTTTTCTTGCTTTGCTATTTGTAACCGCCTATTTCGTTTTTTTTTTTCGAGTTAATTTTAAACACATATTTAAGAGCGAGCAAAAAAATTATTCCTATTGTACAATTATAATATACAAATAAATAAGTGTGAGTTGTTCCTCACACGAATGCATATGTAATATGTAAAATATACAATACAAATAATAATTATAAACTTTATCTTTATAGTTAAATTATCAATATAAATTTTTAAAATATCAATAATAGCCACACTTTAAATAAAACCCCGGTAATTTTATTTTAACTCTCAAAATAAGTACACATAATATTTTCATTTCATTTCATTTCATTTCAAAATTTCATTTTTTTTTTTCAGATACCACCACTTCTCGGCATCTGGGGTCAATTGGGCTTAGATCCAAATACATTCTCCTGCACGATTTTACCTAAAGAGGGTAAAAGTCCTAAAAAGTACTTATTTGTGTTTGGATTTGCTTTACCATGTTTGGTCATCATAGTGTCCTACTCCTGCATATACTGGAGAGTGAGGGAGAGCAAGAGGAAGCTGGAAGGACGCAGGTGTGTATGTGGGTGAGATATCTTAGCATGTTCCATACATCTAGTTTAGAGATGCAGTGACTCAGTAAATGTACGAGCTTATAATATTAAATAAGGAATTCTTTTATATAAATCATTTCGTGTATCTCGGAAATGACGGATTTGTATCGAATTTTGTATTTAGATAAGGTTTTGCTTTTAAACTAAAAAAAATGTTTATATTTTATCCGAAAAAACGCCGAGCGAAACTCAGTCGCCGAAGTACTTAATGGCAATAATTAATATGTAGTGTTCATAGAAGAAATTGGTCGAAATACTATTAAGTAGTAAGACTCATTTTAATGCTCTTTCATTTTAAAAAGACTTACAGGTTTTCGTTATATTTTAACATTGAACTTGCGATATAATTCGTATATTGAAGTGAAACTTCTTTAGAATCGTTGTGATTTGAAACTCGATGCAACGGAAATGCGACAGTAAAAAGAGACAAACATATAAATATATAGGATTAAGCCGGCGATAGAATGAGATAGAATACATTGCGATGATGCCATGGTAACCGTTGTCATGGTAACCGTTGTTATTTGATAGAATACATTACAAAGGAAGTGAAAAATAATAAAATTCATTACTGATTATTATGTAATGTTTATATTTATGTCAAATAAAATGTAAAATAACTTTTAAACTTGGTAAAAATAATATAAAAAAATCCTTATGATTATCCTACTCCTGATACTCTATATTCATATCATTTTCTGAAGTTTCACTTCTACGATGTGTGAATTGCACATTTAGTTTTTTTTTTATATATTTTCCTTATTAATTTTATAGAATAAGAGGTTGTTATGCCTTTATATTGACTGACATACTCTCAGGTTTTTTTATCGTAACGTATGGAACCCTAAAAATAATTAATACAATTTTATTATATTTACAAAAAAAATTGATTAATTTTTTCTTATTTCTAAAACTAGTATGAATCTAATAAACGAAATAATATTAGTGTTTTATTTTACATTCCATCGTTCTGTATGTGCGTAGTCATTTAATATCATTTAAATATCACTAGGTAGAAACCAGCAACATACTAATAATTTAGACAGTCTGACGTTAAAAGTTAGTACTTCCTATATTTCAAGTCGGGCTAAATATAATGAAGTGTTTGTTATTTGTATGAACATTTTCATTTATTGTTAACTACCCTCGCGTTATGTCTTTTCATAAATACGGTCATTTCTACATTTTTAATTTCAAATTGAGTAATTTGCACACAAACCTTCATCCTTTAGCCTCTCTAGGAGTAAATTAGAAAAAAATTGTTCTTTCTTGAGGTTCAAACGTACATCGTATCAAATTTCATCAAAATTTGTTCAGTGCTTTAGTTGTAATAAAGCGTAACAAACAGCCAGACAGTTACGTTCGCATGTAAAATCTTACTTATATTATAAATGTGAGAGTATAGTAGTTTAGATGTTTGGATAGATGTTTGTTATTCAATCACAACAGAACGGCTGAACGGATCTGGATAAAATTTGGCACAAAGATAGATTATAATCTGAAATAATACATAGGCTACGTTTTATCCTAGAAAATATACGGTTCCCGTGGGATAGATTTTTTGTTTATCTGAGGCGAAACCGAGCGAAGCGAGAGTGAGCCGCTAGTACTATTATAAACTTGAAAAAGAAAATACGTAATATATAACTAAAACGCAGGTTTTTATAAAAACAAGAATAATATATTAATTATAACATTTTCTTTCACAGCAAACTCAGCGGTCAGACGGCAAGAGAGAAGGAAGAAGACTCACGTCTAACAACGCTGATGTTGACAATATTCCTGTGTTTTCTTGCTTGCTTCCTTCCCCTAATGATAATGAATGTTGCCGACGATGGGATAACTTATCCATGGCTTCATATCATCGCCTCAATACTCGCCTGGGCTTCCAGTGTAATAAATCCGTTAATATACGCAGCTACGAATAGACAATATAGGGCCGCGTTTGTTAATTTACTTAAAATATGCAAAAATAATCCCGTAGCTCGAAGAACGACGTGGGGCAGTCGAACTGTCGGACATTCCTCAAATTCCCCGCATTGTATTGATAAACGAAATTTAAAAGAGAAACCTACGAAATTGTAATTTTTATTGTATTGTTCGTTACAATTCAAATATGTTAATCATATGTAACGCAGACGCCATCTTGGAAACCAACGCTCTCAATTTTTTGGGTTTGGCTTATTTGAATACAATTAGCTATTTAATAGGTATATTATAATTTATTGTGGAAAGATTCAAGTGAAATATCTTTCCAAATAAACTTTATAATAATATACCTACCGTTAGTATACCTACGATTAATCTAAATACATATAATATACTTAATGTTTTTTTTAATCCAACGCACTGGCTGCATTTGCAATTATTACTCTTTCTGATGTTATTTTTTTTCTTTTATTGATCAATTTTCTACACAAAAAAATTTATTTTCATTTTTGGGGTATGAAACCCGAATATTATTACAATTACGTAATTTTAATTGTAAATAAATGTTAATAATGTAAATATAAATCTTAGATGTTAGTAATAAATACATGACCAAAGTAATTTATTTAGATGTAGATACTAAATGCGTGAAAATCTCTTAAAACATTTATTTTTGAAATTTTGCTTCTATATTAAATTATAAAGTGAAGGTGCATCTAAAAAAAATATTCAAACAAATTAAAAAAATATATTAGGTTTAAAACCAGTTTGCATTTCATTCTACGAATATATCCAAGTCACAAGTATTTCTTTACTTTTACAATTCTTTACAACATTTAAATAAGGAAAACCTCTTTCTTGATTCTTTCCTCAAAACATTCCTGGAAATTAATTAATAAGTACCGTTTAATTAACAAAATACACATGTATAAATATACCAAATATATAAAAGTATAGATAGATAAGATCGTGAGAACATTTTATATTTTGAAAAATTATAGATATTTAACTCCACCAAGACTGATATTAAAAGTCAATTAGAATAATGGCAACAATTTTTTATATTAAATATTTATTTGTATACCACATTATATATTAAGGAGGTAGCGAACAAAACTATGCAATTACATAAAATCAATTTATTAAGCAAACATTTATAACTTTGCCTTGTATTTGATTTAAAGCTTGTAAAATACAATAGTAGCAGTGATTTTTTGAATAAGAATTAAGATTTCCATATTCATGTCTCTTCATGTCATGTTTTTTTATATGTAAAAATATGTAATTTGCAATTTTCCTCTTTTGTTCTCAATCTCTTCAATTTGTGTACGATTGTTTTATATGGAGCTTAGTATAACTAATCTACTTATGTTTAGATTAAAAAGAACCAAAGCTTAAATAAATGTGTTTCAGTATATGTATGTTTTTTATTATAATATAATGAAGTAATTGCTTTGACCAAAATCTACACATGGCAATATTGTTAATGAAATTAGTCAACCGAAGACTACCATGAGATTCATCTTCTAAATATTACTTCACTATTGGATAATGCATTACACTTTATAATAGTAATTACGAAAGTTTGTAAGTAAATGAAAATTGAGTGTGTTTGTTACTTTTTTAAGCTGTAACGTTTCTATAAAATTGCAATCGTAATAAAACAATTCAATTTCAGATTCAAACCTCCTTTGCCTACGTAATGTTGCTTAGGTTAAATGAAATACTACTTTCTTTGGGATCATCTGTACCTATAGGTAATTATTATAAATGTGAAAGTTTGTACTCACAAATGATGTTTGTGTTCGGATGTTTGTGACTCTTTCACGCCAGAACGGCTGAATAAACATAGGCTACTTTTTATCTCGGAAAAATATACGGTTCCCGAGGGATACATTTGTTTTTGTTTTTCTTTAAATTTTTTTCGCTAGTCTTTAATAAATAAACAAATTGTAACTAAATCATTTTTATGTGTTCTCTTACCATCTTATATTATTAAGTAGGTAAGCATTTTTAAACCGCACGTCCTTTTATCAAATGTTTAACATTTTAGTTAAGGCCCAAGTACCTATTATCAAGTGTCCCATAAGTATGCCGGGATTATTTGTACAATCAAGTTGGTAGTTGGTACCTCCTGCCAAGTGTCGCGTAAGTATGCCGGGATTTTGCCTATTCATGTAATCCAATCCAAAATCTCTTTTCCAAAGGGTATTTGAACACACTAAGAAATATTTTTATTACAAAATACTATTTACAATCAAAAACTAAATTGAATAAAAACATAGTTAATTAATTTCTAACATCTTATTTTGTAAGTTGTTTGGATTCAAATTAGTTTTTTAAATATCGCACAAACTCGTGACTTCCTTTAATTATACGTAGTAATACCAACCTAATTGACTAAAAGCACTGAGAATATATTTAAGTTTTGTTTTAATATTATGGTCGAAATATTATTATTTGTTGTATTTCAATATATTTTTATTGTCTCACTAGCGACTCACCCTCGCTTCGCTCGAGTTTATCCCTACTTAAGTTTTCAGGTTTAGTATAGATTTCTCAGAGATGAGATATTTTCCCGTAATAAAAAGTATCCTATATGTTGACTCGGATAACCAGCTACCATCATACCAAATTTCATCAAAATCCTTCCAGTGGTTTTTCAGTGAAGCGGTAACAGACAGACCAAAATCCTAAAAACTAGATTCGGCCTCTGTATCGATAATACTGTCTATTGCAATGTGATTTTCCAAAAATTTTTTAATAAAGATTCGGCTTAGTTACAATTTTATCATATGTATATGCCATCCATGATGTATACTGTCATTATATATTTTCATCGACCAATTTCTTTTATAATCTGCGGTTGAGGAGGATGGAGTTTTGACGTTGAAGGTTTGAGTTTTGACAGAACTTTGTAAGCGAAGTGTAAACATTAAACATATTTTAGTTTTTACTTTTTAATAGTTGAATTTCAATTATTATCGAATAAAATGAAACGTATAAACAGGCATAAAATTAAACGTGAGATTCCAGAATCGTCATCTCAGTTAAAAGATAATGAAGAGCACGACTTGGCTTATTACATACATGATAGAGTTGAGTTAATGCATCAGGTGTTTTCGGTTATAAAACCCAAAGAGCTGAAGGTGATGGCACCACAATGTGTGCAACATATATCCATTGATGATTTACAAGAGCTGTGTACGGAAGAGGTGAGTTTGTTCTGACAGTTTTACTTGTTAAAATCCCCACTATTTGTAGACTTAACTTGATAAAATTAAAATATTTGGAAATCCTTATGATTAGACAAATTTCAAAACAGTAAGAATATTTTTTAATGTGATTTATTTTATTTTTTAGTTACTAGGTATAAGTTCAAAGCGTCTTTGTGCAATATTAGATGGAGCTGAGCCTCCCACAGACACAGAATCTTCAAGCTCTGAACCACTAGAAACTATTTCTTTGGACAGTATATCTTCTGATGAGGAAATTTTGAGCCAACATAGTTCCAAAAATAAAAAGGTATGGTAATATTCACAAAATATTTTTTTTTTAAAACATCTCAAAAATTAAAACAAAACACAATTAAAACATTTCATTGTATTTGTCCTTAATTTGTTACAAGTCTTAACTATGTAATAGTATCATTCATCACAATTTATATTCAAAATATTAATTACAGTGACTCATTTTACTTACTGTCACATATATTTCAAGAATTTATATAATTACATAAAAAAATGTATTCTAGCACAAACACAAAAAACATAAATCGAAGAACAAACATAAACGAAAAGAAAGCAATTCTGAAAAAGAAGAAGACAAATCAAAGGCATCTAGAGCTGGACTTACGGTGTTAGAGTTACTTGAGCTTCAAGCGAGAGCTAGAGCTATTAGAGCTCAGTTGCAACAAGATGTTACTAGTATGAATATCTTTTTATATTTATTGTTATGTGTATTAATTGATATATTATTAAAATGTTATAAACTAAACAAAATTAATGCTTATCTATACAGATAAATAAAATTGAAGTGTCTGTTTGTAATCTATACATCTAATAAAATTGTAACTAAGCCCAATCTGTACATAAGATATTTTTTGGAAAATCTTATTGAAGTAGTTATTATTATCGATACAGAGGCCGAATCTATAGTTTTTAGAAAGTTTGTCTGTCGGTCTGTTACCGCATCACAGAAAAACCACTGGAGGGATTTTGATGAAATTTGGTATAGTGATAGCTGGTTATCCGGGTCAACATAAAGATATTTTTTACCACAGGAAAATATCTCATTTCTAAGAAAAAATACAAAAACACATTTTTTTTTAATTTTGTCTGTCTGGTTGTTCCGGCTGATCTCTAAAATGGCTGGACTGATTTTAAAAGGATTTTCACTTGCAAATAGCTGATGTTATAAAGAGTAACTTAGATGAAAAAAATTAAAACATGCCTAGGGATGCACCCAAGCAGGAGGATATGTGGCTAGATAATGATATAATTCTATATTGTTATGGAGAAATAAACATATAAATGTTGTTGGGTATTTGCTGTTTATTTTATATAGAAAATTCTTATGAGAATTTAATAATAATTTTTATTGTATGATTTAATTTAATAGTTATTTCCTATAAATACAGCAACCACAGAAGTGCAAGAAGTGACTACAGAAAAGCATGACTCGTCAGATGAAGTAGAGATAAAAGAGGAACCCGCTGAAGTGGTGGAGATAAGCAGTGAAGATGAAAAGCCAAACATCAACAATTTACCTGGTACTTTTTATTTGTTTGCCTACTTTTTTCCTTAGTTGTTTAATTTCAAAAATATTATATATGAGAATATGTTCAATGTACAAAATATTTAAAACAGATTGTTTGCAATACTTTTTTAGATTATTTGTGTTAAAAAATTAAATGAGGAATTTCTTTAAGTGTATTAGTGTATTTATACTCTATTGCAGTAAAACCTCCATCACCGAGTAAAGAAACTGATCAAGAAAAAACCTCAACAACTATCACTAAAAGAGTAAATGATCTAATAATAACAGTACCACAAACAAAACCTACACGAAAGATTAAACTGAAGAGAAATAAATCTATCACAACTATTACTTCCACTGCAGATGTTGGCACAAAAAATATTGATAAAAATATTCAAAGTGTAAATAAAGAAGTAGTTATCAACAAAATTCAGGTATTGCCAGATGATAAAAACAATAAGAAAAATGAGACTAAAACAGAAACTAAGACTAAATCAAAGAAAAGACAAAAAAAGAAAGATAAAGAAAAAGAAGGTAGTGATCACGATGAAATAACTTTGCAATTGTCTGACTCAGAAAAGATGGATTTGCTAGATTTTGATCGTAAAAACTATGATAACTTAACTTCTTCTGGCTCAGAAGACTCGGAAAGTAGTTCTGAAAGTAATGAGTCCGACACCTCTCATAGTAGTAATGATGAAAGCAAAATTACAAAAAGTACAGATAATGTACATGATAAGAACATACCATCAAAAATAGATACTCTGGTTGATCAAAATATAGAAATCAAATCGCAAATTGAAGAAAAAGAAAAGGACAATGAAATGAAAGAATCTCATGAAGTTAAAGAAGCGAGTCCTATTGACTTAGATAACAATGAAATAATAGATAAAACCGATTTATCTGATAAAACAAATGAGGTTTCACTAGTTTTTACTGAAAACGAGCAAAAACAAATAACATCTCCAGAACAAAGTAACTCAAATACAAATACTGACAATCAACCTCATAATGAATATCCAGTAGAAACTCGAAATACTCAAGAGCAACTAGAAGATGGAGAAATAGTAAATGAAGAAGAAAATAAGTTATCTGATGGAGAAATTTCCGAACACACTTCAGAAGTAGTATGTATATCAGATGACGAAAATATAGATAAAAAGAAAAAGAAAAAAGAAAAGAAATGTAAGAAGGATAAGAAGAACAAAAAATCGAAATCGGATTTTCGTGAAAACTCCGACCAAAATTTTTATAAAGAAAATCAAAATGAGGAACAAAAGTCAACAGAAGTGAGCAAAATTTCAATAGATGATGACATTTATGAGATTCTGGAACTTTCCGACGATTCATCATGCTACGAAGTAGAAGGTGTTTCTATATCAAAAGAGCCCACCAAATCAGAAATTGAAGCTTTATCTGCGAAAATAGATGAACATATACATACAAATACTCGCGGAGAGTCAGAAAATAATGAAGCAGATACTAATGAAGAATTTGAAAATATTTCATGGCGGGATCGGTACTTAGACAGTAAAAAGGTCAAAAAAGTTCTTACAACTTCCAACATATTAAATGCGCTTCGGAAAAAGAACAAAGAACTAAAAAAGAAATTGGAGGAGTCTAAAAACATGGAGGAAAAAACTCCTGAAATAGAAAAACCGGCTGATGTTGTTGAGGAATCTGCTAATGTACTTGAAGGATCTATAGATCATTTTAATACTCTACAGGGATCCACTAAGTACGTTGACCCAATTGATGACAGTAAACTAGAAAATGTTGGCAAAGTGACAAAAGAATTAGAAATGGATGCTAAAAGATTATTAAAAATGTACAAAAAATTGCTTAAACATAACGATATGTATAAGAAAAAAGATCCGAACAAAAAGAGAAAGAAGAAACCAAAGAAAAACAAGGAAAAGAAGAAAAGTAATGAGAGTACAAAACAAAATATAACTTAATCACTTTTTCTTTTAATTAAGTATTCTATTATAATTATAATAAATAATGCTAAGTATTGAATTTTTCACTTACCTTTTATTCAACTAAAAACTATAGCTGTACTACTCTTTAATTAATAAATATTAATTAAATAATATATAATGGCTCAATTTTAAAAATATGGGTTAAAATTTACTGGAATATAATTGATGTTAATCCTCTTTAAAATAGGGTAATTAATAGAAATAATACAGAAACTGCTTTTATACAAATCATCCATGAATAATGATAAAAACTTTTTAAATTCAGTCTATAATAACTTGATTTAAACATTGATCGTGTTTTACCTTTGTTTGTAGAATAGCATCAGATAATTTATCAAAAAAATAATATTTATTTTCCATTCAATTAATGCAAACTAAAAAAATCTAATAAAAAAAAGAATCTAGTATTATAAAATCAGTGTTTTAGCGAATGGCAACATTATAGAATTAGCAAAAATTGAAATACATAATTGATTAAAAATAATTATTGTCTATGGTTACTTGAAGTTGTCAGTGACGAGGTTCATCTTTTTAGAGAAAAGTTAGCGAAAATATGGCGAAAAGGATCGCTCAGAGCTCCGTAAACTGGGCCGCTTTGGCTGAGAGGGTGCCCGCGGAACAGAAAGGAAACCTTGCTGCTTTCAAAATCAAGTCCGATGGCTATCTCAGAAGGTTAGTTTTGACATGAATGTTACATAATTTAATCATTGATTCTTGAAACAAGTTTTAAAAAAATGTTAAGTATTCTTATATAATAAATATCAAATAGTAAATTCTTTATAATAAATTATTATAATAGAAATTTAGCCATAGGTATAAGGTGCTAAAATATATTTTATTTCTTCAGGGTGTTGGCTAACCCTGCTGAGCCACCCAAGATCAACTGGGCTGCATACAAACAGGCTGTCCCCATCCCCGGAATGGTCGACAATTTCCAGAAGCAATATGAAACCTTGAAAATCCCATACCCAGCTGATACATTGACCTCTAAAGTTGAAGCCCAATGGGTTGAAGTTAAGAAAGCCATTGATGCTTTCGTTCAACAATCTAATGCCACCATTGCATCGTAAGTTATTATTTCTTATAATTTATAATCAACCCTACTATTTTTTGTGTTATACTAATGAATACATAAGACTGTATCTAATTAATATCTTCATATAAGAAAGTAATGTAACAATTATTAAAGGTTTAAGTTGCATTTTGTTAAATTTATTAATAGGATTATATTAAGAAACAAAGTAACTTAATAGATCATTTGTTATTCAGATACCAGAAACAAATTGAAGAAACCAAAGCGATCCTGCCATATGATCAAATGACCATGGAAGACTTCAAGGATGCTCATCCCGACCTTGCCATTGATCCAATCAACAAGCCTACATTCTGGCCGCATAATGAAGAAGAACAACTTGACTATGTCGACCCAGACAAACAAGCACATGCCTCACACTAAAATTGTCGCAACAGATTACAATGAGTTCTATCAATTCTGAACTATAGAAGCTTATTTGTGAGCGTCATCTGTGAAATATTGTTCTATATAATTTATCATGTAGGAATAAAGTAAAATGTTTCCAATTGGATTTTTATTATTCGAGTCCTTTTCTCACTTTGTTTTCGCCTACAATTTTATGAATAATTATGAAGTTTTGATTCAATTTTTAATCTATCTTCTCATATCATACTGATATGAGAAGATAGATTAAATATCCTATCAGGATCTATAATATTCTGGAATTCATGTCTTTGTCTTTATAAAGTTTAGTTTTACATATTAGTATAGTAATACTCTTACATTATAGTTTTTGTATTTTTTCTCAGAAATGAGACATTTTTCCGCGGTAAAAAGTATCCTTTATGTTGACCCGGATAATCAGCTATGACCTATTTATCTATTTAAAATAAGATTTTCCAAAAAATATTTAATGTACAGATTTGACTCAGAAATTTTATTATATGTGTAGACTAGCGACTCACCCTCGCTACGCTCGGGTTCGTCCCTACTTACGTTTTAACTTTTAGTATAGATTTCTCAGAGATATTTTCCTGCAATAAAAAGTATCCTCTATGTTGACCCGGATAACCAGCTATCATCATACCAAATTGCATCAAAATCTGTCCAGTGGTTTTCTCGTGATGCGTTCCTAGACAAATATAAATTTTAAAAAATTATAGATTTGGCGTCTATTTCGATAATAATGACTTTCAATGACATTTTCCAAAATTATTTATTTAATATACAGATTCGGCTCAGAATTTCATTATATTATGTATAGATAATTTCATCATACACAAATCAAATAAAAAACAAAATGTTTTAAATTTATTTATTTGGTGAATTGCACATAACTTTAGTGTTCCTTCAAACCATTGCAACCTGTATACATTAGTATATTTTCAATATGTAAGATTATTTCTACTGGAAAGAACATGGTTTCTATTATCAACAATTTGCTAGTGGTTACAACATTACTGATCTACACAATATTAAAGTTCAAAGAAAAAAACAATTTGTGTATTTTTCTTTAAGAAAATTAATTTGTAGCCAAACTGCTTATTTATATCATTATAATACCTTTGTAAATACCTTTTATTGCAATAAAAATGGTTATTGTTTTTAAATAGCTACTAACCGTTGAATTTCGGATATAAAATTAATCATTTACGTTATTGCAAATTAAGTATTCATGAGTAATTGTTGTATTTCCCATACAAAATTATTCGATAGCTTTTATAATTTCCAAAAAAAAATGTCATTGGATTAAATATTTCGTTAACTGTTCCATATAAGAAAATAAATGTAATCTATGGTCTATGCAACGTCTATTACTTGTGCTATTGTTAAACATGAATTCAATACACTTGCAGTGTTTCTAAAAGATTTTCTAACATATTGTTATTATATTTAATTCAGTAAATCTTGTAATTCGGAATTTAAATTCTTTTCCCTAACAACTACTAATCTATTATACTGCAATAAACATACAGATTTAATAAATTTCATTTAAAATTTAAATGTGAATTTCCTAGAAACCATAATAGTAGGGGAGCCCACGAGGTGATTTTGGGATTTACCTAAGCGCGGCAGATTAACATAAGGGGGGACTTGTACTCTGTTAAGTACCTTCACCATATATAAATCTTTTGTCTAAAGTCGGGTCTAGGGCAACCGATCAGAATATTTAAAAAATATTTTTTTAAGTTAGAAATAAAAGATTTTTCTTTCTTGGGCTTGTGGAAATCGGCAGATAATTAACCCACCACACCTCAATCTGACGGTTTTGAATATTTCTAAGTTATCAAAATATTTTTAAAATATTCATTCTTATATTAAAAGAGGACTTATATATGGTGGAGGTACCATCAGTCAAAAAAGTAAACTAGATACACAATCCCATACAAAAGTTCTCTTAAAACTGTTACCAATTGTGTTTAGGTAATTATTCTAGTTGAAATAAATATACAAAAATGTAAACTGATCCTGAAATAATGCAAAATGTAATGCTTGAAGTCGTTTTCACATTTAAAAAAAAATTAAAAGCGCGCTCAAATAATCCAATGAGCGCTCATTCGGTGAGGACATTTTTTGTCGCTGATTGTGTATCTAGTACTTTTTTGAACGCCTTATATTAATCTGCCGCGCTTAAGTAAATCCCAAAATTACCTATTGGGTTCCCTCACTATAAAAGAAGCCAGTAAGACGATGTTGTTGAAAAAGAAAATTTTGATTGTCTTCGACCTTAGTGAGACTAACGCCCGATTTCACTAACAACCCATAAGCTACCACCTACGTATGAGAACCCTAGCTTAAAAGTCCCCTAAACTAGCCTCTAAATTAAATTTCGTTTTACGATCGTCTTAAGCCCATATTTCGAGCACCTAAATTTAGGGGGTCTTTTAATATTTAGGTGACCCCTAACTGTCGGTGAAACAGAAACTGTCCCCTAACAGCCCCCTAACCATCCTTAGGGGATCACTTAAACTTAGATGACGTTGGTGAAATCGGGCATAAGACTTGCATCAAAATCTTAATTTGTTAATGTCTTAAATATCCAAAGCAAACAATAATTTGTACTGTTTGATTATTACAAAAAACACATATCAGCCATCAGTGCAAGAACAGTTTAACCCAATATTTTTTGTTTTCAAAAAAAAATTTAACTAAAAACGCAAAGATAAACTTTGAAACTCAAGTAAGTTGAAAATGAAAAACTATGTTTTAAAATATATAAAAATATTTAACAGCCATTTTCTCAAAAAAAGCTGTTAGTGGGTTAGACTACTTTTGACTGACGACCTCATTTAAGTCATGTAAATCAAATAAAAGAAAGTAAAAATATCCCTAAATCATTCATTTAATATCTTAACATAAAAAAAAATTACATTTAGTGGAAAATTCAGTTACGGACAGACATCGAAGTGATCATATAAGGGTTCCAATTACCAGAAGTACAAAGAAAAACACATAATCACATACATTAATATATAAAACAAATCTAATCTTAATTAGAGGGTGGGGGTTGGGAGTACATATTGTAATAGCTATTGGGTGCCGAGTTGAACCCTTGGTTGTTTTGGTTGAACCCTTGGTTGTAACCACCGGTTGAACCCTGGTTTTGGTTGTAACCACCCCTCCCTCTCCCCCTTCCACGTCCTCTGAAACTACCCTCCCTTTCTCTGAACCCTCCCTCCCTATTGTTGAAGCCCTGACGATTGTAGGATGAATTCGATCCTTGATCGAAGCTTTGTCCATTTGAACTGCTATCCCATCTTGAGCCTGTATAAGAAACAAATACATAATATTATTTTTTTGAAGTGAAACTTTTTTTAGAATCGTTGTGATTTGAAACTCGACGAAACGGAAATGCGACACTAGATAGAAACAAACACATAAATATATAGGATTAAGCCGGCGAGAGAATGAGACAGAATACATCGCCATGTTGCCATGGTAACCGTTATTATTGTCTGACAAATATATAATATTATATTCTTTCCGCATATGATATTCTATAAATATATGAATGTAGTATGCTTAATACGCCTTATTTAATTATTGATTAGTTTTAATTTAATTACGATATTTTCTAAAGAAGTTTCACTTCTACTGTGAGTGAACCGTATACACATACACTTTTGATTTTTTTTTTAATTCTTTTATTTGTTGTAAGATTTTCATTACACTCATTTTTTTTAAAGATCAACCTAAAGCACCCTCTAAGACACACCTAAGGGACAGAAAGGTGTTTAACCATGGAAAAAAACACAGAAGCTAGCATTAGCAATCCACCGCCATTTAAATTTTTATTTTTAGTTTAAGTAGCGGCAATGTTGATGATACTGGTAAGGAAAAGAGAGATTAAAAAAAAAATCAGCAATTTTTCATTTAGATCGGACAAGTAGTTTCGGAGTTCATCGCTGACCAACATCTTGACACGAGAATTTTATATACATTATTTTATATAAATGTTATTAAGATATGTGCATATGATCAGTTGTCGTGGGTTGTATTACAACGTGTTTTCCTGTGGCAATGTGATAATCTCCCACGCTAAAAAGTAGCCTACATCACTATCCAGCCCTCCATCTATTTCCATACAAAAAATACAAAAAAATCACACCAATCCGTCATTCTCGTTCACGGGAAAGAAGTACAAACAAACAAACACACTTTCACATTTATAATATTATGTATGGATATATAAAGTGTATGTTCTCACTGCGGTCGCTAAAGCGCGAGGCGCCGCGTCCGCGGCCGCGCCCGCTGGAGCTGTCGTCGCGCTCCCGGAACCTGCCGCGACCTGACAACAATTAATTATATATTATAATAATATAATAAATATGTTAGTACATTAACACACAGCACCATCTAGTTCCATGGTAAGCTACGAGGCTTGTGTCATATCTATACCAGATAGTTGATACACTACACATATATAACTTTAAATACATACATGGAAACAAACACGCACACATATATATATATACATGTACTTTCGTATATATAATAATAATAATAATAATTAATATACATTACGAACAAAATTAAATTAATTAGTTCCTGTTTACTCAAATAATTCCTATAACGAGATCTATAAATGCTTATGCACTTAAATACAAATCCATTTATTATGTGTATGTATGTAATTAATTACAATGTGCACTTACCATATTTCCCCTTGAATCCCATCCCGCATTGGGCCAGCTCTAACAACTTAGGGTTGACCACTTGGTTAGCCTCCTGCAGGACTGAGAGCAGATCCTTGGCCTAAAGGAAAAAATATAATAAGCAACAGGATATTAATACTAAAAACATGCTTGACTGATAACAAAAACTAATGATTTTCGAGTAACAATTATTGTGTTACAAATAAAAACCTTAAATAATACTATTTTAAAATTTAAGATCAAAATGAGTTCTATTTAATTGGGTTTAGTATGTAAATATTTTTTATTTTTTTATTCATTTAAAAAAAGCTATTGATAAATGTTAAAAATTAATAATTTTTTTGTTTAGTAAAGTTTAATTCATAATAAATAAAATGCACTTGTTGTAACCAAAAAAGGCAATTGAGGACATCACTATTAATTAATAAAAAAATATATTAAAATTTAGAACTATAATAATAGGGAATATGCGTGAATTTTTTTTATTTTTTTTTTATACAATAGCTTACATCGTCATCTAATTGTAAAAAAAATATCCAGCTCGAAAAAGCTAAAATTTAATATAAAAAACTCTTTAAAAATATCATACCGATACGGATACTTTAAACGCCCGCCATTTCGCGCGCTTGTCGTGACGTCACAGTATGATATAACAGAGTGTGCTGCCAAATTAACGCAAAAATGACAATTTTGCTCAAGAAAAGTAGTCATTTTTATCTATAAATCGTCAGCACTGGCTATGTTATATCATACTTTTACGTCACATTCGGTCTGACCAATGACGTTGCGTTTCAACTACTTTGAATTTCCCACCTATATTTGCACTTTTTAATAATTATTTTCTTAATTAAAAAGAAATTACATTAAAAAATATGAATATAGGCTTAATTCAAAAGCAACAAAAACAAAAGATTATAAAAAAAAAACACCTTTATTTAAATCACACCCATATTCTTTATTAAGTGCCTTTTTGACCCAAAAAATAATTTGTAGGTCATCATTAACACAACATTATCTAGATACTATTTAGACCTACCTTAGCAGAGTTATTGGGCGTGAAAAGCGTATACGCCGTGCCTGTATTATGAGAGCGTCCAGTTCTTCCGATACGATGCACATAATCTTCTGAATTATTCGGATAATCGTAGTTGATCACGAACTTGACGTCTTCCACATCTAATATATTACATTATATTCGTTACATTTCATCCCGTTTATTTTTATTATTTAGCACACAATCAAAAAAACACCAAGGCATTATATAGATAGATAGGAATTGAGGGAAGAATCCTTTGCTCATAACTTTTATTGATCCAAACAAAAAAAAAAGATTGCAAAACTTTTTTTCTTTTGTTAAATTTAATAATTCATCTATATCAAAATAATAAACCAATTGTAAGAGCTTATAGATCATAAATTAAATTAAACGCCAAACACTACCATTTCAAAAAAAAAATTACATTGACATGACATTGACACTTATGACAGCAGGCATATTCCCTCAAAACCACAGATCATAATAATTACCTTATTTATCGGTTGTAGTCGCTGGTTATAACTGTATTATGCCCGCGTGTTGGTTGGTTGGGTCGTCCCTGACTTCGTATGGATATTATCCGTAAACATTTGCCTTTCCCTAACCGTCAGTTGCGTAGCACTTTAGTTTTGTTCGCAAATCTCTCATGACAGGTAACCAAGCAAATATTGCTCCTAGTTTGGTCTTACTTTTTGTTTTATCAATTATTATTATTTTAATTTTAATAATTATTTCTTTTGGGATGTCTATAGAATACGGATTGCGAATTGATTTTGAAAAAAAATATTATAATGAAATATTGAACACTGTTAACATTAAAGTTTGGAAGACTTTGAAGCTACTGGAATCGGCCGCACGATTTTTTTATAAATAACATATTACAATTTAACAAAAAATTAAAATAAAAAACGTTCTTACACAACGTACGAAAAAGGCGGGAAAGCTGTTATTTATTTAAAAATGAAAAGACAAAAATAAATCAGAATTAAAAAAAAACTATCAAAATGGTATTCTACAGACAACCCGTTCAACCCCAATTACAATAAACCATTTATCAATTTTTTGCAAAATTCATCATTAATAATTTCAAGACCAAGGTAAACCCCCCACATCATTTATAGAGGCAGCATGCTCTAAACAGTGTGCGCTGACAGCACTGTCATTAATAATCATTATCATATTATCATCGTCATTAATAATCATTAATCTCGTTAATCTCATTAATCTCGTTAATATCATTAATTCGTCGCAAATAACGGGGTCAGCAACACACCGCAAAGTTTAGCCGTTATCTCTGCACGCATGCGCCTCTGAAATGAAAACATTTGAGAATAATGCCGAGTCAGTCATGGAAATTTATATAAAATAGGCCTGGACTTTTTTGTACCCTATGTATGTATTTATTATTTGTTATTACATATATCTACTATTGCATTAACTAACCTAAAAAGGCTAAAATATTTCATTATAATCATAGGGTACTACTCTCTTCCATGGCCGTAGAACATCTCTAAGTGGCATTCGGCCATTGCTGTGTCATTCGTTTCATTTGTATATTCCAATATTCACTATATTTTTTATAGTTTTACTATAGAAAATTAGTGTTGCCATAATAATAAACTCACATACTCCCTAATAAGAAATAAAATATGATACAAATGTGAATATTGGAACTAATTTTTCATATAATATTTTTATGTCAACGAATGAAAAATATTTAACATTTTCTGTGGAATGTCTGTTATGAGTTTTATGTATATATTTCACTTTTTTTTAATATTTGTATCTATTAATATACAATGTTATCACTATCCATGCATTGCATATACCATTTGTCTAAAATTTGTAAAAAAATATATGTTATTTTGTCTTAATTAGCGGATAAAATAATAATAAGATCATAGTGATCTTAAAATATCTATACTTTAAGTACTTTTTCTTTTAAATCTCAAATTATTTTTCACAACAATACACCTATAAAAATCAACTAAAACTATCCAACAAATATAAAACCTTAATAATAATAATATTGTCTGAAGCCCAAATTCATCCTCTATTAAAAAAATTTAAATAATTTAATTTTTAAACCCTATATTAAAACGTTTACCATCCATCATATCATCCACAGAAAAGTTTCATTTTCTTCATTGGCATTTTTATGGGGGGGGTAGTTATATAACTAGGGGGGTATTCCCCCTCCACCCTCATTCCATAGTCAAATCACTAAGCAATGGCATCGCCTGGGCTACGCTCCTGACTCCGACCCGACACCGGCATCACAGTATAAAAACCCATACAGTAGGCGATCGCCCCATTAGTTTTAACATAAAATGTTGCCAGGGCAGATACTAATTTTCACGGCGAGCGGTTTTAATGTTAAAGCGTTGTAGTCATAGATCAAAAAAAGCACTAGATACACAATCCTATGCAAAAATTCTCTTAAAACTGTTACCAATTATGTTTAGATAATTATTCTAGTCGAAATAAATATGCAACAATGTAAATTAAAAGTTGTTTTAAAAAAAAAAAAAATCAAAAGCGCGCTCATTCGGTAAGTACATTTTTTATCGCCGATTGTGTATCTCGTACATTTTTGATCGATGGTTGCAGTACCATCTCGTGGCAATTTAGTTATACCCGTCAACCCTAAAGCCATCTCCCGACTGACATATAAAAGTATGTATGACAGTCGGTACGTTTCCCCCGTACATTTGTTCGTATTGTCTCTAGACGCCTCAATTAGACTACTGTATGGATCAGTATACTGCGCCGACACAGTGCGAGGGTGTTTAAGCTAATAGTTAAAAAACCTCGCATCTGTTTGTGTGCATCTTTTGTTTGTTGCCATTGATTTTGTTTGATTTTGAAATATTCACAAGCTTTTATAAGAAAATCCCCTGTAGGGAGATTATTTTAATATGTTTCAAAAACCACTCCTCAGATGATATATTTTTAATTGAATCACATATGAAATATGATACTATTATGTATATGATAGGATTTTCTTGTTTATTTTCGTTACAAGTCATTAAATAACTAGAGCCGCATTTAAACAAAGAGAATTTTTCGTAAATACAAAAAAAATATATTAATATCAAAACACTATATCTTTTATTTTCATTGGCCCTTTTCAATAAAACAAGCGTTTTAAATAAAGCAAGCAATGTGATCTTTATACCATCCATTACGATTATTTACCATATTTTTTTTTTACCATATCATCATTGAGTTTGCGTATATTTCATAAAAACAAACGGTTTCATATTCAAAGTGACATAAAATCACCACAAACGGTGGCACAAACATCAGATGACGTGTGGGCAATTACAGTATTCAAAATTCCAAATCATATTCATTCTATACATTTTTGATTCTATTCAAATGAAACTATCTTTTCGGTTTTTTCCGGGTTTATTTTATATTTTGATTCCCGACGATTCAAATGCTTTAAAGCAAACAAGAGTGGTAATCTCTCCCGTGACCATGATTGCTGTAAAAAATTCGAAACGTCGAGGACCAAAAATCTATATAAATCCGCAAAATAAAAAACCGAACAGATAGTTTCATTTAAAATGTCAAATATTCACGTAAATCTAACAAAGTATTACATTTTTGATTCTATTTCACGACTATAGTTTAATATGAACTATTTACATAAGAAATAAAATAATGTTGCATGTTTGTTTATAAGAGATGATGAATGTAAAAAAAAAATAACTTGTTTCTTTGTGAAGACACGCGCAAACTTTACTTAAAATAAATTTATTTATATTGAATATTTGCAATTAATTCAAAACTTTTTTTTTGTGAAATTTGTGCAAGAATAAAGAGAGCCCTAATAGATTTTGAACTGTTTGCAAACACAAGAAATAAATAGTCAAGATTTAAAATAGGTGCTTGTCTATAATGAAAAAAATGACAATTTACATCATAAAAACCGTAGATTGTGATAATGCATCGTATAGTGACGTCATGGGTCATGGCCTGGGATCATTCAAGTATTTTACGAAAGTACTAAAATTCAATATTTTTTTTATATTAACAAAAGTAAGCTAAACTCTTGCCAACTTCACCAATTTCTTATGCTTATGTAAACATTACATCTCAACTATTTCGGGGAATCCCTGAACATGGTTTTGGCTTTTGAGCATAGACAAGTAGGGTTGTCATGTGTGTTCTGAAAACATTGATTTTTTTAATAAATAAATATTGGTGACGTAATCAACATCCAGGCCCCCCTGCTCCTTTTGGTGCTTACTAATACTTGAATGGCCCCTTTGAGTGTTGTGGATGAGTTGTCGTGGTGGGTGACTTGTGATAGGATGTGGAGTTGTGGTAGGGTGTCGAGTTGTCCCAACGTGCGTCCGCTTTGCGTCGTGGTGGGGGGCTCAGTAGTGTCCGGCAATCCAGCCGGACGCGAAACTAAGAAACGCATAGGGAGGTGGCCCACTTCGGTGGGTGGTGTGTCACGCGGGTTGCTCCTGGTACTTCTCTGAGAGCGGAGTGGACAGTGGAGCAACCCCATGGTTGTTGTGACCTGCCATTGGGGCGTTGTTGTCGAATACGTAAACGATTCTGCGACGCCCCATTAAGACCCTGGTCGTCCGTCGTTCCGTTAGGTTTTAGTGGGTAGTACTGGCTTTGCCGGTGAGTCCCATGCCGTCGTGCCTAAATGCATTTCCCAACATTAAAAAAAAAGGTGTTGTGTTGTGGTGTGGTGGGGATGTCTGTGTAGTGGTACATGGTGAATGAATGGCGTATGGTGTGTGGTGGGCGGGGTATGTTACCGAGTCCCCGCGCTGCGACGTCGGTGGCGACCAGTATGGAGGAGCGCGCGTGGCGGAACTGCTGCAGCACGTAGTCGCGGTCCTGCTGGTTCTTGTCGCCGTGTATGGCGAGCGCGCGCCACCCGGCGCGGTTTATTGTCTTCGTTATATCGTCCACCTGACACATATAGTTGTATTATATATCTGAACTAGCCACTATCAAGGTCTGTTTTAACTGTTAGTATAAATGAATACATAGACTATATCGTGAAAACAGTATTAAAATCCGTTGAAAGGTTTAGAAGTAAGGAGAGAAACAGACACAGATGGTGACTTTGTTTTATACTATGTACATATTTTTTTTTAGCAGAACCCTAATTCTTTTTCTAAAATAAAAGTAGCCTACGTTACTCCCTATAACATTATCTATCTTCCAGTGAAAGTCCCGTCAAAATCAGTCCAGTCCTTTCAGAGATTATCCAGAACAGACAAAAATTTTAAAAAAGTGTTTTTCTTATAAGCACCATATGTAATTTCATATGCAAAATGCTGTTATTTTAACATTACAAACAGACACTTCAATTTTATTTATCTGTATAGATATTGCATACAAATATAAACAAAAAAAATAACTTTGAAATTAATATACTGTATTATATTTATATTAAAATTAATATACTCCTTTTTTAAATTCGGTAAATGAAATATTAAGTTTTCCTATATAGAATTATTGATTTACATATGTTATTATTTCACCTTTCTCTTGGTCTCAGCAAATATTATAGTCTTGGTTTCTTCTTCAGAGGATATCTCGGTAAGTAGGGTCAATAGTTTATCATTCTTCTCCCACTCCTCGCACACATCCACTATTTGTAGGATATTGTGATTGGCAGAAAGTGACAGAGATCCAATGTTGATCTGAATGTAATCATGAAGGAACTCTTCAGCTAGATTCTGAACTTCTTTTGGCCATGTCGCTGACCACATAAGGACCTGAAAAACAGTTTTTTTTTTATAATTGTTCAAGGAAATTATGACTAATACTTGCTTAGAATCACGCGAATATATTTTCGTTTATTTTTTGATTTTTGGTTCCCAAATAAAAATCAAAATAAATTCGCGAAAGAGTATGAAAATATAGTTTTTTTTAATTATGGCTACAAAGAATAATTTGACAAAGTGTATATTTTTCAATGATTCACATCATAATATTACTTATTGTTTTAAAATAAACTGGATAATATTTAAATATTAATATTATACATATATACTAACTTGTCTGTCTGGTCTAATTTGCTCAATAATCTTTCTAATCTGTGGCTCAAAACCCATATCCAACATTCTGTCTGCTTCATCCAGTACTAAGTATGTACAACGACGAAGATTTGTCGTATCTGAAACCAAGTAACGTAAATAATACTCTCCATTTTACTTAACACTTACCGCAAAAAATCCGACTTGTATTATAAATATGAAAGCCAGAGCGGCTGAACGGATCTGGATGAAATTTGGCACAGCGATAGATCATAGTCTGGAATGGCACATAAGTCACTTTTTATCTCGGAAAAATGTACGGTTCCTGTGGGATAGTTTAGTTCTTTTCTAAGAACGAACCCGTACCGAAGGTGCGTCACTAGTGTAACATAGTTCACCTCCAGGTAAATTTCTAAGAAATCTATTGTTAACTGTAACGCCGGCGTGTCAGCGGTCTTTGAGAAGTTAAAGGTTAAGATGGGCTAAATTATGAATATTTCTATGATTAATTTTATTTTAATCAATTTTTAGTTACATTCACCTGTTAGTACAAAATAATGTAGCATTACATAAATCTCAGTAATTGTTAATGCTATACTTATTTAAAAATTTATTTAAAAGTCTTAATGATAATAAAGGAAAAAAAAGCTAAAAAGGGGCCATAAAAACAAAAAATTACATAAAAGTCTATACCATTTTTTTATAATAACACAACATACAATAACATGACATGTACCTTTTTCCAAGAAGTCAATCAGTCTACCCGGTGTAGCTATCACAATCTCAACACCTCGCTCCAGTGTCCTCCCCTGAGGCCCTTTCGGAGCCCCACCGAAAATGCAAGTGTTTCTCACTTGCACACTCTGTCCGAAATCATGAGCTACCTGATAAATGTAAAAAAATACATTTAAGATGGAAAAATATGTCACTTTACAAAAATATACAATAAAAACAAGACTATTCATGTTCTATACATATTAATTCAATAGTTGCATTGCATTCAGCCCATTTTAAAGTCCCAATGCTGGGCACGGGCCTCCATTCAACACAAGAGAGATCGGACTGTAGACCACCGTGCTGGCCAAATGGGGGTTGGTGGACTGCATATGTCTTTCGAAAACTAATTTAATAGTAGTATTTCGAATTTTTATATTATTTATATGTCTTATTTTTATTGCAGTGATAATCAAAATAATGAAAGCAAAAAATTATACATATAAAATATCGGATATTTTCCACTATATAAATGAATATCAAAGCAAAATGGAATGATCAACAACTATATTAGGAAAAACTAAGCTCTAAAATATATAATATGTATAATACAACTAATATTAATTAAAACTATGGTATAAATGTTAATATAACTATTTACTGTATATATATTAAAAATTACAAAAACAAGTGCTCATATTTAATTTTAAGGTTACGTTCAGAAACCTTAAAAACCTATGAAATACATTCAAGTCAATTTTACTCCCTAAATCTTTTACAGGTTTTCGAACATAGCCTGAGGTGAAACACTAAGTTCTACTCTATAGTATGTAAATAATTTACTATATCCATGTTGTTTGGATTTCCGTCTGACACATCTGCAGTTATCCCATTCATTGAATGCAGAGCCTTGGTAGCACAATAGAAAACAAATTATTTACTATATTATATAAAAGATGTGATTAAATGTTGTATGGTAAATCATTAAAGGTTTCTGACATTTAGCAAATGAGCACAAGATGCTGTTACAAAGAACTGTATGAGCTTTAACTCATGCAAATAGAATCATTTTGAAAATATTAGTTGACATATCACTAAAAATAATGATTGATATTGAAATATATAAAAAAAAAACAAACAAATACCTGTTGAATCTGCTGAGCCAATTCTCTAGTTGGAGCCAATACAAGTACTATTGGTCCTTCATCTCTCAATAGTCTAGGCTGATTGATGATATGTACAATAGCGGGTAAAATGTATGCAAGTGTTTTCCCTGAACCAGTCTGCGCAATCCCCACCATGTCTCGTCCTGATAAGGCTATCGGCCACCCTTGAGCTTGAATAGGTGTTGGATTTGGGAATCCTTGCTTTAAAATTTCTTTCATAGCATAATCAGGGAAACCCCCTTCCTCGAAATATATACTAGGAGCAGGTACATCTCGACCCTTTACTGTTATCTGATGCTCACTACGGTACGCTTCGACGTCAGCCATCGATCGCCTTTGCACATTTGGATGAGGTACGTAAAAGTTCTTCTGAAAGGGTGTAAGTTGGACGTTGTCCCAGCGAATCTTGCGTAGAGCACCTCCTGGTTGATCATTTTTAAATTTGCCTCGGAAGTCATCACGAGAATCCCGGCCCCCGCGAGTTCCACCTCGCCCACCTCTAGTGTCCCGACCTCGACCTGCACTAAACCGAGTGCTTCTATCTAACGATCTATCACTAGATCGACCTCGGGAACTCATTCCCCCACGACCACCACCACGTCCTCGTGATCCTCCTCGTCCACCTCGGCCACCACGTCTATCGTCATACCTATTACACAAAATTTACTCAATCACTTTAAACAATGATAAAAAAAGCAAATGCGAATTATTACTTACATTATTATTGTAGATTAAATCAAATCTTACGACTTTAAACAATTGCTTATAGCTTATTTTAAAATAAACTTTAGTACGCTAATCACGAAATTTCTTATTTCTATAAAATTAATACTTTGGCAAAGCTTCACTTTTAATAGCCAAGCGTTAGAAAGCCGCCATGTTGTGTTTTCAATTTAATGTTGGCAATACTTAATATTATTGATGTGACGTGTCAAGAAACTAATAATTAATTAGGGTAATTAGTAATTACCTATTGAGTGTATAATTATAAAAATGTACCCCAAAACAGAATAATAATATTAGATGAGATTACACTAAATATTTATGTTCCCAAAATATGACGTTTATACAGGGTTATTAGGCCTTTAATACACTGCGACGCCAATATCATAATCTAACGTATTAAGTAATAATAAATATTAATATTTTTAGCGCCAAGCGTTAATTTTTAAAAATTTAATAAATAATATGAGATATTATGTAAGGTTGCTTAGCCTTGGAACATAGATATTTTGGATTATTGATCAAATACCACAGTTCATACACATAACTGCTGCTTTAATTTCTTAGGCTGTGTGGAATATGGATGGATCTATACCAGTTTTTGAAAAACCTCATCCACGATTAAGCGTTTTAGATTGGACAAGAAACATACAAAGATTACAAAATGAAGCAAGGCTACGTCGTTTTGAGTCTTACGAACTTAGACAAAGAGCAAACCAACTTCGTAATGAAACATCGGTGACAACGAGATGGGATACCTATACTAATAATGAGCTAATGAGAGACAGGTACAAAATTAATAACCCTTTAAAATTTTTGATTAATTAACTTGTTATAAAACTTTTTAAAATTTACATTTAAATAATAAAAATTGATCTATTTCGTAGAATATTTGAAGTACAATCATGGCGAGAGAAGCAAAGATTTACCAGAGAGCAAGTAAGAGATGAAATAAGAGCCTTAAAGGAAGAAAAAAATGCAACTGAGTTACACTTGGAATCACTTCAGATACCGTTAATGGTTTCATCACAATGTCTATCTAATAGGGACCAAAGAGTACCTCCGGAATTAACAAGAGATCAACTTGGCGAAGAATTAAAAAAGGTATTTTGAAATACAGTAATATTCAATATTTTTCTTTGTTTACATTACGCTAATAATATACCAGCCAAATATACATATATAATGTAAATATATATTTTTATTTCAGGAACTCCATGTAATCGAGAATAGTAAACGTGTTTTAACTGACGTTTGTCACATGGGCTGGGAAAAGATAAAAGAGTTAACCAATGTATTTTGTAGACTAGAACGAGAAATACAAAATAAAGACGATGCTTTGTGTTTAGAGTATCACGTAAAGGACATAAATAGAGAAAGCTCGAATATATCGTATAAACTAGATCCTACAAGAATACCTCCCGAGTAAGATCTTTTTCTTCTTTCGTTTGTAGTCCTAATACAATTTTATTGAATCAAAAATCACCACCCAATCACCCTATCACCAATCACTTAATCTCAAATAAAAATAGTTTCTAATATACGGAATGAACAGAAAACTTGGAACTCATGGCATTGTTTAATTTTTTTAATATACTAAGTTAAATATTACTTAAAAGTCATTTTTATTTAGTTCTATGTCAGAAGAAAGCTATGTTCACTGCATAGAAAACACAATCAAAATTGCTGAACAACTAATGCGAGAATCAAAAGAGTTACGTGAAACGATGTTCAAGACGAGAGAACAGGCACGAAATCAAATTTATGCTCAGGGTCAACACGTAGAAATTATAATGAGGAGACGAGTTTATGATATCCAGCGTGCAAGGAATGAAATGGAATGGCAAAAATATAAAGTAAGACTAATTTATTAATTTGCAAGTGACACAATGATAATACTAAAAGTGTCGCTTCATTTCAACTACTTCAATTCCACATTTTTAACTGATTTTAAACTTATTTCTTTTTGTAGAAAACAATTTGTCACTACATTTCTATAATAAATGTGTTACGGAATAAATTTCTAAGATTTTTATTTTAACAAAATATTGTTAATATTACAGCTCGAAAGCAATTTACAAAAAGTAGATCGCGAAATTGAAAGCCTACGTGCAGCTGTAGCTGATAAAATAAATCCAACAAAATTGGTAGAAACTAGACTTGAAACACGAACTAGAAGACCAGTTCTCGAAAGAGTTCAGGTATGTATTTTTTAGAATTTAGAATACATATAAAACGCCTTACTTTTATTTTTATGTTGGCACTGTTCAAAACTTATACATAATCTGTGAAAATAGCAAGTATCAATCTGTATTCTGTTCCATTCTTCCGCGGAAAATATGAATTTCGAAAATGGCGGGATATATGAAAACTTAAACTAACAACAACATAATATGAGAATATTATTAAAATTAAACAAATTATCAACCCTAATAAAATTAGAAATTCAAAAGTGAGTGTATGGTTGTTTTTAGTCACGCCTATTAGTTGCCTAACACTCAACAATCGGAGAAGTTTCATGATGTTGATAATATCATATTTAACGTAATGGAATTAAAATA
Source organism: Brenthis ino (assembly GCA_921882275.1). Taxonomy (NCBI): domain Eukaryota; kingdom Metazoa; phylum Arthropoda; class Insecta; order Lepidoptera; family Nymphalidae; genus Brenthis; species Brenthis ino. The sequence goes on along the minus strand of OV170228.1, from coordinate 20,795,016 downwards.
AAGATCAAAACTAATAAATCTGTGTTTTTTTTTGGAATCAATCTATAAATGACAGAAGTTAATATGAATTTCGGTCGTTCAGGTCGGGTCACGTCACGAAATTATTCAGCAACCGCAACTTTAAAGTTTCATAACTTTTTCATTTGTTGAAATATTTTAATAATTCTTTCATGTTTTGGCTATATTTCACTTAAATTTTTATAATTAATAAAAAAAAAGAACTTCTAATTTAGGGTGCCCAAAGAAGGAATATAGCCAGAGCGAAGAAATATGCTTGTTCATTTCATTGTAATATTAAATATACTAATAAAACTTTTGGGACTTATTATGAAAACACACGAAAGCTTGCGAGCTGAGCGTACTAGAAAAGGCGCTATGCGACTCGCGATTTGATACTATTACTCCTGCACCATTTCACACTCTAAAACTTCGATAGTTAAAAATAATTACAAGACAGATAAAATCATGTATTAAGCCCTTTTTAACGTCTCACTGCTGGGCACGGGCTTTCCTTCAATACGAGGGAGATCAGGCCACAGTCCACCACGATGGTCAAGTGCGGGTTGGCAGACTGCACATGTCTTTCGAAAACTTGCTAGGTTCTCTCAGATACAGATTTCCTCACACAAGGCATGGCAAGTGGTAATCATGTTGGAAATGATTCGCACATGAAAATATCAGAAATGCGAGACCCGGGATCTGAACCCACTTCACTCGGTTTCCCAAGCGAATGCGTTACCACTGGGCTACCATTGCTAATAATAATTAAATTAGATCAATATTGTATTATGGCACCTACAATGAAGTTATGCATTTTAGGATAAACCAATGCGTGGCTTGATAGAAGAGTACGAGAGAGTTCATACTAGTTCTAACTTACTGGAAAAGAAGTTAGAAGACGCATTGTAAGTACATCTTTTTCTAAAAAAAAATTTTTTCAAGTTTGAGTACATTTTGAAGTCAGTCAAAAATAACTGCAAGTGGTGGTTGCCGGTTGGATTTGCCCTAGTGGGGTTTTTGGAACTAACGACAACAGTCTACAATCCTACTTAGGGATGTTTAATAATTTTAATTTTATCATCTTTGGTCAACACATTTGGCTCAGTTTGTAGTACCCTATTTGCTGTGCCAGTGATCGCAGGTTCGAGCCCTGCTGGGGTCATTTATTTGTGTGATAAGCATGAATTTTTGTACTCTTATTTATAATATGTATGTATTTAAAGTTATATACAAGTGTAGTGTATCATTTGGTATCCATAACACAAGCCTCGTAGCTTACCCTGGAACTAGATGGCGCTGTGTGTTAATGTCCCAACATATTTATTTATATTTTATTTGTACTTTTATGAATCTTATTTAAATACTACTTATAAGGTAGTATTTTAATTTTTAAGATCAAAGTTAGGTCTATAATTGCAGCTAGAAAATCTGCTTGTAGTAACCGGCAATATATTCTTTTAATATATTTTTAGGGCTACTTACCACGGCCTTTACAATCATCATCAACGAGTGATGAAAGACTTGGAGCACAAAAACCAAGCACTAGAAACTGATCGTCGTTTGATAGAAATACGCAAACCACTGCATAAAGAAGACGATACTGAATTTAAAAGGAACGTCGGGTACTGCCATATGAGTGATGAATTGGTAACAGATTAAAAATAAGTTCTTTTATCCGACATCGGCGAAGCCCAAAGGAGGGTTATGTGTGTAGACCTGTATGTATGTATGTCTGATTCTATATTCATTCGTAATTACTAAACGGCTTAATCGATTTTGATGATTCATTCATCGTAAAAATATTTTTTATTACTAAAAATTAAAATGACATAATATTACGTTATGTTATGAAAAAAAATATTTCGTCCAAATCAATCGAGTGGGGTATCAAAATACAGACTTCTAAGAGATTACAAAAATATAATATACAACTTATATTAAAAAAAAACTATTTATAATATAGAGTATAGGACTGCGACTGGTATGTAGTTTAGACAAGTCGCGGGTTCGAGTCCACTTTAGGACAAATAGGATATTACGTTAGCACTAGGTAGCATTAGTAGGTTTGAATTTTTAGTGTGTATGTAACTTAAACACAGCTCGCACAGAAGATGCCTTTTAATATGTAGAATTATATATTAAAGTAAGTTTTAAACTTAAACCATCATTAAGTTAGTAAAATATTAAATAAAAAATAAACACAAAATAATGCGTTCACTTTTGTAGTATTTATGACTAAATAAAACAACACTTAATTATATTATAATTATATATTTATCATCTTTCATGGAATTGTTCATTATACCTCTAGAGACCACCAATAATATAAGTGCATTTTATTTTATTGTCTATATACTAAATAAAATAAAAAAAAAAATACCTGCAAAAATTAATTATAAAATACTTATTGTATTGTTTATTGTTCATTATATGAGTATAAAATATACAAATTAAAAAATTATGTAAAGCCGTAACAATTTTTTAATTATAAATATTTGACATTTCTTTATATATATATGAAGAAAGAAAATAAGAATCTAAACGCATATGGGGTGCTTTATCAGAGTTATTAAGTATATTTTAAATAAAACTATCTTTTGAGATTTTTTCCAACCAAAAATCATAATAAGATTTTTGGTTTCTGACGTTTCGAATGCTTTACAGCAATCAAAAAAAAAAAATAGTTTTATTTAAAATGTCAAATATTCGCGTAAATCGAAGAAAGTATTTTTAATTACATTTTGAATAAAATATAAGCATTAAAAGCAATTAAACCATCGCTCAATAAAGTACATACTAGATCAGTGATAAAAAATGTCCTCACCGAATGAGCGCTCATTTAAACATTTGAGCGCGGTTTTCTTTTTTTTTTTTGTAAAAACAACTTTAAGTATTGCATTTAAGTATTATATTTATTTCAACTGGAATAATTATCTAAACACAATTAGTGACAGTTTTAAGAGGACTTTTAAATGGGATTGTGTATCTAGTACTTTTTTGATCTATGGTTTAAGCATTGAGTTTTAAAGAGAGACTTTCCTTTTCAATATAACTTTGAATAGTAAAAAGCTTAAAATAATTAATAATTTTATATTTTTGTTACATATATGTATTTAAAACCTTCACGTATTTAATACATAATAATTATATTTCTATATAATAATTTGAGACACAATATTTGCGCACTTACAAAATAATTAACTTAATTATATTAAATAAATAAAAAAATAAAGGAATGATGGTTACTACGAATTATTTATCGCCATTTCTGATTACTATGGTACTTTTTGAAATATAAGTATAATACTTAGTATGCTACTTATAAGCTACTTTAGCTTATGCATCCGTATTAATATTATAAATATGAAAGTTTGTGAGTATGGATGTTTGTTACTTTTTCACGCCAGAACGGCTGAACGGATATGGATGAAATTTTACACAGACATAGATTATAGTCTGGAATAACACATAGGCTGCTTTTTATCCCGGAAAAATGTACGGTTCCCGTGGGATAGGTTTGATTTTGTTTTCAGTAAGTGGGGTTATATATTAATCACTTGAGCTTATAGGAGGGTTAGGGGTGAGGGGGGGGGGGCTTGGTTCATATAAAATCTCATCAAATTACATTTAAACTGAGATACTTAAATTGAGATAATTGAAAATTTCACGTCGCGGTCGACTCTAAAAGAATCTATAGGTATTTCCATACAGATAATAAAAACATATTCAATTATTCTTTCAGTTCCTTTGAAGTGCCCCATTTTACACGCTGAAAAATCTAATGGCTATATTATTAAAAACATATATTTCGAGAGTAATTGAACGTTGTATTATTTTTATGCTATATGAAAATAGACCACGTGGAAGGAGGAGTGTGGAGGGGGTCTTACCAAATCTCACTTTATCTCATCTAGGGAATACACCCCGTATTCTAAATTAACAGAAAAACTGCTCACGTAATTAATGTATGAAATTTGAAGTTAAAGGAAAATTTTATATAAATCGAATGCTTTACAGCAAAATCCGCGAAAAAATCCGAAAAGATAGTTGAATTTAAAATGTCAAATATTCGCGTAAATCTAAGAAAGTATAATGTTGAAGGGACAATTAATTTACTATATTTTTTTATTTGGCACTCAGCATGTGATAAATAAGAATATTTTTTTTAGATAATTTTTAGTTAAAACAAGCAAACTTTTTGAATAAAATATCAAAATTAACTAACAAATGTAGATTAATTGTTTATAAAGCTTTCAAATCAGTTTGAGGATCAACTTTCTCATATGCCTCGTCCAATAAAGAACATATTTGATATATAATTTCATCACTCAATTTTATACTTGAGGCCAATCTGATAGATGGCTCTGGACAGTTGACTTCTGCATCTCTCACATACGCTGCTACTGTCATAGCAATGCCTTTTTCTAAGATATATTTTGTGATGTTTTTGAGATATGTTTGTTTTTGACTGTTGGTTAAATCTGAGTTTTTGACGTATATGTGTTTGACAGGTGACAGTTCGTCACCACTGAATGTGTAATGCTTTAGGTTGGCTAGAGCTCTGAAAAAAAATAACATCTATTTTTAGTACAAGTTAACTTCAAACATCGATCAAAAAAGTACCTACTAGATACACAGTCCCATGAAAAAGTTCTCTTAAAACTATCAACAATTGTGTTTAGATAATTATTCTAGTTGAAATAAATATATAACAATATAAATTGAACCTTGGATGCAATGCTTAAGATGTTTTTACATTTTTTTTAATTAAAAGTGCTCAAATGTTCAAATGAGCGTTCATTTAGTGTGGATATTTTTTCGTCGCTGACTGTGTATCTAGTATTTTTTTGATCGGTGACTTCAAAAGTTATTTTCTTCTATATTAATAAAAATGGAGTGCTGTTTCTTGGTAAGCACACTACTTGAGAATTGCAGCCGATTTAACTTATTTACAAGGCCGTGCGGTGCTATGAGGCAAAGAGGCGGCACAACGTAGGGCATTTAGAGCTACAAATACCCCACACTGTCATGGTCAACTCATATGTACTCAAACTTTTCTGAAGGACCCCTTCTTATAGTAATTTGACAGAATTTTCTAGCAATTGACATGATAAACCTAAATTTCAGTAATATAGCTCCAATAGAATCTAAGTAATATTAATGTGACATATGAACGAACGGACGGACAAATTATAAAGATTTTGTTTTGCCTTTGAGCTGCGGAACCCTAATGAAAATTATCTAGTTCTAGGGGTATGAAGCATTATCTAAAAGTATGAGGCATGGCCCTGCTTATTTGTTTTTTAAAATGTTCTTTATATTCCGAATGAGGTTTTTGAGGTAGGGATTCCATTGAAATTTGTGTAAAACTGAGTGATACTCCCAAACTTTTGTTTTTACAATATTAATAAAATACTCACATGTTCAATTTCCTAGAGATTTTATCCAATTCGCTAATAAGGGAGGGCTTTGCCTCTAATATATCAAGTGCGGTGATGGCGGCTTGTGTCAACATGGGAGGCAACGAGGCGCTGAAGCAGTACCCTGAAATTACCATTGTGTTATTTAAAAGAAAATTAAAATAAAATTTTATTAATATAATAATATGCATTCTCGATGATAATAAAAATAATTTGTAACAGACAGACTAGCAAATATTTATATCTATAGATACAGGCAGATCAGTAGGTAGTTACATCTGTACGTGCAATGTCAAAATATTGTCACGTTTTCGTAAATTGTTATTCATTACTCTATATATTTCTCTATCTTTTTGACCGACCTCAAAAAGGAGGTGCATGTTAATCTTTATCATTTGTGAACCCATTAACCATATATATATATATATATATATATATATATATATATATATATATATATATATATATATATATATATATATATATATATATACCTCAATATTTGGAACCTCGAAATCATTTCCCGTAGTACCATAGATAAGAATTTGTTACTTGTAACACGCAAGTATGAAAGAAAATACTTAGTGGAAATGAGTATACAAAACCTAGGGCTTTAGCCAAAGCCGATGAAATACAAGAGCTTTGTAATAATCGTTAAAACATTGCTAATTAATGGCATAGTTAAATTATCAAGAATTAAATATTTTTGTGATTTTTTCGTGTGAAAGGTTTCATACGAGACTTAAATTTTGTGGTTTTGACAATTCTTAGTTTTGTAAGCAGTCTCGTTATTCTCGGGTTTTTCCCTAGTGAAAAACAAAAACAAAACTACTCCACGGGAACCGTACATTTTTCCGGGATAAAAAGTAACCTATGTGCTATTCCAGACTATAATCTATCTCTGTGCCAAATTTCATACAGATCCGTTCAAGATTTCAACTAGCGTGAGTAACAAACTCCATCCATCCATCCATCCAAACTTCCGCATTTATAATATTAATGGGATGGGATTATCTATACATATAATAAAATTGTAACCAAGTCGAATCTGTACATTAAATATTTTTTGGAAAATCTTATTGAAATAGACATTATTATCGATACAGAGGCCGAATCTATAGTTTTTAGAATTTTTGTTTGTCTGTCTGTCTGTTACCACATCACGAGAAAACCACTGGACAGATTTTGATGAAATTTGGTATGGTGATAGCTGGTGGGAAAATATATCATTTCTGAGAAAAAATACAAAAACTGCATTGTAAGAGTATACTACTATGTAAAACCTAAGAATTAGGTTTTTCTCATTTGAACGCGGGCGGAGCCGCGCGCAATGCTAGTATTAGTATAAATTAAAAACATCAGTACAAAATAATATATAACCAGACGTTTCAACCTTAGTTTTAAAGCAATTTAATATTTCCTCCACAAATTATCCTTATACAATTATCAAAGATGGACATCATAACAAATAATAAGTCAACAATTTTCAATATGTTATTCCTTATTACGTAACATGGAAACTCTTGGGTTATTTCAAATGATAAACAAACACCAAAATATAATGTAAGGAAAATTAAACAAAAAAAACTGCATAAATAGTTTATAATGTAGGGGGAAATTCCTAATAGAATAGCATTAGATATTGTAGATAAAAAAAATCTTTACATATAATAAAATTGTAACCAAGTCGAATGTGTACATTAAATATTTTTTGGAAAATCTTATTGAAATAGACATTATTATCGATACAGAGTCCGAATCTATAGTTTTTAGAATTTTTGTCTGTCTGTCTGTTTGTTACCGCATCACAGAAAAACCACTGGAGGGATTTTGATGAAATATGGTATGGTGATACCTGGTTATCGGAGTCAACATATAGGATACTTTTTACCGCGGGAAAATATCTCATTACTGAGAAAAAATACAAAAACTGCAATGTAAGAGTATACTAATATGTACAACCTAATAATTTGGTTTTTGGTCATCTAAACGCGGGCGGAGCCGCGGGCAATGCTAGTTAAAATATAAAAATAAAAAACCCGACTGCATAAAAGCTAACTAAAAAGATGAAAACAAGTTAACGAAGGAAATAGTATCGTGCTGTATACATACACTAGCTGACCCGATAGACGTTGTCCTGTCTACACGTCTCTAATTTGAAAATTTCAAACTTTTTTTAATAAGCTAAAACATTCTGGACCATTTTGATGAAAATTATTATTCAAATTGTGAATCTAAACCATTCCCAGATCCCCTTGAACACACACAAAAAATTTCATCAAAATCGGTCCAGTCGTTTGAGAGAAGTTCAGTGACATACACACTCACAGAAGAATTATATATATATATATATATATATATAAAGATATATAATGATGTACATATCGCGGCAAGGATGAAACGTGTACGGCTGGACCGATTATGATGGGACTTTCACTGATGTTATAAGGACTGACTTGGCTACTTTTATTTTAGAAAAGGAATTAGTGAAAGGAGGTTAAATCGCTAGTTTAATATAATAATCCTAGAAAAAAAAAACATTTATCAACATACCTAATCCAGATAATCTTTGATGTTCCACAATGAAATGTGTTCCCGCGCAAAATCCACCAATAGTTGCGAAGGAATGTTCTAGAGAGCCCACAATCAGGTCGATTTCGTCTCGAGGCACGTTTAGATGTTCTGTTATACCACGGCCATGCTTACCGATTACCTTTGAAAATAATTGAATATATTAATTGTTATTATTGTAAGAGTTTTTAGTATGAAAAATGGTTTAACATATATGGTAATAAAAACCAAAGCAAACAGTATAATGAGATTATAAATACACTTCACTTGCACTTCTCTTCTTCTTCATAGTCAAATAGTGTAACCAACATTATACATACAGATAAATAAAATTGAAGTGTCTGTTTGTAATGTCAAAATAACAGCTTTTTACTAAATGCATATGAAATTATATACGATGCTTTTCTTATGAAAAACACTTTTTTTTCTGTCTGTCTGTTCCGGTTACTCTCCGAAACGGCTGGACTGATTTTGACGGGACTTTCACTGGCAGATAGCTGATGTTATAAGTAACATAGGCTACTTTTATTTTAGATAAAGAATTAGGGTTTCCATTAAAAAAAAAACAGACCTAGAGACGCACCCGAGCGAAGCGAGAGCTATTCGCTAGTGTATATACTATAAGTATATCCTTGTTTACTAAATGTTGTTTTAAAAATTCGATCGCACATTATGTTTTTGTTATTATAAAAGGACATTTTTATTATATAATTTACATTGAAAAGCAGCTTAACTAATAGTTTTCATATATTAAATACTAACAAATATAATGTATAGCAAATAGATCAAGAACCTCTTTTTCATTGCTTTTATGGATGCTAATTAATTGTTGGTGGAAGCATTACGTTAGATGCTATTAAACATGTTGACATTGGGCTAGAATGTTATTTAACATTCTAGCCCAATGTCTTGTAAATTACTATCCATACTAATATTATACATGTGAAAGTGTGTGTATGTTTGTCTTTCTTTCACGTCGAAACACAGTGATGGATTGGCGTGATTATTTGTGTGGAGATAGTTGCAAGGCTGGAGAGTGACATAGGCTACTTTTTGCCGCGGGAGATTATCTCATACCCACGGGAAAACATGTTATAGTACAACCCACAACAACTCATCATACACATGTACATATAATGTAGGTATGGTCTATCTATTCCATACTAACCGTTAATACAGACCTAAATTGATATATTTTACACAAAACAATATATAATTAAAACTTTACTTACTCCAATAGTCAAACTTTCGTCTAACATAATTCTCAATTTATATCTCCTTGCCAATTCAACAAGCTTTCTCAAAGGGCACATTTTTCCAGTATTGAAATATATAGCTTCAGCAATCAAGAACGCCCTTCTCTTGGGATTTAATTCTTTCTTTTGTAACGCTTGTTCAAGTAAACGCTCAAGATCACTCATGTCGTTGTGTTTGAAGTATCTCACAGTACTTCGAGCCGCATCAATCCCTTTCTGGATTGCAAACCAAACTCTTTCATCCCTGCAATAAACCTCTAACTATAATCTATACATATGTATAACAAGATTCTAACTAAGCCGAATCTGTAAATTAAATATTTTTTGGAAAATCTTATTGAAATAGACATTATCGGTACAGACGCTGAAACTATAGTTTTTAGAATTTTTGTCTGTCTATCTATGACCGCATCACGAGAAAACCACTGGACAAATTTTGATTAAATTTGGTATGATGATAGCTGGTTACCCGGGTCCATAACATATAGGATACTTTTACTGCGGGAAAATATCTCATCTCTTAGAAATCTATACTAAACGTTAAAACGTAACTAGGCACGATCCCGAGCGGAGCGAGGCTGAATCATATACTAGTCTATAATAATATTATAAAGAAATTTTTTTTTGTATGTTTGTTTGTAAAGGATAAACTAAAATTACCTTAAACAACTGCTACAATTTAAATAAAATACAGTATAAATAAATAAAATATTCTAATACAATAACACACTCAAATTAACTAATAATTATGTTTAAATTGGAATTTTATTATAAAAAACAACTATAAATTTAACTTAATACCTCATTACTACAATCTAAATCACTAATTAATTATTTAATGAAAAAATATTAGAAGTTAAAATTCATGATTATTATAAAAAATCATTACAATTAACAATAATTATTCAAAATGAGTAACCTTATATAGTTATGAGGATAAATTAAATATAAAATAGAGCAACTATGTCATTAATAATTATATAGGTGCTTACTGTTAATTTTAGTTAAGTGGAGTACCTATTGTATATTTTAACTTATACTTTTTTTATCTTATTTCTTTTATAAAGATCAAGATTAGATTCCTTACGAGCTAAAAAAAAATCGGTAAAAGAAATAAATGTATGACTAAACGTAAATTTAAAAAAATCCATAATAAATTCATCCAATAATACTATTCTACATCGTAAAATAAATGAATTGTACCTACAAAGACAACAAACATATTTTTTTTGGAAATAATTCCAATACTCGCTGGTCGTTATACAAAGATAAAGTGCATAGTTATACATTTTTTTGTACCACTCAAAGACAATATTTTCAAAATATAGTTTGTTATTGCCATAGTGGCCTTGAGAGGCCTTACATAGGTAAATACAACATTGTGCAACGGCAGCTCGGAGACAGACACTTTTATCAACATCTATCATTTAGAACATTTACAACTAGACGAGCTAGATGTTGCCTTTTTTTCAATTTTCACTTACACCATCTATTATTCATTTTAAGAAAAAAAATAACCCACTCAGTAGCCTGAATTAGCGATGCCTGAATATTTTTTATGGGATGCACTAACTGTACTAGTATAGTCTTATATGATCTGTGGTTATATTAATTTTATTCATTTTTTTATTTATAATATTATGCTATTAACCAAAATGAGATCTATTGGTTAACGATATGCAAATTATTCACCAAAATAATAAAAATAAACATATATAAAAAAATGTTTGTAAATTTTTTTATGCATTCTTCATTATGTATTATTTGTAGGTTTAGAATAATATCTTTTTTATTCAATTTAATGTGATTATGTTAATGGTTATGAGATAAATTATTATAGTTAGTATGTATCATATTTATCATAATAATATATAATATAAATAATCAAATAGTCCTACATAATTTAATAGTATACAATATATTATATAATTTCCTGTTTTGAAAGGAAAACCATAAGATTCATACACATACATAAACCACTGCCAAATATAATGATCTACTATAAAATATATAAAGTGGCTTTTCCTGATTGATTCATCAATGCCCAGAAAAAATGTAATAAAAAATTTTTTACAGCTCATTCCTTTCCAGAATATGCTTTAAAGAAAGGGTTCTGAAAGAACCCGGTAGTGACGTTTGTATGGAAAAAAATATTTTTAATCAAACTACAAATAGTTTATAATATTTTTTTTAAATTAATAACAAAATACTTACGCGAATATAATATCATTTTTCTTGGCATAGGCTGGTATAGCACTTGCAACTGTTGAAAATCCATATGAATAGACACAAGTTTCCTCAACTTGTAAGAATTTTGCTAATCTCTCTTCCAACTCTAAGTGAACATCAATAGTGCCATAGAAACCTCTTGGTCCACATGAACCAACTCCATATTTATGAAGAGATGTAATAGCTTTTTCCGTTATTGTAGGCTCCTTATCAAAGCACAAAAAACTTGTAGCACCTACATTAAGAACTTTATCATCTATTTTCCCCATTAAAGGTGGCTTGTCTACTTCCACATTGGGGTCTACTAATGGTAAAGGTTTCCATTCCAATAACTTTTTTTTAGTTAATCTATCCTCAGGTTTTTTAGGTTTTCTCATCCGTAAATAAAAATATGCAGAGCCGACAACGACTTGGAATACGATGAGCATCTTCAACCAAATCATCTAAAAAAATAGTAAACAGTATATATAAATAATTATAGGAACTAGTAAAGAACGTAACCTTTCATTCATGTTAAAATTACTTACAGGATCAATCATGGCTTTTAAAATCATTGCTGCTATTAATTATTGACGTCTTAATAGACCGAACCTTTTATAAAGATTGAGATTTGAGAGTTTAAAAATATGTAGACAGTTTTCAATAATCACTATGTTCAGACTTCAAACAGCGGTCAGCAAATAAATCATTGGAATAAATCACCGGCTCAATGCCGAACGGCGAACACTCGATTTATCAGCTGTCAATAAGACAACTTGACGACTTGATAGATGTTAAAGTCAAATGTCACTATTGAGTATTGTCATTGTGTCTTGTACAGTTCAGAATTCTCAAATCTCAATCTCTACCGTCAACCGTGTCTTCTCCATTCTACACGACATTGGCGAAGTAAATTGTGCCCAAATAGCATGCCTATTACCTATATAAGCCACAGAACAAAGAACATTGAAATATTATTAGCTTTGAAGCCATTAACAATTAAAAGAATCTGTGCGCAACTGGCATGCTTTGAAGCCATGGGGAAGATTTCTTGAAAGCAGGTACAAAAGAGATATAATAAATTGCATAACGTCAGACTGAATGTAAATAGGTTATACGTGTGGGGCCCTCCTTTCGAAAAATCTTCCCCATTGAATTGAAATATTATTATATTTTTCAATAATTTCAATAAAGTGAACATTCATTAAATTAACGCAAGATAATTATATTTTCTGAATACTTTTCATAGATTTCAACTTTAATTTTTGAAGTTTGTAATGAATCTACAATTCATGAACTTTTTTGTTTTATTAGGTATGTCAAAAGTCAAAATAATGTAATGTCACTTGTCCGACACAAATAAATTCACCAAACTGGATTTGAAAATGAAATTATTCTAAAGTCACATTAAAATAAAGCTGAATTGGTAGAAAATACACTATGAATTTCGGTGGCACTTTACGAGTCAACAAATTTGCATGTTTCACTTTAATATTTATCTTGTTTCTAATAATTTATTGGCGGTCTGGTGGTTCAGGATATCCTACAGAAAAAAATGACTTAATAAACATAAAATCACTGCTAAAAGCAGCTATATATGCAGCAGAGGGAGGCGGAAGAAAAGTGATCGAAGGTAAAAATCATGAGTTAAATATAAAAAGTAAAGGGAAAACTCTGGAGGGTGCAAACGATCCTGTGACCGATGCTGACTACGCTTCTCACTGTGTTATGTATTACGGTCTTAAAAAAACATTTCCAAAGTTAAATATAATTTCTGAAGAACATTCAAAATATGAATCTAGCTGCCAAAATCAAGAAGTGATAGACTTTGAATCAACTCCAACAGACCACAGAACAATTGATTATATGAATGACGAACATGTATTTGTGAAGGATGTGACAGTTTGGATTGATCCTCTCGATGCTACACAGGAATACACAGGTGAAAAGTCAAATACTATTGCAAAAACTTAATTAAGAGGATAAGAGTTTAATATTGTAGTAAATGTGTAATATATATTATGTTACATTTAAAGGGTAGCTTAACTGATTAATCATTAATACCCCATTATTCTTTTATGTAAAATATAACAATTTCATTTATATTTGTAGGTTTAATTACAGAATATTAAAATTAAAAATTATATATTTTTTGAAAACAACAATACACACAATCTTTAATAATGTATTTTACTAATTTTTAGAGGGTCTCTATCACTATGTGACAACGATGGTCTGTGTTGCTATTAATGGAGTGCCAATTGTTGGTGTCATACACTATCCATTTCCACCTCGCACATTCTGGGGTTGGTATACTAAGAAAACATCTCACAACATTCCTACTATCCAACATGTAAGTATAATTTATAATATTAACAAGTACTGCTGGTGTACATTTAAAATTGTTTAAAGATATGAATTTTGGTTATGTAACTGTCCATATATCACTACATATTATAAATTAAAGTGTGACTGCAAGTGACACTGAACTGACCTGTGTTTGTGCAGGTTAATCTCAGAAACGACTTTAAAGGTTTTCTTACAGTTTTGACCAATAGATAAGAAGACTATTAAGATATGTTATGGGCTATGAATTGTATCACATATTATGCAAATAAGCTACCAGTGTCATGAGTCGGAAAATATTATAGTAGTAGTACATATATATAAATATATAATAAAACCCTAAAATAATATATAAAATTTTCTTTTTAATATAGTTTAACTAGCGGAACCTGTGGCTTCACCCGCATTTAATCTACAAAAAAACTCTTTGGCTTTATGTTATAAATATATGTATTTATGCAAAATATATTATTATGTTATAGTTTTACCATAATGTATAGAAGTATACCAGATTTGTTAACATATATGATTATTACTCTGTTCCCTTGGGTAGTAGCATGATGATAATAATTAATAGCCTTCCTCAAATGGACTACATAATGCATAAAAAAATTTTCAAATTGGATAAGTAGTTCCTGAGATTAGCATGTTCAAACGAACATACAAACAAACTGCCTCTTTAGAATATTAGTATGTATAGATAAAACTAAAGAAACCAACACAATTTTTTTTTAATAGGAATTCTTAGAAATATAAGTAAAACTGTAATTATACAACTTGTATTTCAGAGAGAAGAGAACAAAGAACACCCAAGAATTGTCATATCCAGATCTCACCCGGGCAAAGTTGCTGATATAGCAAAAGAAGCATTCGGTCCAAAGACAACTATTACATTAGCAGCTGGAGCTGGGGATAAAGTTATGGGAGTTGTCAATGGTACATTTGATGTGTACCTTCATGCAACTGCCATAAAAAAATGGGATCTCTGTGCAGGTAATGCAATTATAAAATCTGTTGAAGGAAAAATGACCACTTTAAAAGGGCAGGACATTGATTATTCAGCAGATGGTAATGTTAAAGTAACGGATGGTATCTTAGTAACGAGATATGATCATGATTACTATTTGAGTAAATTGCCTAAATCTATGCCGGCAACTTAAAAGTTTCGTTGGGAAATATCAGAATAGAGTTATCAAGTGGAACCTGCTTATTATACTTTTGTGACTAAAGGAAATGGGAAAAAGAATGGATTGATATACTTTTGTATTTATAATATTGGTTGGGATATTGTTCAGTGAAAAGTGAATGGTTCTGCTTTTTGGAAGTGAATCTTCTTTAGAATCATTGTGATTTGAAACTCGATGAAACAAAAATCCGGCACGAAAAAGAGACAAACATAAATATATAGGATTCAGCCAGCGAGAGGATGAGATAGAATACATTGCCATGTTGCCATGGTAACCATTGTTATTTGAGATAGAATACATTACATAGGAAGTGAGAAATAATAAATTAAATACTGAATAATATGTAATGTATATTTATGTCCAATAAAATGTAAAATAACTTTTGAGGTTGGTAAAAATATTATAAAAAAAATGAACCTTACAATTATCCTACTTCTGATACACTGTATTCATCTCATTTTCTCGTAGTTTACTTTTCTGAAGTTTCACTTCTACCATGTGTGAATTGCACACACACGCGTTTTTTTGGTATAATATGATCCATTCAAATTTATTACACATATAAGTGAGTATCATTTATGCCAATTAATAATATAGGTTGTTTTCTGGGATTAAGGGAAGTCATAAAAGATCATCGATCAAAAAAGTACTAGATACACAATCAGCATGAAAAAATGTACTCACCTAATGAGCGCTCATTTGAACGTGTGAGCGCGTTTTTAATTTTTTTTTTGTGAAAACAACTTCAATCAAGCATTGCATTTAAGGTTCAATTTACATTGTAGTATATTTATTTCAACTAGGATAATTACCTAAACACAATTGGTCACAGTTTTAAGAGAACTTTTGCATGGGATTGTGTATCTAGTAATTTTTTAATTGTTGTAACAGATTCTAAAATATCTTTATTTAATCTTACATATCAATTCACGACACTATCAGATCTGTTCCCATAATAACTTGCATTCACGATGTATATATTCTGAATATTCTACAGTACGTTAATTTAAACTCAGCGGTGGCCTTAGAGGGTGGGGAATGAATAATACAACACTGAACACATATGTTCATGTTTAAAATTAGAAACTATTGGTTGTTTTTTTTATTTAGTCTTAATATGTTTTTTTTTAAATTGAGTTTTGATGATAAATCGTTTACATTATATAAATACTTTATTTATTATATTTTGATGTGTTATCAATTGCATGAGATACTTAGTTTGTCATGAAACAAAAATAATAATTCTGTCCTTTTTTTAATTTCTCAATATTTTTTGTATCTTGTAAAAAAGTCAATTATTGTTTATTCTAACTTTTTTTTATTAGGCAAGGAAAATATAGATTTAAGTACTTCAAAGTCACCTTTTCTAAATTATCATATATTTTTAAAGATACAATAAATAGCTTGAAGTTAAAAATAATCGCATAATATTAAATATTACTGTGTATTTATAAATAGAATAACAACATGTACTTTGTTGTATTTTAAATAATGTGTAGAATACAAGTCCTAGAGTCATTGAGGTTTGTATAATGAAGTGTTTTTATTTTAAAAATATATTTTAATTTATATAAAATATTTTTACCTTTACCTAATAATACGTATATTATGTACATATGTACGTACAATGTACAGTATACATAAATATTTCTTCTCTGGATCTGTTGTAATGGCGATAAATAGAAGTACGCGCGACACCTAAGCGGCCTTTCGGGCAGCAATTTCATGTTTGACTTACATTAGTTGATATACCCAACTGGGAAACCCTGACAAAAATAAAGAGCTAATTAAAATAATATCCAACACGCTTTGTTTAAGAGACAGCAACAAAAAATTGCCCGTCACGGCATGCCCGGCAGATGTGAAACATCTATGTTAATATTATAATAATATAAATCTATAATGAAATACGGAGTAAAATAAAGAAAAAATAGTTTCGTTAATAAAATCAATTTATTGAAGTTATACTTCTTTTGGGATGTTTGGAAAAAAATATGAGAGTAAAATTTTTACAGACAGAGAATTGTGACATACGGATGAATCTTTAGCTGTTTTTGGTCTGTTGTGCCAAAGAAGTATCTTATAACTTTTTACGTGCGTGCGTACATAAGTACACATACACGTTTATTTTATTCTTAATAGTGTTTTACAATGGAGCGTGTATAGTTTAAGCGAGCGCACACATAAGGGAGTCGAGAGCAGTGGTGTAGAATTGGGGTATGAAGGCATGACAGCGTCATGCCGTTTGCCGTTACGGCAGATGTTTCACATCAATGAACTACTGTAACTGCTACTAATCAAAAACATAATAAGATTAATTAGTGTCGCATTATTTTATTAGAAAGAACATTATAAATAAGATCTGTTTCTTTTCGAAATATCTTTGTTGGTTTTTATTCATATATATTGCGAACGTTAAAACGTTATCTAAAAATTATTATTTTTGAATGTGTGCATAGCAAAAAACGAAAGGATAGGGATAGGTTGTAAAAATTTTGAATGTTTTAGACTGGTGTTAGCTACCGCATATTGCATAGGAATTATAACTTTTTTTTTACATTTTTTGTATCTATAATGTTTATTATTTTTGTTTTTTTTTTAAATTTCAATTTATGCTATAAAGAATCATCTAATGCAATATGCGATAGTTTTTCTTCTATTGTAACTTTTCGTAATAATTTGATGACTTGTAAATAAAAAAATATATATAAATTGCTGCTTTTTCATTTTCGGACTCTGGGATTTCGAGGTCAAATAAATATAATTTGAAATTATTCAAAAAAATTAAACATACCTCTGCAAAAGTAAGTAATTTTTTGCTTAAACGCAATAACTATTTTTTTTTTGCTTAAACACGTAGCATCCTGAAAATACAACAAAAAAATTCAATGCCGTCAGTCAGGCTCTAATTAATTTGGGCATTTTTACCCGACTGCAGCCAATTGCAAATGAAGTATGTGTTTGACTATATAAATGTGTCCCTTAAAATGTATTGACAAACGTTAGGCTTTTTTTGATGTAAGTATGCATTACTGTATAAAATATTCATTGAACTATACTTACATATTGCTAGCCGCGAGTGCGACACTGGTCACTGCTGTAGGTATGCTATTAATCTGATTTTTGATATGACGTTATGCTTAGAGATTATTTAGGTTCCTTCGATTGTTTAAGACTAATCAGATTTTTACACCTTTTAATTTGTCTAATACCTAGTACTTACAATATGACAGTTATTATATTTCTGAATTCCGCAGAGATAAAATCAGGGTTTTTAGCGAAAAATTCCGTCACCATCATGACATCGATACGTGATTTGAGTTGTCAGCTCGAATAAGTATGTTCGCCATGGTATTGACCAGGAACGTAAGTAAATTTAAATATTACTTAAACGATTAGTTAGTTAGTTCTTTGCTTTAATGCGTGCCTACTTAAACGATTAAAACTTTGAGATTACAGAGTTTTCGAAACTACACTGTCAACTGTGTATACAACAAACTAGCACAGATCATATAATACTATACTTGACACTTGTGACAACGATAAGTGACGTCACGCACCATAGTTGGCGTTTGTAGTCACGTGATTTTGATATTAAAATAAAAAATTAATTATGTTAAAAATAAGGAAAAATCGTGACTTTTATTTAATTATTCCTTTTAATAATGAATTCTAGCACCATAAACTACCACTATACAAAACATCACATCATTTTCTTACTACAGTCCAAGACCCTATTGTATTATTCATTGTCCTTTGTTAATCTGTTGTTGAAAAATATTGCAGATCCAAGTAAAAACTTCACACTCCACACTGTCCAGAGTAAAATATAAATAGAAACAAACTATTGGGTAAAACAAAGTGCTAATTTAAATATCTACTTACGATTATGGAAGTTTGATCTTTCTAATCTATGTATTTTTGTCCTTTGTGATTTCCATATATTCATATTTATTATTTAGTTTAAGAAGGTGTCAAATGTGTGTGATTAATAAGTAAAATAAGTTTCATATTGTTTATTGTAATATTAAATAACTTAGGTGATTCAAAAGCATTATTATTGTATATTGCATTTTATATATCTTTAAGCATTACATATACATTGTTTAATTGACAGTCCATCCCAGAATATTGCATTGTTTATTATATCACACATATGTGGAATTTCAAATAAAATCACTAAGCAAACAAATTGCAAACATTCAGACATCATGACAATTTTTAATATATATAAATTTAAAAATATAGCATTTACAACGAAGGTACATAGTATCACAAGTAACTGTAGCAGGATGAGTTTTGGCTTTGCAACGAAACGCACCTAAATGTAGCGTATAATACTTATTACATAATATTTTATATATTTTTTTACTGACACATATGAGCAGTTTCAAATAAAACATAGGAAATAATATACCTAAAAGTGAAATTTATGTTATTATGAATGCAGTAAAATATGCATTTCATCATACTATCGAGAATGCAGCTTGCAAGGTTACTCTCAACGACAATTTATATTTATTGGTACTTAATAATTGTTGTACTTATTATATTGTATGTATGTTTCATGCTTGTGTAGATAACACCCAAAACAAGTTTACATTTCTGTGATTTCATTTAGTTTAAACTATATTATAGTTTAAATTAATTTTAAGTTAAAAACGACAGTGTTTCTTAGACTGTTAGCCTCCATGCTATGAAAACACAAAAATGCAAACATGCTATAAAAAATAATCATTTAAATGTTATTATAAAATAAATTACTAGCCATCATAATGTTTGTCAAGAATTACAAATAAAATATTAAAAAAAAAACCAAAGATTACAAAATAATAAGTAATTGTACAATTCAATTATTTCACAGAACAAAGAATACATTGAAAATAAGGTAATAATAAACGACATTACGTTTTAAATACGAAAGCTTGTTTCAACATTATATCTTCAAAAACCGTTTCATATTCAATGACTAGTCTTAACATTCATTACTTATACATTTTCAGCTGTTCAGTAATCTGTATATAGAAAAATGGTAAAACAAGCCCATGAAAAAAACATGAATGGGGACCAATATTTTATTCACATATTTCCCAATTTGATATCCTATCAATATACTATATAACTACACGGCCTGGCTTTGCTATTTAGCGAAATTGATAATTTTGCATATTAAAAAATTATTATTATTATATAAAGTATAAACCATTCAAATTCCTAAGAATACATATGCTAATTGCTAAGGTCTTTTAAAGTACACATTTTAAAATCTCATTGAACAGAGCATTAAGTTTTATAGTAAGGTGACGATACTTAAAATTAATGAATTTAAGATACTTTTTTTATGTTAAAATATATTATTTTATTTGCGAGTAATGTAAATAAACAGCAATTTTGTTATTCAAATATAATTATATTCTCCAACATTTAGTTAAGTATATTACAGAATAAGATATTAATATTTTACGAAATGAAATACACAGTTTAGATAATACCGATAAAACTATTAACAATAAGTCGGATATATAATTTTATTCAACTTACGTACATTTTATTACCGATCTTCAATCACTTTTTATAGTCACCCAACTAAAACAAAAATTCGCGAAATGACAAATGACAACCAAATGACAACTTTCACAGATAACTTATGACAGGGACAGCACTTTAGCACAGATAACACTCAATTTCGCACCATTGTCTAAGCCGGCACTCACTTGTATATACATGTTATAATGTATCGATATCGATATAACACTTATCACAAATCAGATTTATCGTCCGTGCTCGATACAGCCACGATGTGTTGTTAGACTGAATCATCTGAAATATAAAAGGAAAAAAATTATTATTTGACGTTAAGTATACATTAACAATTCGATTAAATTGTTTGTATGAAAAAAAAATTATTTATCGGCGCCACATTTCACTAATATAGTGCAGACCGTGGCCGTGAAATATGTTTTCATAGTAAAAGACTAATGTAATTTAAACTTATGTTTGTCGAGTTTTAAGAAAGTCGTCTACACAGAAAGATTCATGTATATAAACACTAGCGACTCACCCTCGCTCCGCTCGGGTTCGTCCCAACTTACGTTTTAACATTTAGTATAGATTTCTCAATGACGAGATATTTTCCTAATTCCTACAGTAAAAACCATCCTATATGTTGACCCGGATAACCAGCTATCATCATACTAAATTCCATAAAAATCTATCCCGTGGTTTTCCCGTGATGCGGAAACAGACAGACAGACAAAAATTCTAAAACTATAGATTCAGGCTCTGTATCGATAATAATGTTTATTTCAATAAGATTTTCCGAAAAATATTTAATGTACAGATTCGGCTTACTTACAATTTTATTATATGTATAGACTAGTTTTTCGAGATTCTATCCAAAAGGTAGATAAATATACCTATATAATTATAGTTTCAAATCCTGGACAAACTCTCTTCGTGTTGAATATCATCTAAATATGTTAAGTTGTTTTAAATAGATACACATGCGCACATAAAAAAATTCGAATTTGTCATATCAATGCAAATCTAATACACTATTATCATGTTTACCCGATAACAGTGTTTTGCGATATCAAATTTGCAATGACATTTTTATGTAAATTTAAGATAAAAGATATGAATAATACATACCGTGATACCACCATTTTGTTTTTTTAGGATTTTTATTGCATGTCTTTACATAAAATGAATTATCTGGCGGCCGCTTCTGAAAAACAATAATAATATTTAAAATAATTAATCAGCATCTGATATAGCCAAAATCTGATTTTTAAATGATTAATTTATATAATATAATGATAATTAAAAATATTAAAAACTGCTTTGAATTTAAAAAAAATTATGTGGAAACGAATTGATATGAAGGTGTGTTAAAACTGGTAAACAAAACGAATGAGCGTAGGTATAGAACATTTTATGAAAATTAAAGCGTGATATCGCTAATTACGTATTGTAATGGCAATATCATATTAAGCATACACGCTATGCGTGTCAATATAACATACGTATGTTAAAAAATAAGCAAGTCATTAAGTCAGGCATAAAACAATTTTGAAATTATACTTCTTTTGGCACGTTTGAAAAAAAATATAAGAGTAAAATTCTTAAGATGCGCGCGCACACCGTCAGCCAAAAAGCGACAACAAACAGAGAGTTGTGACGTGACATACGGGATGATATCCCTAGCTATTTTTGTTCTGTTACGCCAAAGAAGTATAACTTCTTACGTGCGTACATAAGTACACACACACATGTTTTTTTCAATAAACTGAAATTATCATACAAGTTCTTTAGTTCCGAGTTTAGAACCAGCGACTTTTTGCGAAGTATTTTTACCTTATCAAAACATTTTTTAAATATTTTAATCGGCTTCCTAGAACCCTAATAGATGACTTATATTGTGGTCACAACAATTTTACTCATTGAGGCTGAGAGAGGTACCCTTTTTTTAGCTTCCAGAAGTTCGTGTAAAATCGTCGAAAAATTTTAATAAAAATAAAGCCTAAAAAGCACATAATCAGAACAATAATATAGTTTATAACAACCTATAATGAAATATGAAGTGAAATAAAGATTTCTCTTATTATTTTAATTATAATAATTATAGAATATATACATTTATAAATAGTATAGAAAATATATAAGTATTTTTAATAGACTGTTTTACAATGGAGCGTGTATAGTATAGGCGCGCGCACACACAAGGGAGTGGAGAGCGGTGGCGTAGAAGAGGCATGATGGCATGACAGCGTCACGCCGTTTGCTGTCACGGCATACGAATCGGTTTTACTGTCAAGGCGCGCCAATAGATGTTTCGCATCAATAATAAACAAATAATAAAGCATTACCAGAATACCTTCTCTTTATAGATACTAAACGCAGAAACTAGATACATACCTTCTCTTTACAGCTACTAAGCATAGAGACTATAGATAGGCAGACGGACTGGACCGACAGTGCGGGTGACCAGTCGTCTGTAAGAATCGAAAGGCAGATGTGACCGTTAGAGTACACGTGGGGGTGTACTGGTATATTGTTGCCTATGAATGTTACCTGAAAAAAAAAACAATACTGATATTATAAATGGAAAAATAAAAATTGTTTGTTTTACATTTCCTTAGATTTGTTTGTATTCCAACTTCATGTCTCAGTTCTTGATGGTGGATTATAGTTGGTATGAGATGGACGTATCACATTTTTACATAGGTACCCATAAACTTTCAGTTGGATAGAGAAAAGTAATCAAAAAATATCGAAATTTCATTAATTTACTTCTAAGTTGATTAATTATTATTATTATAACAATTTGGACCATACCTAAGCAGAGACTACTTAAGTACTTATATAAGGCTATATTGTGCTATATCTACTTAATATATAAAATTCTCGTGTCACAGTGTTTGTAAAAAAAACTCCTCCGAAATGGCTTGACCGATTCTTATGAAATTTTGTGTGTATATTCAATAGGTTTGAGAATAGGACGTAAACTATTTTTCATACCCCTAAGTGGTAAGGGTGGTCCACCCTAGGAAAGAACCCGGGCGGTGCGAGGGTGAGTCGCTAGTATTAATTTTTTTATCTCTCCATATTATCATTGTCGTAATGACCAAGGCGCAACTAACGTCTAATTGGAAATAATAAAGTAAATAGTAGGTAATAGTTACATATTATGAGTATCTAGGCAGCCATTTCATTTGCCGAAATATGAAGGATATATAATGTTACTCTCTCTCAAACTGTCTTCATGCAAAATATTACGTAAGCAAGTACTGCACTTCTGCGCCATAGGAACAAACAAGTCGTGACAAAAATAGTTATCTAAGACTAATCAGCAACATTTTGGTGCATAGCCATATTTAAATCGAAGGTTTCACGAGCAGATTACATAGTATCTCCTTATCAGGAAAAAAAATCAATTTCACGTATCACGTGAAAACTGGCGTATAGATTTCACTGGAAATTTGCATTGCAATTTTAAATAAAACTATCTTTTGGAATTATTTCGCGGATTTATTTTGATTTTTGGTTCCCGACACTTCGAATGCCTTACAGCGATCATTGTCACGAGAGAGACTAAGGTTTTAGACGTCTCAATAATAATCTCGTCAAATAAGTCCGCGGAATAATCGAAAAGATAGTTTTATTTAAAACTAGCATTGCCCGCGGCTCCGCCCACGTTAAGAAGACCAAAAGCCAAATTCTTAGTTTTTACATATTAGTATACTCTTACATTGCAGTGTTCGTATTTTTCTCAGAAATGAGATATTTTCCCGTGGTAAAAAGTATCCTATATGTTGACCCGGATGACCAGTTATCACCATACCAAATTTCACCAAAATCCCTCCAGTGGTTTTTCTGTGATGCGGTAACAGACAGACAGACAAAAATTCTAAAAACTATAGATTCGGCCTCTGTATCGATAATAATGCTTATTTCAATAAAATTTTCCAAAAAATAATTAATGTACAGATTCGGCTTTGTTACAATTTTATTATATGTATAGAAAGATGTCAAATATTCGCGTAAATGTAAGAAAGTATCGCATTGCAATGTTTATTTTTTGACTTAAAACACCAAGTTAAATTTTAATACAAACAAAAGTACATTTAAATATATCTATTTCTAGAATTAGTCATTTCCGCACTATGTGGTAACATGAAAAGAAGAGGTCACGTTTAGAGGTTGTGACTTGTGAACTATACCAAAATACTACACGTGTAATAACGTTGACTGAATAACTTTTAATTTAATATATATGTACATCACAAAAGGTAGGTATGTATGTACGAGTACGTACTATGTTTACATCTACACATATAAATAAAATTGAAGTGTCTATCTGTGTGTTTCAAAATAACGATGTTTTCTCAAGTACATAGAGTTATTTTAAATAAAACTACCTTTTCGGATTTTTTCGCGGATTTATATGGATTTTTGGTTCCTGACGTTTCGGATGCTTTACAGCAATCATGGTCACGGGAGAGACTGAGGTGTTAGATGTCTCGAAGGTATAGTTGTTACAGACAGCCTACCCACAATTAACAAAATGAAAATTGCACCAATTACCTTACAATATTTTTTACTTTAAACATTTTTATAATTTTTTTATTTTTTTTTTATTTTATAAAAAAATATATAAAAATGCTCTATACCGGAAATATTTAGGGGTTCAGCGCGGAAATCGAAAACCAATAAAATTACGCAAAATTCGAATTTACATACGTTTCTAAACTGCTAGAGACGCACCCGAGCGAATCGATTACCATAACAAATTCAGACAAACGTATATATACCTGTTAAAAACGCTTTTAAATACCTATTAAAAATTGTCATCAGGATTCCATGTATTTACTTAAAAAGCTTCAAGTCGATATGACAATTAGAAGCAGGTTAAAATCGATTTAATTTGATAACATTGTTAGTCACAATTTAACTTTTGACGACACGTTTGCCTCAGTTTGTAGTGACCTTACTTGCTGTGCCAGCGGTCGTGGGTTCGAGTCCAACTGGGGACATCTATTTGTGTAATGAGCACGAATGTTTGTACTCCAGTCATAGATGTTTATATTTATATGTATGTATTTAAACTTTTATGTATATGTGTAGTGTATCAACTATCCGGTATCTATACAAGCCTCGTAGCTTACCATGGAACTAGATGGTGCTGTGTGTTAATGTCCCAATTTTTTTTTAAACTTATACAGACGTGTTAAAACGAGTTACAAAATAAATATTACAACGTTTTTAAAACCTTGAGTCACTTGTAATTTCTAAATTTTCTATTAAAAGACGTCATCAGAATTAGCATGTTTTCAGTTATTCATATTATATTTAATTGAACTGTTATTTGCGTGTCGTCTGTTAGGTTAAAGCCTTGAATTGATAGACTTAAATTAAGATTCTTATGAAGCTGGTACTTGAACAATAGAGTAAGAGCAAGAGACGCAGATACCGGCGTTAGTATCGTAGATAACTAGAAATACTTTAGTAATCGCCTGTAACCGCTAGCTAGGTCTTGTTGTTCAAGTTTTACAAATTAAAAAAAAGAGAAATATTTAGTAAATACCTATTAATTAAAAAGAAAAATAAAATAAAATATCCAATAAGGTTAGGCTATAAGGTTTATCACACTGTTACAAATGCTAATGTTGTGAGTGAGTCCATGTGTTTATTACTTCTTAACGCTGTAAACTCAAAATTAGAGCAATACAATAGATTTGTGTTTGCTAAATTCTTTTTGTTCCAAAAAGGATTTTTCAAACGTTTTTGTGATATTTTAAAAAGGCTTCCACTCCAGTCTTTAGTTGCCTCTGGAGATACATTTCAAATGTGTCAAATCCTCCTCAATGTGCGTTCAGGTTGGTGGTGGTTGACGCGTTCATTAGCGTCCGGTAAATCAACCGGGCGCAAAGCCAAGAAACGCACTCTGAGGTGGTCAACGGCGGTGGACGGTGTGCCACGCGGGATGCTCTTGCTACTTCTCTGATAGCAGAGTAAACTGTTGGAGCAACCCCATGGCTGTTGTGGTCTGCAGATCCGCCGTCGGGGCGTCGTGGTTGAGTGCGTAAGCGATCCCGCGACTCCCCCTTAAGATGAGGGAGGTTCCATTGAGTTTTAGAGAGTAGTACCGGCTTATCTAGTCGGTTAGGCCCACATGGCCACCTGTATATATGAAGGTAGTATGCCTAATGCATTTCCCAACGTTAAAAAAAAGATATTTTTGATAATTGTTTTCTAAAAAAAGTCCCCCATTTTCATATACCTACTACACAAATCCATATTTCCCCACATCAAACGATTTTATTCTAACAGCACTTCGTACACCCCTGGAACCTTGAGATAGTGTGCACTGTACACATAAGTGCTAATTACTGTCACACAGTGGCATGTCTTCGCGTCGATTATTGTTAATCGCGTTAAATAAATAAATATAAATATGTTAGGACATTAACACCCAGCACCATCTAGTTCCATGGTTAACTACGAGGCTAGTGTTATGGATACCAGATATTGATACACTACACATATACATATATGATGTTCTCCTGACCGATTCCGGCCACGGCGGCCAATCTCATTGAGACTAGCCAACTGCGCAGGAGATATATATATACAAACTGAGCTCGTCATTAAGCATTGATAGTTCTATTTTGGTTAGTTAACCGTAGAAGAGGTTAGCATTAGGTAAACTTGGTATTGGTTGTCAATGAACTAGCATTGGACCGCGGCTTTGCACGCATAGTTTAAACTTATTTCCATATAAATATTCAACCCTATTCTCATCCTTTTGGGAGTTGAAATTACAAACACCTTGACAGATACCAGTAGGTATCAGTATCATATGGAGTACCCTATGAATCTTCCTGCCATTCAAGTATAAAATTTCGTGTACCTCGGAAATGGGTCTAACGATTTGGTTCTGAAAAACGCCAAGCGAAACTCGATCGTCTAGGTACTAATAGATAAAATAACATAAAATAGCTTCAATTCGTACATTTTAACTTCTATAAGTATCATTAAACTATAATCTATGCATATTAAAAAATGTAAGGGGGTCAAGCTGTATATGGAGTTATTTCTGTATGTTTTTATCATGCGTGCGTCCTAGGTACATGGATTTTGTTCACAATTTCATGGGTTTTAATTTTTATGCGCGGAACCCCGATTCTTTTTCTAAAATAAAAGTAGCCTTAGTTACTCTTTATAACATCAGCTACTGCCATTGAAAGTTCCGTCAAAATCGCTTAGAATTTTATTATTATTATCCTATTTGTGTGATTCTAGTCGTTTAACAGTTAAGTACGGTCCGAACACAGATAAAACATACAATGTTTATATTCCGCATTTTGTTCTTTTTGATTTATATATGAACATTTAATCATAATACATAAA
Source organism: Brenthis ino (assembly GCA_921882275.1). NCBI lineage: Eukaryota > Metazoa > Arthropoda > Insecta > Lepidoptera > Nymphalidae > Brenthis > Brenthis ino. Next base: position 20,767,116 of record OV170228.1, on the reverse strand, counting down.
ACATTATGTAAATATGATCACGCTTTAGGTACTCCTGTCGGTCGAGGCCTTCAGTAGTTTGATTAATGTCCTTTCATCTTCATAATATGAAAAGAATTACGAAAGCACTGAGACCAAAATTATTAATATTTATGTTTAACCTACGACTCGCACCAATCTTAGAGTATAAAAAATGTGACATAATTTCATAGCTCTATAAATTCCATGAAATAATTATATTTTTTTTACATCTACAATTTTAAGGCAGTGGTAGCCCAGTGGTAACGCGAGCGCTTGGGAAACCGAGTGAAGCGGGTTCAAATCTCGGGTCTCGCACCTCTGATATTTTCATGTGCGAATCATTTCCAACATGATTACCACTTTTCTTACGGTGAAGGAAAACATCGTGAAGAAACCTGCATGTCTGAGAGAATCTAGCAAGTTTTCGAAAAATATGTGAAGACCGCCAACCCGCACTTGACCAGCGTGGTGGACTAGGACCTGATCCTCCTTGTATTGAAGGGAGGTCAGTGCCCAACAGTGGGACGTTAAAAATGGCTGAATATTGATACATTCACAAATGGATGCCACAAATTTGTTTCTGTATTCACAGCGCAAAAATAATGGAGTCAACTGAATTTTTGTGTCGAGTAAATTGACAACAAAGGTTTATTATAAAAAAAATCTCTCGGGTGTTTCACAACATGCTACTATGTAACAAGTAGGTAACTACTGCATGTAATTTCGCAAGGTCAATAAGGGTTAACACGATAAACCGTAATCATCCGTAATTCTATTGTAGGCGGATAGATAATTATAAGATAATATAAAAAGGATTAAAAATATTCAATTATTTTATAATTAAATGTAACTAATATTAAAAATGTGAAAGTTTAGATGGATGTTTGAATGTTTGTTATTCAATCACGCCAGAACGGCTAAACGGAACTGGATGAAATTTGGCAGAGGTTAAAGTCTGGAATAGCACTTTTTATCCCGAAAAAATGTATGGTTCCCGTGGGATAGATTTGTTTTTGTTTTTCTAGAGGCGAACCCGAGCGAAGCGAGAGTGAGCCGAGATTTTAATGGTACGGTATAATCGAACTAAATTTTGTACAAACACAAAACAGATGATTTCCTTTTGATTAGCGACAACTCTTACAAACACAATAACATTGTGTTGTTGTTACGAGTACTTACGAAATATTTATTTGACATCCCTAATAATAAGCAAAACAATTTGCCTAAATAACTATAAAGAAACTTTATTAAATAATCAAATTATCTGCTTTGAAAAGAAAGAAAAAACGAGAGAAACTAGTAGGTAGGCGGACTTGTTGACTAAACAAGGAACTAATAGGTCTTATCTAAACGATTCTTAATTGACACGTTCAATACGATTGATGACATAATGAAATGCGCCACGAATACCGAATAAGGCTAATCGGCTGCGAAGAAATCCTGCACAATCGTTGTTAAACTGACAATTAATCACCGCTTAGCGCGTGCATATCTTAGAATTAGAACATTTGCACTAATAATAAATCATCAATTTGCACTAATAATAAGAAATCAGGTCAAAAGTGAGTAATGTTTGTCACAGCATCTGTCTTTTTAATGTATATAATAAGGCAATATGAAAGAATTTAATATTGCCTTATTATTTATTTAATTATATGTACAGACGTACATATAATGAAGTTCCGAGTCTAATCTGTACAATAAATATTTTTTGGAAAATCTTATCGAAATAGTCATTATTATCGTTACAGAGGTCGAATCTATAGTTTTTAGAATGTTTGTGTCTGTCTGTTATCGCATCACGAAAAAACCACTGGACAGATTTTGATGAATTTTGGTATGATGATAGCTAGTTATCCGGGTCAACATATATGATACTTTTTACTGCGGGAAAATATATCATCTCTGAGAAATCTATACTAAACGTTTAAACTTAACTACAGACGAACCCGAGCAGCAGAGCGAGGGTGAATCGCTAGTATACTATAATTAATCAGTTAATTTTAAAGATGGAAACGGCTAGAAGGTTTTAGATGTATACAGATAAATTATGACGCGGAGCAACACAAAGCCTATGTCAGTACTGTAAGACACCCGAGCGAATCAAGAGTATGTCCTTAGTTTACTTTTTTTTCATTTAATTTAAATAGAATAACTTTTCAAAACAATCATCTGAAAAATGAAGATAGGTACGTATATCATATATATTCATAACTAGCATTACTCGCGGCTTCGCCGCGTTCAGATAGACTGAAACTAAATTCTTACGTTTTACATAGGTACCTATTAGTAAAATTTTACATATTGGTATACTCTTTCTTAGATTGCAGTTTTTGTATTTTTTTTCAGAAATGACATATTTTCCCGCGGTAAAAAGCACCCTATATGTTGACCCGGATAACCAGCTATCACCATACCAAATTTCATCAAAATCCCTCCAGTGGTTTTTCCGTGATGCGGTAACAGACAGACAGACAAAAATTCCAAAACTATTGATTCGGCTTTTGTATCGAAAATAATGTCTATTTTAATAAGATTTTCCAAAAAATATTTAATGTACAAATTCGGCTTAGAATTTTATTATATGTATAGACATGTATGTATTTAAAGTCATATATGTGTAGTGTGTCAACTATCTGGTATCCATAATACAAGCCTCGTAGCTTACCATGGAACCAGATGGTGCTGTGTGTTAATGTCCCAACATATTTGTATCAGTTTTGTATCATACATGCAAAACAATTCTCTTCCCGGCTCCATTTAGCAACATTAAGAGTTGGTAATAGGATTAAGATGCGACACAGTCGTGAATCACGTAAGCCCACAAACACATGGCACTACGTCTTAGTACGTACTCACTCTATCTACGATGTAATTTGCAATAATTGGTGGCAATCGGTAGAAATTACCATGAAAAAATCTTAAAACGCAAATCGAGAGTAATCTTTGCTAGAATAATAACCTGAAGATTTTTTTTAGCGCGACCGATGACTGCCGACAGAAGTAAAAAAATTCAAACTATAAACAAACAGTTGTTATTTTTGGATATTGAAATTAATTGTTTGATCTTAAATTAAAACTGTTTACATTTATCTGGTTTTGACGTCTCGGCACTCTTAGAGTGTTAGCGTTAACACGTCACGTGACCATGTCGTTGACGACTTACATGAATTTACCCCCCATTCAAACCTGTGTATAGAATTTTCACTTCGAAAAGAATGCTTAGTTTGTTTATTTAGGAAGGCTATCATCATGCTAGGCTCCCTTAGGAGCGCGGCAATCGAATTACTAATATAAATGCGAAAGTTTGTTTGTTGTATGTTTGTTACTCGGAAATGGCTGGACGGATTTGAATGAAATTAAGTACACAGATGTTCAAATTGTAGAGCGACGTCGGAATAACATGCTAGTAACATTTAAATAAAATACGCGAGCAGACCCGCGGGTATAACGTTGTAAATTATATTTGAAAATAATTAAAGCAAACTAAATTGCACGCCGGTAGAGCAGCAAAATTGCTAAGTCGCCGTATCACCACTTAACGCTCGTTGAGTGCAAAACTACGGTAATAGGATAAAAGTATGACGTAATCCCCTACAACGCGAGTGCAGCCTACATAAACATGTGCACACGTACATACATACATACATATTTATATATGTAGACACTTTCATTTTAGATCTATGGAAAGATTTCTTACGTAGGTAACAACCGTAATAAATAGGTAGTCAGAAATCGCTGAGCCATTTTTAAATATTTCCTATCGGTTGCATAGGTGTAGAACCCATGCAACCGATATTAAACTACGACAAAAGTGTGATGTTCTCCTAGCCGATTCCGGCCACGGTGGCCAATCTCATTGAGATTAGCCAACTGCGCAGGAGATATTATAGTGCTCAAGTGTATGCGCAGACACAAGTGCACTCTCTATTTCTGTCACTCTCATACTCCGGTGGGACGACCACTCGACACGAACGGTGAGAGTTAAGGCGCAGGACCGACGGTTTTACGTGCTCTCCAAGGCACGGGGGTGAAACACCGCCAACTTCCCAACTCCAGGCTGTTACTGAGACTTACTGTACAGAAAAACTCAATAACTAAACTTGCCCCGACCCGGGACTCGAACCCATGACCTCCGAGTGTGCAGCCGTACATGCTAGCCACTACACCACCGAGGCAGATAAGACAAAAGTATACCTCATAACCAATTATGTACCTACCAATGACGAAACCATAAAACAAATAGATTTTTTACTGCTACCTAATTAATGTATGCATTATTTAATAGGCACATTGTTCTACAATTTGAATAGTGATTTTCTCAGTCGCACTCATTAGACATGTTTTATTCCTGTACACTCTGTTAGCTACAATATACCTGTCAAAACAACAGCTTATAACAAAATCCATATGAAATTATATACGATACTTGTATGAAAAACATAATTTTTTATTTTTTTCTCTGTGTGTCTGTTTGCTACAGGAAATCCGAAACGGCTGGACTGATTTCAACGGGACTTTCACTGGCAGATAGCTGATGTTATAAGGAATAACTTAGGCAATTTTTATTTTAGAAAAAGAATTAGGGTTCCGCTCAAAAAAATACCTAGGGACGCACCAGAGCGAAGCGAGGGTAAATCGCTTGTATACTACATAATTAGCGAATGTTTGTATGTTGGTCTATCTTTTACTCAGAGTTACAGCAGCTGATCGATGTGATCGGTTTTGAGTTCCCTAGTGATATTTTTATTTCGGTGATTAGATAAGAATGGAAAAAACAAATTAAAAGTATGACTCAAAAAGCGATTGGAATATTAGCACGGTAATGTATTACCGTGATATTAGTCAGCTATTGTAAGTCGTTAAGATTAATACACGTATGTAGTATATATGAAATACATACATATATATGAAATCGCTTTATTGTTAATGTACAGAAACAAAAAAAAATAACTTTGATTCCAAACAAATCTGAAACTTTTTGAAGCACCTTGTCTCCATATTTAAAAAAAAAAACTATTCTATGTACCATTCCACTAAGTTCAAGCTTCATGCTATCCTTTAATAAATTATTTAGAATAGTTTTATACAGAAATAGAATTTATTTTTTCCAGCTAAATTAAATACAAAAACTACTTTTTGAAGTCAAACTTCTTAAGAATCGTTGTGATTTGAAACTCGATAAAACGGAAATGCGGCACTAGAAAGAGACAAACACATAAATATATAGGGTTAAGCCGGCGAGAGAATGAGATAGAATACATTGTCATGTTGCCATGGTAACCGTTGTTATTGTCTGACATTTATAATAGGTATAACGTTCAATTTTAAATCTACCATGTGGGAATTGCACACACGCATTTTTTTTAATATCCTCACTATCAATTTAAAACCTTTACCAGGATGCAAGAGTATAAGAGTAGCTGTTTACATGTTTAATAAACACGGTTATATAAATAAAAAGCTCAAAATAAGGCACGGACAATGTTTGTGGTGTGTTACATACCTACTCATTAATCCCTCAACGACCGCGGACACGCCGGCGTTACAACTTATAGTTAACAACAGATTCCTTAGAGATTTAATTAATTTCTTAGATATTTACCTGGAGGTGTTAATAAAAAATGAACCCTACTTTATCAACTACCTGTGTATGTATGTACATGTACAGCCTTAGAACTGTCCTTTTTGACCACTTCCATACAAATAATCACTATTCACTCTCAAACCCCATTATTACGTACAATTCGTCACGACCAGTGGGAGTTCAGGCATAGGACCGACGGCTTAGTGTGGTTTTCGAGATTTCAAACAGAATCAACTTCCCGGGATGTAACTGATAAATAATTTCTTAATACAAAAACTCGATAACTATAAATTACTGACGTAGGAATCAAATCCGGGACCTCTAGGATAAGAATGCCGCAAAGCAGCAGCAGAAGCTTGCAAAACTACTAGACCAACAAGACGTTTAGCTCTAAATACACCTAAGGGCTTAGAAAGATATAAAGTTAGTTCGCTAAACTAACCAACTTTGAACATAAATTTACTGTATGAGTATGTATCAAAATATTTATCGCCACTTAGCCGTAGCACCTGCCGTGCACAGAACAACGGTAACAAGATTGCAATCTATATAAATAAAAATGAATGTTGGTAAGCGCATAACTTAAGAATGGCTGGACCAATTGGGCTAAATTTTTTTTCGTATGTTCCTTAAGGTCCACAGAAGGTTTTAATAAAGAAAAAAAAAGAAAAATTAACGAAAAAAAAATAATTAAAATTTATATGGCTAACGCTGGCTAATAAATATTTATATCTATTTAAAACATGACATAATCGCAAGTGTAATGCATAGACTTGTTTAACACGATGATAACCTTTGCCTAGACTGGTCTTATATAGCAATGGCTCAGGCTTCAAGACAACCTTCGGTGTCATTTCTGGGGTTGTTTTTGATATAGTACCTACTCTCAATATATATAGACCGGGTTCATTCATTCATTTCAATACATTCATTCAGTTCAATATAGCCGAATGGAGAACCTTCGACTTTTTAAGACGGTAGTAATAAGCTTAGAAGCTAAACTAAACAAGAAATGTTAAATTTACATTAGGCACGCCAATTACACATGAAAAGCAGACTCGTTAGCAAGTTTTGTCTAGTCAGATAAAATATGTTTAAATAATTATAGTTTTAAAAAAACCAAAATACACGCTTTTGATGAATTAGAATGTCTAGGACTCGTGAAGACGAATCATACGAGTCCAAGCACGAGGGGTTCACTAGTAGCCACTGAAGAGTACCACTGTTCATCTCCTGGCTGCATCATCAGATCATCGCCAAGATACCAAATTACAGTACTGTCATCCGAAATACATATACATAAAAAGTTTTAAATCGACATCACGTTTGGCTCAGTTTTTAGTGACCCTACTTACTGTGCCAGCGGTCGTGGGTTCGAGTCTCACTGAGGGCATTAATTTGTGTGATGAGCACGAATGTTTGTACTCCATTCATGGGTGTTTATATTTATATGTATTTAAAGGTATATTTGTGTAGTGTATCAACTATCTGGTATCCATAACACAAGCCTCGTAGCTTACAATGGAACTAGATGGTGCTATGTGTTAGTGTCCCAACATATTTATTTTTTAGTTTGATACGACGGCGTTCTGCTACCACTTCATATTTCCATTATCACCAAACGAGCTAGATAATACTAATTTATTACGTTGTCATACACGTAACATACACGTGTAATATTCAAATCAATTCGACATCTAGAACTACTCATGTTTAATAGACATCCTGCATTTGTTTACATACTGAAGACTACCGTGTTACGTACAAGTGAAACTAATAGAAACGTTTAAATAAACGCTTTTTGGTGGTTAATAATAATAAATAATAATAAATTCGTTGGCTCACTATTACAAGGTTCTATGTTAATTTTAATGAAGTTTAGTAATTTTTACATAAAACTTCGTTATTTTGTTATCGTAAAAAAAAACAACATAGAACTATGTAAAATTGAATATTTTGTAGTTAAAGTGTCGCTATCTAGTGGTTCGTTTTTGCAAAACTGTAGCTAATGACACATAAAACCTTGTAGCATTAATAACTAAATAAGTACTAAAATTGTAACATAGAACCTTGTAATAGTGAGCCTATGTAATATATCGTATGGCACAAGATGGATCTAGATGACACACTTTCCAATTGTATTTATATGATATCTGATAAGATAAAAAAAATGTATAATTTAGACGAAACGTTTGGTTCAGTTTATAGTGACTTTACTTGCTGTGCCAGCGGTTGCGGGTTCGAGTCCCGCTGGGAGGATTCATTTGTGTGATGAGCACGAATGTTTGTACTTCAGTCATGGGTGTTTATATTTATAATATGTATGTATTTAATAATATTGTTATATATGTGCAGTGTATCAACTATCTGGTATCCATAACACAGGCCTCGTAGCTTTCCATGGGACTAGATGGTACTGTATGTTAATATCCCAACATATTTATTTAACTTAAAAATTTATTTTTTAACAATGTTAATTTACGCTCAAATAAACAGTGACGTGGTAGGTACAATATAAATTTTCAGATCGAATTTAAAAATATGGAGAAGACCGGACACAGGGTAGTTCATTACATATGGATGTTCACCCATTGATAGAATCTAATAATATTCCACAAAAATTAAAGAATTTCTTATGAGAATCTTTTGTTATTTTACAAAATTTCAGACTTACAAAGACAAGCAAGCATCTTTTTGACTTTTCCATTATTTTTATTACTTTGACAAAAAAAATTATTAGAACATCTACTATTGTCCGAAGCCCCGTTTATCCTTCGCTAAATCCGGCTTTGTAATTTTGTCACATATTCTATGTACATAATATATTCGCAAAAACATAAACTACTAACGTATTCACTAACCGATTACACTATCATTTATATTATAATACTCACTATACGACTAAATGAATACTAATTAGTAATTAACCCTATTAAAACGCAATAAATGTATGAAAGCTTAAATTAAAGGCTTAAAGCTTGAATGGTTATATTTTCGAATACGACAAATGTTTTTTCTTAATGTATGTACTTATTTTGAACGCATATATATGTATATATATATATAAACAACAAAAAAACAAATATATATATATATATATATATATATATATATATATATATATATATATATATTGAAGGGAGGCCCGTGCTCAGCAGTGGGACGTTAAGAAGGGCTGAATACATACATATATATATATATATAATGTTACTTTTCGTACCGCCATATGTTTTTCCCCTGTGGCAAAAGTATTTTCCAAATGGCTACTGAAAGAAGTGCAAAGTGTAGTTAAGGAATAAGGGAAGTGAGATTGGTTCTTTATAAATCGACATTGTATAGAACAGAACATGTCGTTTATATACTTATTAAATCACATAGCTCTTACATAAATACATAAACAGAATAGTAGTGTTATTCAGCATGAACTTTTATGTAACACGATAGCTGAATCCGTGATTATTAACAACTGTATAAATAAATCTTGCGAATTCAGCTGTCGATTTACATAAAATTTATTAGGGAATACACACAGACAGCAGACTAATGTGCCAAAAAAGATATCCCAAAATTAAAATTAGAAGGAAATGATCAATCTTCACAACCACTATAACACATTTATTACTACGTAGTACGTAAAGGTTTTAAAAACTTACCTCTGGAGAGTCGAAAGGATATTTATTTGTAAATTTAAACTGCAACACGAATTTTTCGCCCTCATACAGAGTGCCAGGTACTCCTTCCATGTGTACTGTCCATCTGGAAACCGAAATAACATTTATCTTCTTAAAATTTATAGATTACATTTATTGAAAAAGAAATTGATCAAGTTTTATACGGCTACTTTTTTTTATGTCAACTTCTTAGTCTTTTTACAGTAGAGGTCCAAAAAAACGTTCAAATCCGAAATAGTTAAATGAAAAGATGATTTTTAGAAACGTTAGAAGACGATGTCCGTTTTTACTTTACTCATAAACTAAGTGGCATAATACAGAAAAGTTTGTTCTGAACTGTCTAATCTCTGGAACTACCAGTTAGATTTAGAAAATTCTTTTCATTTTATATTGCCTACAACTTACAAGCCGTCACCCACAACAAAAGCTATGTATGTATGTTCCATGGCTTCAATCTATACATATAATAAAATTGTAACTAAGCTGAATCTGTACATAAAATATTTTTTGGAAAATCTTATTGAAATAAACATTATTATCGATGCAGAGGCCGAATCTATAGTTTTTAGAATTTTTGTCTGTCGTTCTGTTACCGCATCACAGAAAAACAATTGGAGGGATTTTGATGAAATTTGGTATGGTGATAGGTTATCCGGGTCAACATATAGGATAATAACTGAAAATATCTCAAAAAATACAAAACTGTACATGTAAGAGTTTACTAATTTGTAAAACCTAAGAATTTGGTTTTTGGTCATGTGAACGCGGGCGGAGACGCGGGCAATGCTAGTTATGTATAAATTATTTTGTCCAGAAACACCTAACATGACACATCATCGTGTATAACGCGTGCGAGTCGTAAATACTATCAATAGATGTATTGGATGCTTCGTTGTGCGTGAAAGCACTTGCTAAGATACACTTTCACATTATTTATAGTAATTACTAGCGACTCACCCTCGCTTCGCTCGAGTTTTGTATAGATTTCTCAGAGATGAGATATTTTCTCGCAGTAAAAACTATCCTATATGTTGACCTGGATAACCAGCTATCATCATACTAAATTTCATCAACATCTGTCCAGTGGTTTTCTCATGTTTACACACAGACAAAAAATTCAAAAAACCTTAGATTCGGCCTAAGTATCGATAATAATGACTGTTTCAATAAAATTTTCCAAAAAAATATTAAATGTACAGATTCGACTTAGAATTTTATTATATGTATTATGATAAATAAAAAGTAAGGTCACTGCATATTGTAAAGTCTCGTGCCGCGCTGAGTGTTTGTTGGTTAGTGCTTATTTCAGAAACTACTGTAGGGATTTTGATATGGTTTTCATGAATAAAAAGAGGGATCAACTAGGAAGGATATGCTACAATTCAAAAGCATTTTGCGAAAATAATCTGTAAGTATGATGATATTTATGAATTATGTTGAACAACGTACTCCATTTTTGAAGGCTTCCATACCGACTTCCAAACTACTGTTTGACTGTTACAATTTTACACCTAAACTGTTGCACCAATTTTGATAAATTTTCGTATAGAGATAGATGGGACCTTGGACAAGTATATAGGCTACTTTTTATCGTGAAAATAAAACTTGAAGAGAATACAATAGTTTGAAAGTTTGTATTGGAATCCAACGACCTAAAGTAGGTACATTCACGATAACTATCTTTTTATTTATTTAAAACTAACTTGGGGATGGACCCTAAGATGGTAAATCGCTGTTAATATTATAAATGCAAAGGGCTTTTTGAGGACTAAATATATATGTAGTTTACTTATTTTATTTTTTTAAATCTTAATCTAGAAACTCACTCTAAATTCATTACATTGCCCATTGGCGATTTCGGAAGAGAATGTGACAAGTGATGCGAAACCATTCGGGGACTTTCGTGTATGTGACAACCGGTGATTTATTCGGGTCACAAAACCTTCGAACGATTTAGCTATTGATTTGTAGCCTATATTGGGAGACTGCCCTCATGGTTTAGTGGCTAGCTTGTATGGCTGCAGAAATTCGGGTTCGAGCCTTGAGTCGGACGAAGAAGAAAATTTGTCGACTGTTTTGTATGTTGTAACACTAAAAATAATATATCTAGACTAAAAATATTATTAACTATGTACATAATATTATAATATGGTTATTTCATTTCGTCTTATGAAGTAATTCTACAGTATTAAACTTAGACCGTTTTTGTCAAATATATAGTCTAATATCCTGAATGTTGGCCTTTTTTTAGTGAATTGACGGTGAAAATAGTACTCTTATCCATTTCTCAGCTTATTGTAATAAAGACATACAAGAAACTATGTCTTCTAAAGCAATAATCAGCATCGTCATCAATAAGAATAGTCTTAAAACAGATTATAATATATTTTTAGCTATAGACGCCATATTTAAAACATGCTGTTTACAAACTAGTAGCCAAAAATAAAACCAATATTTACACTATGCCAATATTTGTCGTACAAATCCGTTCTTGCTCGTAGTAAATATTGTTTTATTTATATATCATTCATACTATTTACGTTCGTTGAGAAATGCGTATGTTCAGGCCTTCTTAACGTCCTACTACTGGGCACAGGCTTCCCTTCAATACGAGGGGGATCAGGCCATAGTCCGCCATGCTACATGTTTGAGAGAATGTAGCAAGTTTTCAAAAAAAAAAATCTTAAGTCCGCTAACACGCACTTTCAACAAATAGTTTAGTACAATTGCCAATTGGTACAAGTGAATAGAAGGGCGCATATTAATCAATCAATATTAAAGAATTATATAGACGGAGTCCGCCAAAAAAATGTCGAAGTCAAAAATACTAGCGTAATTTTGCTGTTTCTGCTACTATTCTCAATTTTGCCATACAGATCTTTTACTTAAGAAAAAAAGTTTTTTTTGTAATGTCCTATTTTGCCCGCTGAAAAAATCTCATGGCTATTATAAAACATTTATTTTGAGAGTAGATACTAGATAAAGGTTCTATTATTTTATTTATTTATTTCTTTCTTTCTTGGTAATCTTACAGCGTTACAAAATTGTTGAAATACAGTTAGAGCACAAAGTTATTAATAAATATGGCCAAAATTAGATAACTCTATTAGATATAATAGTATATGTATTAGACAACAGAGTACTTATATATTGAAAAAGGAAAAAGTCTGAGTAAAAAATTTTCTGAATTTTTAAGAAATGCAGCGTAAATCTCACGTGAGGTGGGTGGGTCGCACCAAATCTCACCAAGGAGGAGGGAGGGGCCAAACTATGAAAATTTTGCATCCATTTTATTTCATAATTCTTTTTTAATGAATAGGTTATAATAACTCGGAAATCACATATACATATTAAAAAGTGGTTTATGCTTTTAAATGGTGTAAAATGAGGCATATTTTTTATTTTAATGAATAATTAACTATTGTGGTAATATGCGAGCAAATCCAAAAGATATAATAGTATATAATAATTTGCATATTTAACAGACTTTGTAGAATGAATGGGGAGATGTACTTAGTCTCATTAGACTCAAACTAACAAACTATTATCATCAATTTGGTTTATTAAATGATGTATTATTATTTTTATTATTAAAGAACTATCGGAGTTACAAATAGGTGATTCTTTAAATTGATAACCTTTTTTATTTATGAAATGATTGAAGTAAAACAAATACTAAATATTAAGTGAAGCTTACCACAATACATTAGTGATAACCGCACCCAAATCGGTTAAGTTGTTTCTGAGATTAGCATGCACAAACGCACAGACAAATAGAGAAAAAATCAAAAAATCATTGTTTTGGGTTTTATTCTGTTAATATAGATCCCTAATAATAGTTTTTCTAAAATATCTTTTGTGTACAGACAGCAATTAGTTACACTTTTACTATATGTATTGATTAAGTGGATTATATTTTAACATTAATAACATTAAAATTAAAGCACATACACAAACATCAACTTCTCAAGATGTAAATGACTGACAGTAACTCAAAAATAATAATCTGTTTATATATTAAAACTTAATAGATGCAAATGTACATGCACATATTTAAAATAAATGTGCACATTAAGTGTTATAAAAATCAAATTATGCAAGCAAATTGAAAGATTATTCAAAACATAACTTGATATATAAAATTATTTTTTAGATTTTTTTCATGGAATTATTCTGATTATGGGTTCACAACATTTGTCATTCCGACACACCCGACAAATGTTTTACAGCAATCATGGGCATGGATCTATAAGGAATCATGGAAATCTAAGAAAGTATTATAGTTAAAGTTAAGTAAAAAATCATATTTTATATAAAACATTAGTGATTGTTTAGTGAAATACAAGGAGTACTTCCAACCAGTATTTAGATACATCATGTTCAAATGGAAATCAAGTGCAGGTAAGATCTGCTCTAACCACAACAAGAGAAACTTTTGGTGTTCAAAAATTATTATGGTGAGAGATTTCTTATGAAATATGCCACTCCATGCATGTATTCTGCAAAGCACAGTTTGTAGTGCTTGAAGTATTTTAAATTATTCATTTTGGTCATATAATAACTTAAATTTTATAAATTGATTATTAATAACTTAAATATGACATTGACCTTTAGATTTTTATTTTAATAAACAATAATATTTTCGAAAGTGTTCTATTAAAATAATATAAAAATATATATTGGAAGGTTTTATTTATTAAACAAATCATTAAAGATTTATTTTAAATTTCGGGTAATTAAGTGATTTCAGTATTTATTAGATCTTTAATGAAGGCGGCAAATGTGATATATAATACGGAACAGGATGTCGCATGTTAATACATGAGCAGTTCAAGTACTTGCATTTACAGATATTTCTGGAATATCGGAGCCATAAAGTAAATAGGTCACTTACAGTGTCAGATTTTGGCTAGCCTGGTCTCCGTCCACGGTAACACCCGGTGGAGGCTCTTTCATTAAAGACATAAGTTCCTTTTGCAAACGTCTCTGTAACAAAAGAATAAATTAATAACATATTTCCTACCTTCATAGGCTTCTCCAAAACAAACATATTTCGACAACACAACAATAGAAATCCTGACAAGAAATCTACTAGGAAAACTGTCACAACAGTTACGTATAACTAATTTGTAGAATAATTATATTTTTTAAGTTCTACATTTTAATAAAAATATGTATACAGACTATTTTCAATCGGTATACATATAATTTTAGATACACAGTATTAATTGTAATATTTTAATTAACTTTACAAACCTCCGACGGGGACATAGCCGCCATTGTACCAATTTAGACGTATAATGTTGCCATTAAAAATTTATATCAAGGGCTCACATGTGCAATGACATTTTATTTTTATTAATGCTAAAATAATTAGATATTGCAAAATTTAAAAAATATGATATTCATTTAATTACACAAATAAATAGCATATCGTATATTTTTAAAATTAATGTTCTTGTTTTTTTTTAAATAAAATTTAGGGCTTATTACAATGCAACGCCTTATTAACGTGCGTTCGACATTCATTAGATGCTGTCAAATCGCATTTGTCGTGTATGTGTACTGTGTAACGTTAAAGTACGAAAATATATTCCAATGGGGAAAAATTTTGTCTTTTTCTCTCACCAGATGTCGCGATTTCTATGGCCCTTAGTATATTGTAAAGCTCTATAGCATGGATGAAATTTTTTCATTTCATTTAAAAGCACTTGGGCCACTGAGCTTCGCTCGAAGTTTTTGGTTTAAAAGTACAATTATATTTAAAAAAAAACTAGAAACTTGAATAAATACAAATAAAAAAACAAAAATATATTATACCTATGTATACGACCGGGATTCGAACCCAGATACTTATTCAATCTAGCGCCTTGGCCGCTTGACCATGATGCTTATATCCGAGTGAAGTTATCGAACATAATATTTTGCGTGGAATAATGCAAAAGAAAACCGCATGAAAATTCGAAAACACGCGTTTTCTCAGACATAAGACTAATCTAGATCGATTTATCGCCCCGAAACCCCTTGTATGCTAAATTTCATGAAAATCGTTGAAGCCGTTTCTTTTTACGTTGTTGTTTGTTTGGTTAGCCGTTTGTTTTTACGTTGGAGACGTTTATATACACACAAGAATTGCTCATTTAAATATATTAGATTTAATTAAAATAAAAAATCGTGCAGTGCTAGGATCCAAAGAAAATGTATGTGATTTATTACCAAAAGACAAAAACTGAAGAAATTGTGGACTAAAGTAATAAGATGACCAAAGGCAAAATCACAATCTTTATATTTAAGGCTATGTGGACATAATTTTTAAGAAAGTGATTTTAAAACTCTTAAATCGTCTACAGGTGAATTTATATTTTTTATTTTTTGTACTTTTTACATATTAATTAAAGAGTTTCATACAAACTTTCATTCTCCATTTTACCCTCTATGGGATTTAATATCGATAAATCCTAAAATACGTATTTATTTAATTGTATTGAAGAACATTAATACTTAGTTTCAAGTAATTTTGATCACAAATAATTCTTTGCCTATATAAACTTTATTATCCCCTTTTGCGTCTTTAAGGGATGAATTTCGAATAAAATCTAATAAATATATTTCTTATTTTTATCTTTAAGGTTAACACCACTTTCTGTGACATTAAGAACGACAGAGTTTCATACAATATTTAATCCCCTATTTTACCCGCTTAGAAGATGAATTTCAAATAAATCCTTCTGATCCGATAGGATGCCTACATAAAAAATATGTCTTGAAAGATTTTAGGTAAGATGCAAACACAATAGATGCAAAAAAGCAAGTACAAAAGAGATATCACAATAAATTGTTTAACCTCAATATAAATAGGGGGCCATACGTATGGCGCCCTCCTTTCGAAAATCTTCCCCAGTCATTTGATTCCGCTTGTCAGTGGCTTTTTATACACAGAGAAAGTTCTCCTTACCTCTACCCTACATACCATAGACGATAAATAAATTATAAAATCCGTACCCATTATTACTGACGTGGACTATGGAGGGTTGAACTAAGGAGAACCAACTCAACAACAATCAACAATTATAATTCAAAAACCCACCGATATAGCGCTGGCGTAGCAAGTAGATATGATATTTTATTAATATTAATATTAAGTAGATATTAAATGGCACTCCATTTAAAACTGCTAATGGTATGTTGTGACGCACATTTCAAAATAGTTCTAATATAGGCAAACACCGATAGAGAATTACATGTTGTTTTCAAGTAATAATAATTCAGCACATATAGTGATATGTGCTGATATCACGTCACAACAAAGCGGAAATCTTTCTTTCCTTGTTTAATTCACCATCTTACTCTTATGGCTTTTGGCGCTGTTTTAAATTCATCTACTTGTTTTTTGTGGCGCCACCAATTAGATGCTTGTCTCTGGTCACTTTTTATCCGAGAGATAGTTCTCTTTAGTTCTACCATATCTATACCTACCGGCTTGTGAGTTGTGTACACTACTATGTTAATGTCATATTAACTGTCAAATCCTACGATTTTCACTAAAGATAACTTTGTAAAATGGAATTGCAATATTATTATTGTATCTATTTCTAAGAAATGTATGACATGTAAAATAAGATATTTATTTAAAAGGACTTGTTTAAGTTCCCAAATGTGTCATTGTATCATTCGTTAAAAAAGGTTTTAATTCATGTTGCGAACCTACAATAGTTATGGGTTCCTATTCAAAAAAGAGTTCTGCCGAATGGTTTATCGACCAATTAAATGTGGATAATGCAAAACTTTTGGCCTTTGTTCTAGTTATAGGATTTATTGGATATCATGGAATACTGCATTTACGATATGGTAAGCTATGTTTTCACACATACGTAGTATAAATAATAAATATGTTGGGTCATTAACACACAGCACTATCTAATTCCATGGTAAGCTAACGAGGATACCAAATAGTTGATACACTACACATATATAACTTTAAATATATACATATTATAAATATAAACATGGGTATGACTAGAAAACATTTGTGCTCATCACAACAAGCGATTGCTCTCAGCGGGACTCGAACCCGCGACCGCTGGCACAGCAAGTAGGGTCACTACAAATTGAGCCAAAGATGTCATCAAATATGTATGGGAATGATTTCTTTTGTAATTTAAAATAAAAATGTTGACATTGTCAAATTTCAGGTCCTGATTCATGCACTTGGTTATTATCTTCTGGTCGATATAAGGGTGACCATGAATGGCAGCCATATGGGTGTATGTTGCACAAATATTCTAAAACGTAAGTCTTCAAATTTATACTCCTACAGGAACAATTGATTTTAAATGAAATAAAATAAATATTTCTAGTTATGGAATATTTATTTTTCATCCTTTTTTTCTTTCTTTCTTTTGATTCCATTAAAATAATTTCTTAGAAAGTGTTATTTAATTAAATTATTTGACTTTAATACAACATATATAAATATATAATTTTATTTTTTGATTATAGTGACGCTAGAAGATGTTTAAGATATTTAGCATTTTGGGACAAATACAACAGTTTTGCTTTTATAGGTGACTCGAGGGTAGAACAGTTATATGAGTACTTTATTGGTAAGTCCAATATTTGTATAATTATCTGAACAATGATTATATATGCAATAGTTTATATTTGTGTTTGTTATTCCTTGACTGTAACAATTGGATTTAGATAAAATTTTATTTCTGAACTGGTTGTAGTATCATGACGCTAGGTAAAAATTTGTAACAATTTAATATTCAATTATTATTTTTTGTTTTTGCACATAGCTTATTATTTTACATATAATAAAATTGTAACTTAGTGCTGTCTCTACATGGAAGATTTTTGAAAAAAAACTATTATTGGGGTCTTTATTAACGCAATAGAACCCAAAACAATGATTTTTAGATTTTTTGTCTGTTTGTCTGTGGGTTTGTTGCACTAATCTCAGAAACAGCTTAACCAATTTGGGTGCGGTTATCGCTAATGTATTGTGGTAAGTTTCACATATCATTTAGTATTTGTTTTGTTTCAATCAGTTCATAAGTAAAATTTACATCTAGGGATGTACCAAGCAAAGCAAGGTAAAGTTACTCAGCTGTACAATATCATTTTTTTAATTGAAAATTATCAACTACGAGTAGCTAACAACTAAAAAGAGCCTTAAATAATTTATATTTAATTTGACACTAAAGTTTATGTTATCTTATAAGATTAAGTAAGTAATTCTTGTATATATATACAATTATTTTGTGTATCTCAGAAACGGCTTTAAGTTAAGTTAATCTATATGCATCTTTTCCGAAAAAGCAAAATTTTCATATCTTTTCTGAAAAACATTGAGCGAAGCTGAAGCTCATTTCCTAGTTACTAATTAATTAACATGCGGTGAAATTCATCAGGTGTACTCAAAACTCGTTTAGATATGGATTCATCTTATTCAACTATAGATCATAGAATGCCCAATTATACTTATGTGGATAACAAGCTGAAACTGTCTGTCACATTTATATGGAGTGATGATGTTTCTAGAACAATGGTGGACCAGTTTAGAACATGGTATTTTATATATATTTTTTCTTATACTAACTGCGAATTATATTTATGTTGCTTAATAATTTTTTAACTATTTTATTTTATATGTATTAGAGTTGAGGTGGATATATTATATTATAAGTATTTTTCTTAGCTTGGGGGTAAAATTTATCGCCTATAGAAAAACAAAGTTTTTGAAATAAAAAACAAAAATACTTGTCCTTTTTAGGTGGCCCACTGTTTTTTAAATAAATTAATTTAAATTTTTGGTTTAAATGTTTTTTTTTTCGACTGATCATCTTTGAAAACCTTCAATAATTGACGAATGTAGTTATTTTTTACCCAACTTTCACTCTCTCAGTTCTAATCATCCTGAGAATATATTTTTTGTAGTCTGGTTATACAGAGGCCCTTTTGTGTAAGTTTTGCCGATTCCAACACAATATAATTGTTAGTATGAATGCGATGCATTATTTAATTTAATTTTTGAACTTTAATTTTATAGGCAATATTCAGACCGACCTCCCTCAGTAATAGTGGCCAGTACCGGATTACAGTTAATAAAAAATAGAAACACAACACAGCAAGTATTAGAAGAATATAAAAGAAATTTAACTCAACTTGTCCAACCGATAGACGCTTTATCTGCAAGAGGGACTCAAGTTCTATGGAAGATTCTGGAATCTGTTGACACTTCTAAGATGAAAAATGATGTGAAAATTAGTAACAGTGATATCGACGCGTATAATAGAGCTGCTGTTGAGGTTAGATTTAATTTAAAGTGGCCAATGAAGTATTACGTAAAAACATCAAAGGTTGGCGGGGGGTCTTTGCTTTGCTTATTATTGACTAGCGACTTACACTCATTTCGCTCGGGTGCGTTTTAGTTTTTTTGAGCGTAATCCTAATTCTAAATTACTCTTTATAACATCAACTATCTGCCAATGAAAGATCCGTCATAATTAGTCCAGCCGTTTCGGAGATTAACCAGAACAGACAGATTTTTAAGAATAAAATGTGTTTTTGTTATAAGTATTGTAGTTATATAATTTCATATGAATTTAGGAAACAGCTGTTATTTTGATACAATATAATGATTACATGCATCAATAAGAAGTTAGCTTACTTTACTGATAAGCAGGAGGGAGGGGTTGATATTTACTAAAATTCTGCTAGCGTAATACTTGAATGGACCCAAACCAATATAAAATATGTTCTGTTCTTTTTTTTATATGTTCTAGAACAGCGACATCTGTGGAAAAGTTCGATGTGTCAAGTTTCATTTAAATCCATTTAACTGTGATCAAGTCGCATTTGTATTATCAATATCCTAATAAATAAAGGCCTTTTAAACTGCTTCTGATGATATGGGTTACATCTTGTTATATATATAAAAGAAAGTCGTGTTAGTTACACTATTTATAACTCTAGAACGGCTGAACCGATTTGGCTGAAAATTGGCGGGGAGGTAGCTTAGAACCGAGAGACGGACATAGTATACTTTTTATCCCGTTCGACTGCGTTCCCGTGTGATATTGTTTGTCTGTTTGTACGGGCTAATCTCCGAATCTATTGGACCGATTTAAATGAAATTTTGCATGGTGGTACCTTATATCCCCGGACAACGTCTTAGATATTTTTTATCCCGGAAAATATAATGGTTCCCGTGGGATAGTTAAAAAACTATTATAACTTATACAAGTTATGCACCTAATTTAGTGAAATTTAACATTCTGATACCTTATATTGCCGGTCAAACAACCGGTTACTTTTTATCCGGGAAAAATGAACGGTTCCCGTGGGAACTAATAGATTTTTATAAGTGTTTTTCTAGAGGCGAACCCGAGCGAAGCGAGGGTGAGCCGCTAGTATCTAAATAAACTCAGCTATATATTAGGTCCATAAATACAAATTAACCTATGTATTTATGCATGCTTTATAAAATAATATATGTATATATATATATATATATATATATATATATATATATATATATATATATATGTGAAATGCTTCATGGTGTTGCTTCTTTATTCTTTAAATGAGCCATAATGAAATATGTTATTCCACTCCATAACTGAAACCGCTAAACGGATTTGGATAAAAATTTAGTACACAGATATCTGTATCAACTGTATATTGATCTTTGAGACGTCTAACACCTTAGTTTCTCCCGTGATCATGATTGCTGTAAAGCATTCGATACGTCGCGAATCCCAAATCAAAATAAATCCGCAATAAAAATCCGAAAAGATTATATTAAAATAATACAAATATAATTAAAACAATGAATACAAAAATAAAACATTACCAGATACTACAACACAGCGACACGAAGCTGTGGAACTCCCCGCGGCCGACGGACGGCGCCGCGAGCGGCCCGGCGCTTCGCCACTCGGCCCAGATACTACTGAACATGTTCTGCAATGACCACATGAACTTCAACGACGGCACCTGCTGCGCCACGCCGGAGCCCTGCACACAGATACAGGTGGTCACCTTCGCGCTCTTCCTGTTGTGGTGAGTTTTTTTATTTCTTTTTTTTTTAATTGAGTTTGTTGTTTGTGGGTGCGATTTTTTATTGACGGTTTGAGTCAGTGTAAGATTTAATTTAAAAAAATATATTGTTATTAGAATTGAAACTCTGTAAAACAATATAAATGACATTTTATGTCGTAAAAGTTTTTTTAGATGAGTCGTTTACTTCATTTTTCATTATGCATAAAATAAAACAATAATACTTTAATTTTTTATATATTTCTAGTTGATTTAAAATTATCGAGTTACAGTTAGGTTTTATGCAAAATGTCGAGTCAATAAATCATTTTTGCAGAGCGAAGTTCAAATAATATTTAAATAAATTATTGTACTAAATAAAGACTGATGAATAACATTTTGCATCTGCAATTTTGCAAACGGAGTGCTTTACCAATAAGAAAAGTTATTATAAATTACATTTATATAAATTACATTAATTACAGTTCTATATTTTAAATAAAACTATCTTTTCGGATTTTGTCGCGGATTTATTTGCATTTTTGTTTCCCGACGTTTCGAATGCTTTACAGCATCCATGGTCACGGGAGAGACTGAGGTGTTACATGTTACATGTCTTGAAGGTATAGTTGTTACAGACAGCCTACCCACAATTAACAAAATGAAAATTGCACCAATTACATTACAAATTTCAATAGGGAAGATGGCTGGGTACTACCATCGTCATGGGATCCTGTAATTAATGTAATAAAATCAGATAATAAATATAAACATAACAGACAGGTAGATGTAGTAAGTTCTTACTGTGTGGATCAAAATGATAGCTTATAAGATTAATATTTTTTATTTTTCATTTGTAAAAGTATATAGTAATAGTGTTGCTTAGTAAGTTGTTCTTAAATAATAGCAAACTAAATTAAAATGATTATCCTTAATTACTTTAACTTTTTAAATTACACATAGAACAATTATATGGCTTAAATAATTAATACTATATTTTATATTTTTCTTTATGGTTATAAATATAATAATGGCAACACTAAATATAGATTACTAATTAATATTTTTAAAATTGTAATAATTTTAAAAATAATAGCAAAAATTAAATAAATAATATTCCATATTCAATTATAATTAAAATTATAAAAATGTTTAAAGTTAAAAAATATTGTAATGTAATTAGTGCAATTTTCATTTTGTTAATTGTGGGTAGGCTGTCTGTAACAACTATACCTCCAGGACATGTAACACCTCAGTCTCTCCCGTGACCATGGATGCTGTAAAGCATTCGAAACGTCGGGAAACAAAAATGCAAATAAATCCGCGCCACAATCCGAAAAGATAGTTTTGTTTAAAATGTCAAATATTCGCGTAAATATATAAGAAAGTATTACAGTTCTATAAATAACACTAGCGACACACCCTCACTTCGCTCGAGTTCGTCCCTAGCTTGATTCCCAATACAAGCTTTCATCTCCATTTTCACCCCCTTAAAGGATGATTTCCGGGATAAAAAGTATTCTATGTCCTTCCCAGGATCTCATACTATCTTCTTACCAAATTTCATCTAAATTGGGTCAGTAGATCCAGAGATTACCCCCTACAACGTCACAATCTCCCAAACTTTACCTCTTTATAATATTACCATGCATTAATATTTTATTTTAAATGAATACTCAATAGTCCAATAATATTTTTCTAGCGCAGTGTTAGCCGGCATCCGGTATATATGGCGTTGGTCACAGAATATAAAACAACGTATGGAAGGGTATGCCCTCGTCAACCAAAAGATCATCGAACCCCCATCTGCCATAAACGCCATCGCCAAGCTTGGAATGATTATGGCGTATTTTTATCTGTGCGATAGAACTAATTTCTTTATGAAGGAAAATAAATATTACTCGGAATGGAGTTTTTGGTTGCCGGTCGGGTATGTGTTTGCTTTGGGACTGTTCTTCACAGATGAATCGAGGTCTAGTAGGTAAGTTGTTTTTTATTTTTTTTATATATGTAAATTGGTATAGATTTATTTAAATACAACTAACCTTTTTTGAATGACGGACTAAGATAAAGGCAGACTTAAGAGTATCTCTTTTACCTTAACAAATATTGGTTTGATACATCTTCAAACATACGTGTATATATTCAATGCATAACGTTTACAGATAAAATTAAATAATATTCTCTGTTGTAGAAAAAAAATCGTCATTTGAATAAAATGCGAACTTTTGGATTTCTAAATGAACTAAAATGCCTATACCATTTGTTTTAAAATTATTTGTTTTTTTGGTAAATACATTTAAAATAAATTGTATTAATTCAAGTTAACTAATTAAAAAATATTTTTTAATTCAAAATTACAACATCATTGTGGTGATGTTTTATTCTTTGAATCTTAAAAACACCTAATATGTAAAAAATATTATTAAAATCACTTTGTAAATCGCGAAATCATTGCTTACGTAACAAAAAAATACTGCTAAATAGAAAACCCTCCTTCTTTAAAGTTGGTAATTTTTTTTTTCAGCCATTCAAGAGTTCTCCATCGTGAACAAACAAATGAATGGAAAGGCTGGATGCAATTAGTTATTTTAGTGTACCAAGTGACCGGTGCGAGTAAAGTCCTTCCCATATACATGCTAGTTAGGGCACTCATCTCTGCCTATCTATTTTTAACTGGATATGGCCATTTCTATTATACATGGAAAACCGGGGACACGGGCCTTGTGAGATATTTCAGAGTGATATTCAGATTGAATTTTCTAACGATTGTGCTCTGCCTAACTATGAATAGACCATATCAGTTCTATAGTTTTATACCGTTGGTGTCCTTTTGGTATACTTTGGTGAGTGTTTTTTTAATGAGTATATATATTTTTTTAATGAAAAATAGGCTCATTCTTGACCTTCATCTTAGCTTGAAGGCATAGATAAGGTCTATGATCTAGCGAGTTTGCCCAGGAGAAGCAAGAAATATATTTTACCGACAAGTGGTTTTGTTGATATTTTGTTGATTATTTATGGTTCCGTAACGTCAAAAGGAAAAAGGAACCCTTATAGAATCACTTCGTTGGCCGTCTGTATGTCTGTCGAGATCCTCTTTCTCAGGAACGCTTGAAGGTCAAGTCAGCTCTGCAATCCCTTAGAGCTGTAAAAGAACAAACTTCTATGTCAATGCAATCAAAAGATATGGACGTTTATGCCACATATTTTGACACTCGCAAGAAAATTAAAATCAAATCTACTTCCTTATAGCACATGTAAAGGGAAAAACTCGAAAATTAGTTGTGACATTCCAAAAAAAAATGCGATTATAAACTTATTTTAATACATATTTCAATGCTACGGAACCCTCATGTGCGAGTCAGATTCGCACTTTTCCAATTTTTTCATTAAAAAAACCTTTCAACAGATGTTCGCAATCTTCGCTCTGCCCCCGCACATAACACAGTCCTCTGCCCACACGATAGAGACGAAGCCCTATCAGTATCTCTACATAGCGCTCAAGGTTCTAGGCCTCCTCTCGATAGTCACGGTCCTGTACATGAGTGAAGTGTTCTTCCAGAAGATATTCGTGATGAGACCATGGAAAGCTTTGTTTGTGAATGCCGATGATGATATACACCAGTGGTGGTTGGATTGGAAGCAGGATAGGTGAGTGTTTTTGGGGTGGTGGGTTTGTCTTTTTATATTGTGTGAATTAAAAATAATATTTTTGGTACTAGTATATTATTATTAGAGAATGTAGATCCGATTTCATCTTAATATTACAATTTTTTTTATTAATGCAATACTATTAATAGTAGGCTAAAAAATATTTGCTCATATTTGAGTTACTTCTAAAATAATAATAAATAATAAATAAATAGTTTACATCTGATTGGCTGACATTAAATAATTATTTCTTAAGTGATTTTGCTGTTTGTATACCAAGAGGTACATAAGAATGTTAAAAAGTATATAACATATTTTAATTTTATATCTTAACGTTTTTCTAACATCATTTATATTTAACAGGTACTCAATGGCGTACGGCATAATATTCGCAACCGCATATCTTCTAGCACAAAGATACAATTTCCTAGACGATAACAACCACAGCAATTTATTTACTCCCGGACTTTCTCTTAGTGCCACGTTTCTAGCCTTCATAGGTTTAGGCAGCTACATCACTTTTACATTTTTCTGTTCAAACACATTCGATTGCAACGAAATACATAGTTACGTGGCTTTTCTTCCTATTATAAGCTATATTCTCCTAAGAAATGTGTCGGGTGCCCTCAGAACTAAGCATTCCAGTCTCTTCGCCTGGTTTGGGACTATCACTTTAGAACTGTTCGCAAGTCAATCCCATATATGGTTAGCGGCAGATACACATGGTGTTCTAGTTTTGATACCTGGAGCTCCCATTTTAAATCTTATTTTAACATCCTATATATTTATTTTCACCGCCCATGAAATACATAAGTTAACTAGTATTATTCTTCCGTATGCGGTGCCCGATGATTGGAAGTTGGTTTTGAGGAATTTCGCCATATTTTTGGCTATCTTAGTACCGATTGGGATACATGATGGTATGTTTTAATATATATTTTTTTGGTTAGGAATGAGTTGTGACTTGCGGTTGGATTTTTTGTGGTTGTAAAAATGTTGTTTTTTTTAAAGAAGAGTGATTTTTTGATTTTTTTAATGGTATCCCAGAAATGTATTTGTCTAGACACAAACATTTTTCTTGTAAATTATCTTTACGTATTTTTTGTATGCTTGTGCTTTTTTTAAATAATGCCCAAGTGATAATTAATGGAAATTTTTTTTTGTAATGTTAGTACATGATTTTATAATTTCTAAATAATTTATAAAATATTAAGTATTTAATTTCTATTATATACGTATAATTTAAAATAATAATAATAAGTACAATTGGTTAATATTTGCCAGTCATAGTTTTGTGATAATATAATGCATAATAACACAGATTATTTTTTTTATTTTTATATTCGCTTAAATTATTGATTTTTAATGTCCGAAATATAAAATAATTTAATATAAAAAAAGCTTACAATGTATATTCTATAATAATGCATGATTGTACATTTTTTATTGTAAATGGCATCGATCAGAAAGTACTAGATACACAATCAGCGACAAAAAATGTTTTCGCCGAATGGGCGCTCATTTGAACATTTGAGCGCGCTTTTAATATTTTTTTGTGAAAACAACTTTAAGCCTTGCATTTAAGGTTCAATTTACATTGTAGTATATTTATTTCAACTAGGATAATTACCTAAACACAATTGGTCACAGTTTTAAGAGAACTTTTGCATGGGATTGTGTATCTAGTAATTTTTTGATTGATGGTAAATGGCTTTAGGTATTATAATATCTACTATGTAATTAATATTTCATAATTTGAAATATTTTCAATCTGTATACTTAATTTATTTTATTTCATCTAAAGCAAGAAGGTAAGGCAGTAAAATAAATGAGATTAGAAAAAAAACTATCAATAGAATAAAAATGTTTTTATATAAATTATAATTTATTTATATCTTCATTTAAAAGACATATTCAATTGTGTTTTTTTTGTATCTACATATGTTAAGAGATATTTTTGCCTGGTTTTCTTCGAGTATTGTAAAGAGATCCCTCGTTTAAGTCCCGTATAGTATTCCCTTAGTTTAAGTGCGGAAATTGAGTCCACCCTTTTTTTTTTAATGTTGGGAAATGCATTTACGCTTGAGGTGTGGGACTCACCGGCGCGGGCGTAATAATACCAGTACTACGCACTAAAACCCAACAAAACCTTCCCCCGTCTTAATGGGGCGTCGCAGGATCGCTTACGCATCCAACTACGACGCCCCGACGGCAGGTCTGCCGAAGCAGACCACAACAACCATGGGGTTGCTCCAAGGTCCACTCTGCCCAACAGAGAAGTACCAGGAGCAACCCACATGGAACACCGCCCACCGAAGTGGGCCACCTCCCTGTGCGTTTCTTGGCTTCGCGCTCGGCTGTATTGCCGGGCACTACTGAGCCCCCGCACCACGACAAGGTTTGGGGGGCACGTTTGGGGGGAGAAATTGAGTCCACCCTTATATTTACAAGAGATCCCTTGAAATTAATTCAGTAATTTTTGACGAATTAAAAGAATTAAATAACTAAATAATAATAACTTCGATGATCGATTACGACCGTTAAAAAATGTTTCTTGTATTTTAAGTTTGTTATTTTTGTTTATTTAGTTTGTTATTACGGTTCATGAGATACAGCCCTCTGACAGACGGACGGACAGCAGATGCTTAGTAATAGGGTTCCGTTGGCATCCTTCGGGTACGGAACCCTAAAAATGACATTTTAAATAAAATTATCTTTTCGGTTTTCTTCGCGAATTCATTCTGTTTTTTTTTTAAATAAATTAAACGAGTAAATATTGCACCTAAATATTTTCCGAATATAATTTTTTCACAATATATTAAATGTATAACAATAGATTAAAAAAATATGTTTGAATGCCGACCTAAGTGAATATTGTGATTTGTGATATTTAGAAATAAGCTTTGTAAATAAAATTCAATTGTCTTTCAAAAATTATTAGTTTTTCTTTATTCTGGTGTCCATGTGTTCGTGCTATCCTCCTACGGCTTGGCCGATTTAGATGATTTTTTGTGCTCATATGGGATCACATGCATGGTTTTTAGCTATATTTAGTTGACGATACGTTTGGCTTAGTTTATAGTTACTCTATTTACTGTGCCAGTGGTCGCGGGTTCGAGTCCCGCTGGGGGCGTTCATTTGTGTGATAAGTACGAATGCTTGAGTCCAGTGTCTTGCGTTCCAGTCATGGGTGTTTATATTTATGATATGTATATATTTATATCAATGTTATTAACCATCTGGTATCCATAACGCAAGCCTCGTAGCTTATCATGGTATGGTGGTATGTGCTAATTCCCAATATATTTATTTATTTAGTTCGATCTGGTTCTTAGCTAAATATACTTAGGTGGACATATCGAGATTGAGATAGCTTTTTTAATTTTTTCGGAAATTTTTTGAAATTTTTTTTTGATTTCTCATTGAAAAACAAATCTAATACTAAATTTTCATCTTCTGGGCAGGAGTACCTACGTTTTCCTATCGGGACAACCAGTACCAGTTGACTTTGTATTATGTACAAATGCACGAATTTGTAGCCAATGGACTTCTAAATAAAATATGCTGTTTAAAACTTAATACTATAAAATATAAGTATTTTTGGATTTAAATATAAACTAATTGTCGTTTTCGCATATAGATAGTATGTAGTATGGAATAGGCAACATAAGTGACGGTGAGGCATGGAGAAAAAAAGATAGCTGCCTAGTTTCTATCTTTGTTTCATGACGCATGCGCATTAGTAGACTTTATGGCGCATAACTCAAATTAAAATAAACGCACAATGAGTAATGAAAAAATTATTTTTTATATAAAATAATATCTTAATTTTTGTAATAACTTAAAATCTTAGTTTTTTTATGAAATTTAATTTTATTTCGTTTTTAATACGCTTAATATAACTTAAATCTTTTATGTACTGTAGTTGTGTGGTTGTGTGTGTAATGTATAACGCACAATTCTTATTGACCACCATAAATCGTTAATTTATTATAGTATATTCCAATTCTATATTTTAAGTCATTTAATTTATCACTTTCGCGTTTTAAAGGTATAAAATAAAAAGAGATAGAAAGGGATCTGGTTATTCTTGTCCCTTTCTATCGTCACACTTTTGACCGGCTTGCCTACTCTATGTGTATTATCTCTATGGTTCTGTGCGCTTTGTCTATTCTATCAGTCATTAATCCCAGTGAATAAGTACCTAACTATTGTAAGTTGTAAAGCTGTAAATTGTGCTGTATTTTTTTAAATTATTAATAAAAAAAATAATGACAATATTGTTTTTATTACAAGCAATGTGCCCGAAATCCTTTCTCATCAGCAGTATAATTAAACAAACGTGTAGTGTATTTAATTTCCATATATTTTATAACTTCAGAAGCAACGAATTTACATACTTTTATACACTGTTTAAGCGTGTTTTTCCGCCCTTCCGGTCCTTTTGTTCAGAAATTCTTAGTACCAGTCCGGAGTTAAAAAGTTAGCAGGACATCCTTGTGCAGGCACGTAAAGCTATCGGAGCCAAGCCGTTGAAGCTTCGTCCCATCGGACTTTGATAGTAAAAGGAATAAAGAATACGCACACTATAATCTCTTCTGCGCACATGGCTTACTAAGATAGGCCGCTTTGACCGAAATCGGTCAGGACAATATTAATACAGGAAGTGATGTATTATTAATTTATGTATTCACGTTTCAAGGTTTAGTATAGATATCTTAGAGATGGGATATTTTCCTCTAATAAAAAGTATCCTATATGTTGACCCGGATATAGCTATCATCATACCAAATTTCATCAAAATCCCTCCAATGGTTTTTCCGTGATGCGGCCACAGACAGACAGACAAAAATTCTAAAAACTATAGATTCAGCCTCTGTATCGATAATAATAACTATTTCAATAAGAATTTGGACTTAGTTTTATAATTTGTATAATATAATATGTACCTATCTATAACATAGATTATACCAATTTTATAGGTTTTACTATGTTTATTTTGTATTTGTAAATTATATTGTGGAAGAAAATAAAACACTTGGAATTAATAACAAGCAAAATTTAATATACTTTGTTTTTACATCGTGAATAAGATGGTAATTATGATTATATATCTTAACAAATATGCGTATAGTGTAAAATCGCACTTATTTACATCCTCGTTCACACATCTAAATGCATAAAATATAAAATTATAAATTGTAAATTAATTACGATTAACATTTTAGTTAAAAATAAAAAAAAAACCATACGCACATCGATTTTAAAACTCTTAACAGATGAAAAATCAAAATATCGATTTTCTCAAATACTATTTAATGATGTTTAAAGATAAGTTAATGTTAGCGACTTCTTAACCTACAAAGGTGCACTTTATTCTTATTATAAGTGAATTATTCTTATCATCAATGGTCCTACAACATGACTATTATGGTAATCGTAAATTCGAGGATAGCATTTAAAAATACATAAAGATTTAAAGAATTTATACTTAAATAATAAACAACAGTTTCGTTTACTTTAAAACAATAACTAGAAAAAAGTATTTAAGGTCAAGGACAGATAAAAAATCTGAACATCAATATTTTCATCATTGACATAGGACTACATCTACGCGAATCCGTCACAGGCCACAGCGTTTTACATTAAGAATAATTATTATGAATATTTTTAAGGATACTTAACTTATAATATTGCTTATAAGAATTGGATTAAGAGGTGCTCATTTTTGGGTATATATAAAGTTTTGTTATAAATTGAAATTAACGTAGGTATAAGTTAACAGATAAGAGTAAATATTAATAAAAAATCGAAAATAATATCAAAAAAGTCGATATACCGTCTACAATAAAAGGTTATTTTGCACAATAATCTTAGTTTAGGAGATTAAATGGCTACAAAAGATAGTACTAGAGGAAAAGTGAAGTTTGCCGTATAAAGCTGTTGCAAGTTAAATTAGAAATTTGAAAAAAAAAAGAATTTACAATCTATGGAGGAAAAACATAATTTGGTACAAAAATAGTGCAAAACAAAAATAGAATTTTAGAATATGTTTTAGAAAATCAGTCTCAATAAACAGGCCATTATTTTAAATGTTTATTGTAAAACTAATTAAAATCTTAACTCATGACAATTTCTAAACAATTGAAAGAAATATTATTTTTTAATGAGAAAATAAACAAAGGCGAGATTGAAATTTTATATTAATCTGCCGATAAAGTGGTTGAATCTTTTTATTTTATATTTTTAAAATATGTATGTACAAATTAAGTTAAATTTCTTAGATTATATCCAAGTTGATCTAAGAAATGTATACATGTAACGAATTACGCAATTACTGAAATTTTAAATTATATTTTAAACTGCTGACACACACACAAGTCAGTCTTAGAACGATTCAATCACATGTTTATTATTGCTGGGTGAATTCTTTTATTTTTTTCAAACATCTTTTTTTCATAAAAGTCAATTTAAAAGACATTTTTTTTAATTGTCAGACTTACGAAAGATATTATAAGTATATTATGAAGAACAATTAAAATGAAATAGTGCGTCGGTGAATAGTTAGGTTTCAAGACCTACTAGCATAATATATGTGCTTATTTTACACAATATATATTAGTATAAGAGTAAATAGTAATTGTGCATTTGGTATACCAATTTTTTTGGGCCTTTCGATTTGTTTTTAATCTTACGAACTAACAACTTACAAGTCTTTTATATATAGCATATAGGTACTTATAAAGAAAGAAAAATTCTCTCGTATCCGGTATGTACATATCAAACAATATATGTACAATAGCAAATAGTGCACAAAAGACAACTCACAAAATATCCATTTGAGCAATACGTTTAAAAATATTTACAAAAACATCTTTATACAATTATTTATTTATAACAAGAAATAATAGTGCGTTCAAAGAAATACACACATTATGCTTTAGATCTGAGTTTGCTAAATGAACGTAACTATGTTAATTCATAAGATATTATGATGTTGCTAACACACTTCCGTTTTCCAAATCAGTGTTCTAAATTCAAATAGCGATTTGAATTGATTAAGATGTTCGTTAAGTTCGAAATTTCAAATAAAGAGTGTTTAAAGTTGACATTTTCTTAAAAAAGAGTTTTTTATCTACAACCTTGCTGAAAGCGAAAAAGGTAGTGTAAATAGTGCTTAATGTTCAACACTTTTAAAATTTTGATTAAATGAAAGTATTCCTTCAATTACGAAGTTTTTTTTCAAGAATTCAATATCAGAACGTATTTGAATAACCGCATTCGGAAACGGCAGTGTGCAGACAGCCTTACCCGCTAATTCTAATAAAACACACACACTTAAATAAGTTATTGCTATCGGAAATTTATTTACAAAACTTACCATCGAAAATCGAAGACATCAAAACGTAACGAAATTGAAACGCAAGAATAAATATGGCTACAGTAACAACAATTCTACGCGTCACATTACATTATATCACATTAGATTAGAATCTTGTATGAAAACATGGTAAATATAATAGTTTTTCTCAATTTTTAAACTTACCCATAAATTTTGCCTCCCACTTTTAGTTTTTCCCCATTTCTTTCGATGTATTTTTTCATCAATTCACCCCAAATTTAGACAATCTAGACAACATCGGAAGGAATTCCTTTTATGTTTACCTTTTAAAAAACTTTTGACGTTGAAAACCTTTAAATGTTACCAATAACCATTATAGTATTTATTTCTTACAAATACAATTTAATCAGAATTATCATGTCCCGGTGCAGCACTTAACGTCCTAGTTTCTTCATTACATAGAGACTTGTCGTATCTCCTCTGTCTAGTTATCTTTGGTCGGGCAGTAAGTAGTGGTGCAGATATGGCGTGACCTGTTCTATTGAGTTCCTTTCTCCCCTGAAGCAATGGTGACGTCACACTGGACGACTCGTCGCCTTCGTCGTCTGATATCGCGGGGTAGCTTTCTTTCATTTTTAAACTTCGCTCTAAACGACGAAGGAATCTGTGGAAATGTTTCTATTTGAACGTACATCATGTTGGTTTTGTGAGAAATAGTCATCGATCAAAAATGTACTAGATACATAATCAGTGGCAAAAAATGTCCTCACCGAATGAGCGCTCATTTGAACATTTGAGCGCGTTTTTGATTTAACTTTTTTTGTAAAGAAAACTTTAAACTTTGCATATAAGGTGCAATTTACATTGTTGTATATTTATTTCAACTAGAATAATAATCTAAACACAATTGGTAACAGTTTTAAGAAAACTTTTGCATGGGATTGTGTATTTAGTACTTTTTTGATCGATGGTAATAGTAAATTATTATTTTAATTATTGTTTTTTAAATTGATTAGAATAATGGTTGAATTATAAATTATTTAATTTAGGCTCATATAAATAAAATGTACGTGACTTGTTTATTATCCGCCAATCTATGGCGTACTTATTGTCAAAATCGAACCCGTAATCACCGGCTATTGTATCAGGCAGTTGTTTAAAATTTAAATAAAATAAAGGCTTCCATAAATATTTTTCTGATAAAATATTAGTATATAAGTAATCATTTTTAAGAAGAACAAAAGATATGTTACTTATTAAGCATACTAGATACAAGTACGCTACTTTCATTTTAAGTAATGCAAGCAAATTGCGTTAAAAATCTAATATCTACTAAAAAGAAGATATTGAAAGTCTATCTAGATGTCTAAAGTAAAAGGATTATTTATAATGACAATAATAAAAGTAAACATTAAACCTGATTTGGTTTCCGATAGTCCGTAGTTTGTTCACTTTGGCTGGCTTCCGCGAGTCCTCTGTAAGGTCCAAGCTCGAAGAGATTTTTGACGACGTGTCCTGTAATATAACAATCACTCTACTTGGTATAACTTACAGTATAAAACTCTAAAAGCTTCTACCGCTAGTCTCGAAACAAAATACTTAGTTTGATGGAGAGAATTTCTCGCTTTAAAAATATACCTAATAACGATAGAATATAAAGAAGAATATAGAAAGAATCGATATTTAATTCGAAAGCTATAATTTTTCATCTTTGAACTCTCTATTTAAGACAAAAGAACGTGTAAGTTGCTATCAATAGTTAACAGTGACTTCGATAAGCAAATAGTAGTTGCAGTACGCGATACTTTTTGAATGGACTTTAAAAAAGATGCAGAAATTCAATTCGGGTGTATGTTTATCTCTGCATGTCAGGCAATTTCTTTGCACAGTTGTGAACCGATTTTCATGATTATTTAATGGCTAGACTACAGCTCAATAGTCAATCATCCATTTAATTTCAAGATATTGATTTTCAACTATATACCGAATTTCTATCGGATTTGGTCTAAAATATTTTCTTTTAATTTTATTAGAAAAATGTAACATATTATAATGCTTAATGATTAAAATTATAACTATTTGTCGTAATATTTTAGATTTATTTTATTTAAATAGTGTGAAAATTAAAGAAAATATATAAAAAATAACTAAAATGCAGATATATAACACGCATTATACTGGCTACAATTATTATAAAGCGACATATTTTATTGCTTTATTTTTTGAAGTCTTAAGTTATTTCAATATAAAGACCAAGTTAACAGGGCAAATCAAGAGGATTAAAAAGAAAATATGACTCCTTCAAACTTAAATGGCTCGATGAATTTAAATGTATATAGACAGACTATGAAGTGGAGCAATACGTGAGCTACTGTTCGGCATCTAGGAAACGGCACCCAAGGGAAGCGAGGGCAAGGCGTTAAAAATATAGATACAATAAGCATCTAGAGACGCGCTAATAAGAAATATAAGATTGCTTGTAAAGTAATAGATCAAAATATAATGGTAGCCAGTACAATGGTCAGATAAAGCCAATCACCTCAGAGCTCCTGCACTTCTGTCGTCGGAGCGGCTTCTTGGGCCGCGTGGTCTCTGGCTGCGAACACACTACACGTGGCGAACTGAACGTAACAAGCTAAACCATTGCTTATAGAGAAAATATAGGCAAAGTTAGCGAATGAAATTATTATTAGAAACATAGAAATGAAATATCAATATTCATATACATATTTATGCATAATTATCTCATAATGGATAATTTTTCAAAATATATCAAAACTATGCCTTAATTTTCCTTAAAATAATTTGAAGTGCAAGCTATAACACAATAATAGTGATAACGACATCATAACGTAGAACATTTTGTGCTTAGACGATCTCATTTTTATTGTTAGTAGTTATTGTATATTAGGTACTTTTTTATATTAAAGCTAAAGCGCATAAGCTAAAAGTATTTTTTTGGGAAGTATCGAGTTCCTTCATCAATCATTATTTCATTGTATTACTTTTTTTAACGGTGGGAAATACATTTACGCATACCACCTGCATGCATACCGATGGTTATATGGGACTCACCGGCAAAGTAAGTAATACCAACTAAAACCCAACCCACCACGATACCCCGACAGCAGGCCCGTCGAAGTAGACCAAAACAAGCATGGGGTTGCTCCGACTGAGTACTCTGCTATCAGAGAAGTATCGGGAGCAACCCGCATGTCATACCACCCACCGAGGTGGGCCGCCACCCAATGCGCTTCTTGGCTTCACGCCCAGCTGCATTGCCAGACGCTAATGAGCCCCCTCACCACGACCTGAGTGATCTTTCAACCAACTAATTTCCGACGGGGACGACGAATGATCGATACTACGACAATTTTAGCATATATAACTGCCAGTCCCGAATTTGCTCTATGCACAAAATTACATTGAATTGTTACTCCATTGTTGTATGAAACGACTGTCCTACAAACTAACAAAATATAACTGATTTATCATTATTTATACACAGGGTGGAACAAATCGATGAGACATTGAAGAAAAGTACCTTAAATATTGAAGTTATCAAGATTTACTCAAAGGAAACATTTCTTTATTTTTAAAAATAATAATAACTGCATTCATTTTTTTTAAAAAAGCTTACCTGAGCCGGGAATCGAACCAAATAAAAATGCAAAAAAGGCCACCATCACTATTTTATCGAATTAATCGATAGGGTCTATGGTAAGGATAAAATCTTACAAATTCTACATATCGACTTTAACGTCGTGGAAAAAACGCACAAAACATGGAAGAAAAGTATTAAACACTGAAAATATATAGTTTCACTCAAAGGAAACATTATTTTTTTAAATAAGATTGACTGCATTTAATTTTTTTTGAGAGATGGGTCCTGAACCGGTAGTCAAATCAGCTGAAAATGCAAAAAGGTACACGGTCACTATTTGATCGAATTAATGGATAAAGTAAAAAATAGAAATGTGCGATTTCTATTTACGGCCTGATTTGTTTATTGTTATTGATGAAGAAAATCCATACATAAATAAAGAATATTTGAAGTACTAAATATTTTACATTTTTTACAATATAAGAAACCATTTTTTAATTTAATAATATTTAAATAATATTTTAAATATTTAAAAGGACTTTTAATGAAAATAAATAATATTTTTTTGGTCAGTTTCTACTCTCAATGTGTATGTTTAAGCAAATATATTTGGTTAAATAAAGAATTAATTTAAGATGGAATTCTGAATTAAAAGAAAGAAAACCCTAATAGACCAAGGCTTTGCGTTAATATTTCCACTAACAAGTCCAAAATTTCAATCAAAGACGACAAAAAATTAGGAATTAATCATAAAATTGAATAGTGCAGACAACAGCAAAATTGGATAAAATTCCAAAAAATATATGTAAATTCTGCAATATTTATACCTGCATATCCAAGTCGGGCAGCCTTAACTCGCGAGCAGAAGCGACGGACGCGACTGATGCATTAGATACCGACTCCTCTGAGGAAGAAGATGTCGCTAGTGCAGGAGCTTGGGATCTTGATCTACGTCTGCCGCCTTTCCTGCCTCGATTTACGCAACAAGGCACCTTAAAAAGTGAAGTAACAGATGTTTTTTTAATGTAATTTTTGGCTAAGATTTGATTTATCTACTTTAGGCGATTTTGATACATTGATATTTCAAAAGTGAAGTGAAATTTTGATTGTTAACTATTAAAAATAATTATTGAATGCAATAATATTTTACATTTACTTACTTCTAACAAATTATGCATTGAGTGCGGCATATGAGGTAACGTAGATTTTGTTGTTCCCGCAACTTCATGAGACGTCGTCCGTGATGATCTTCTATCTCTTCGTCTTCCCGCTTTTCTGTGAGCCGTACTGCTTCCTTTACAGCTACCTCCCTTAACACACTCAGAACTTGGAAAATCGTAAAGGCCATCTGAATCGGTAAATGGAAGTTGTCGACCATAAAATTGTGGCGAAAATCTGCCCAAGCCTGTTTTATCACTCAAAGGACTTTCACTTCTCGAACTTACGGGACTTAACGGGCGACTACAGTCTGAGAATAAAATTGGAGGCTTGAGACTCGCTTTCTCATCCAAGCCTCGCTCAACACTTATACACTTAACTATTGTACATTTTGTTACTCCACTCGGTGAACACAAGGGAGGTATATCTAAAGTTTCTTTTAAAACAGATAAATTTTCCAATTCCTTAGCACTAGACGGTACGTCGTCAACTCTTTCGTCTGTTCCTATTCCCTCATCATTTGATTCTAATAAGGGATCATCAGATAAAGTTTCTGAATCGGATCGACCTCGTCTTCTTTCATTCGCATTGTCATTAGATGTTGCTGGACTAGAGTTGGTTTTCATTAGAGGCCTCCTTCTGGTTTGAAAACAAGACGGTCCACCACCAGACCCTGGATCCTCCATTTCAGAAGGACATAGAGGATTGCTTGATCCGCATCTAGATGGACCGGGACTAGCCATCGAACTATATCCAGATGATGACAGATTGGATTCTGATGGGGCTCTTTCGCCTCTCGCAGACATTGAAAATGGACTTAAGTAACACATATTAGCAGTGGGTGGGGGAGGTCGAGGTGACATTGGCTCATCTGATTCTTCGCTTGCATTATACGTTACTGTTATTAGAGGGGGAGGTTGGTAGTCTAAGTGGGGAGGTGTTCGTCGAGGAGGAGGAGATCCTGGAGACGGTCGTTCTATGGTTAAAACTGGAACTCTAAGAGAGGGTGGGGCTGGAGAAGGTGAAGACAGCTCTCTTTCAGAATCCTGGCTGTGGGTGAAACTAGGGCTTGGAGAGTCAGTCACTTGCGTGGACGGTGTTGGTGTATCTGTGCTTAATACTGGCTGACGTAACTGCAAAAGTTTAAAAGATAATTAATTAAAAAAAATATATCTTATTAATTCTGTCCGCTTGTCTATATCGAGTATTGAATATAGTTAAATGTATTTCAATACCTACCTTTAACCTAAGCCCTATTGTTGGTCGATCTTTTTCATCCAGTTCGTCCTCACTAGGCGATATACACGTACCAGTCGAGTCACTTTTCATATCTGATTCTATTTTGGCTCGAGGCATCCTTGGTGACGGTAATGGAGTTGGTAAGGGAGTTGGCAAGGGAGTTGGTAGCGGAGTAGGTAGTGGAGTGGGCAACTCGCGGATAGGGGAGAGACATTTATTAATACTACTCGGTACTTCGAGAAGTATTGAGGGTGGATGAAGCAGGTTACCTGATGGAGAAGGTTTATGTGAACTAAGAGGGTCTACAACCTGCAAGTAATAAAATTACTCTGTTAATAAAATTAGACATGAGAAGATAATACCGGTTAATGTGAAAATTAGTAACAGACAATTTAAAATCTATATATAAAAAGATAAGACAGTTCCGCATCTTTTTCTCTTCTGCCACCGATTTTTTTTTGTTTAGTAGCTTGATTAGCTTTAATATTATCAATAAAAATAATAATTGAAAACAGTTTTTTTTGTATACGTAGGTAAATTCTATTTATATAAGTTTTCCTCAAATTTTCAATAATGATCATGGCCGAAAATCGTCCACTAGGCGAACACTAGTAGTACTAGTAAACACACACCTGAATTTCTATAGTATTGTTTGGTCTAATCGGCGAGTCCGGTGCAAGAGAGGGGATATAAGTAGACGCGAGGGACAAGTCATCCGCATCTGCGGTATCGTCTTGCGGTGACGAGGCTGTAGGAGTGCTGGAAGCGGAGATACCGCCTGATGATCCTCTTGTAAGAGCCGATGATGAGAAATTCCGAAACATCGCTAATATTGAATCAGCACTTGAAATTTTCGGTGTTCTAAAATATGAATAAGAAGTATAAAAACACAGGTTTTACAAAGTTTTCGTGCAAAATGTTCATCATTTGCTTTACAATTGTCATTATTGACTACAAATATACCATACTTAAATAACTATCGCAATATTTAACCTTTCGTAATACTTTTAGTCCAAAAGAATAAGACAAATAATTTTATAAAATTACCGAAACGAAAAAATACCGATTTAGACTTACCTAGAATACTTTTTTAAAGTTGCGTTCGCTAGCGTCAAATCGAGACTAGACATTGAATCACTACCTTGATTGCTGGAAGTACTATGAGGAGATCTGACTTCAACGCCGGGTGAAGGCGGAGTACTTGAGGCTTTGGCTTTGATCGTTCTATTAGCTATTACTGCCATTGGTATCGCTATTGTATTTACCATATCTACATCAGAACTAGAACTCATCTCTGCAGAAACTTTATTAAGTAATCGGGCAAATGTAACTTTTTTTTCCAGTTTCGGATCGGATATTTGCCTCATCGATGGAGAAGTTGATGGCGATGAGCCTTCACTAGCGAATGATGTATCTTTATTATCTACACCGTATTCTACAAAGGCAGGTGCACTTTCTACAGTACTTAATGTTCTTTTCTCCGACATCTGTATCAGTTCACCCATGGTTATTTTCTTAGAATGCTCGTTAGCTGGAGCCGGGCTTATAAGTTGTTGTAGGATTTGTTTTTTTTCTGCAGCATTCTTCTTGGTTGGCGTTGAATTATTACGTTTTTTACGAGGCGACGGAGACCCTGCGCGAAATACTACAAATGTCATATATACTCTGGGAGTCAAAGCTGCTACGAATCTACAACATTAATGTAATGACTTTTACTATACAATATTGAATGAATTATCAGAAACTTTAGAAAAAAAAGAGTAATTTTTTAAGGCTTGTTAAACTATCATGCCTTTAAATATTAGATAATATTACCAAGGAGTAAGTGCATCTAATGGAAGCCAATTCTTTAGGGTCAGTGCTATTAAATTTAAGAGAGTACAACATCGTGCCAATTTTTCTTTTTAAATTTTGTTAGATGTTTAGTTTTGTCGGTGAATTTAGTTACAAATGGAAATGATTTAGTAATTGTATAGTTATTGTGATCTTTCATGCAAAAATATTAAATTTTAATAGAAAAGGTGCTCAAAACTTACAGAAGATCAAGAAAAATAGCTATACAATCTTATAGGACACAGTTATGTGACATGAATAATATCAATAACTATACTGGCACCACGTAAAACATTGAACGAATAGTATGTATACAACAATTACGAAAATAATAGAAAGAAACACATCGAGAACAGAATTAGCACAGAACAATGTCCGGAGCATGCTTAAGCAACATTCAGTTCTGTTAAAAACTCAAGTTTTATATCATCAATATATTATACCGTATATTCAGAAAATATACAAAGTATTTGATAGAGAAAAGAGTATTGATGATAAAAAACTTGGTAAAGAAATTTGGACGATCTAAAAAGGTGCTAACGAAGGAAGGAAGGAGCGTCTACACAAGAGCTTTAGGTGTCAATGCATTATTAAGGGTGCATACATCGATGTATCGGTATCGTTAGGGAGAGCATTCCACACCAAGTCATTCAGATAGCGTACATCCAACAATTAGCTGAGATACGCCGCGCGCTCCGCTGCGGTTGATCAATGATGATCAATGATAATTAATCAATGATTGATGTGATGTTGAAAGTGACTGATTTATTGATTGATGATCAAATTATAATATTGATGAATGACAAGAGATTTTGGTAATTACAAGACTGTTTAAATTTTCAGATTCTAATTGCAGTGAAGGAAGAACAATGGAAAAAACTGCACTAAAGTAAAAACTATATATATTAGATACATATTACATATATTAATAAGGACTCAATCTAGAAAAATATCTCGTACTATTCAATATATAAAAATATATTCAAATGTATACATACATATTACATATAATATAGTAAATAGAGAACAGTAAGTTAAATATTCATGAAGAAATGCACGCATACATAATATAAAATATCAAATTGACATAATAAAGCAATCGCAAACCAAAAAATTAACATCACATCAAAAAGCTTGAAATTTTGCTTGAGATAACCTTGCATTTCTCTTCAGTTAAGATAAAACAAAAACAAAAAAGCTTTAACTGAACAAAAATGATAAATCGAATGAATTTGATCGCGGAGTGCACGGGTTCTAGCGCTCCACTCCTTACGTCCGGTTGGCTTTAAGAGATCGTCCAAACTAAAGGTGCGTGCGGTCCGCGGTTGGGCGGCCCCCGTCACCGACGCCTTTCGGATACCCAGGCGCGTGAGCAGCGTGCGGTGCTCCGGCCTCGCTGTGGACAAACGCGACGTGAGTGCCGTGGGGCTCCGCTACCGGCACGGCCGTGTACCTAGGCCTTCGCCCCCGCTGCCGACCGCCCCCCACGGGCAGCGCTAGTATACACATCAAGCCGGGATATGTCGGATTAATGCGCTGTTTATCGCTAATGCGAATGTTTATCACTTTAAGTGATCTAAATCATCAAACAATATTATAGTGTTTCCATCTACAGTTCTTATCGTGAGAAGCTGGAATATTGTAATTCAAATTTATTTCCACGAGATGTGGATATTGATATACGAGTATGTATGTATATATCACGGAACTATATTTATTTGATAACAAGTTTTAGTCACTAAGCTATTTATTTATTTGCATTGCGAAAATTAAAATAAAATGTATAACAAACGTCCGCAAATTCTGGTTTCTCACGATAGGAAATTTTATTCATTCATGAAGAAAAGTTAGATTCATATTAGTCTCTATCAAGTCATAAATACATAAGAAACATTTCATTAAAAGGGAAATTATGAATAAAAAACATGAGAGAATTCTTCGAGCAAAAGACATACATATATGACCTATATCCCGGCCTTTAAACAAGCCATGTTAAAGCTAATTCACACAATTGTTTTATCTTGAGTTGTATTATTTATGGAACTAAACAAAAAATCATATATATTGAAAATCTGATGAATTCTACAAACACCCAATGAACAATGCTATATATACTAATAATATATTTTTATTTATTTATATTTTATTATCTTTGATTATATAATTTTCCATTAAAGCACAACATTTTATATATTATTATATGTAATTACATATACTATCTTAAAAGGCAAGCTAAAATAATTGTGTACATTGCGACTGCCAGAAACTCCTTAAACGAAAGTCAAGTTGAATTTGTATATTTTAAGCACAGTATAGTTAAGAATAGTAAAATTATTAAATTAACAAAATTAGACATTTCTAAAGCAACATGAAAATTATAATAAATATATCACCCAAATAAGTATTCCTTTAATACAGATTAGTTTGATGTTATGAGAGTTTCTGCCAACGACAAATAACATAGAAAGAAATAAGACAAGAAGTAACAACAAGACATGTCTTACCCTAGACAGTGCGGAAATTATCTCAAAGCGATGTACGAGAACGGTGATGATAAATCGAGAACAATCCATCGTGTTTTAAGTGAAAAAGCTGTAAGTGTGCTTTAATATTGTAATCGGAATTTCTAATTTCTTTCCGTGTTCATTTCAAGCCTAAAGATTTGCCCTCCAAGTTTTGGAATACATTGAATGTGGACTTACGTCTGGCACATCGGTCCGCTTCTTCGGCGAGTAGTTTCTCGATTTTCTCTGGAAAATGCCTTTTTGCGCACCACACCAACCCAATCATTCCC
This sequence comes from Brenthis ino, assembly GCA_921882275.1. NCBI lineage: Eukaryota > Metazoa > Arthropoda > Insecta > Lepidoptera > Nymphalidae > Brenthis > Brenthis ino. The sequence continues at coordinate 20,724,192 of OV170228.1, read as the reverse complement.
AACACTACAAACACTGCGAATAGACCAAGCCAAAATGGCTCCTGCATCATACGCGTCCCTAACCCTACGATGTTGGGAGTTGGATTTGGGGTTTCACATCTGAAATTGATAACATATATTGTAAATAATTATATTCTTTTATAAATTATAATTTTTATTTAACTTGCCAAATATAGTGTTACTGACACAGAGAAAGCTAGTGTAATGCTTTAATCAAAATAATGTTGATAGATGCCTCTCTCACGAATGTGTCGTGCTTTGCATAAAATTGTACAAAAATAGCAATATTTCTCCATCTATTCATATAAAAAAAATCAAAGGTAAATCAAACCTTTTCCCTTTCCACGACGGATTGCATTGACATAAAAAGCCGCCATCTCTTTCAACACAAGCGCCTCGATTGTTACATGGTCGGGAAGCACAAGGACGCACTCGCTCTGCACATCGACGGCCTCGCCATCCACGAGCGCATGCGCATGTGTATCCTGCCCCACCCCCTGCACCCTCGCTACCGCCCAGGGAACAGTTGCCGAACACACAGGGAGAGCGCTCGCAAGCAGTCAGCAAGCAGAATGCTCCTGAAGTGTTAGTTGAAAAGTTAATTTGCAATTTAAAGGTTGAGACTGGTATTACAGATGCTGTTCTAATAGACGATACAGATGACTGTGCATCGTAGATATTGCTACCATAGTTACAATTAAGTGTCAGAGTGGCACATTTATCATATACTTTATATGATAAATGTGCCACTCGTGACATTTAATAATAAGCTTGATTTTTGAAGAAGTCTTATAAAAGACAGGTTAAATAACAGTTGGTTTCTGTTATCCACATGGACAAATAAAAAAATAAAATGTATATTTATCTATTTGATATATGTATATATTTTTTGTCATTCTTTACTTATAGGTATTTAGTTTAATAGCCCGTTTACGTCTTAATAAATCTTTTCACCAAAGGTTGCTTGGTAGAAATTGCTTTAAGCATTTAGACCGCCGTGGCATATCTTTTATTTTCTTGATAAATATGAGTTTGTTGTCTTTTTTACTGTGTGTGCAATCAAGAATAAAGAAATAAATAAAAATAGATGAAATAGGTCATATATGTACATAAATATTTCATATCATCAGAATTATTCGTAAGTTATTCTAACTTAACCGATTTAATGAGGTGATTTGGTTTGTGACTAGCCACCTGGTAGAAGTTTAGCCCTGAAACTTCTAAGCGGATTTAAATTGCGCAAAGAAACTTGCGACAGTTCAGAATAAAGTGTTAGGATACAGGAATATCGAGTTCAGAAATCTAAATATCGTAAATCGAACATAAGTAATTTACATTTGCTGGTTTATGTATTGTTATATTAAAAAAAACGAACTACGATATTCTGGTAACACTTTCATAGTAAAGTTTTTCACCATCATAGAAATAATTGATAATTTTTAATTAAAAATTATTTTATCCGTAGGATTGGAATTCTTCTTTTAATAAATATAAGTGCTGTAATTATAAATTACACGAAAAAAACCTAATAATAATATACTTGAAGTATAAATAACAAAAGAACAAGACACAAAAAAATGTATATCCAAATTAGGTACATACATATATATTTTAATACAAAAAAAATTCTCACCCGTGTAATATCCAGTGCACTGACAGAAGTTTCTGGAATCATCAGTAGTGCATCTCCCTCCATGGAGACAGGGGTCCGGGTAACACGACTCTAAATTAGTCTCATCGGAAAGAAGCAATACTTTGCTGCGGTAATCCGCATCTGGAATATGGAAAATCATATAAAATATAACAAAATTGTTATCGAGAATTCCTCATAAGATAATCTTACTTATTATTAACACGGTTTATTAGCCTCTCTTGTACTCGTAAGTAACTATCAAACAATATAATAAAATCTTAAGAAGCCAATTTTAACCTACTTGTAATTGTCGTATTGAAATAAAACCTCGTATATATACATATGTAGTTCGGATGACAGTACTATAATTTGGTATCTTGGAGATGATCTGATGATGAAGACAGAAGGTGAATAGTGGAACTCTTCAGTGCCTACGACGAATTTGGGCTCATATGATTCGTATTCACGAGTTTTTTAAGTTTTTTGTTTCTATAATAATTATAATACGTAATAGGTACTATTTATTATTAATAATTAAAAATATAATAGAATCATACATTTTATGAAATAAATAGAATACTAACATGTTTTAACGGTAATAGATTCATATTTTTATGGACCAATCCATTTCACAGATAAATAGGCTGAGAGGTTTCTTATATTATTTCCTTATATTACTGTTGCATCTGGAATGCTTAAAACAATCGTAAAACAAAATAGGATGAGCTTAATAGGTACTTGCCTACATTGACCGCGAGCGCAACGTCAAGTCGTGGGGCACGCTCAGCAGCTCGCTGCGTCACCAACAACGAGTGTAGATATGAGCGCACAACGAGAGGAGCCCTAACACCCCCAACACCACCACCACCACCACCACTACCACCACTAGTACCATCAACTTCCTCCAAATTCCCTCCACCATCCTCTGATATGTCGCACAGTGTCCACAGGGTGCCGTTGTTATCCGTATAACTGTCTCTTACCTGGAACATAACTTTTTAATGATCGGCACTGTCATAAATGAAAGATAATTCCAATTGGATAATTAATATAAATAATTATAAGATATTTAAAAAAAAATATCCTCCGATTTCCATTTTCCAATTGTTTAATTAAGATTAGGTCTTAATTATATCAAATGAACAGATAACTCATTTTTCTAGACAGGTGAGAGAAACGCTAGGTATTCTGGTAAACAATGCTTATTGTAATCCACATTCATATACTAGCGGTCACCCTCGCTTTGCTCGGGTTCATCCCTAGGTACGTGTCAACGGTTAGGAAATGGAATCGATATACTGTGTATTAGTATTATAGTATATATTATGTACATATACATAGGTATGAAGAGTTTTATATCCTTTTTGAGAAATAATTCCCCATATAAACTTTCAGGCCCTTAAGGGATGATTTCCGGAATAAAAACTATCCTAGTCCTCCCCAAAGTCTCAAACTATATCCATACTAAATTCCATCTAAATCGATTCAGCGAATTTTTAGTTTATGTATTAGAAACAAAAACACATTTTTTTCTTTTGACAATATTAAGTATAGATAATAATCTCCATTAGTATACCTCTATCCACCCATTCCCCTCTCCACACGGATACTCCTGATTGGGCACAAGTATAGTGTGCTCGAAGGCGGCAGACAGCGTGTGTCCGTGCGGGGCGATTATCCTGGTGACGAGTGCGGCGTGCAGCGGCGCGGCGCCGGGCCAGTTGGCTGCCGTGAGCTTCCCACGTACCGCAGCGTTCAGTTCAATTGTATGTGATATGTTCACATGCCATACTAGAAAAATGTTATTATAATTTTGCCTTTTTCATCTTAGTGGTAAATTGAGTTATACTATTACCACAGATCATATAAAACTATACTAGTACTATTACGTTAAATGCCATCAACAGGACAAAATTTAAGTTTTAACTGACTTTTGCTTATGTTGTCTTTTTTTTGGTTTAATTTGAACTCTATTTTCGTCTTATGTCGACATATGAAATTAATTGTTACAATAAATATAGGTAAATGTATATTTTTTTACCAAAAAAAATGTAGATTTCGATGTTAATTATATATCAATGCACTTTCGTGAACCTTGAACAGTTGTGGAAGGTTTTAACTAAATATAGGTATTTCATTTACACTATTTAACTATAATTTGTACAATATTTTCATACAATTTGGTATTATAATACTATATAATAAAAGTAAGTTCGGAATGGAAAATTTAGTGCTGGAATTTGAAGCCTACTCACCAGTTTTAAAATGCGCAGAAAATCCCAAGCCTGTAACATTCTCGCCGGTTTTGAGTCTCAGTCTCATAACCTCAGATTTGGACACAAAAAGGCTGTTTGTTAAAACTTTTGAACTTAAAAATGGTCGAATAGGTTCACTTTCCGTATCTACTTGTACTTCTAAGTAATTATCTTCAGGTATCGGCTCCGTCATGTTGATGGGGACGCCATTTTGGAATATTCCGTAGCCAAAGTCGAAGAAACTGATGTTTAGGAACACTCGCTTTCCTATTAAAATGTAATTTTTTACTTTACGTGAAGAATAATAGGCTTAATTTTAAGAGGTAATTTTAGAACATGTTAGTAAAATGGCTAAAGAAATATAAATAAACATTATATTACAAAATAAATGTATATTTTAATATTTAAAACTGTGAAAAAATCCGAAAAACAATTCTATTATTATATTGTAAAGTAGTTATTTTTTAGAATAATCTTTACCTGTCGGCGCAAAAATATCAATAGTACAATCCAAGTCCGGCAGAAGGAAGTACGGGTAGTTTGGACTGTGTAGCGCACCTTCCTTCGACGTGAACGTTTGCGACGGACATCCGGACAGTTCCACTGCTCTCCAATTCACTAAAAACCCCGAACCTTGGGCACTGGGGAATAAAGAATAAAGTAATTTTTTTCATTAAGGTATATTTCAATGGCCGAATCCATTATCCCTGTAGGATGATAAATATACTTTTATTACTCCTTAAATACTTATATTCTTAAATTCTACAAAGCAATCCGACTTTTTCATTCAATTCGAATGAATACTTCCCTATCATATTTTGTAGCTATACAAGAGGAAGGCAATAAGAATGCTTTTTTAATACATACTTGTAATCAGAATGAAAATGTAATATAGCCTCGTCACCGGTCGCCACCCATCTGGTTTCTCCCACTGATCCACAATATCTTGATGATTTTGAACTTGTTTTACGATCCCGTAACTAAAATAATTTTCAATATTCGTTAACAGATATTCAATAAGTCAAGATCGTTATACGAGTGTATAACTAACAAGTCATGCTCGAGATGTAGTTCTGGTGAGAAGAACCAGCAAATATTTCATATAAACAAAAACTCAAACTTTTGCTTACCTCAATAAAATCATAGAGGCAGTCATTTTGGTATTCCAAATCAATCGTTTGAAAGACAAATACGAGGCGAGTGTACGGTGGACCCTTTACATGGACCCAATAGTCCAGATCGTTGTCATAGATACCTGGATAATTTGGACTCTTTAATATTCCTGAAAAAAAACCCACAAATAAATAAATAGAAAATATTTTTGTGTTTTAAAAACAACAGTGGGTATGCTATTATAATGTCCTCTTGACCGATTTCGGCTTGGGCGGCTAATTTCAGTGAGACGAGTCAGATACGCAGAAGATATTATAGTGCACAAGTGTACGCGCAGACACAACGTGCACTCTCTATTCCTGTCACGCTCAAAGTGCGATGGAATGATACTTCGATACGACCGGTGAGAGATCAGGTGCAGAACCGATGACTTTACGTACTTTCCTAGGCACGGTATAGAAACACCGCTAACTTACCAACTCTACCTCAAACCTGTTATCTCTAGTATGAAAGTTCTGGGTTTCGAATTCCGGATTCGTTTAAAAAGAGTTAATGGTTTCTGTACCACAAAATTTTCAGGACGTGTTTAGCTTCCGCCATTACTTTTTAAATATTTCAAGGTGTCACTAATGGAGCGTAAAGTTTTATAAAAAAATATTTTTTCATTTTAGCCTTGATAAGATAAATATATCAGAACAATTGTTTACTCGTTTTTATCTTAATTTCAGTCTTAACTAAACGTTTTATTACCAGAATTTCCTTCAACAGTTGTGTTTCTAAGAACGTGTTCCGAAGCAAGCCGTCGTTTACACACGTAGCCCCCAGTGACTGAGCACTTGTGCATCGTCCAGTAAAGACCGCTCGGTTGAGATGGGACTGGGGAGGTTTTCCACTGTGAAACGAGTCATTAATTTAGTATAATTTTAAACATGTATTTGATTATAAATTGGCTTTCATTGTTATTTTGATTTGAATGAAATTCATTGTAAACGTTAAATAAATCGATTGTAAAAGTTGAGTACGTATGTATTTTATCGTAATAAATATTTTAGTACAAGTAATAATGGTGATTACTTAAAACAATATAAACATAAATATTGCTAATTGCTATCTTAGGTCCCAACTACAACCCGTTAAATCGTCCTTTTTCCATATTCCTTGAGGCTACTTATATCCTGTAGGATGAAAATCCATACTTAATATTATAAATGTGAAAGTGTGTTTGTTTGTTTGTTTGTTTGTTTGTTTGTTTGTTTGTTTGTTTGTTTGTTTGTTTGTTTGTTTGTTTGTTTGTCTTTCTTTCACGTCGAAACGGCTTGGCGGATTAGTGTGATTTTTTGTGTGGAGATAGTTGGGAGGCTGGACAGTAACATAGGCTACTTACCACGGCAAAAGACGTTATAATACAATCCAAAAAAATATTTATGATCAGAATTACTTGAAACTTGGTATTAATGCTCTTCAATACAATTAATTAAATACGTGTTGTAGCATTTTTCGAAAGTTTGTATGAAACTACCTTTTTAGATAGTTTCAGCGTGAGTGAAGCCGCGGGTTCTGCTAATAACCTGTAAGTCTAAAGAAGATCTACTCATCATTTCATTGCTGCGTGAAAGAAAAATAAACAAACATACCTACATTTAATAAAATATTAAAACAAGTATTCTTACTTGTACACCTAAGCATGTTCCATCAACTTCCTCAGTATCATTATATGGTGGCCAGGCGTGGTAATCTAAGGTGGTCCCATCAATCCAGCTGAGTTCAGCGCTATCGTCCAGATGACCACCCAACCAGTATATCGATCCAGCGCTATAATCGCTGCTTTGCCTAATGCCAGTTACTAGGAAGCGTTCTTCTTCAGGAGTGTGGACGGATGATAGATGCATGTTTAGACCTTCGCAAACCTGGAAACATTATTAAGTATAAACTTTAATAGTCTATCTATTTATACGTGACGAGAAAATTTTACACCCCTTTAAAAAACGGTGGAGTATGAGTGATGATGTCGTTAAAATTAATATAGAGAAGGATAGTAGAAAGCTAAAACTTGCTTTTTGTCCGCGGCTCCACTCTCTTTGTTTGTTGGCATATGGTAATCTCTGGAATCGAGTCGGATTTGATAAAATCTTCTTACATTTTATAACCTATTGAGAAAGGCTCTGACAAAAGAATTTCAATAGCGTTCAAATTGATGAGGCTTAGATAAGGCACATTTCACAAGCGTTATCGCTAAAAGCAACGAACAAAATGTTTGGAAATACCATATCTAAAAAATATGTTAAGTATTCTGAATTTGACAGATGTTGAATTATGTCTGTTTTATAACATGTAACTTGAATATAGCTAAACAAATCAAGAATTTGTTTATATTTATGATAAAACTTATTGTCACTTTTATAAGAAAGACATCATAAAGTACTCACGCTGTTATTATTTGAAAATGCTAATGTTTGTATGTGTGTATGTTTGTTACTACTTTACCCTGAAATAGCTGGATGAATTTGGATAAAATATAGTACACAGATAGATTATAACCTGGAGAAACATATATAAGCTACTGTTGGTTAATTTTGCCAAATGTTGGCGCTACTTGTAAACAAGATTATAAATACAAAAAGGCACCTCGAACGAAGCGGGTAAATCTATAATAAATAAATAAATGTTGGGACATTAACACACAGCGCCATCTAGTTCCATAGTAAGCTACGAGGCTTGTGTTATGGACACCAGATAGTTGATACACTACATATATATAACTTTTAAATACATACATATTATAAATATAAACACCCATGACTGGAGTACAAACATTCGTGCTCATCACACAAATGAATGCCCCCAGCGGGACTCGAACCCGCGACCGCTGGCACATCAAGTAGGGTCACTACCAACTGAGCCAAACGTGTCGTCAAAAATATAGATGAAAGTGAAGCCACAAGCAGTAGCTAATATAAGTTGATTTAAGCTACAAAGAACTCACACTTCAAAGTATCAAAGTAATAAAAAGACACTCCAATATTACTTTTACATATATTTATGTACAATATACATAAATAGATATTAAAAATGAAGAATAGAATTGTATTGTATAAAATATGAAGCTCAAATATCGTATTTTCAATGAATATCAGAAGTGTCGTACAAAAGACAGTTGAGTCATAAATACAGTATCACTTTGCTACGAGTATATGCCAGCGTTTTACATTTACATTGGAAATACTTTTGAATTTTCTCCACACTTCCATCGTTATGTCAAATATACTGTAATATTACGTCGTTGCATTTGAGAATTTTGTTATAATATTTAATCTAGTTTTTAATACTTCCTCTTTATACTTTTTCATTTTAACACTAGTTACTTATCGTTGCTTTGCCTAGATTTCTAATTCACTTTTTACAGTAGAAAGATCAAGGGAACTATTTATATTGTAATTAATGTCTATATAATATAAAAATCTTTCTCTAGGTATTAATTAAAAAAAAATGCCGATACTAGTTTTTGTCTGCGGATTCTCTTGCCTGATAAGCGGGTCGGAGTTCTAGGGGCTTGTGTCTGATCCCAGGATCCATGCTAAACTATGTGTCTTACAAAACCATGTGAGAAGAAGTTGAGAACGAAGCTTTTTTGATTTTCTTACATGTACATACCTAGTTGTAGTTAAAATAATGTTTTTTTTACCATCTTAGGTATAAATATAGTAATGTCAGTGATTATTGTAAAAATACAAAATCTATTTGAAATCTTGACCAAATTCAAAGATGGGAAGGTTCTTTAAGGAATTTTAGTCACAAATATTAACTTCCTCTTTCCTATATGACGAAGAGTTCGAAGAATGAAATTTATATTTAAAAGACGGTATTTTGTTACTTGCAATTGTATTATGTACTCACGTCATGCCGATTGCTGCTTTAAATTTTGGTGCTAAACCCCTAACGCCTACATAGGTAAAGTATACACCTACGGGGGTGGTCAAAACATTCGAGTTCGGTTGGCAAGGGGTGGGATTGCTCTTTCATATTGATACTAATTGAACCATTAAGTTGTAAATTAAGTGGAAAATAAGTCAGAGAGGCAAGTTCAATAGCCAGAATAGATAAAACTTTTACTATCTTATAATTATTATTAAATGAGATATTTTTTGGATATATAAAAAATATTTTGTATTTAGAATAAGTTTTGCTTTTTAAGTATATCTATATAGGTGTCTTTTCTGTAATAACGCAATTTTCATATCTTTACCGAAAAACGCCAAGCAAAGTTTGGTCACCCAGGTACTATATAATTTTATTCAGCCCATTTTTTACGTCCCACTGCTGGGCACGGGCCTCCCTTCAATACAAAGGGGATCAGGCCATACTCCACCACGCTGGCCAAGTGCGAGTTGGCGGACTTCACACGTCTTTTGAAAACTTGCTAGGTTCTCTCAGACATGCAGGTTTCATCACGATATTTTCCTTCATTGTAAGACAAGTGAGAATGATATAGGAAATGGTTCACCGATGAAAATATTGGAAGTGCGAGATCCGGGATTTGAACTCGCGTCACTCGGTTTCCCAAGCAAGCGCATCTCCACTGGGCTACCACTGCCTGTCTACATTATTAGGTACTCTAAAAACAAGAGAAGAAGGATATTTTTTTACCTTTAACTGTAATCAAATCCGCGACCTTCTGTACAGCAGATACAATAATGCCGAAACGTTATTTTTAAAATATAAATTCTTTTGATGTGACTATCACTCATGGTTATTTAATAGTTTCAATAAAGATTTACCGGGATCTCGCTTTCAAACTCTGTTCAAAGGAAACCCCCAAAGGCATTTTATGTACAAAAGATAACTCGAAGTGAGTTATTTTATCGTCAGTATAGCGATCGTCACTTCTCGTATTAATATAGCATGAGACAAGAATATGTATAGTATTTGTTTTACATAAAAAAAACCTTATATTTATTGTTTGTTTTAATATGTATATAAAAATGTATGGTACCTAATTATATAAATCTTGAATCTCAACCCACCAATTCACGAGCCACCATTAAATTAGATTTAACACTACAGATTTCGATAAGTCTGGCAAGGATGACTTAGGTATGGGGTCGGATATAAGTTAACTTTGATCTCTGCCCCTGTTAACGCACGTGAGAAGCTGTGGGCAAAAACTAGTAGAGTATAGAAGTAAGTGTGGTTTCTTCTGTTACTCTACAGCTCCCTAAGTGTCTCAATGGAAAAAAGCACATTGTGTATATCCCATATATTTCTGAAGAGAAGTAAACAGACGTATTTTCATAATTATAATATTAGTAAGTAACCTAGTTATAGGGCTACACTTATGTTCTACCTCACTATATATGCCCGATTTCACCAACGTTACCTAAGTTTAAGGGATCCCCTAAGCATGGTTAGGGGGCTGTTAGGGGACAGTTTCTGTTTCACCGACAGTTAGTGGTCACCTAAATATTAAAAGGCCCCCTAAATTTAGGTGCTCGAAATATGGGCTTAAAGACGATCGTAAAACGAAATTTAATTTAGGGGCTAGTTTAGGGGACTTTTAAGCTAGGGATCCCATACGTAGGTGGTGGCTTATGGATTGTTGGTGAAATTGGGCAATAGACGCTTCCAACTAATTAGGCTCATTAATTAAAATTTCTTGGTTCCACAGTTCCTTTAGTAAAAATCATGACGATTTATTCAAAGGAATCCAAAAGCATTTCTTATACAAAAGATATTCAAGTATGTCGTTTTAACTGAATAAAGAGAGCCGCGTACAATACGTTACTGAGATAGAGTCATCTTGTTCATCATTTGCATCTTGGAACAGAATCTTTTGATGCGATTTCGTCGAGAAGCTGCATAACAGGTTGTTTGAGACATTTAAATTGTATAGAATTACAATTTGCTAAGTTTAAATCATCTATACATATAATAAAATTCTACTTTCTTAGATTTACGCGAATATTTGACATTTTAAATAAAACTATCTTTTCGGATTATTTCGCGGATTTATTTTGAGTCCGCGTTCAGATGACCAAGACCAGATGCCTTGGAAGGTCTCTGGTGTAAAAAAATATCTTTGGACGTTTGTCTCTTAAAACGTTCGGGTATATGGAAGTACCCAAGGGAAGTCAGATAAGTCGCTAATATATTATAGAACTGAAAATGAAGCTGAAGTGTTATAGTATAATATTTTCACTTAAAATATATATATATATATATATATTTATTATAAACATCATAGTTATGCATTATATGAAATAACAAGTTAAACGACAACAAAACAATTCATATAAAAATACAAAATGTACAATCAAATCATTACCCTCCTCCGGGATAGTTGGGTAATACATTAGTTAGACGAACTATATACATAATTTTAAACATTGTGCGTTAGCTGAAAGTTCTAAGCTTAAGATTTATTACTTTAGTAAACTTAAGTACGATGCAGTTTATGTACCGTAGCAGAAGATGTGGAACTGCAAATTACAGCCTGACTATAAAAATTTACTGTAAAAAAGTATACCCACTTAGGTATATATGTATGTATATAATGTATATAATGGTATTTATTATATATAGTAATAATAAGAAAGTTTTATTAATTGCAGATTAAATAACAGAGTATCTATACATATAGTAAATATCTATTTTTGTCATTAGACATGTAAAACAAATTATAAAAATGTTGTTACAAATTTTATTTTTGACGACACGTTTGGCTCAGTTTGTAGTGACCCTACTTGCTGTGCCAGCAGTCGCGGGTTAGAGTCCCGCTGGGGGCATTCATTTGTGTGATAAGCACAAATGTTTGTACTCCAGTCATGGGTGTTTGTATTTATAATATGTATGTATGTAAAGTTATATATGTATATTGTATCAACTATCTGGTACCCATAACACAAGCCTCGTAGCTAACCATGAAACTAGATGGTGATGTTTGTTAATGTCCCAACATATTTGTTTTATTTGTTTATTTGTTTTTTTATCTATTTTATTTTATTCAATATATGTACAACACTATCATAGTAATTATTCGCTCTTGAAATGTAAATATGTATACCATTTGAGATTAGCTATGTGCCCTATTATTGAAAAAAAATAATTAAAATTACTTCAAAATGGAGTAAGACCTAAAAAGGACACAAATACCATTTTGAAGTCGATCATTGAGAATTAAGCTTTCAACACAATGACAAAAGCGCCATCAGTATTAGCTCGTTACATATTCTATTTGTTTTTGTGACTTTTCACTGAATCTCTAGCGGATATTATCACAAGCTGACATATTTTAACCCCGACAGAAACAGGGGCGTGATAAAAGTTTAACGTGTGTATTTGTGTACCTGTCTGTGACATCTTGCGCCCAAACGGCTGAACCGATTTCAATTTAGTTTGTTTTGTTTGAAAGGTAATTTAATCGAGAATGTTCTTAGCTATAAATCAAGAAAATCCGGTCAGTTGTTTGCAGGCTATCACCGAGTTTGCACCGATATGGTAATTTTAGCCTGATGCTGCAGCGTTACTGGAATCTGCAAGATACTCAACTCCTCGCTACAATACTATAGAGGTATCGTGTTTAGACTCATAGAAATTGCTTCAATGAATAGGTTATTGTGTTGGGGGGTTTTAAAATTTTTAATTATATACATTTTAGTTTTAGAAAATCAAAACAATTTTTATACAACTTATAAGTTTTCGGGAGAAAAAAGTGTTATTTATTGTATAGCGTAATTAGTCGTGCTTTTACTCATGTTTATATATACAATTTCGGTGTACGTTACTTCGTAATCTTACTCTCCTCCACAGCTTGACTGAGTTTGATGATTTTTGCGTTTTCGTACTTCTAATCGCACAAAAATTATGGGTTCTTATCAATTTGATTGACGAAATATTAAAATATTTTATGATTATTTTTTCAATAAATAGGTATTTTAGTGACGGTAACATTAATATTATAATTAATTAATTAGTGGCTCATTATAATATTAGTGCAAATTACCCTGAATTTAGATACTGGAGGTATTTAATTCAAATAGGTACTGAACATTATATATATTTTTAGATATTTTGTTGAAAAAGAAGGAAAAATTGCCCAGAAAATAGGAAATTTCTGGAAAATAGTCTATAGAATATTTACACCAACGTAAGGTTTACAAATAAAAATGAAATTTGGACAGGACGACGACTGTCAGTAAAGGTAGTTTAAAATAGATAAACCGTTATAAGACATTTTGTCTAAAAGTTATCTTCTTGTATAAATTATATGAGTAAACGTTTGACTGCCTCGGTGGTGTAGTGGCTAGCATGTACAGCTGCACACCCGGAGGTCCTGGGTTCGAGTCCCGGGTCGGGCCAAGTTTAGTTATTGAGTCTTCCTGTATAGTAAGTCTCAGTAACAGCCCGGAGTTGGGAAGTTGGCGGTGTTTCACCCCCGTGCCTCGGAGAGCACGTAAAGCCGTCGGTCCTGCGCCTTAACTCTCACCGGTCGTGTCGAGTGGTCGTCCCACCGGAGTATGAGAGTGATAGGAATAGAGAGTGCACTTGTGTCTGCGCGTACACTTGAGCACTATAATATCTCCTGCGCAGTTGGCTAATCTCATTGAGATTGGCCGCCGTGGCCGGAATCGGCTAGGAGAACATCATCATCATCATGAGTATACGTATTGAAATTTAGCTTTCGATGAGTAGCTCACCTGTTTAGCTGTGGTCCATGATGCTTGGGGGTAGCCAGAGAAGAGGTAGCAGTAGCCGTTGAAAAGTATCTGCTTCACATCCATACATGACTGCGCTGTTGAAGAAAAGAATCCATTATGTACTTTCTATTATAAGACTGTACCTTTTATATCATAACATTATTTACGAGTGACGTGACCTGTTCGCAAAAATTTTTAAAAATTTGTGTACTAAATTTCATTCAAATTTGTTTAGCCATTTCAGCGTGACAAACAAATATACACACACATAAAACTTTTGTAGTTATAACAGTAGTGAGATTTATTACGTGTATGAGAATATAGCTATGAGAATGTACATATTATGTATGTACAAATAAATATACAATTATACAACTAATCGTTCTTCTGCTTTCCAATATAAATAGAATTTAGTGTCATTTACTGTGGCTCCAATTTGATTGAGGATTGAGACCAATGGTGGAAGGTTTAAGTAGCAATAACGTGGTTTATTTTTCCATATTTATGCTTTTTTTTCCTCTGGTTTGAGCAGTCCAATGAGAAAATTACTTATTATTTAAAAAAAATGGGTGTGTCTAACCTTTAGCGCGGTTGAAGTAAAATTTCTTTGGCAAATATCGCAATTTAATTAAAACAAATCAATAATTAAATAAGGTATATTAGGCATATTACAATTATGTATTTATGTAATATCATATCATCATCATCATCATCATAATCATCATCATAATCATCATCATAATCAGCCTGCTTTCGTCCACTGCTGGACATAGGCCTCTAATATCATATATGGAAAGAATATAATGTTACATATCATTTGTCATACAATAACAACGGTTACCATGGCAACAATTAGTCATAATAGCTTTTATTTAACTTGTATATTCATCCCACAGTTATAAATATTCGATAATAATAATAAATACATATTTTTATGCATAATAATAGTTATAAAAATATATGTTTTTTTTAATTAATAATAATAAATTTGACTCTCACTTCCGCGACTCACGCTTCATGCATTTCTCCAATGTATTTTGTCACGTCTAAACAAGTTTTACTTCAAACACCTAAGAAATAATTTAAGTGCGAGTCGGACACAGGTAAGACCTTTCAAAGTATCACAAAATACACGTGTAATAGATATTTTTCAATAATGTTTCATTTCAATAGACTATATATTGAATGGTAATTGAGTAACGCATTTATTGTTATTTCCTTATTAGTTTTCACAAGAAGTACTTTTTGGGACACAAAGGTATATTTTGTAGTATGAAGGCACTTAATTTTACTTTTTATTTGTTATTATTTCTTTATATGAAAAAGCATCATCCGACTCAAAATATAATTTCAATAAAACATAGTTAAGAAGGATAAGAAAAATCGATATTTTTTAATACAATAATAAGGTTTGAATACGGAACAATCTTACTGAAAGTTTAGATGTAGAATGTTAGAAGAAAGATTGTTCTAGTTTTGATGAATATTTGTTACTCAATCACGCCAGAACGGCTGAACGTATCTAGATAAAATCTGGCATAGAAATACGTTATAGTTTGGAACAGCACATAGGCTATATTTTAGTTCGGAAAACATGTATGGATCTCGTGGGATAGATGTGTCTTTGTTTTCCTAGAGAACGGCGAAGCTGACCCGCTAGTATTAAATAAAACTTAAAAAGCAAGTTTTATATTTATAGAAAAAGTCTCTATATGATAAAAGAGCTCGATTATATTTTATCATTTAAGACAACATTAAAACCAAATGTTGATTCTTGAAGCGGGCTTCCCATTGGAGAGCACTAAAAACGTTTTCTCATGAATAATATGACCATGCTATATATTTCAAAGCGGAACACCGAAATTAAAGCTTTCATTATTGTTCAAATTAAAATAAAGTACGTATAAAGATATAAAACAGTCTTCTGATTTTAATATCATACTGTAGGATAGCTATGGCTATCTTCTATTGTATTTTACTGGCAGTGGGTTGGCAAAAGAGGTCGTGAGTTCAATTCTTATTTAAAATTAGCGTCTCACCCTCGCTCCGCTCGGGTTTGTTCCTGGTTATGTTTTAAAGTTTAATATAAATTTCTCAGAGATGAGATGTTTTCCTGCAGTAAAAAGTATCTTATATCTTAACCCAGATAATCAGCTATTATTGTACCAAATTTCATCAAAATCTATTTGTTCAGTGGTTCTCTCGTGATGCGTTCCCAGACAGACAGACAGACAGAGAGACAGTTCTAAAAACTATAGATTCGGCCTAGTTTAGAACCTTATTATATGTAAAGATGTAAATAAAAAAATATAATATGTATGGATATATTTTCTATATAAATAAAATATAAATGTTTGTTTGTGCAAAATCTTCAGATACTCTGCGCAATTTCTTTACCGATTGCTTTACAATGTTGACGCAAATTAATAAATATATTTACGATTTCCATTTTGATTTAATTTGCTGCCTACATATTCGTTTTTTTCTGTTTTTTTTAAATATTTTATTTTTCTTAAAAAAAATTAAACGTGTATCAAAGTGGATTGCGGCAGAGAGTTCATAGCCGTCAAAATCACCGCCAACACAAATCACCGCAATACGGTTAGTGGATAGTAATGGCTTTTTTGGTCGGCGAGTCCCACATAACTGTATGTATGCAGATAGTATGCGTAAATGCATTTTCCAACTTAAAAAAAACTTGGCAAAATAAACATAATTTCGAACTGGTTGGATGGCTAACCACCTTCTGCGAAGTTTTAAACTTTTCATACTTAGGGTGACTCCGCGATACAGTTCCTCGAGCCACAAGTTCGCGTTCTTACACGTACCTATCACCCCTTAAGTGGTCGTGTAACTTTGAACGTTATGATCGATTGAGGTATTACAGCTAATAAAAATTTGTAGATGTCTCACAACTATGTTATGATATTAGGAAGTTTCTAATTACTAGTAATATCTATATTTATAAAACGGTAAAACCCGACTACTAATACAAATGCGTAAGTTTGTATGTTTGTTATTCCTTCACGCCGTAACGGCTGGTCGGATTTGGATGGATTACAAACTATGATCTGGAGTAACAGATAAATTACAATCAAGGGTCGCTGGTAAAAAAAATGTATTCAGAATACGGCTGAATATCCCAAATTCCCAACTAGCAAAATTTAGTCTTACAGGTATCCTAAGAGTACATTTTTCTTACTCTTATAGTATACTTACAAACGTTGGTAAGTGTGGAATTGGGCGCACTTAGTAAGAGCGTTTACCCTTACTGTTATTGTATTATGGTCATATGAAGAGGGTTTTCAAACTTACAGTGATCTGCCTAATTCTGTTGTAAAAGCAAATAAGTGTTACAAGTGTTTTACATTGGCATTGTGTAAAGGCAAAATGCCATTGTGTAGTTTTATTAATGTCGTTCTAAGTATAATTCGTCTTATTTGTCTCTTTTATGATCCCAATTTAAGAGAATTTTTGTGTCAAAAATCATGAGAAACCTAAGTTGTGATTTTTGTTTAATAAAAAGTATATTAAAAATGGAAGTATTTACTTGATATTAATGTAATACCAATATACTTATTAGCTGCTTCTACGAGTAAGTATTTATCATAATGTTGATCTACCTGCGGAGTCGATTTATTCGAAGGAATTTTAATATAAATAACATTACACCCTCGGGCCATTTCTAAAATGTGTTTTAAATGATAATTGCTAAATTAGTAAAATGTGAAATAAAAGAAAATATCGCCATTTTTTTACATTATTACAAATCTGACTTACAGGTTACTTTATGAGAACATTTAAAAGATCAATCGCTCTTAGTTAAATCCACTGTAAGACTTAATATTCTTATTTAAGGATAGTTAGTACGTTTTAAGACAAGCTATTAAATAAACACTAGCCTAAACAATTGTCGCCGGCCATTTTTCATAATGTTTGAGGTTCCTTAGTAAAAAAGAAGAACCAAAAATCACAATGTTTACTTAATAACGTTAATATCACAACATATTTATTACTATTATTGATTATGTAATTAAGTATCTCTACGAAACAACTCTCAAAGTTTTTTCTTCCTATTTTGCTTGGAGTTTTAGTAGTATATTATTTCGGTTTATCGCATGATGAATTTTAAATTTAATAAATATTTTTTGCAACTTATAATCTACTTAACGTCGCTTCTAAGTTAGAAGGCTTTTTATCTCCCACATACTCGTATATACCTAAAAATGAAGTGGATTTTCATTGATTGAAAAAATATATATATTATATTTATAAATAAACATTTATCCATATAACAATCACTGAGGAAAATTATAAAGGTTAGGTCGTTAATACACTTAATAAAGCATGCTTATAACGTTTGTGAGTTCAAGTGTTCCTATAAAACATCTTCCTACATGCTGCTCTCTTTAAAACGCACTGCCTAAGACAAATTACACTTACAATTTTTTGGTTATTCAACAGTTGTATATCATGCTTTAGTAACAGCAGTGCTCTTATATTACACTCACCCATGGCAGTTATAAGAGCAAACAATCTTATAAATTACTGTACTGAGTGTAAAAAATCAACAAGAGTGATAAGTCTTACAAAGTGTATTTATATAACTTTTGTTCTTATATGTACTTTACAAGGAGATCTTATATATATCTGTAAGCGTTCACTATAAGTTTATATGTTCTTATAGTTCAAAACACCTTTATACATGCCTCTATAAGAGGTCCCTTCTTAATCAGGACACTTATAAATCTTTTCTAAAGCTTTTGTTCTTATATATTACTTTGGCCAAGACTATTTTGCTACTTGATATATCGTCTGCCAAGCTAGCTAGTTAGTAACAGTGTTAATATGACATTAGTAAAAACTTTGTCTCAACTAAAACCATAAGCGTGGCCGTGTTACTTATGAATAAAACGTTCTGCGAACGAGGCGCCTTTTATACGTCTTTCAAACAAGCATATCCAAGCATTAACTCGATGTTGCTCAGCTATAGTATATTTATGGACGTTGGCATTTTAGAAATATATATAACTAGCGACTCAACCTCGTTCCGTTCCGATTCGTTTCTACTTATGATTTAATATTTAGTATAGATTTCTCAAAGATGACATATTTTCCCGCAAGTAAATTATTCTATATGTTGACCCGGATAGCTATCATAATACCAAATTTCATCAAAATCCCTCCAGTGGTTTTTCCGTGATGCGGTCACAAACAGACAGACAGACAATCAGACAAAATTCTAAAAACTATAGATTCGACCTCTGTGTCGATAATAATGACTATTTCAATAAGATTATTCAAAAAATATTTAATGTACAGATTCGGCTTAGTTACAGTTTTATTATATGTATAGACAACAAATGCAAAGTTTCTTTATATATTTGTTTTGAAACGAATAGTTTCCAAATAAACAAATACAAAATGTCAAAATAATTTATCAACCAACCAAGTCTTCACATATTGTAAAAATAAAATTTATAGTAATGCTAGGTTTAGTAAAAACTGGCAGTGGCAGCTGTGATTTGCTGAACTGTTTGTTTTTACTTGGTAATTGTAAAATGTTATTCCTATGCCATCATTTCTAGAGTTTCCGAGCCAAAATTTAAACGCGGAACCTTTACATTTTTTTTATGTCCGTCTGTCAATCTGTTGCCCATTGGTACCATACAGCTGTTTGGTAGCGAGATGTATCATAGCTTGTGCAACTTGTTGAAAACTAGCACTGCCCGCTACATATTAGTATACTCTTATTTTGCAGTTTTTGTATTTTTTCTCAGAAATGAGATATTTTCCGGCGGTAAAAAGTGTCCTATATGTTGACCCGGATAACCAGCTATCACCATACCAAATTTCATCAAAATCTCTCCAGTGGTTTTTCTGTGATGCGGTAACAGACAGACAGACAGACAAAAATTCTAAAAACTATAAATTCGGCCTCTGCATCGATAATAATGACTATTTCAATAAGATTTTCCAAAAAATATTTAATGTACAGATTCGACTCAGAATTTTATTATATACTATAGATTAAATAAAATCGGTCGGTAAAATGTAATCTATCGAACGATCTTTATTGTCTATCTATGAAATTTTTTGAAGATAGTTTTTTTTATATAAATATGTATAGAATATATATATTTTTATATAAATTACATTTATATAGTATAGATATTTAATGGTTAATTTATATACTAGCGATACATTTTAACGGTTACTATAGATTTTTCAGAGATGAGATATTTTCCCGCAGTAAAAAGTAACCTATATGTTGTTGACCTGGATACCCAGCTGTCATTAATCAAATTTCATCAAATCTGTCAAGTGGTTTTCTCGTGATGCGTTCTCAGACAAACAGACAGATTCGACCGAGTTAGAATTTTATTATATGTATAGATATAGGTATGTATTTAGTTATTTATTTAAATACAATCTTAAGCTTAAATATGAAGAACTTTGTGATATTTACACAAACATTTTATATAAAGATAAAAATATGACTTGGTTACATAAAAGTTATTGGACACTTTTCATGCAACTTGCGAAAGTTATTACTGTTCGATATTGCATATCGGGAAGAAGATAAACACAAAACAGCAGGTCTTCTGTAATATAAATATGGAAATGTGTTATCGACCTGTTTTTCCTCATAACCAATATAAGCTGAAATGTTGTTGCCGAATGCGACTGCTATTTTAATATTTGCTGAATTATGAAAAATGTATTGTAGAGTATGGAACATCGGCTATTTGTTTGAACTGAATTAAAATGGTAACTGCCGACATTATTGCTGTTTCTCTGCTCGTAAATCGATGCTGCTAGAAATATTAATATTATAAATGTGAAAGTTTGTTTGTTTGTTTGTTTGTTTGTTTGTTTGTTTGTTTGTTTGTTAGTTTGTTTGTTTGTTTGTCTGTCCTTCTTTCACGTCGAAACGGAATGATAGATTGGCGTGATTTTTTGTGTGGAGATAGTTGGAGGGCTGGAGAGTGACATAGGCTACTTTTTATCGCGGGAGATTATCTGATTCCCACGGGAAAGCACGTTATAATACAAATCAAAAAAAAATGTGGTCAGAATTACTTGAAACTTGGTATTAATGGTCTTCAATAAAATTAAATAAATACGTGTTTTAGCAAAATTCATCCTTTAAGGGGGTGAAATAGGGGATGAAACTTTGTATGAAACTACCTTTTTAGAATTATTTTTCTAGTTTTAGCGCGAGCGAAGCCGCGGGTTTTGCTAGTTATACTATAACTGAGAATTAAAGCAATATTAAATCTGAATTTTAAAATAAGAAATGCGCTAGTATTTTTTAAAATATCTTAAAACTGAGTTATTATAGTGTGCCTTGCGTGTGTTGATATTATTGTATGTTTCTCTGATTATAAATCATATATTTTTTTATGAAGAACAACTCTACTGAACCAATTAATTATTGTGTTTTCGCGTGGGAATGAAAGATTTTTCTGTAGTAAAAGATAGCCTAAATGTTGATCCCAATAATAACTTATCACTATAAAAGATTTAATTAGTAAAGACAAATAGAGAGACAAACAGACAATATTTTATTATACATTTAGATTTATAGGAGTCATGAAGGATATCGCATTCATAAAAATACATACAAAATTAAGTTCTTTTCCTTTGACGTCGGTCAAAATAGGTTAACTATTACAGTTATTTGTCAAACAAGTCATGACTCAGTCATAAAGCGATAGATATTTAATGTGAACCGAAGCTAATGGAGCAGAGATATTTACCGATCCGTCGATGATGCGTGAACGCTTGTTGGATCATATTTCAATTTGACGTTGAAAAATCGAGATAAGCCTGAATAACTGTAACAAATGACGAACTAAGCTTAATATAACAATAGTATATCAAAATGCTAATGTTGAATGCCTCAGCGAAGTTTAATCGTGTACTAGCGACATGATGTAATAAATTTTATTATTTAGCCGTTCGGAAAGGAGTAAAAAACGCAAACACACACAAACACATACACACACACACACACACACACACACACACACACACACACACACACGCACGCACACACAAATACATACATATGTACATCCTTAGGTTTTACATATTAGTATACTTTTACAATGCAGTGTTGTATTTTTTCTCAGAAATGACATATTTTCCCGTAAAAAGTATCCTATATGTTGACCCGGATAACCAGCTATCATCATACCAAATTTCATTAAAATCTGTCCATTGGTTTTTCGTGATGCGGTAACAAACAGACAGACAGACAAAAATTCTAAAAACTATTGATTCGGACTCTGTATCGATAATAATTTCAATAAGATTTTCCAAAAAATATTTAATGCACAGATTCGACTTAGTTACAATTTTATTATATGTATAGATTATTGTAAACATAGTGCCATTCCTTATTAATTGTGCCAGACACAGTACGGCTCAACACATGTTATTGCTTTAAAGGAAGAGCTAAGAAAAAGTTAATATTTTATCTATTTGGTTATTATGTATTAATTATGTAAAATAAAATCCTGATAAGCTGGTGATACGTTAAAAATTATTATATTAAAATGGCTCTACCACACTAACAATTTTTTTAACGTCAGCGATAGTTAAAAGCAAAGTCTTACAGCACAAGTAAAGGAAAAATTCCGAAAAATAAAAAAGGTCGAAAATAAGGTAAATTTTGGTACTTACAAGTTTTCGCGAAAATCTAAATTTGCACATATCTTTTTATCGTGTCAACTCAGGACCTTGATTTTTATACAGCTAATAGGGACTATAGACCTCAGTATCTGGTATAAATTTCAATTGGCTAGGTCCACCCGTTCCTGAGGAAATCGGTGGTGACACACGGACAGACAGACAAGAGAGTGATCTTATAAGGGTTCCTTTGTTACCTTTTGAGGTACGGAAGTCTAAAAATAAAATCAAAAACTCCTTCGCAGCTCTGCTCGAATGCTAGTCACTACCAGCATATAGATCTCCATTCTGAACTTTAGACAAGTTTGTTAAGCCATTATTGCGTGAAAAAGAAACAAGAACACCCACTCACTCAAAATGTTACCATTTCAAAATCATTTATTAACTTAAAATGTATTCAAAGGAATCCCGTGTATATAAAAATTTGAATATCTACACTATATTTGAAAAGCTAAAAGCTTTGGTAACTAAAAACTTACTAAAGAAAAAGAAAGCTCTTAGTTTTTCCTTATCCCTGAAGATCATTACAACACGATTGTCTACTCGATTCATAACCTAATACTCTGTGACAAATCTTCATTTTTCATACCAGCGTTTGACCTTATTTTTACTGCAAGAAAAGAAAACAAATAGCCTGACGTTACTATGGAACTGTCCGGTGTCTGCTCGTATTCTAGATAAAAATTCTAAACAATTTCTTATAATATTGTAAGAGCAATTCTTGTATATTTATATATTTCATTTCCTGTATCTTGGAAACGGCTAACGATTTTGATCAAAATTTATGTTTAGATAAGGTTTAGCTTTTTATTTAACCTTCTTTTTTATAGGTTATTGATGATATGATATGATGATGATATGACGATATGATCAAAGTTTACTAATAAGCTTATTGTAATTTGGAAAGGACAATATAATATGTCGGGTGACACTCAGTTGGAACTTCAATTATTATTGATAAATCCTCTTTTGGGCTACCCTACTATTGTAGGGTAGCCCAAAAGAGGATTTTTGGAGTTACTCAAGCGCGGCAGATTAACATAAGGGGGATACCTTGCACTCTGTTGAGTACCTTCACCATAATATATGTCCTCTATATAAGGAAGGGCGCGCGTCTAGGGCAGCCGATCAAAATATTTAATAAATATTTTGATAAGGTAGAAATACTTGAAATCGTCAGATTAAGGTATGGTGGGCTAATTACATCTTGAAAAGTGCGCAATTCAATAATCTGCTAATTTGCACAAGCCGAAGAGGCGAAAATCGACAATAAAGTTTACGAGTACGAGTATCCCCAAAAATCCCCTCTTGGGCTCCCCTACTATAAATAGAAGGAAGACAAAACAATGATATGTTAAAATATAAAGTATGTAAATATTACTTAGAGGCAACCAAAATAACTCCAGCTTCTTATCTCGAAGTAAATACGTTGAAAACAACAATCCGACGGCTTACGAGCATTATCATAATAACATGAATGCAAATGCTTTTGTTTTGGGAAGACTCGGAGGTTACTGAATTACAAGCTCTCAACAAAGAAAAATTGATATTCACACGATGATTATGATTTACTAATTTTTTATTATATTAGTCACCCTGGCTTCGCTCGGGTTCGTCCCTAGTAAAAATTTAGGTTTGTATGTATTTTTAATGCCGAATCATAAAAGAATTTAAAAAAAGAAATTGTCAAAAAAAATAAAATTGGGTGGACCACCTTTATTACTTAGGGATATGAAAAATAGCTTACGTCCTATTCTCAGACCTATTGAATATACACACAAAATTTCATAAGAATCGGTCAAGCCGTTTCGGAGGAGTTTTTTTTTTACAAACACTGTGACACGAGAATTTTATATATATTAGATATAAGTGTAAATCTACACTTATATTGTAATATATTATAATTTATAATAATGTAACTTAAAGTCCAGTCGTAATAAAAAGATATCCCCATATATCATTTAAAGAAATTGGTCACGTCTTGGAAATAAATGTCGCGAAGTTAAGGACCTCTCAAGTGTGTCATCAAGGACTTCAGTTAGAGAGCTCTACGTTTGTCACATCGTTGTAGCACTCGTGCGATAAAATATTATTATTATGTATCACAAGTACTGTTCTTTATCGCAAAAATCTTGCAAAAGACATTGTTCTAATCTATACTAATATTTTAAAGAGGAAAGATATTTTGTTTGTTTGTTTGTACCGAATAAGCTTCGAAACTGCTGGACCGATTTAGACGAAATTTGGTAAGAAGATAGTTTGAAACCCCGGGAAGGACATAGGATAAGATTATATATATATATATATATATATATATTATGCCGTATATCGCCAGTCTGTCCGCGACAACGGCTGGTGCAACCCAGTCGAAACGTCGTGAATAAGGTATATAGCCACTAACGAATTCACGCGCTTAAGTTCTGTAATGTAATTATTATATTACTATTATTTATTGTTATAAAATGGAAATATAATTACAGTAAATAGTTGGTAACACTGTTTAGTTTTCCATTTTTCTTAAATATATATCCTTTTTTGAGTTTAAAATTCCGTGTATTTTTATTTAATCACATCATGTATAAACATTACATAAATAAGATACCGGTATGATATTTATGAAAAAAAAGAAAGTAAAATTTGAAAGAAAATTCTTTCTAAGACTAATTTTGCGCAAAAAATGCGTACTTAAATTTGAATATACATACAAAATATCATACCTGAAGGAAATTTATTTAGCTTATAATAATTTATGCGATACACGATCTAGACACATTAATTGACTGTCGGGTTTATGCTACTTTATTAGATGTGATATGGTAATACGTATGACAAGATTTTGCCTTCGACTTCTTTCACTCGCGAAACGACGCGTTTGTCTGTTTGTAGTGACGCTATACTTGCTGTGCCAGCGGTCGCGGGTTCAAATCCCGCTGGGGGCTTTCATTTGTGTGGTGAGCACTTTATATTTATGTATGTATTTAAAGTTATATATGTGTAGTGTATCAACTATTTGGTATCCATAAAACAAACCTCATAGCTTAATGCCATGGAACTAGATGGTGCTGTGTGTTAGTGTCCCAACATATTTATGTTTATTTATTTTATTCATATAATAAAATTTTAACTGAGTAGAATCTGTAAATTAAATATTTTTTGAAAAATCTTATTGCAACAGTCATTATTATCGATACCGATGCGTAATCGACCGCACCTATACGCAGGACCGCTTTAAGTGCTCTCTGAAGCACAGGGTGAAACACCGCTAGCTTCCCAACTCCGTTACTGAGGCTTACTGAACATAAAGACTAAGTAACTAAATTTGGCCTGACCCGGGACTCGAACCCAGGACACTACACCACCAAGGCAGTTGAAAGCAAACTATACTAGCTGCAAACTACTATCTAAATTAAGTAAAGAAACGTCCCAGTTTAAATACTCTTTGTCCAAGTACTGCGAATTCAAATAATGCGAACAAATCGGGCGTTAACAAGCCTATTATATTGCATCATTAAAAATCACGAGGAAAGCAAAAAGTTAATTAAAAGCATCGTTTTGCATCGATCGAGCTCGTATACGATATTCCGCTCCATTCTACAGCAAGTACTTGTAGTTTCAATTAGTTGTTGGAAACTGGTGAAATTGTATGCTATTATTTTGTATCACTTTACTACAGTCGTTAACGTATCCTGTGTTCAATAAAATGGCGTACCCCGACTAATAGACTAATTAGAGCTTTATCTTTAGAAAACCTTCCTTCGTCTTGTTAAAAAACCTAATAAGCGATTTTACTTTTATTATTTAATTTTTAATTTAAATTTTATAATATACTAGACACTCGCCTTGCTCTCCGCTTGGGTACGTCTCTAGATACGTTTTGACGGTTAGTATAGATATCTCAGAGGTGAGATATTTTTCCGCAGTACAAAATTATCGTACATGTTGACCCGGATAATCAGTTATCATCATACCATATTTCATCAAAATCTGTCCAGTGGTTTTCTCGTTATATATTCCCAGACAGACAGACAGACAAAAATTCTAAAAACTATAGATTCGGTCTCTGTATCGATAATAATGTCTATTTCAATAAGATTTTCCAAAAAATATTTAATGTACAGATTCGACTTAGAATTTTATTATATGTACAGATATGGCAATTGAACATCGATGTGCGCAGAAAAATCAAATTTCTCATATTACACATGTCATGTTTGCAGACTAATAGAGCTTCTCAACTGTGCGAGAACTATCGAAATTGTAACTATATGCAATGAGACTCATATACTTTAATTGACTTATAAAATTAATGTAGATTGACGCATTCGCTAGCGATCATCGAGTGGTAAATAATACTACTAATATTTGAAGTAGAGTTTACAACAAAAGTTTAGAAAGTTAAAAGTAAGAGACAAGCAAATTAAAGCTCTATATTGTAAGGTAAAGTTGGCAGTGGCGTGTAGTGGACGCGACGTCCGTATTTCTATTGAAAAGTTGAAACGGAAGCAGAAGCAAGTTGGAAATGAAAAACATTGTTCTTTACAAAACTTTCGATATGAGGCGAAATTCATATTTGAACAACAGGTGCTATAAATGTATTGGTTTCTTTGTTGTTACAGTTAAACCGGAAACCTGAGTCATGCTTCAGTATGTTCTCTCTTTTAAACTGCAAGAGATAGAGCAGGAAGCTAAACACAAACAGCGTTCACAATTATTCTAACCAGAAATCCAATTATTTTCTATAAATATAATAAAATTCTGAGTCGAATCTTTACATAAAATATTTTTTGGAAAATCTAACTATGTAATGAAATAGTCATTATTATCGATACAGAGGCCGAATATATAGTTTTTAGAATTTTTGTCTGTCTGTCTGTCTGTCTGTATGTCTGTTACCGCATCACAGAAAAACTACTGGAGGGATTTTGATGAAATTTGGTATGATGATAGCTGGTTATCCGGGCCAACATATAGGATTTTTTACTGCGGGAAAATGTCCCATTTCTGAGAAAAAATACAAAAACTGCAATGTAAGAGTATACTAATATGTAAAACCTAAGAATTTGGTTTTTGGTAATCTGCACGCGGGCGGAGCCGCGGGCATTGCTAGTAAGTTATATTTATGTACCAATTGTGACTATATATAGAAGCTAAATTACTATAGTATAGTAGTACCTATAATACTATAATTGTAAATGTCGGCTTCCATGAAATTTAAAAAAGATCTGGCCATTTTTTATTCCAGATGATGGGTCTTTAGTTAAATGTAAAACGATTTCATCGGCTTATTCTACGATTCGACTTAAGCCGTAACATTAATATTAGAGTATAAAAATTAAAGGCGATTTAAAGAAGCTTTTCTTTTGAAACAAATTGTGAATTAATTAAATGGATGATCTTGCAAAGGTAGCGTGATTGTGAACCTTATATATCAAATCTGTAGATCTGTCTTTTAAATTAGTAATGATCACAGTAAATAAGAAAAACTAAATATTTTTAAATCATATACTTACTCTATTGTTTTCTGTTCAAAATTTTTGTATATGTTTATGCGTAGATTTCGTCTGTAATAAGTACGACTTTTTGAGACGTAAAAGCCTAACTGTCTTCCGCGACTATGTTTTCTATAAAGAATTTATAAGGTCGGGAACAAAAAATCAAAATAAAAATAAAACCATAATCTATACATATAATAAAATTGTGACTAAGTCGAATCTGTACATTAAATATTTTTTGGAAAATCTATAGTTTAAAGGCCGAATCTATAGTTTTTAGAATTTTTGTCTGTCTGTCCGTCTATGATCGCATCACGGAAAATCTACTAGAGGGATTTTGATGAAATTCGGTACGGTGATAGTTGATTGTTTGGGTCAATATATAGGATACTCTGAGAAATCTAAACTAAACGTTAAAACGTAACAAGGTACGAACCCGAGTGGAGCGAGGGTAAGTCGCTAGTAATAAATAAATAAATCCGCGAAAAAATCCGTAAAGATAGTTTTATTTAAAACTAGCGGCTCACACTCGCTTTGCTCGGGATCGCCTCTGGGGACCTCTTGAGACAAAAACAAACCCATGATATAAAAAACCCATATAAAAAGTAGCCTATATGTTATTTCAGACCATAATCTATCTCTGTGCAAAATTTCATCCAGATCCGTTCAGCCGTTCTGGTGTGAAAGAGTAACAAACATCCATACTCACAATTTTTCACATTTATAATATTAGTATAGATGTCAAATATTCGCATAAATCTAAGAAAGTATTATAAAAATAAACCCTTGAAAAAATAGTTTTATTTAATATGGTTCTGATAATATTAAAAGTTTTCTGTTTGTTTTATTTCCTTTGGGAAACGTCATCAGCCCAAAGCTAGAGGGGTTGATATCGAACATAAGTTATGTCACGTTATAATATACTTGTTAGGGGATTTCGGAAATTGCGTAATGGGAATAGTTGTCGCAGTGATTTACCGATACTAGCTTTATTGGATAAATTTATCGCTATTTTGTTAAACGTTGGTTTAGGAAAGTCAACTGGTATAAATTATATATGTATATATATATATATTTTTATAAATATCTATTTTTAATTTTAAAATAGCAACTTCATCAAGCCTAAAAATCTTTATTTGTTTATATGTAATTACATACATTTAAGTAATACTAGCCTAGTGGTAAGGTGTCGCTTGGAGAACTAAGTGAAGCGAGTTGAAATGCCGGACCACACATGACTTGTAATATTTTTATGAGAAAACCATTTTCAATATACCAATTGCTAATACGTGACGGAATACGTTTTAGAGAACCTAACTCGTCTTCAAAGACGTATGAAGTCCAATAACTCGCATATAGCCAAAGTGTGGACTATGGCCAGATCTCCTTGCGTTTAAGGAAAGCCCGTGTCTAGCAAAGAGACGTTTAAAGGGCTAATTTTACAAATATTTTCTCTCATTCAAAAGGTAATATTATAATAAAGCTACTTACTATCAGTTAGTGTCAGTTTAGCTCGATATCCAGCAAAATGTCGTGAGTGATCCGATCTGAAACGTAGTTTCAACGCGTGGCCGCGCGACTGGTAGCGCAGTAGCTTCAGCTTGCCACTCCAGTCGCCGCACAGTCGCCTCGCGCGGGCAGAGTGCGAGTCGCGCGACCAACCCGCGCTGACTGCATCGGACTCAGGGAGTAAGGTTTCTAGTTCCTCCCATACCTGTTAAGAATAATTTATATAGTAGGTACTAGCAGTACCCGCTAAAACTACAAAAAACTACAATAACTAATAGGTAGGTTTCATATAAACTTATATGCCCTATTTTACTCCTTGATGGGATGAATTTCGAAAAATGCTAAAACACATATTTATTTAATTATATTGAAGAGTATTAATGTCAAGTTTCAAGTAATTCTGATCATAAATATGATTTTTGGTCTGTATTATAACGTGCTTTCCCGTGGGAATGAGATAACCTCCCGCAGTAAAAATTCTCTAGCCCTCCAACTGTCTCCACACAAAATATCAAACCAATCTGTTATTCCGTTTCCACGTGAAAGAAGGACAGACAAACAAACAAACAAACACACTATCACATTTATAATATTAGTATGGATTACTAGCTGAGTTGCGCTTCGCTTTGGTGCGTCCCTAGAGTACTTACAGCGTCCGTGCTACTCCAGGTTATAGTCTGTATCTGTGTACTAAATTTCATTAGAATCTGTCCAGCCATTTCTCATTAATAGTACTCTGTCATTTAGATTTTTTGTTATATTGCAGATCCTGGGTTCGAGTCCCGGGTCGGGCCAAGTTTAGTTATTGAGTCTTTCTGTATAGTAAGTCTCAGTAACAGCCCGGAGTTGGGAAGTTGGCGGTGTTTCACCCCCGTGCCTCGGAGAGCACGTAAAGCCGTCGGTCCTGCGCCTTAACTCTTACCGGTCGTGTCGAGTGGTCGTCCCACCGGAGTATGAAAGTGATAGGAATAGAGAGTGCACTTGTGTCTGCGCGTACACTTGAGCACTATAATATCTCCTGCGCAGTTGGCTAATCTCAATGAGATTGGCCGCCGTAGCCGGAATCGGCTAGGAGAACATCATCACTTGCGACTCACAAGAAAAACAAAAACAAATCTGTCCCACGGGAATCGCAACTTTTTCCGGGATAAAAAGTAACTTATGTGCTATTCCAGATTATAATCAATCTCTGTGCCCAATTTCATTCAGATCCGTTCAGCCGTTCTGGTGTGATTGAGTAACAAACGTCCATCCAAACTTTTGCATTTATAATATTTATGGCATTCACATTGCATACTTCTACATACCTTTCTATATAAATAATAAATGATAGAAAATAATGAAAATATAATTACTCAATGATATGTACTGAGGTTTTAAAACTCAGAGAAAGAAAGAAAGTTACAATTTTAGAAAATTTTCTTGGGTATTTTCCATTTACGAAAAATGGGAAAATTACAAGTCCTAGAATAATTCTAGATAAATAACATTTTATTATTATTCATCAACGTTTTAAAATAGTTCAATGAAAATTGTTCTAAAACTTTGATCATATTGCTATGTCCGTTTTAATTGAAAATAAAGCAAAAGAAGTATAATAATAGTAACCTCATTTTCAGATGCAAAGCTGTGGTGATCATGTGCAACCCAGTCCTCTCCATACTCAGTAAGGTTGTCCAAGCCCGACTCGATGATCTCGAGGAAGTCGTAGGTGCAACTGTTGAAGAAATATAAATTACATTTGCAATATATTGTTTTAATGATTGTGTGTTACTTAGAAAATAAAACTTTCGTATTGGGAAAATAAATCTTATAGTCTAACATTAGTCACTCCCGCGACCATATTTGTTGCAAAGCATAGAAATGTTAACAAAAATAAATAGAATAAACTGGCAAAAACGTTCGAAAAAATAAATTTTAGAGAGTAGGAAAATTAATAAGAAAAATTATATACATACTAGCGACTCACCCTCGCTTTGCTCGAGTTCGTCTCTACCTTGCTTCCCCATACAAACTTTCATCCCCATTCTCACCCCCTTAAGGGATGATTTCCGGGATAAAAACTATTTTACTAACTCACTTTTCATATCACGAGATTAAAAAAAAATCTTATTCTAGTAAAAAAAATCTTTTAAGTTTTTCTTCTATACAAAACTTGTTTTAACAATAACAAATACAAAAAAAAAACAATTATCCAATTTGGTGCAGTCGATCGGAAGTTATGCGCGTACATACATTTCGGTGATTCATTTTTATTTATACAATGTAGTTGGTCGGTTAAATAGAGATCGTTATATTTGTAAAATCACATCGAAAATATATAATATCTTTATAATCTTTCTAAACTCATATTATATTATTTTATACATTCTTATATTATTTTATACAAGCGAATTACCTACGCTTCGCTCGGTTGCGTCCCTATGTGCCTTTTGCATGAATAATGAAAATTGTATTGCTTACACTGCACAATTTTATTGCACAGGCTGTACTATACCATATGGACATATGGACTTGGGTGTTTAGTTGCCACGCTAAAAGCAGCGTGAAGTAATAGAGACATAGACACACAAAAACACGTCAAATTTCGCATTTATAACACTATAGTAGTACGAATAAAATAAAAATAAATGTATAAAAATATAGTATTAAATACTTTAAATTTAGCAACATCACGATTTAAAAAAAAAAACACAAAACTTCTTTACTGAAATATAATATGGAAATTACACTTAAAATGTTGTGCGCGAGATATGAAGATTCTGCACGCGAAGGCAACAGTGTCGCAACGAGCTCTCACAATATCATATATCCACAATGAATATTTGAATTTACAAAATTTAATTACATTTACTCGACGCTTTAGAAATTCCTAAAATTCTAGCAAGTTTTATTAAATTTCTAATTTTTAGAGTTCCGTAAATTACGACGAAAGAAACTCTATAATTATTCCTGTGTCTGTTTGTTTGATAGTCCGTATGTTGCCTTTTTATGTAATATAATGTGTTTACCAGTCTGTCTATGTATGTATGTTTGTTCTTATGTGGCGTTCTAGAGGCCAAACACGTGAGCCGATTTTGATGATACATACGTGATACTTTCTTAGATTTACGCGAATGTTTGACATTATTAAATAAAACTATCTTTTCGGATTATTTCGCGGATTTATTTTGATTTTTGGTTCCCGACGTTTCGAATGCTTTACAGCATCCATGGTCACGGGAGAGACTGAGGTGTTACATGTCTTAAAGATATAGTTGTTACAGACAGCCTACCCACAATTACCAAAATGAAAATTGCACCAATTACATTACAATATTTTTAACTTTAAACATTTTTATAAATTTTAATTATAATTGAATATGGAAAATTATTTATTTAATTTTTGCTATTATTTTTATAATTATTACAATTTTAAAAATATTAATTAGTAGGGTTGCCATTATTATATTTATAACCATAAATAAAAATATAAAAATATAGTATTAATTATTAAAGCCATATAATTGTTCTATGTGTAATTTAAAAAGTTAAAATTAATTACGGATAATCATTTTAATTTAGTTTGCTATTATTTAAAACAACTTACTAAGCAACACTATTAATATATACTTTTACAAATATGTAATGTAATTGTAAAAGTATATATTAATAGTGTTGCTTAGTAAGTTGTTTTAAATAATAGCAAACTAAATTAAAATGATTATCCGTAATTAATTTTAACTTTTTAAATTACACATAGAACAATTATATGGCTTTAATAATTAATACTATATTTTTATATTTTTATTTATGGTTATAAATATAATAATGGCAACACTAAATATAGATTACTAATTAATATTTTTAAAATTGTAATAATTATAAAAATAATAGCAAAAATTAAATAAATAATTTTCCATATTCAATTATAATTAAAATTATAAAAATGTTTAAAGTTAAAAATATTGTAATGTAATTGGTGCAATTTTCATTTTGTTAATTGTGGGTAGGCTGTCTGTAACAACTATATCTTTAAGACATGTAACACCTCAGTCTCTCCCGTGACCATGGATGCTGTAAAGCATTCGAAACGTCGGGAACCAAAAATCAAAATAAATCCGCGAAATAATCCGAAAAGATAGTTTTATTTAATAAGATACATACGTGGTTAGATTCGTATCGATAACGCGAGTGTTATAGGCTATATAAAAATTTAGTTAATAATTATAATGACGGATTTTAGGCGTCAATTTGTGTGTCTCAAAAAAATTCTTCCAAACAATTTAATTGAGGTATCAAAAATATATACAACTGATATGTTTATTAATTAATTTAGGTTAAAAAATTACTAAATATAACTTCAAATGTCTATATATGATTATTTCTTTTATGAGTTAAAATGTAACAAAAATGTTTGATCTTAGAGTCCTCAGTGTGCGGGTCAGACTCACTTTCTGATTTTTATTTCGTAATCTACTGAGCCATTTAAAGCTTTCTAATATTGTAAATGTAAAAGTAAATTCTTTTTAAGCTTCTACAAACTACATGGTTGATTCTCTGAACAGTTTTCTATGAAAGGCAGACAGAGACATGGGATGATGGACTTAGGTTACTTTTTATTGACTTACTTAGTGCTTACACAGGAGTGGAACCGGAAGAAAAAATAGTATTTATAAAATATCAAGCCGTGGTTTTAATTAATTTTATCCTTTTACACCAAATAAAATGTCGTGCAAAGTCATGATTCCTACGTAGTTTTTAAAAAGAAACAAAAGATACTAAAACAATTTATTTCTTCGCGCAGTTGGAGTTGAAATAGTTTGGCTCAACTAAATTCATATTTACAATGTACTAAACAAAATTTTATTAAACTTTGCCAGAAAACGTGCACAAAATAAAATACTGCTCTAGTTCATATGGGATAAAAAGTTTTAGCAAAGCATATTGTTTGGTTGGGAGGTGCTTTATATAGAAAAGTTGTAATATCGAAAAATAAAAATGTATTTTTCTAGATTTTTTTATATAGCTACTCTATTAAGATTTAATGCAACAAATATTTACTTTTTAAGTAATTTTTTTTTATTTAAGGTCGGCACAGGCATAACCTTTACATTAAAAAAAACTCTGAGATTAAACTAGTAAAAATCCTCCTCTTTTTTTATAGTCGGAAAAAAGTTAGTTTCCACTTTTTTTGCTATAATCTCAAATTCACAAAAAAAAAATTGATATGGATATGGCTTATTCATGTTTGGACCCAGGTTTTTTTACTAAAGTATGTAGTGAACACAGTAGTAAACACATTCCGTATACTACCTGACTGATGTTTCTTTATACATAGTTTACTGATATAGGTCAATGTCACCACACTTTGATAGATTTTATTGATTCACTAGTATTGCCCGCGGCTCCACCCGCGTTCAGATGACCAAAAATCGAATTCTTAGGTTTTACATATTAGTATACTCTTACAATGCAGTTTTTGTATTTTTTCTCAGAAATGAGACATTTTCCCACGGTAAAAAGTATTCTATATGTTGACCCGGATAACCAGCTATCACCATACCAGATTTCATCAAATTCCCTTCAGCGGTTTTCTGTGATGCGGTAACAGACAGACAGACAGACAGACAAAAATTCTAAAAACTATAGATTCGGCGTCTGTATCGATAATAATGTTTATTTCAATAAGATTTTCCAAAAAATATTTAATTTACAGATTCGGCTTAGTTACAATTTTATTTTATGTATAGATTTTTAGGATTAATATATCCTAAAATAAAATTTTATTTGCTTATTCTATCTAGCGAACCATAGTATAGAAATAATAACATAAAAACTGTAAAAATGAAATTCTTTGAAAAATAATATCTAGAGCTTTGAGTAGAGTTGAAATATTAATTTAATAAAATACTCAGGAATAGCTACTTTGAGAAACACACGTTATGAAGCAATACTTTTACTGTGTTTTTTTTAATTTAAATGAGTTTTCAGTTAATTGGTTTAAGATAGTTATGATATAAATATTTTGGTCTCGCAATTTATAACGCAGAGGCAAGAGTAGGTAATTTAAAGCGAGGTAGCCCATTGATCCGTATACGTTGAGTTCAACAGTTTCAAACCATGATCTCATTTAAAAAAATGTTTTTTTTTCAACATAATTACCACTTGTTAAAACGGTAAAAGAAAACAAAGCCAGGAAACTGACATATCTGAGAGTACCTAACATTTTTTTTAAAAGACCATGGCCTTTCTTCCTCCTGCATTAAGAGACAACACGTGCCCAGCAGTGGGACGAATCAAGAGCTGAATTATTAATCTATTGTTGTGATTCATTTATTATTTTATTGTTTGATATATTCAAAGTAAGCATATTTATTGTAATTGATGCATTTCCCAACGTTAAAAAAAGGGTGGTACCGTGTATGTAGTGTTAAGTGTGGTGTAATTCTTATATGTGAATCAATAATTATTATACGTTTGAAGTATACACTGGTGGTTTTCATTACACTATATTACAAGGTACATTAAAGCGATAAGTACAATGTTTTCTGTGTATCATTCTTATTAAAACAAGAAAAATAGCGTTACAATGACTAGGGAAATACAACAAGGATGTTACGTAAGACGGTTTGATGGATAACATGAATATTTTATTACACTCCAGCAACATTGCTTCCTTTTTCACTCTGCAGACCCATAAAATCCTTACTAAAGTATTGTCATGAATTCATTATGTTTGTTTAATAATATATCAGATTGTCAAAGATATAATAATCACTTGTGTCGTTCTAGTTTTATATAATTATTACATATTTTTATTATTACATAAAACTAGAACGTTTGGGCTTAGATGAGATGACAATCTTTGAAGAATCCATACTAATATTATACTTAAATGTAAAAGTGTGTTTGTTTGTTCCACGTCGAAATAACATGACGGATTGGCGTGATATTTTGTGTGGAAAGAATTAGATGGCTGAAGAGTGACATAGGCTACCTTTTATCGCGGGAGATCATCTCATTCCCACGAGAAAACACGTTATAATATAACCCAAAAAATTATTCATGATTAGAATTACTTAAAACTTGGTATTAATACTCTTCAATACAATTAAAGTAATACATGTTTTAGCATTTTTCGAAATTCATCCCATAAGGGGGTAAAATACGGGATGAAAGTTTGTATGAAACCTACCTTTTAGAGTTTTTTTGTAATTTTAGCGCGAGCAAAGCCGCGGGTTCTGCTAGTATAAAATAAAATGTGAATACTAAAGAGAAATATTTAGTAATATTTCAAAAAAATGTATATATTTATAGTAAAAATTAAAATAAAGCTAGATAAATACTCGTAACATAAATGTTATTCATTTGTTCCTGCCACGTTACGTTCAAAGAACAAGCAAGTGTACTCACATTTACTTTCTACACATCTTTCACCTTCTATTTGGCGAGCGTTGTATGAAATCTGAGTCTTAAGTCGTAAGGTTTTTGTATCAAACATAATTCTAAACTAGACATTATTTTGTTATAATTAAATTCTAAATCTGTACATATAATAAAATTCTCAGTCGAATCTGTACATTAAAGGTATTTTTTTTGGAAAATCTTATTGAAATAATCATTATAATCGATATAGAGGCGGCCAAATCTATAGTTTTTAATTTTTTTGTCTGCCTCTCTGGAAACGCGTCACGAGAAAACCGCTGGACAGATTTTAATGTTTGATATGACGAAGGCTGGTAATCGGGGTTACAAACCACACGTTTACAACGTAAAGGATACTTTTTTCTACAGGAAAATTTCTCTACTGTACGACAAAATGTAACTGAGAACGAATATAGAAATAGTGTTGGTTAATATTTTTTTTAAATAACAGCAATAATGGTATATATTTATTTTATTGGGTGTGGTTCCGAGGTCGGCCCTAGCTACGTCGACCAGTTATGGTCCATTGTAAATAAGGGTATAAGGGATACAAGGTACTTTAGTGCCATCCCCCGCTGCGTCTGTTTGTCTGTCTGAACGCGATAAACTCATAAACTACCAAACAGATTTTCATATCGTTTTCACTAATAGATGGAGTGATTCATGAGTAAGGTTTAAGTGTATAATTCATTAAGGTGTTGTGTAAATTGGCTGAAATATGACAATGGTTGTTAAAGATGTCGGATAAAATCGAGCCGACTGGGACTTTATTGGCCTCATAAACTAATAAAGTTATATGAAAACAATGTATTATAGAATGATTCCTCTTAAAAATATCTTCCTATCAAATTGTAGGAACGCTATGTGCACGTACATAGGGATGTACCTGAGCGAAGCAAGTGTTAGTAAGTCACTAGTTATTGTATAATTTTATAGATAAATATCGTATGTAAATTTTTTTTATATAAATATTTGAGGTCGGGAACCAAAAATTAAAATAGAATCCGCGAAAAAATGCGAAAAGGCAGTTTTATTTAAAATACTAGCATTGCTCGCGGCTTCGCCCGCGCTCAGATAACAAAATACCAAATTCTTAGGTTTTACATATTAGTATACTCTTACAATGCAGGACAAAAATTCTAAAAACTATCGATTCGACTTTTGTATCGATAATAATGTTTGTTTCAATAAGATTTTCCAAAAAATATTCAATGTACAGATTCGGCTTAGTTACAATTTTATTATATGTATAGATTATATTTTCGCGTAAATCTATGAAAGTATTATTAGAAAATATGGTTATAAATGCTTATTTAGTGCTAAGTGATTGATAACGGAAATAAATAATTTAATTTCATTAAACATATGACCAACCTTAGTGTTTAACATATTCCTTAAAAATAAACACAAGAAAGACCTACACCTTACCTTACACACCTTACCTTTTCTAAATCAATCAATGAGGTGTAATATAATTCTGTTGCATATTTCAAACTATAATTTACAACTAACCATTTTTAATCGACTGCTAAGGAAGGGTTATGTTTTGCGCGCTTATCTTGTATGTATGTTTGTAAATTTCTTTATTTAAAATCTAAATAGCGAATTTTTGGCGCCAATTTGTGTCTTGAAAATTTTTTTTCGTTGGAATCAATTGAGTGGTATATCAAAATACAGGGTTTTAAAAGGCACTTACAAAAATATATCAAGCTTTTATGTTTAAAAATAATTTAGGATAAAAAGTCGTCAAATAAAACTAAAAATATCTAACTGAACAAAATTAAAAAGTTGTAAGTAAAAAAATAATTTACTAAAATAAAAAACCCGACTGCGTAAAAAGCCAACTAAAAAGATGAGTATAAGTTGCCGAAGGAACATAGTATTATGCAGTCGGAGACATACAAGGTTTATACTGACTGCGAGTCTTGGTACATACTCGTATGTACGAGTACGAACACACACACAGCTATTAGAAAGTATGTACATATGTCTATGTTGCTTCGTCAACATGTTCTCATCTTTTTAGTTTGTCATCTTTTTACGCAGTCGGGTTTTTTATTTTTATATTTTTTTTTCATAATACATAATCAAAATAAAAACAATAGACTATAAAAATAAAAACCCTCATAGATCACATCCAAACAATTGCGAATACCCAAATCTCTAACAGCTTAAGAACATAAATTAGAACTTTCACAATACTAAACTTACCAAAGTTTTAAATGTGGCGTAAAAAAATCTTGAAACGTAAGCATTTAAGGCATGAACGTTGAAAAAATGGGGATTCGGAAACTGGCTTTAAAGATAAAATCTTTCTTCGGTAAAGATACGTAGTGGGATGTAATAGCAGTCATTTTTCGTAGACATCTGTGGCCTTGCCATCTAATGGACGGTGTATCCTGTACTCACAAAGACACTGGAAGTGTGCTGGGATTGTTTTCTATACATATAATAAAATTATAACTAAGTCGAATCTGTACATTAGATATTTTTTGGGAAAT
The DNA here is from genome assembly GCA_921882275.1 of Brenthis ino. Taxonomy (NCBI): domain Eukaryota; kingdom Metazoa; phylum Arthropoda; class Insecta; order Lepidoptera; family Nymphalidae; genus Brenthis; species Brenthis ino. The sequence continues at coordinate 20,684,895 of OV170228.1, read as the reverse complement.
CTAATCGAAATAGACATTATTATCGATACAGAGTCCGAATCTATAGTTTTTAGAATTTTTGTCTGTCTGCCTGTCTGTCTGTCTGTCTGTTACCGCATCACGAGAAAGCCACTGGACAGATTTTGATGAAATATGGTATGATGATAGCTGGTTATCCAGGTCAACATATAGGATACTTTTTACCGCGGAAAATATCCCATTTCTGAGAAAAAATACAAAAACTGCAATGTAAGAGTATACTTATAATATGTAAAACCTAAGAATTTGGTTTTTGATCATCTGAACGCGGGCGGAGTCGCGGGGAATGCTAGTTTTATTCTATTTTTATGACTGAGTTAGATTTTATGTTGCTTGCTGCTTTCAATATGAATGGGCTTTTCTGGAAAGTAAATCTTTCTTATAGAAAAATAGCTACTCGCCCTCGCTTCGCTTGGGCACGTCCCTAGTACGTTTTATTTTTTTTAAGTAAAAGTAGCTTAAGATACTTCTTATAAAATCAGCTATCTGCCAGTAAAAGACCTGTCAAAGTCAGTACAGCCGTTTCGGAGATTAGCCGGAACAAACAGACAGAAATGAAAAAAATATGTTTTTTTTTCTGATAATATAAGTACCGTATAAAATTTCATATGCATTTAATAAAAAGCTGTTATTTTGACGTTACTTAACGTTACTTACGTTACGTTAACAGACACATCAATTTTATTTATCTGTATAGATTTATTTATAATATTGAACAAATATGGTCTAATTTCGAGCACTGGACGAACACTAGCAGGTGAATAATAAATAACCACCTATTTTCTTCCTTACAAATATAATATTGTTTCATTTTATAACATTGAAAGTCTCATCTAGTAAACGTCCAATGCTACAAGTATATTTATGTTGAGTCACCGATGCGTTACGTGATACAGCATTACTAACTCGACGTTTCTGCCATTGCGTCTGCCAAGAACACCGGCCAAGTGGGGGTTTTGTAATAGTTAACATGATATAGTGTCATTTCTAGTTATTATTGTTTTATGTTATTTGTGCTTTAAGCTGTTTTAATTACTATTTTTTAACCCTCAACGCAAAAAGAGGGGTGTTATAAGTTTGACGTCGATGTCTGTCTGTCTGTGGCATCGTAGCTCTCAAACGGATGGACTAATTTCGATGCGGGTTTTTTCATTTGATTGCCAGTTTCCTTGCTGGTTCTTAGCTATGTTTGGTTAATATCGGTCCAGCAGTGTAAGAGTATCAGCTCTTTTCCAAAATGATGTAAGGTATTTTGGCGTATTACTCGATTAAGTGCTTCATGCGTGCCAGTGCAATCGTTAAATGACAATTAATTTGCGTAGGGGGTTCTTTCAATTTTTAATTTATAATTATATGTTTAAATTAATTACGCCTGAACAACTCAGCGTATTTTTCGCCTATACCAGTTGCAATGCAACTTTGCTGCGTGATCGACAGACAAAATATAAAAAATAAGCTGCAGTATTCATAACTACTTTATGCCGGCGGCTTTGCTTGCGTTATGATCGTAACTGGGTCCAAGGGTAGACTATATTCGATCTCAGGATGCAATCTGTGTCCTTGCCAAACTTTAAGAAAATATCTTAACTGGTTTTAGTGCGAAAAGGTAACAAATCTGTCTATTTGTTAGCTTTTTTCTTTACTTTCATATTCATATATTACTTTCATATTCATATACTAGTGAGCTTGCTACGCAATACAGCTTTTCATCCCCATTTTCACCCCCTTAAGGAATGATTTCCGGAATAAAAAGTATTCTATGCCCTTCCCAGGGTCTTAAACTATCTTTTTACCAAATTTCATCCAAATCGGTTTCGTAGATCCAGAGATACCCCATAAAACATCAGAAACTCACAAACACAAACTCGCAAACTTTACCGCTTTATAATATTAGTATTGACTAGCACTCACCCTTTCTTCGCTCAGGTTCGTCCCTAGTTACGTTTTGAAGCTTAGTATGGAGTAGCTTTTTTTTCAATTTTTTTTTCGTGAATTTTTCCGATGTTTTAAAGTTATTTTGCTATTCGGGGTGAATATAAATCCAACAAAATAGAGGTCATAAAAATCGGTCCAGCAGTTCTCGAGTTATAAGTGTTGTAACAAACTCGACTTTGTTTTATAAATAAAGATAGTGTATGGTACATTATAAGTGATGATATAATAAGATAGGATTTATTATATACGAAAGTCTAAATATATTTTCATAAAATAAAGGTGTCCTAATGTTTTTGTTGTAGGCAGTGTGAGCCCAGTGGTAACGCGCTCGCTACGGAAACCGAGTGAATCGAGTTCAAATCCCGGGTTTCACACCTCTGATATATCATGTATGAATCATTTTCTAACATGGTGACCACTTGATTTACTGTGAAAGAAAACATCGTGAAAAAACCTGCATGTCTGAGAGAATCTAAGAAGTTCTTGAAAGACATGTGCAGTCCGCCAACTCACACTTTGCCAGCGTGGTGGACTATGATTTGTCGCCCCTTATATTAAAGGCAGGTCCGTGCCCAGCGTTTAAATTGTTAATGAAATACTTTTAATTTGCAAACGTACAGATATACGACGTTGAGTAAAATATTTTTAGATATAATCCTTTTTGAGATTAACGGGAATAAGTCTCTCCCGTGACCATGATTGCTGTAAATCATTCGAAACGTCGGTAACCAAAAATCTAAATAAATCCGGGAAAAAACCAAAAAAATAGTTTTATATAAAAATTATTAGCGATACTTATATAACACTATATTTAAAATACATAAGAAAATATATCCCAATGATATAATATGCGCAGGACGACATTACTATATTTTGCGAAAGGTATAAAATTTCCAAGCTTTTAAATCGCTTTAGAGCAAGAAGAGCTTAACTCATGTGAGAGCGTACCGTTGTTCGCGATACAAGTTAGCAACTTGTAAAAGCTCTCGTGTAAGTGAACACGCTTTGGATGAATGCTCTACAATATTTTACTGGAGTTACTCGCGGTAGCATTAATATTTCAAAACCGTATTTCACATTCTATATTTGTATCTACATAAGAGTAAGAAATATGCTGGAAAATGCTACTGCTTTATATTCTGTGTGTACTTACAGTAAATAAATTTGGTTATCTAGTATATAAATATCTTGTGCCACGGTGTTTGTGGTTGCACTCCTGTGAAACGGCTCGACTGATTTTAATAAAATTTCTATATTTGGTAGGTATGAGAACGACGAATACAAGCGAAGCGAGAGCGAGTCGCTGTATAACATAAAGCCAAAGAGTTTTTTTTTGTAAATTGGACGCGATCATAGCCACGGGTTCTGCTAATTATATAAGTAAATAAAAAGTAGTGGTAGTCTAGTGGTACAGCGCTCACTTTAAAAACTAAAAGATACCGGTTCAATCCCGGGTTTCGCAACTCTGACAATTTCATATGCGAATCATTTTCAACATGATCCTATCATTTGTTGATACGGCCAAAGAAAATATTGTAAAGACACTTGCATGTCTTATCATCTGATGACACGAAATTATGGTATTGTAATCCCAATGGTATACATTCATATGTAAAGTTTCAAAATGATTAACAAAAGAAATACTCTTAATATAAGGAAAAAAAAGAGAAACTTTTTACACGTGTAAGTTACGAAAAAATAATAATAACATGTTAAAATAGCTTTTAAGCTTACGTAAACTTTCTTTTTATAGTTACAGTAAAACTATAATACCTAGATGGAGACTGGAAAAACTGGCAAAAAATAAAACGTCGGGTGCTACAGTTCTCGATAAACCCATCCACAGTTCCGGATGTATAGATAGCAGATTTATTACCGTCGGCTCGCGGCGTATTGATGTAATCGCTTTAAGAACCGATGAGTCTATTTCACCGAGATATTGTCTGAGTTGATCGAAGTTTCAATTGATTTTGTGATGAGCATCATCCTAGTTTGATTTTAATATTCATTATAACACTATTAATGAGAAAGTTAGTTTGTTTGTCATTTCTATTAAAATCGATCAAATATGCGCGAAAAATTTGATCGATTTTAATAGAAATGACTATGTAATATGTGTCTTCTGAGGTACTAGCTAATAATTATGTTCGTCCAGTAATCGAAATTCGATTATAATTATTATTGAAATTTTAAGAAAATCATATATGTATGAATAGTATATTTTTTTTATTGCTAACACCAGAGCTAGTCTATAACTAGGTAATAAGCAAAAAAAAAGAAGAAATTCAGTGAGCAAACAGAGGAGAAAAAAGGTACTGAACTGTTTTGTCTTTGCCTATTTATATATAGATAATAATCATAATATTTATAACAGCGAGGGCTGGACGCTAGTTATAATAATAATTAAAACCTTTGGTATAGAATCTTGTTCCCAAGCACTTATACATTGTAGTCATGAAACAAGTTTGATTTATTCGCTGCATGATGGTTGATGAATGCATGAAATGTGAAAATCGTATCAAAATTGACCCATCCATATAATTAAATTCTGAGTCGAATTCTTACATTAAATATTTTTTGGAAAATCTTATTGAAATAGCCATTATTATCGATACAGCGGCCGAATCTCTAGTTTTTAAAATTTTTGTCTGTTTGTCTGCCTGTCAGTGACCGTATCACAAGAAAACTACTGGACAGATTTTGATGAAATTTGGTATGATGATAACTGGCTATCCGGGTCAATATATAACTTTAGACTGACAATGCTTATATATCCCATACATTATATATTGCTTAACGAAGTAGAAATATGAAAATTTATCAATTTTAAATACAAAAGCCACGAAAAGTTTTGTATATTATGTATTTAAATTTAAATTTGTTTCATATACGAGTATTATCGATCGCTTAAATCAACCACATTTTGACTGGAACGTAATAAGAGATAAACGAATTAGACGAGAGGGTGCCGGATTACTGCCAGTCATAGCCCAATCCTTAATTAATAAATAAGCAAGAAAAAGCTTATAGGCGAGTTTTGTTAAGTATAATTGAATTTATTAAATACTAGCATTGCCCGCGGCTCCGTCCGCGTTCAAATGACCAAAAACAAATTCTTAGGTTTTACATATTAGTATACTCTTATAATACAGTTTTTGTATTTTTTCTGAGAAATGAGATATTTTCCCGCGGTAAAAAGTATCCTATATGTTGACCCGGATAAGCAGCTATCATCATACCAAATTTCATCAAAATATGCCCAGTGGTTTTCTCGTGATGCGGTAACAGACAGATAGACAGACAAAAATTCTAAAACTATAGATTCGGACTCTGTATCTATAATAATGTCTATTTCAATTAGATTTTCCTGATTTTGATTGTAAGATAGATCAAAAAATATTTAATGTACAGATTCGACTTAGTTACAATTTTATTTTTATTAATGTTATTCTATATTCACGTACGAGATTGAAAACAACCTTTTCAAAAATAATAATTATTTTACTTTTACGCGTGGATTTTTCTGAGAATTTATTTGGAACTATTATTAAGGTATCATATAAGCGATCAATAAGAAAGTGTTGAAGTTAACGCGTAACTTACACAAAGAAAAACATACATCTGAATTGAGTACTTCCTTCTTTTTAAGTTGGTCAAATATTATATAAGCGATTTAACCCATATTAAATGAGCATTTATTTACATTGGGTATCCATCCAAATAGGTGAAGTGGTGTAAGAATACGATTTCTTTGCCAACATTGTAAATAAATTAGGGAGAGTTGGACACGAACGACTGTAGAGTGCCAAATGGAAAAATTTGGCGCAGGTATCGATAATTTACCCGGATATTTATAATCATATTACGTTTGTACAGACGCGATTTTCTATTAAATTGAAAAAAAACTCTTACTATACTTCCTATTTTATTTATTCTGTACTAGCGGATCCGACAGACGTTGTCCTGCCTGAATATAGTTTTTACAAAAATCTTAGAACCCGACTACATCTCCACCTACGAGGTTCAATTGTAAATTCAAACCATCGAGGAACCCACTTAAATACATACAAAAAAACATCAAAATCGGTCCAGTCGTTTATGAGGAAGTCAGTGACATACACACGTACGTAAGAATATCGATTATATCCGAGCTTCGTTCGGGTGGTTGACTGACAATAAGTAGCTTATGCGTTACTCCAGGTCGTAGTTTACCTGCGTGTGTACTTTTCAACCAAAACCGTCAAACCATATATATAACATAAGTATATAGTAAATTAGATATATACTACTATAGTATACTAAATTAGATTAGTTTTCCACTAATGAAATAGAGCTTTTAGAAAATCTCCAGTTTTTCTAAAAGCTTTCCAGTTGTTCTTCAACATTTATTTAATTATCTATATAGATAAATAAGTCACAATAACAGCTTTTTACTAAATGCATATATGGATGTATACACGGTACATATACCAAAACAACATTTTTTACAATTTTTGTCTGTCTGTCTGTTCGTTCCGGCTAATCTCTGAAATGGCTGGACCGATTTTGACGGGGCTTTCACTGGTAGATAGCTGTTGTAATGAGGAGTGGCTTAGGCTGCTTTTATTTTAGAAAAAAAATAGATTCCTACGAAAAAATTATAAATAAAAAAATAATAATATAATAATAAATCTTTAATTCAGGCAAAAACCCATAATTACACAAAAAAGAAGTTAAAACGAAAACACATACAATTTATCTATTCTAATAGTTAGTAATACAAAATACTTAACCTATGTTAGCTTAAGAAGAGAAAAGAAAAAAAAATACAATAAAACAAAAAAAAAAAAAAACAAAAAAAATACAAAACAAAATTTATATCAATTTGAAACATTATTTCAATCGCAAACACATATAATGCGACTAGAATACAAGGATTGATAATGTTTTTTAGGGAGTAAATCAGTCAGAAAATGTTACAAACAAATTAAAAAGGTACATAACCAAATAGGACTTCAAAAGCAATTAAAAAGTAATTAATGACTCGGTGTTGTTGAATTATTCTTGAATTTATATTTTATGGTAGATACCATATCGTGAGTTAAAATCTATTTATTTAAAAAATAATGAAAGCAAATTATAAGCTTTTTAAGTAGGTCAAAATGTTTTCCTGATTTCAGGTGATTTCCTAACAACGGGCATACAAATAGATGTTAAAAATAGAAAACTTAAAAAAAACCGACTTCCAGGTACTAAAATGCAAAAAAAACTAATCAGGGGTTTTAATTTAGAATAGATACATTATCAGATATTTTCGAAGTCGGTGCCAGCCGACGCAAAGCAAATCTAATATATTTCGATACGTAAAATACATATTTACCTATTAGATATTCATATCTTAAAATATTGTCGGCTATATCAGGTTCTCATATAAATTTTATCGAAAGCGGTCGAGCTTAAAAAAAGAGTTTAAAAAAATATCAACAATAAATATATTTTTTTAATAAAGAAAGCAGAAAGGAGGGAGACAGACAGTCACAAGACAGAAGACTCACTTTCTTCAAACTTATTATTAAACTAGCGGCTCACCACCGCTTCACTCGGGTTCGCCTCTTGACAAACAAAAACAAATGTATCCCACGGGAACCGTACATTTTTCTGGGATAAAATGTAGCGTATATGTTATTCTGATGTATGAACTATATTATTGTAAAGTTTCATTAAAATCCAATCAGTAGTTTTTGTGTACTAAGCTGTATAAGTTACTATAGTTTTTTAACTATTCCACTGTTCCGGGATGAAAAGTATCCAAAATGTTGACCGGGTACATAAGATATCATCATGCAAAATTTCATTTAAATCGGTCCAACAGTTTCGGAGATTAGCCCGTACAAACAGACAAACAGACAGAGAAACAAAAAAATTGAAAGAAAAAATCTCTATGTACAGACATTCTACCTGTACAGTTTTATTATATGTATAGATAATTCTTAAACAAAATATATAGATGGTAGATGATTAATTATGTGTATTGTATACTAATAAGTATACAGAACAATTATTAAGAAAATATCTATTCAAGAATATCAGCACAAGAATGATGCGTGGAATATAAGATCGCTAATATATAAGGAGATAATGAATAATGAATGATATTTTACAATTTTAAAAGGGTGAGAATAATGTTGAGTTTTTCATTCACTCTTCTCAGCAGAACGGTATTTTGTAGCCCTTGATGGCTTTTAATCGAAGCTTAACTTCACGTTTTGAATACAAAAAAAATAAAAACCGACTTCAAATAAAAGCACTAAAAAGTACAAAATAACTGATTGGTAGTTTTCATTTACTATACATACCTAATCAAATATTTTCGAAGTCGAAGGTGTGCTTTGCTTTGTATGGGCTGGCACCGATTTCGAAAAGATTTGATTAGGTATGTATTTAATAGGTAGGCTTTAATTACTTAGCCAAAGCACACCGACTTCGAAAATATTTGATTAGGTATGTATAGTAAATGAAAACTACCAATCAGTTATTTTTTACTTTTTAATGCTTTTGTTTGAAGTCGGTTTTTATTTTTTTGTTTAAAGTTTTTATTTTTCCCTTTTTAGTGTAGACAGTAGTAGCAAAGTAAGAATTCTAACGTGTTAGGCTTGTCAAATCAAACAAAATAAGCCCAAACTCAAAGTATCTACTATTAGCCGTTGAAGAATTCCACCTATCCACCTTCTGGCCTTACCATCAGATCAGGTCAACAATACCGAACCACTGTACTATCAACGGAAATAGAAACACTTGTAAAGTTTCAAGTCAATATGACAATTAGAAGTAGGTTAAATTCATCATTAGCAATTTTTCCACCCTTAGGGGTGGTATTTTTTTTTTAATTTAAATGGGACCAATCTGGAAGTATACACTTTCAAACAACACAAATGTCCAAATCGGTTAATAAATGACGGAGTTCTGAGGTAAACAAACATTAAAAAAAAATACAGTCGAATTGAGAACCTCCTCCTTTTTTAAGTCGGTTGAAAATATTATTCATACTCGTAAATTGTGTATTTTAAACTTGTGTACAATATTGAATATAAGAAACAGTATATATACCAATATTATAAATAATTAATATTATAAGTAACTCTGTCTGTTATCTTTTCACATTAAAACCACTGAACAGATTTCGATAAAATTTCGAAAGAATATAGATTGCATCCTGGGAATGGACATGGCTATCTTTGATTCTCGTCCTAGATACCACGCGAACGAAGCCGCGGGCAAAAACTAGTGCATAATATTTGAGTACATAAGTATAAAATTAAGTTAAATCGTTGGTTTTATATAACAAAGAAAATGAGAAGAAAATAACGAACATAATATGGTCACGTGTCTCTTAATTACAACTTTTTAGCGGAGAGTCTTGTGCTTGTAGTTAAATTGGAGCTTTTCTTTTACAGAAAGTTTCGTGTGAAGAAAGTTCGTAGAAGTGAGTGAAGTTGGGCCATATGTTTTTAATTTGATCTACTAAATTCCTCCAGGTTAATTTCTAAGAAAAACCTGTTAATTTCTAAGAAATTAATTGTTAACTGACACACCGGTGTGAACGCGGTCGTTGACGGATAAAAATTGAATTGAGCTACTTTATTTATTATTTTATCCATTATATCTTTAATGAATCCTAAATATTTCTCAAATAAATACCTCAATAAATATAAACTTAAACGAGTTTATCGTTGGTGATTTTTTTACAAAGATATAAATAAAAATAAGTAATTATATATTGATTAAAAGCAAACTTAAAGGCTAGGAACAATTATTGTTTAAAGCAATCTTAGCTACGTGCTACGAACTACGTCAGCACACGTGTTGCTACGTAAGTGCTACGTAGTTATACCAATTTCGTTGGGAAGTTTTGCATCATAATGATTGACTATTGACTAAAATTATGTAACTTACAATTAATTAACTAATAATTAATTAACAATTAATTAATCTATAATTTATTCGTATGTCAATTGTTAATTCATCCCATTAATATTATAAATGCGAAAGTTTGGATGGATATTTGTTACTTATCCAAGGCTGAACGGATATGGATGAAATTTGGCACAGAGATAGATTATAGTCTGGAATAGCACATAGGTTACTTTTTATTCCGAAAAAATATACGGTGACCGTGTGATAGATGTGATGGTTGTATAGATGTATGAATGTTTGTTACTCTTTCACGCCAAAACTACTAAATAGATTTTAATGAAACTTTAATATAATATAAAAACTTTAATATAATAAAGAAAAATATAGTTCATACATCAGAATATATATAATAGGCTACTTTTTATCCCGAAAAAATATACGGTGACCGTGTGATAGATTTGTTTTTGTCTTTCACTAGAGACGAACCGGAGGGAAGGGAGGGTGAGACGCTGGTATTTTATAATTATTTCTTTACTATTTATTGGCTTAGCTTGGCTTCGCCTGTGCGCCTCTGAAGAACATGAAATTTTCCTACTTAATTCATAAATATCATCTTACCGGCCGTTCATTTTAGCATATTTTTTTTGCTTTTCTAAGATCTCTCTATCTATTAGTGAAAGTCGTAACAAAATCAGTACAATAGTTTCTGAGATAAGTCCAAACACAAACTTATGTACGAGTATGTCGATGGTCTTAAAATTACAGTTAATTTTTAATACCTAACTAATATAATAACCTAAATATTGATTCTCAAAAAATGGGGGGCATTTCTAAAAGTAGAATAATAACTTCAAAGCGATTTTGAAATCGATGTTTTTTTATATATTTTCCTTTTTAACTCAACTTATAAAAACATCAAAGATATCCAAAGAACATTTCATTTGTTCTAACTTAGCTCCCCTTCACAGATTATTTATTGCCCTAAAGCCATTTATTTGTAACAAAATCCGGAGACAAGCATCTTGACGGACTGATAAACGAGTCGGTCTTTATCTTCGAAGCTTTTAACATCAAAAAGCGAGTTTCTAGTCGAATTGGCGAGTAGCGGGCGTAAAAATAAACCATGTCTTCTGCAAATTTTAACATGACTTTACAGGTTTATTATAGAACTAGCGTTTTCACCCGGCTCTGTCTGCGTCTTTTAATTTAATAGAATTTCTCCACTCGTAGGTCGTAGTGGAATGTATGAACCTTCTGCCTATAAACCTTCCGCAACAAATATTTATTTATTTATTAGCTTTTTAAGGGAAACAAACAGTTAATAAATAAATACAATATAAAACATAAAAGTAATCCTAAAACCAACCAAGTTCCCACAGATATCCAATACATATCAAAAGCTTACCACTACGATATGATAATACATATATAAAATTTTGAATATAAAAATAACTAAATGGGACCGCATAATAAAACATTAAGTAATTATGTAGTTAAAAGTAACAATATACATACAACCTATAGCAAAACTACCTATTAAAAATTCAGTTTTACAATATATTTTTTATAACTATTATATTTAAGATGAAAGATATCTATTTTACTATATTTTCTATGCATTCATATTGAAATATATCTAATATGCTATACAACCAGAGATTAGTGCGTTCAAATAAACAAACAAACTAAACTTTAAGTAAACTTTAAGTGCTAGTAAATTTATAATTGGTTAAGGTACACGTTATCTACTATAGAGTTTAAAAAGTTGTATAAACTTTACTACTAATCGCTTCGTCGCTTTTCATCGGTCTTGACTTTAAAGGGACTTTAAGGACACGTGTTGATTCCATTAGAGAATACAGTATGTCAGTATACTAGATACTATAATCTATACATATAATAAAATTATAACTGAGTCGAATCTGTACATTAAATATTTTTTGGAAAATCTTATTGAAATAGTCATTATTATAGATACAGAGGCCGAATCTATAGTTTTTAGAATTTTTCGCTTGTCTATCTGTCTTTTTGTGACCGCATCACGAGAAAACCACTGGAGGGATTTTGATGAAATTTAGTATGATGATAGCTGGTTATCTGGGTCAACACATAGGATACTTTTTACTACGTTAAAATATCTCATTTTTGAGAAATCTATACTAAACGTTAAAACGTAACTAAGGTCGCTAGTAAACTCAGAGCAGAACAGAAAATCATAAATTAAATGGGCGATGTTGTGATTATAAGAAAAAAATACGCATTTAAGTCAGACTATTATAAAATGCGAAAGTTTGTATGTGCGTGTGTGTATCTTTGTCATGCCTTCACTCTAAAACGGCTGGTTAAATTAAGATGAAATTTGGAACACAAATAGATTATGATCTGGAATAAGATGTAGTCTACCGTTACGCACATAGGCACGAGTGAAGTAAAATGCTAGTATTTCGTATTTATTCAACTCTCTTTTATAAAAAAAAATCCGCTTAAATAAACGTAATAAAAAAATTACAATTTTCTTTAATATAAATAATTTATGGCCGACATGTATCGCGGTGACCGAGTCACGTTCGTGCTTATAATTCCATCAAATCATGTCATTTGTACTCCAATTGTTAGTGGGGTTTGTCAATCCCGTGGCTAAGTCATGAGAGACAGCGATTTGGTTGAGAAATATTTTATATTATTACTAGCGACTCACCCTCGCTCCGCTCGGGTTCGTCCCTAGGTTGCCATTGCATCCCGATACCAACTTTCATCTCCATTTTAACCGCCTTAAAGGAAGATTTTTGGGATAAAAAGTATCCTATATATTTTGCAGAGTCTCAAATTATCTTCTTACCAAATTCCATCTAAATTGGTTCAGTAGATTCAGAGGTTACCCCGTACACGGGTACAACGTCACAAACTCACAAACTTTACCTCTTTATAATATAAGTGCAGATTATAATCAATGCGTGAGTATTCATAGTTCCCACAAAAATTTGTAGATAAATAACCAAAGACAGAACAGGTTAGGACTTTTTTCTTTTGTTTGTCAACCGATTTTCTTTTTTTTTGTGTAATAGCTATTGACGAGCTTTAGCTTTAGTGTTAGCTTTAGTGAAAGCTTGTGAATTCCTTTTTCCTCAAATTTTCAATAATAAATTTCCATGTATTTCTTAATCTAATCGATAACGGTTTTAGAATCAAGTCTAAATTAGGCAACTTGATGCTATAGATTATTAGAAATGAAACGTAAGCCAAAATTTTAGTTCTTTAAAATGGAGATATAGAATATAAACTTTACATTTAATACAATGCCCGCTGATATTTTGTAAAATGCAGCTAATTTAAAGCTATGAATATGTATATTCCCAATACGCTGTTGTTTGTTGAAAATTAACGCTTATTCATGTAAAATAAAGCACAAAATTGTTTGTTCCATTTACATGGATTGTTAGTGCATTCGAATTACTTCATTAGTCGAAACGTGCTTGAAAATATTTGAATTGCTATTTGTACTATCATTGAATATTTAAGTTATTATAATTTACTTTAATCACTAGCGAAAACGAATTTTGTGGTGTGTAAATAACAGGTTGCCGATTAGATTACTGTTTATGGAAAAATTGTATCGATTACCTTACTACATGAGTATTTTTAACCGACTTCCAAAAAGGAGGAGATTCTCAATTCGTCGGAATCTTTTTTTTTGTTCACCGATTACTCGAAGACGCCTCAACCGATTTGGATTTTTTTTTTCATAGGGTATACTTCCCAGGTGGTCCCATATAAATTTTATCGAACTCGGTCGAGAGGTCTTTTAAAAAGTCAAAAATGAATTATTTTTTAAATAAATTGTTTAATCGAATATGTTTTCCATCTTACAAATTACCTGCTTAGTACGTCTACACTAAAAATGGAAAAATTAAAACTTAAAAAAAAATCGGATTCCAGGCATTAAAATGTAAAAAATAACTAAACGGGGGTTTTCATTTAGAAAAGATACCTACCTAATCAGATATTTTCGAAGTCGGTGCCAGCCGACAATATTTAAAGATATGAATATCTAATAGGTAAGTAAGAAATAAGTATTTTACATATCTCTTCGAATCTGTACATTAAATATTTTTTGGAAAATCTTATTGAAATAAACATTATTATCGATACAGCGGCCGAATTTATAGTTTTTAGAATTTTTGTCTGTCTGTCTGTTACCGCAGCACCGAAAAACCACTAAACGGATTTTAATGACAGGTATGATGATAACTGGTTATGCGTGTCAACATATAGGATACTTTTTACCGCGGGAAAATATCTCATTTTTAAGAAAAAGTACAAAAACTGCAATATAAGAGTATACTAATATGTAAAACCTAAGAATTTCGTTTTTGGTCATCTGCACGCGGGCGGAGCCGCGGGTAATGCTAGTATAACATAATTCTAAAAACAAAAAGCCATAGTGGTTTTTTCTCTACAACATTACGGTCACGCCAGCTCCTTGTAGGATGTAGATTATAATATTTCTACCACTTGGCTAATGTTTTGTATTAGCATAATGTTGTGCTGCATTATAAGTTACATTGTTATGAAAGATTTAAAAATTGCTTCGTGTTTTTTGTGTACACTTCATATTATATGTATTAATTCGAATTTTATGGAGGCAATTTCAATGGAATACCAGTTTGTCAAGTTGTCAAATCATATAAAGGAGTGACGTCGATAGCAACAAATTTTTGTTGATCATACATACGTACATATATTGGACCTAGTGACTATAGAATATAGCCATATTCTCAATTATAGCCATAATTGTATTAAAATTTAATTTATAAATTTGATATAAAACAAAACAAATGCGAGTTGTAAAGCAAATTTTTGTTGGGACATTAACACACAGCACCATCTAGTCCCATGGAAAGCTACTACCTGTGTTATGGATACCAGCTAATTGATACACATATATAACTTTAAATACATACATATTATAAATATAAACACTCATGAATGGAGTACATACATTCGTGCTCATCACACAAATGAATGCCCCCAGTGGGACTTGAATCCGAGACCGCTGGCACAGCGAGTAGGGTCATTAAAAACTGAGCCAAACGCGTCTACAAAATTACATTTGTACTTTGTTTTGTAACCCTCCAGTTCCTTGTACGAATAATGCACAATCAGATTTTTAAGTTAAACTGGTAAAAAAATCTTTATGTTAATATAAGGGAATGAATTTTAATTCCTCCAAATGCTGATTTGAATAAGCTAATTTATAACATTGTTTCGACTTCAAATCTTTGTTCCTTAATAGCTGCATTTAAATTGTAAAGTATTTCGTATACGAGGGATCAAGTAATCTATACTATAATAAAACAGTAGAGGTTGAATGTCTGTACATAGCAAAAAAAATGAAAAAAACCGAGTCAGGGCGATGTAAGAAACAAATAGAACAAATCCAGATTTTTTTCATTTTTTTTGTTTTTCTGTCTGTTTGTCTGTTTGTACGGGCTAATCTTCAAATCTATTCGACCGATTTAAATGAATTTTTGCATAGTGGTACCTTATATCCCCGGGCAACATCTTAGATACTTTTTATCCCGCAAAATTAAATAGTTCCCGTGAGATAGTTAAAAAACTATAATAACTTATACAACTTATGCACCTAATTTAGTAAAATTTAACATTCTGATACCTTATATTGCCGGTCAAACAACAGGTTACTTTTCATCCGGGAAAAATGAACGGTTCCCGTGGGAACTAATAGATCTCTATTAGTGTTTTTCTAGAGGCGGACTCGAGCGAAGCGAGGGTGAGCCGCTAGTGTTTACATAATTTTATTGAAAAATTTTGTTTTTGTAATGATAAAGTAAAATAATGCCATGGATAGTTAAACACTGTTATGACTGGTTGCCTCTGTATATTCTTGTATTTTATGTGAAGACTGACTTTACTAGGTTCAGGCTGCCATCATTAATAAATCAATTACCAGTAAATCTGGCTCTTTTCAAAATACTTCTTGACAGAAAGATTCAATAGTAATTGGCCCGACTCGAGACTTGAACTCAAGACATTTGGGTCCACCACTCAATCAACGAGGTCGCCAGTCTTCTTCATCTATATATATAAAAATCAATTGCTGTTCGTTAGTCTCGCTAAAACTCAAAAACGGCTGAACCGATTTTGAATAATACTTTTTTTGTTTTGTTGGAGGTATATCAGGGATGTTTTAAATATAAAAAAATTTGAGGAAAAACCCATTTAAGTTAGAAAAAAATAATATATGTATATAGTCTATCTATATTAGATATATAGTAGATAGATAGTTTGAGACCCTGCAAAAGATATAGGATACTTTTTATCCCGAAAATTATTCTTTAAGGCGGTGAAAATGGGGATGAAAGTTTGTATCGGGAAACAACCTTGGGACGAACCCGAGCAAAGCGAGGATGAGTCGTTAGTATTATAGTATTTAGATAAACGTGCCATAATATCTTGTATTGTCTATTGACTGGATTCTACATAGATATCTACTGTATACTTTAATCTAGATACATACATCAAATAGTTCCCACTGGTTTATTGCAAAATGACAACAACCAGTAAAATTAGAATTCAGTGCTTCAATATGACATGAATTTAATTCACTCGCATGACCTACAATTCCTTTTGAGTGGATGTTGCACGTGCGACCCTATGTAAGCCATTGTCCCTTCAACTTTGACATGCAGATAATTTGTTTGCGAACTGAAAGTTAGTTTATTAAGTTCATGAATAGTTTATTAAGTTTGTTCAGGATTTAATTAATTTTAGTAAATATGTTATAATTTAATAACAAAATATCTCTCTCTTTCTCTTTATAGTAATAATTACACGTACATTTGGTAAATATCACGCGGAAACCTGCATGTCTGAGAGAACGTAGCAAGTGTTTGAAATATATGTGTAGTACGCCAACTTGCATTTGCCTTGCGTGGTGGGCGTACCTGATCCATTCGTATTGAAGGCAGACCCGTGTTCAGCAGTGGGACGTTAAAAAAGGTTGAACTATATCTATACATATAATAAAATTGTAATTAAGCCGAATCTGTACATTCAATATTTTTTGGAAAATCTTATTGAAATGAATCTATAGTTTTTAGAATTTTTGTCTGTTTGTCTGTCTGTCTGTTACCGCAAAAGGTCTCATTTCTGAGAAAAAATACAAAAACTGAAATGTAAGAGTGTAAAACCTAAGTATTTGGTTTATGGTCATCTGAACGCGGGCGGAACCGCGGGAAATGCTAGTTACTTATATAGTAATTTAAATTTATTTCTTGTTCTTAGAAAGAAGTATTTAATCATATAATTTTGCCTTATCTTGTCTACTTGGTCTAGCGTAGACTAAAGTCGCTAAATAATTAAAGGATTAAAAAAAATACTTACTGCGGTTCATGTTCTGTGAGAAGCTCTTCGAAATGAAGACGTATGGTGTGCGCTGGGGGGGCTCGTACTTCTGTAACGCAGTTCACATCGTCCGGGTACGGACGGGGAAAGCCCGGGCTTGATATGGTTGCGTGTGGATGGGTGTGCGACAGGGTTATGGACTCGTTGCACTGCACTTTTGATGCTTTGTAGGGATCTGTAAAGAATTGTTCTTTTAAATTAGTAATGATCACAGTAAATAACAAAAACTAAATGTTTTTAAATTATATACTCTATTGTTTTTCTTCAAAATTATTATATAATTTTATGCGTAGATTCCGTCTGTAATAACTACGACTTTTTAAGACATAAAAAAATTAACTCACTCCCGGGACCATGTTTCCTATAAAGAATTTATAAGGCCGGGAACAAAAAATCAAAATAAAAATCAAACCATAATCTATGCATATAATAAAATTGTAATTAAGCCGAATCTGTACATTAAATATTTTTTGGAAAATCTTATTGAAATAAACATTATTATCGATACAGAGGCCGAATCCATAGTTTTTAGAATTTTTGTCTGTCTGTCTGTCTGTTACCGCATCACAGAAAAACCACTGAAGGGATTTTGATGAAATTGGGTATGGTGATAGTTGGTTATCTGGGTCAGCATATAGGATACTTTTTACCACCGACGGTTTCGTACAAATTTGTAGGAAATCTGTTTAACTTTAAATTTCAACTTTTTTTTATTTTTTTGTAATTTTTCTTTTATTTGTGCTTTTTAAAACCTTGCTTTTTGCCAAATTTCGTGATTCTAATACCTTATAATAGTTCCCTTGTTGTTTAAAGAAAGTAAAGTATCTATATGTATGGCAAAATTAAGAATAGTAGCCTAAACAGAAAATCGCGCTACTATTTTTTAATTTGACATTTTTTCTGGCTGTATATATAATTTATAGTCTGTGGTATAACTCTACAAATGGTTTATATGTTATACGAGTGTACGCTAATATGAGTGGAGTACGTAGTTATTTGCCTATAAATATAGAAATTTGTGTGTACATATGTTTGTTACTGTTTTAAGCTGAACTATTTGAGCTAGCTGGACAAATTTGTATGAATTTTAGAACAAAGATAGATTTTGGGCATCTAGGGACGCACCCGAATTAAGAAGTACGTAAGTTATCGATATTATTACGCTTTGTTTAAATTGTACAATATACATGTATGTATATAAACTTCATAGATTAGACTCGTGTAAGGACAGTGAATCCTAGGGCTGTGCAGAATAACAAATTAAAGATTAACTTGGTAACCAAACTGTAATTAAATCTAAATCGATTAACATTTCTCAATCTGCTTTGTTGTGTTTATCTTAAATAGTGTATATTGTCTTAAATACATTTAATATTATAAATGTGAAAGTACCTCCTGTCTGTCTGTCTGTCTGGGCTGCAGTTTATTATATCGGACGCGGACCCTGGAGGAGTGGGTGGTATAATATTATTTTTGGATAGGGAAGGCAATAGTGAGTCCAAATATATAAAATTTATTTTGAGGAAACGAAAGAGTCAAAAGTTATTGAGACTTAAAGTTACAACATTTTCATACATTATTATGATATTACTGCCATTTTGACACTTGGAAATGTCAAAATATCATTTCCAAGTGCCAAAATGATCTTCAAATAATGAGTCAGATCTATCTTCGAATTTTAAATTAACATAGAGCACTAATTATAACAGGGGTTGTGGGTTTGAAATAAAAAATGACTCTGGGAAGGACATAGGATAGTATGCCGGAAGTCATCCCTTAAGAGGGTGAAAATGGGGATGATAGTTTGTACGGGGAATCAACCTAGGGACGAAACCGAGCGAAGCGACGGTAAGTCGCTTATAAATTACAAAGTAAAAGTGTTGTTCTTCTTCTTTCCAGTTACTACAATTTGTTACTCCCACGGGAAAACAAGTTATAATATATTTTTTAAATTCATGTATGGGAATTTCGTTTGCTATGATGTTCTGTATGGAGATCGCCTAGAAGTGATAAAGGTATGCTCACGTTTACTTACGAACTCAAGCAAAGCGCGGGTGCGTCGCTAGTATTACATAGATGGGAAATTCGATTTCACATCTTTAGGACCCAAGAACCTTTTAACAGGATTATACGATAAAACAACTGAGCCTGATTAATCGAAAATTAATTTTGTTAATATGATACATTATAAATGAATAGCTTTATTTATTTATATACGGGGTTTAGATTTCAAATCCATTTTTGCTCATAATTCATAAACAATATAAGTTTCCTACTACTAGTTGTTTTGTTTCTCTATAACGGAAAAATGATTCTAAAGACGATTTTGCTGTAATAAATACGGTTAAACTTTAATTTTTTGGCTACAGTACAATTAATGATTTGTTTCGATCATGATAGCAATGTACCCCTGATACACGATTTTCGTAAAAATATAAGTATAATGTACAATCTCAACTCATTCTTGTATAGTAGAAGAATGTAGAGATGTATTCAGAACTTTTTAACGTCCCACAGCAGGGCACGGACCTCCCTTCAATACGCGGGGGATCAGGCCATAGTCCACCACGCTAGCCAAGTGCGGGTTGGCGGACTTCACATGTCTTTCAAAAACTTGCTAAGTTCTTTCAGACATGCAGGTTTCCTCACGATGTTTTCTTTCACCGTAAGGCAAGTGGTAATCATGTTACAAATGATTCGCACATGATAACATCAGAGGTGCGAGACTCGGAATTTGAACCCGCTTCACTCGGTTTTCCAAGCGAGCGCGTTGTCACTGAGCTACCACTGCCTGGTATGTAGATATTAAGTAATAAATAATGATATGTGCTATTTCATATTATTTTTGTATAGCAATTGTTGATAAATAATGAGTTATATTTTCAAGTAAGCCTTGAAAGTTAGAGGTCAGAGCTAATGATGTTATTTTGTATAATTTGATGATTTGAAAAGAAAATGACGATGTGAAAATGGTTTTCAACACAAGTATCCTCGGATTACTTACTGGGAAGACTCGAACACAAAAATGTAAAGATGATTAAGATATAAAAATGTTTAAAGTTTAAAAAATATTGTAATGTAGTTGGTGCAATTTTCATTTTGTTAATTGTGGGTAGGCTGTCTGTAACAACTATACCTTCAAGACATGTAACACCTCAGTCTCTCCCGTGACCATGGATTTATTTAAACATGTCAAACATTAGCGTAAATCTAAGAAAGTAAAAAGTAAGAAGTCACATTCGTATATAAAAAAAAACTCGTGTGAATCGTGCCAGTGGTTTAATATATAAGCGAACAATGGCAGACACACAAAGAGGTTGTATTTTATGATATGTATTAGTATATTGTTCGTCCCTAGTTACGTTTTAACGTTTAGTATAGATTTGTCAGAGAGGAAACACTTTTCCGCAGCAAAAAGTATCCTATATGTTGACCCAGATAACGAGCTATCATCATGTCAAATTTTATCAAAATCTGTCCAGTAATTTTCTCGTGATGCATTCCCATTTACAGACAGACAGACAGAAAAAATCTAAAAACTACAGATTCGGCCACTGTATCGATAATAATTATTATTTCAATAAGATCGTCCAAAAAATATTTCATGTACTGATTCGACTCAGAATTTTATTATATGTAATAATAGATAGATAAGTAAAGGAAAGGAGATATCGGATATACCGCCATTTATTTGGGTTGCCAATATTCGAGAAATAAAGCCGTCATCGACTTGCTTTGCTTGAACACAAACATACAAATCTAACAATATTTGCATTTTGTGTACGAGTACTTATCAGATCCTACTAAAAATTTCTTCATATAGTTTTAGAGTGCAAACGAAAATAGAGCACAATATTCAAAACGCATTTTATGAGACTATTACAACGCTTCAGAAGTCGTTAAGTATGCAATACGTCATAAAAACGTAGTAAAATGGTCGTAAACCAATCGTGTGGCGTAAAAGAGAGTCCAGGACTACTCTTATGTATATAAGTATGTGATGTTAAACTGTTTTTAATATATTAGGAAAATGCATCGATTATAAATTATTCATAATAATTATCATATTCATACATACTTATGAAATACTAGCGTCTGACCGTCGCTTCGCTCGGGTTCGTCCCTAGGTACGTTTTAACGGTTAGTATGGAATATATATATATATATATATATATATATATATATATATATATATATACATATATACATATATATATATTTATATCTATATTCATACTTCCATACTAATGTTATAAATGTGAAAGTGTGTTTGTTTGTGTGAGATAGTTGGAGGATTTGAGAGTGACGTAGGCTCCTTTTTACTGCGGGAGATTATCTCTATATCTCATATAATATAATATGCTTTTCAATACAAGTAAATAAATACGTGTTTTAGCATTTTTCGAAATTCATTCTTCAAGGGAGTAAAATAGGGGATGAAAGTTTGTATGAAACCTACTTTTTTAAAGTTTTTTTTTGTAGTTTTAGCGCGAATGAAGCCGCGGGTTCTGCTAGTATATAATATGATTTGGCTCAGTTTGTAGTGACCCTACTTGCTGTGCCAGCGGTCGCGGGTTCGAGTCCCGCTGGGGGCATTCATTTGTGTGTTGAGCACAACATTAAATATTTGTATACCAGTCATGGGTGTTTATATTTATAATGTGTATGTTTTTAAAGTTGTATATATGTAGTGTATCAACTATCTAGTATCCATAACACAAGCCTCGTAGCTTACCATGAAAATAGATGGTGCTATGTGTTAATGTTGCAACTTATTTATATTTATTTGTACTTAGTAATATGTTTTAAATTTTAGCTTAAAATGGTAAAACTAAGACAATTTTAGGAATTGTAGCATATCTTCAAGATTATCAACATGGCTAGAATATATAAGTGGCGCTGCAACATTGTGAAACTGTTATCAGTACACTACGAAGCACAAGGGAATAGCGCGCGTCGAACTACGCAGCTGTGGTCTCATACATAATATATGATAACAGACTCGTTGAAGTAGTAATTAGCTCTACGGTAGCAAATCATGTTAGTTAATCACTTTAGTAATTATCTTAGATTTAAGTGAATATTTGAAATTTAAATAAAAGTATTTCTTCGGACTTTCTCGCTAGTTTAGTTTGCTTTTTGGTTTTCGACGTTTCGAATGATACAGCACATATGGTCACGGAAGAGACTGACCAATTTTTCTTTCAGATTTACGCGATTTTTTAATATTTAAAATAATAATAATTATTCCCGGTTTCATATTTATTTTTGCTTAACAATGTTTTGGATTAAAGAATTAAAAACTTCATATTTCCTTTAATTTACATTAGAAAACGTAGATTACATATATCTACATCAGATATAGTTAATACTTGTTAGTCTATCGAAAACGTGTATGGCTGCTCCGGAAGTCCTGGGTTCGAGTCTCGTATTGAATTTAACTCTAAATTCTGAAGTTATAACTATTTGGTATTGAGTTTTTTTTGTTACGAAATGATTAGTCATACCACGGTGTCGGAAAGTTGGTAGTAGTACACAACCGTAGCTCGGAGAGCAAATAAAAGCATTTTTTCACTTCATCTCTCACTGATCATGTTAAATTATCATCCCCGGAGTTTGAGAGCGAAAGTAGTAAAGAGAGCACTTGTGTCTACGCATATACTTGTGCACTATATCTTACTTTAAGCAGTAACTGAAAGGTGACTCAAAGGTGAACTCCTGAGCAGATGAGTATACTCATTGTTATGGCTACCATGACCGACATCGATCACGTGATACATTATTACTTGTATATTATACATTTCACTTCAGTATGATCTAAAACCAAACTCTAAAACGGTGGATTTGTATTTTTATTACAATCACCTTATAAAATTTAACGAGTTTGGACATATTTTGTAATAAATATTCCACTTTATCGTCGGTTACCTAAATAAGTGTCCATCATTTTTATTAGAGCACTCCAACGAATGGATGGATTTGGTCTCGGTGCGATATACTCGTAAGTTGTAATGTAGACGTAAACTCACTATAAAGATTATCAAATTTTAGGGTTCATAAGTATTCGGTTTTAAGGGCGAGATTTATAATAATAATAATAATAAATGTTGGGACATTAACACACAGCGCCATCTAGTTCCATGGTAAGCTACGAGCTTGTGTTATGGATACTAGATAGTTGATACACTACACATATATAACTTTTTAAATACATACATATTATAAATATAAACACCCATAACTGGAGTACAAACATTCGTGCTCATCACACAAATTAATGCCCCCCGCGGGACTCGAACCCGCGACCGTTGACACAGAAAGTACCACTGAGCCAAACGTGTCGTCAGATGTCATAGATCGCACTTACACTTTATGACTTTCTAATTTTGGCTTAAGAAATATTTCACAATCTTGTTGAACGCTTATTTTAGAAAGACAGAGCAGTCATTTTTGGTTACTTTGGAATTAAATTGAACTTTGAATCGACTATTAGCATAAATTACATACTAGCGACTCACCATCGCTTCTCTCGGGTTCGTCACTTGATACCTTTTAACGGTTAGTATGGAATAGATAGACTATATATTATATGATATATAGCCTATAGCCTTCCTCAATAAATGGGTTATCTAATGCAAAAAGAATTTTTCAAATCAGATTAGTAGTTCCTGAGATTAGTGCGTTCAAACCAACAAAAAAACTCTGCCTCTTTATAATATTAGTAAAGACTACCATATATTATTATCTAACTAAAACAGAAAAAGTCATTTAGACACACACACACACGCATAGAGACTGTATGTGTACGTGTGTTTGTATAATAATAATTTAAAAGGTTTCGAATACAGAATTATTCTTAATTCTAGTCCGATAGTCAAATAATTGTGATACATAGTTCTTTATATAAACGTTATAACAAAAACCGATATTTTAAAAGCAAATTTAACATATAATAAAGTGAACAAAAAATTTATCATTCACTTCAATAAACAAAATCATTTTAGTGCCAAATGAACGCACAAAGTTGTAAATTTTTTGATGCAATCTACTGTATCGTTTCGTGGTAATTTGACAGGCTCTCAACCATTATTTATTTTGTTTGTACATAAGTGGCGATAAATATTGGTAAAATAAATAAAAAAATTCGTTTACAACAAAATTTAGCCATTCGTCAAGTTAGCACAATTTATTTTGAACATATTGAGTTATTGCTGAGAGATTCTATTTAAATGGATTTGCTTTATCCTGCACTCGCGATTCACCCTCACTTCGCTCTGGTTGCTGTCTAGGTTAGTTTTAACGGTTAGTATAGTATATATAGACCATATATTAAATGATATATAGCCTATAGTCTTCCTCAATAAACGGGCTATCTAATGCAAAAAGAATTTTTCAAATCTGATTAGTAGTTCCTGAGATTAGCGCGTTCAAACAAAATACAAACTTTGCTTCGTAATAATATTAGTATAGATGATGCGTCGGCTGGCACCGATTTTGAAGGGTTGAGAGATAAAAAGCCTGTTCATCCCTACAATGCAATCTTTATTCTTGCCATATTTTATCTAAATAAGTTCAGCCATTTAAGCCTGAAGATAACAGATATACATACCGAGAGACATATGTATATTCACATTTGAAATATTGATATAGTTATATATAATATGTTATTATGTATAGTAATATATAAGTTTTAAGTAATATCTATAGCTGGCTTCAGAAAATATGAAGATATTTTATATTACTTTTAAAGTCTGAAATCGTTGAGTGGTTTTCACTTAAACGTAAATGAAGTAAGTGAGTTACTATTTTATTAGATGGACTTCAAGTTCAAGTTTCAAGGCTGCATCGTTTTACTTAATTACTGTCTTTCGTCAAAAAATCTTATTATTACGCAAATGCGATTTTTTTTGTCGTATTAAATGAATGTCTGCTTGTTTGTTGTACACATTTATTTTAGGTTTTTATTTACTTTAGCGAATTTGAGTGAACACGTTTTTTTCTGTTATCAATTTTCTTATCAGCGAACTGAGTCACAGATTTTATAAGTGTTATCGCTAATAACACTAATATTATAAAAGAAAAAATTGTGAGTGGAAAGAGAGATTAAGTAGGAGAGAGAGAGAGAGAGTTAAAGTGAGGGGGGGGGGAGGTGGAGCTGAGGGAGAGAGAAAGTATGTGAGTTGTGACTTTTAACTTAATATCCATCGAATTTTAAGCAAACTTTATTTACGATTGCCATTATACATGTGTAATGTATATGTAATGTTATATTAACTTGGCTTACCTCTTTGATTTCTTGGACTGGTGTATTTACACGAATAATATCATTGATATTTAAAGGCAAATAGTTCTTTCGTATGGAAAAATGCTCAAGAGATAATTGGTTTTACGTTAACAATTACCATAGATTATAGGCATATTAGAGGTTTTATATTATACTTATATTTTCTTTTCAAAGTTATGCTTAACAGTTTCAATTAAAGTTAACAAATATTGTAAGGAATTTTGATGCCATTTTTGTATTTTTAAAATCATTTTGTAATTTTGTTGGTAGGCACTGTCTCTAAAAACTTTATAATGACCTCTGAGACGTCTAAAACCATAGTCTCTCCAGTGACCATGATTGCTGTAAAACATTCGAAACGTCGGAAACCAAAAATCAAAATAAATCCACAAAAAATCCGAATAGATAGAATTATTTTAAAATAAAAAGAATAGTATATGGATAGAAAAAAACATATCGTTGTAGTGTACATCATTAATATCAATAGAAAGGCTTATTCAGCCATTTGGCGAATGACGACTGACTGTGGTACCGTGTTGAGTGCGTTCCGTTTTGTGCCCTTAACTAGGTCATTGGGGTGACCATGGCATTAGAGGAATTAGGGTGAAATTATTTTTTTTAGTATTAGTCTATTATATACTATTTATTAAATATTATTAAAATATATTACTAAGATGTATTAATTACTAAGGCAGTGATAGCCCAGTGGTGAAGCGCTCGCTTGGGAAACCGAGTGAAGCGGGTTCAAATCTTAGGTCTTACACCTTTTATATCCTTATGTGCGAATCATTTTCAGCACTTGCCTTACGGTGAAGAAAAATATTGTGAGTTTTCGAAAGGCAGTGTGTGGAGTATAGCCTAATTAATCTCCTTTGCCTTGAAGGGAGGCTCGTGCCTAGCAGTGGGCCGCTAAAGAATACTATTACGACTTATTAAACTTATTTTTTTCGTACTTTAAAATATTTTAATATCACACTTTCACAAATATTTTCTGTAAACGATAGCTTTGTGAATAAATATAAAAAATATATTTTTTAAATCATATAATCTGGCTCTTTATGATTATTTTAAAACTATTACCTATTATCAGTAAAAAAAGTAATGTTAGATAATTTGAGTAATCCTATTAGGTAAAGAAAATAAATGTTAAATCAAACAAAAGCACTAAAAAGTAAAAAATAATTGATTGGTAGTTTTCATTTACTATACATACCTAATCAAATATTTTCGAAGAAGTCAAATATTTTGTGATACTAACGACTTACCCTCGCTACGCTCGGGGTTGTCGCTAGATACGTTTTGACGGTTAGTATAGATTTCTTAGAGATGAGATATTTTCCCGTAGTAAAAAGTATCAAATGTTGACCTGGATAACCAGCTATCATATCGAATTTTATCAAAATCTCTTCTCTGGTTTTCTGTGATGCGGTTACAGACAGACAGACAAAAATTCTAAAAACTATAGATTCCGTCTCTATACCGATATTATACAATGTCTAGTTCAATAAGTTTTTCCAATAAATATTTAATGTACATATTCGGCTTAGTTATAATTTACAAATAGGTATGTATAGATAGATTTTTTATACATATTCATACATCCTTTTCATATAATAAACTACGAACTAATTACTATTAATACCCATAGAAAATTGGTACTTTCATTGATAACTTATAAAATATTATGCGTATACAAAGATTAAACCTAACAGAGCTTATGTGGCAATTTGCTGCATGACAATACTCGCATGGTTCCGTGTAACCCGCTCCTTTATGCAGCATAATTGGGTCAGTCAGCTATGGTAACCATGATTTCGGTAAACAGGTTTACAAAATAATCATTATTTTTATATTATTACTGAGAGACGCCAAGAGCCGTAACAAGATTATTGTTACTTTAAGGATAGTAGGTTTTGTTACTTAGTACGTAAGACCGCATGGAGCAAAATATTTTTTAAAATGGATACTAAAACGTGTATTAAAAGATTGAAAAATGTATGGAAAACTTAACGCAAGTAATTAATATATAGTACATATACGTATATATTATCTTTAAATTTTATTAATTTTACTTGTTTTATCTATTATTGATATTATAAGTTATTTATCATCAAAAGTAATTACTTTTAACTAAAAAGGTTGGCTAAATTCAAAGTCATTTTAAAACTTATTATTCTATCATTGAGATGTACTCTTTTTTAACTTTATATGGGACAATCCTTAAGCTAAATTCTATTCACGAAAATGATTATCATAAAAACATAAATATATTCAAATTAAATAAATATCTCTGTTGTGAAGTCGGTCAGAAAGGTCAATGAACTTACAGTCGTGGCCAACAACCTACATTTTCTAAATGTAATACTACAATTTACACTAAAACTTGGCAAGTCATGGCAAATAGTAATTGAGTGTGGTGCAATGCAGCTATATATCTGCACTAGATCTCGCACTGGAAACTTCTCTTAGAATAACTCTTGATATGTAAAAGTTTTGTAGTTAAAGTATTATGCACGCGGCTTCGATAGAATTTGTCAGAAGTTTGATCTGATTTGTGTGCTTTTTATATATTGACTATCAAAGCTCGGGTGCTTTAATAGGTGCGTTTTAATTTTTTGAGCGAAATCCTAATACTTTTTCAAATAAAAGTAGATTAAGTTACGCTTTATAACATCAGCTATCTGTCAGTGAAAGTCCCGTCAAAATCAGTCCAACCGTTTCGGAGTTTATCCGGAACAGTGGGACAGCAAAAATTTTAAAATTGTGTTTTTATTTCATGTACCGTATATAATTTCATATGCATTTAGTAAAAGGCTGTTATTTTGACATTACAAACAGACATTTCAATTTTATTTATCTGTAAAGATATCGCAATTTTTTAATATTTTATTATATTTTTTCTGAGTTACAAGTTGTAGTATATTTTGACAAGTTAGAGAAGGGCTTATTGCTGTTACAGTTTCACCTAAGTAAAAACGGGTCGTTAGTGTAATTAATACAGCGAAAGTAATGCATCAATATTTTAGTTTCTTCTTTAGTAAAACTTTAGTACAGTAGATTTATTACCCTTATAATGCTCTTAGTCCAATATAACTCTTAATGAGAATTTGGCATAGCACCAAGTAATACGATACAATAATGCTACACTCCTGGGCGAATATCAATTTTGTTTGTTTCTCGCATTTTTACTTATGCGGCAGAATATAGAAAATCGTCTATAGCTAAGCGGTAAATTGTATGGTGAATATGTAAATAACAGCCTATAACCTGGATGGAATTTAAAGCCATGATCTCCGGTGTCCTAATAGTTACGACATTTCGCCACGAATTTGCCATCAATATATTTTTTTTTGGTTAAATTAAAGGCTAAAAACTTTTAAAAAATTTTAAATTCCGTAGAGATTTTTTTTTGATGATTTTTGATTTTTTTTATCCCTTCAACCATATCGTTAATAATTTCATCGATATTTCTTAACAATTTATTGGACAAAACGTATGTGAAGCCTTAAAGCATAATTTTGTAGTACGATCAATATCAAAATTAACTCAGCAATAAATTAGCCTTAATACCATAAAAATATGCATATTTAATTTAATTCTCAATTTTGTTAAATCATTGTCACCCTTCATAACGAATACACCTAGCGGTCGCTATATTTTGAACCACCCACCCCTCCTCGCCGCATCGTGAAACAGGCGTTCGAGGAGGCATTCAAAAACCCACATAGGTTTGACTATTTGAACACTAAAAGTTTGGCTTCCGAATTAATTTACTAACCGAAAAAATGCTTAAATCAAACAAAAACTCGGTTAGATTTTTGTAAATACATAATATATTTTTTTCGACAGTTGACTTAATTAATAAAGGGCTTATTTGCGTTACAAATTCGTTACAACAATGTAATCTAGACGTATGAGGATAAATTGTGATGAATAAATTATTATTAATTAACATATTATTGTATAAACTATATTTGTTATCTATACATATAATATAATTGTAACTAAGTCGAATCTGTACATTACATATTTTTTGGAAAATCTTATTGAAACAAACATTATTATCGATACAGAGGCCGAATCTATACTTTTTAGAATTTTTGTCTGTCTGTCTATTACCGCATCACAGAAAAACCCCTGAAGGGATTTTGATGAAATTTGATATGATGATAGCTGGTTATCCGGGTCAACATATAGGATACTTTTTACTGCGGAAAAATATCTTGTTTTTGAGATAAAATACTAAAACTATTGTAACACAATACTAATATGTAAAACCTAAGAATATTGTCAAAGTATCAATTGTTAATAATGTAGAAGTAAGACTCGCAGCAAATATAAAAAATGCCTATTACTAGAGTTTAAATATAAATTTGTCGGAAAAGAATTTTATATCCATGATAATAATTGTTTCACTTATATGCAATACACAAACTCAACAAACAACAACCATACACAAACCTACACAAACTCAACAAACAACAACACAACCACAACCCAATGCAGGCAATTTTAAATAGTCTTATAAATAAAATCAATGTGGAATATCACGGGAGTCTATTCAGTAAGTCAACGAACAAATTTGTTCATTTCACCTGTTTACTTTCGCACATGATAAATTGAGCACTGTTTATATTTACCTGAGAATCGACTCGAGTAAACATGGCTACAAACGAATAATTGAAATCGTGAAGGTTTTGTATTTTTAACAACAAAAACGATTTAAATTGAGTAACGGAAATAGCATAATAACAAATAGCAGTATAATATACGAGTAATGCTTTATTTTTGATTGCAATGATACGAGTAGTACTATATATATATATATATATATATATATATATATATATATATATATAATATATATATATATATATATATACTCTATACTCTAAGGCTAAGTAATTATAACTACTACCTTAAAACACGTTGGATTATAAATACACGATCAGAATAATATAATCAGACTGAAATTCTAATTTTTTGTGTCTGTTTATAATATCTAGTGTCCGATCGCTGTAGGTTGAAATTCGATCATATTGTTCTTATAATAATACTTAAGTTCGTAAATAGTTACCAAACAAAAAAAAAGAAAGAAAATCGGTTGACAAACAGAAGAAGTCAAGGTACTGAAGTGTTTTGTCTTTGCCTAATTATGGATGGATGACTTAAAAGTATATTAAATACTAGCATTGCCCGCGGCTCCGCCTGCGTTCAGATAACCAAAAACCAAATTCTTAGGTTTTACATATTAGTATACTCTTACATTACAGTTTTTGTATTTTTCTCATAAATTAGATATTTTCCCGGGGTAAAGAGTATCTTATATGTTAACCCGGATAACCAGCTATGACCATACCAAATTGCATTAAAATCCCTCTAGTGGTTTTTCGGTGATGCGGTAACAGACAGACAGACAGACAGACAAAAATTCTAAAAACTATAGATTCGGCCTCTGTACCGATAATAATGTTTATTTCAATAAGATTTTCCAAAAAATATCTAATGTACAGATTCGGCACAGTTACAATTTTATTATATGTATAGATTAATAATGATATTTTTAGACGTAAAGAATACTTTTCACATTTATATTATAAATCCAAAAGTCGCGTGCGTTCAGATTGTAAAAACTCAACAAAATTAAAGTACAGAACAGAAGTGCAACAATAATCTAGAGGGTAATTTTTATTAACATGTACCGTTAAATCTATCTATAATGTAAATCGAATGATTGCAATAAAAATATCGCCACATCATACAGAATTTACTGAGTGTTTCGTTCATAAAAATATACGACCAAATGTGTTTTTTACATTATTCATGAGCGAGTTATTATATGAAATTACTAGATAAAGATTTCTTTATCGTTATTTACCCATTGGTGTTTAACATATTTAGGGTAAAATACAGTAGGAAAGCAACAAGACATATACCTAAGAGTTCTATAGAGCATGTTTCAAGCTGATGTTCTCCTAGCCGATTCCGGCTACGGCGGTCAATCTCAAGATTAGCCAACTGCGCAGGAGATATTATAGTGCTCAAGTGTACGCGCAGACACTCTATTCCTATCACTCTCATACTCCGGTGGGACGACCACTCGACATGACCGGGCGCAGGATCGACGGCGGTGAAACACCGCCAACTTCCCAACTCCGAGCTGTTACTGAGACTTACTATACATACAGAAAGACTCAATAACTAAACTTGGCCCGACCCGGGACTCGAACCCAGGACTTCCGGGTGAGCAGCCGTACATGCTAGCCACTACACCACTGAGGTAGTTATGTTTCAAGCTATATAACTACTGACAAGAGTCTGTTTTATCAGGGCCACATTTACTTAACACATTTAGGTCAACTCGACGCCCTACGACAATTACACGTTTAACATTAAAGCTAAGTTTGTGAAAGTCCGGCGTGACATTCTACATGTTAAATGTAGAGAAAATAGCACAGTTATTTATTTTGCTAAATAATTTTAAACAACTCCAAAAAGAAAGCAAGGCTTGGTCTTAATAAAACAACTTCGGGTGTACAATCAACAAAATTGACCTTATGTAGAACTAAATGTACTGATTCAACATCATAGTATTTGATACCTTTGTTCTTAAAAACTGAAACTGAATTCAACACTAGAAGCCCAATTACCTCACTTTTACGTAAACTCAAAATATGTATGTTCGCGATCTTTTTTGCTTGCGCGATCACTGCAATCGTCTAAACTAACTCAGTAGCCGCCAAAAAAGCGTAATTTTAACAAGAGACACTATCTTGTAGTAAACGTAATTGTTTGACTTTCATTTACTGTAGATGGTGACAAGCTAACGATGTTCTTTGTTACAAATAAAATTATTATTGTACGTCTATATCTACAATAATATTATAAGGATTATAAAAAAAACCACATTGACAACAATATTGACAAAAAAAATGCAGTACGAAACCAGTAGTTACATGAGCATGAAATTGCGTACATAAATATATTATGTACTTAAAAATTAAGAATAAGTAAAATAGATATACTATAGACTAATAAATATAAAAATAGAAATAACCAATGTATCCCATTATATTAAAAACATTATTTTAAGTAATAAGTAAGATAACCATAGAAAGTAATTATAGTAATAAAATAGTAGATAAGATCAAATGGAACAACTAAAGTCACAAATGTAATGTAATGGAGCCTCTGATATACAGTTAGAGTACAAAAAAATGTAACCAAGATATTTTTCTTACCTGAATGTAAAGTAAAAATACAGTAAAAAAGTTAGTAAAATCTATACATATAATAAAATTGTAACTAAGTCGAATCTATACATTAAATATTTTTGGAAAATCTTATTGAAATTGATATTATTATCGATGCAGAGTCCGAATCTACAGTTTTTAGAATTTTTGTCTGTCTGTCTGTCTGTCGAGCACACCGACTTCGAAAATATTTGATTAGGTATGTATAGTAAATGAAAACTGGTTAGTTATTTTTTACTTTTTAGTGCTTTTGTTTGAAGTCGGTTTTTATTTTTTTGTTAAAAAGTTTTTATTTGTCCCTTTTTAGTGTAGACAGTAGTAGCAAAGTAAGAATTCTAACGTGTTAGGCTTGTCAAATCAAACAAAATAAGGCCAAACTCAAAGTATTTACTATTAGCCGTTGAAGAGTCCCACCTTCTGGCCTTACCATCAGATCAGATCAACAATACCGAACCACTGTACTATCAACGGAAATAGAAACACTTGCAAAGTTTTAAGTCAATATGACAATTAGAAGTCAAATTCATTCAGGTTAAATTCATCATTAGCTATTTTTCCACCCTTACGGGTGGTAATTTTTTTGAAATTTAAATGGGACCAATCTGGAAGAACACTTTCAAACAGCACAAAAATTGTCCAAATCAGTTAATAAATGTCGGAGTTCTGAGGTAACAAACCTAAAAAAATAAAAATACAGTCGAATTAAGAACCTCCTCCTTTTGAAGTCGGTTGATAAATAACCGTTGAGCCACTTTATTGGCTATTGTTAGACACACCTAGGAACGCATCCGAGCGAAGTAAGGAGAAGTCGCTAGTTAAGTATATTTAGGATTTTCATACTTTGCGTGCATCAGACTTTTTTTGAGCGTGTTAGTTATAGTAGTATTATATAGTATTTAATTCTTTATTGTTTAGGTGCAAAAACAAAAGGACGTTCTGAGAAATGACGATTGTGTTTTTCTTCTAAGATACGGGGACTCAGAAGGTGAAAATTCTGGGGCATTAGGCAAAATTCGTAGGGATATCAAAGACGAGATGGACATTGAGTTAACCAACTGGCCAAAGAAAGATTTTTGAAAGGTCTTCTGACATCGAGCATATTCGTAACCTTCGATTTTAATTTGAAAAATAGAGGCATTGCTCTACGGGACACTTTCAAACTATCGCCATTTCTTCTAAGTATATCACGATACATCGATTACGAGAGTAAATCGAGAAATTTGGTCAATTTCGACGAAGCACATTCTTTATCACACAGAATCAAATTATTACATTGAAAGACCTCACAGCTTCTTAGTAATTGAATTTCAAATTGAGTAAATCTTGTTTAGCTTGTTGAAGATAACTGGTCACTTGTTAACTGAGATATGTTAAGCACGGTCCAACTTAAGGAAGACAAGGGTCAATCTTTCAGATTATTCAATTGAGAACCCTATTTCAAGGCTCTAGAACTTTTATTACGTCAGTACCACGTATCGGTATTTGATTATATGTGAACGGAATTATGATCCTTAAGTCAATGTGGTAAAGTGGAGTTTTCAATGGACATGTACATGGTACACAGCTCACGTACGAAGTACGTGAAGTCAATTTAAGTGGTCAGTCCTTTGACAGTGGTGATAGCGAGTGCGCTCTTGATGGCTCATTTGATGATGCCTCTGAAATGTGTCGACATGTCCTTATTATGTCATAATTTGAAAGGTTTAAAGGTGTTAAAATTTACAGAAATATTCCATATAATTTTTATGTATAGCGGTTGAGGGCGGTTTATTTAATGAGAATATCTACACATATAATAAAATTCTGACTGAGTCGAATCTGTACATTAAATATTTTTTGCTAAATCTAATTGAAATAGTCATTATTATCGATACAAAGGCCGAAACTATAGTTTTTAGAGTTTTTGTCTGTATGTCTGTCTGTTTGACTGGGAACGCATCACGAGAAAGCCACTGGACAGAATTTGATGAAATTAGATATGATGATAGATGGTTATCCGGGTCAACATATAGGATACTTATACTGCGGGAAAATATCCCATCATAGGAACGAACACAAGCGGGGCGAGGGTAAGTCGCTATTTAAATAATATATTTGTTGGTTTACCTGTATTATCATGTTTACATGAGGTGGTGGTATTTTAGTGAGCGATGTGGTTAATGGATGAACATGGGTCTCTCATGTTTTACAAAGGTATGAGGTATGACTATGCTCATGTAGGTATCATTTTATTGAATATATGAGACTATTTAATATTTATCACTAACGTTTCCCGCTGCTCCGCATGCGTAGTTTAATAATTATATTTGATTTACTGCAAAATCTTTATAAAATAGAGCTAATGTGTTACTTTTAAATTACTATAAGTTTCATCAAATCCGTTCTGTACTTTTTGCGTGAAAGTATAACAACCATCCACCCATCCTTACAAATTCTTATAATATTTGTAGGATATCAGGTTTATTTCTTATTGTTGAATGCTTGTTGCAGTGTCATATAAATTTTGAGGTTTATTTGAATCCAAGTAGAATGTTAAATAAAAATTGTATTATACTCGTACAGTTTTATATTTAATTTTTTTTGAAATATAAAATTTCGGTGTTATGAATCTCACGGGCTTACACCAATTGACAGTCATCGTTAGCTATTGTTTGATGATTAAGGGAATCGTCTTGCAGAAGCTTTCGGACTATGCGACATGTGTTCAGAATAGTAGGTTTTTGCATACTTATGAAAATGCGGGAGAATGTAGCAAATTATTATTATTATTATTACTACCAAGAAAGCTCAGTAAATGATATTTTTCTGCTAAATTCTTTCTGGGATTGGACTTAGAAGAGTTAGTTTAGTTGGTATCGTAACATTAACAGACCCAAAAATAATTTATGTATGGCTAATATTTTTCCTATAAGGACACAAATTTTAATGAAGAAAATATATTGAGTAAATCCGCAAAATGTAATATAGTATAAGCAATTGCTCCTAAACCACTTACTTTATGGTGTTTCTTAGTAGCTTGTACAGATTGTTATTTCGTTTGACCAAA
Organism: Brenthis ino; assembly: GCA_921882275.1. Lineage (NCBI taxonomy): Eukaryota > Metazoa > Arthropoda > Insecta > Lepidoptera > Nymphalidae > Brenthis > Brenthis ino. The sequence goes on along the minus strand of OV170228.1, from coordinate 20,649,041 downwards.
TAATTCGGTCCGAGAATTCAGAACAAAACGACGATCTATTGAAAATATAAGAAGGAAATATATCGAAGAAATACAGTCGATAAAGACTTTTGATGGACAATAATAACATAAACAATCTGTACTAGAAATTCTTATTTTCTGTTGTTTTATTTATTTGTATACACTTTATGGTATAAGAACAATATGGAGGAAATGCATTTCAGTATTTTGGAGCGAATGAGTTGTTTGTGTGTGTATTTGTGTATTTGTTTGTTGGTTTGTTTGTTTGTTTGTGAATATCTGGTGTGCTGTTCAACATTCACTGGTTTATTATTGTAAATCGATATTATGATCGGATAGGCAGTGATAGCCCAGTTGTAATGCGCTCGCTTGGTACACTGAGTGAAGCGGGTCCAGATTCCGGGTTTCGCACCTGTGATATTTTCGTGTATGAATAATTCCCAACATGATTACCACTTGCCTTACGGTGAAAGTAAACATCGTGAGGAAACCTGCATCGTGCATGTCTAAAAACTTTACAAGTTTTCGAAAAAAGATTGAAAAATGATTTTACATACTCTGTGCATGTAATGTATATACTTTTAGAAACTTATGTTATGTAAAATTGCTGGTAGATCCAATAAATAAAAAAATAAAAAAAATATAGTCCACCACTGGCCTCACATGTCTTCCGAAAACTTGGTAGGTAGGTTCTCTCAGACACGCAGGTTTCTTTACGATGTTTTCTTTCACCGTAAGGCAATTGGTAATCATGTTAGAAATGATTCGCACATGAAAATATTAGAGATGCCAGATCTGGAATTTGAACCCGCTTCACTCGGTTTCCCAAGTGAGATCATTACCACTTGGCTACCATTGCCCACAATTACATTGTATGTTAATAATAATTTATGTAATTTATTTAGATGCAATACAGAATAGTATAAGTCAGCTTGTTCAGATTTTTTACAAGAAGTCAAAAATAGCGACTTTATTTTATAAAATTTGTTGATGTTTGTTTCTATGAAAAACTCGTAACAATCATTTTATATGTAGACTAGCAAAACCCGCGGCTTCGCTCACGCTAAAACTACACAAAATATCAAAAAGGTAGTTTCTACAAAGTTTTATCCCCTATTTTACCCCCTTATAGAATGAATTTCGAATGACGTAAAACTAAAACACGTATTTATTTAATTTTATTGAAGATTAATATCAAGTTTCAAGTAATACTGATCATAAATATTTTTTGGATTGTATTATAACGTGTTTTCCCGTGGGAATAAGATAATCTCTCGCGGTAGCCTTTGTAACCCTCCAGCTCTCCAGCTATCTCTACGCAAAAAATCACGCCAATCCGTCTCCCCGTTTCGCCGTGAAAGAAGGACAAACAACCAAACACTCTTTCACATTTATAATATTAGTATAGATATGAAACCAATCGTTTGTAACTATCGCCAAACAGACTATACCAATCGCTACGTCTAACTGAATTAAAAAATACAAAATAAACGAAATCAACACAGCGCGTACCGTAAGCTTTTCATATTTATGAATTTTATTTCAAACGAGCTTTTGCTCCAGTTTTTTTCTGTTTTAGTATGTAAAAATGGTTTAGAAAATCAAAATTGTTGGATAAGTTTATTATATTGATCACGGATAGTCTTCACTTAGCCGTGAATCTGTCTACTATGGTTAGTATGAGATTAATTGAGGTTACATATAAATTGTTACTCATTTTGAGAAAAGCGTTGTAAGCCTTAAAAGTTTAAAAGATAGATAAGGTATGGCCATATAATAAATAGATGGCACGCATTTAATAATCAAAAATTCTTTGAGCCAATTCAATTATATTTCCATGTTAAAAATTTAATCTATACAGATAATATTATTGAAGTGTCTGCTTGTAATGTCATAATAACAGCTGTTTAGCTAAGAAAGTATATACGGTACATATAAGATTATTTTTCTTTTTGAAATTTTTGTCTGTCTGTCTGTTTGTTTCGGTTAATCTCCGAAACGACTGAACCGATTTTGAAGGGACTTTCACTGGCAGATAGTTGATGTTATAAGGAGTAACTTTGGCTTTTAATTTAGAACAAGAATTAGAGTTCAGCGCTAAAAAAATAAATCTACGAAATAGTGAACAAAGTCCACGTACCTAGAAACTCACCAGAGAGTAGCGAGTGTAAGTCGTTCGTTTAAAATAAAATAAATACTAGTGTTACCTTCAATCCCAGGTCGTTCACACACGTAGTAATTATGTTCTCGGCAACTCCGATCGTTCCACATGAAGGTTGGGTGTGCAGGTCTTGGGGGAAGTTCTCTTCGAGCCTCAACGCAGTCTTGTCCTGAGGTACCGTCGTCATTAGGCTGACCAGCGTGTTTCCTCCATCCAGGGAACCAATCTGTAAAAGGAAAAAGTTTTGCAAAAAAACTATTTCTATATAAATAAAGCTATATTAGATAACACAGCCACGGCTAACTAAATACATTGATTACTACTTGTCTTACGGTTAAGTAAAACTTCGTAAGAAAATCTGCATATCTGAGAGAACCTAGCAAGTTTTCGAAAGGTATGTGCAGTCCGCCTGCACTTGGCCAGCGTGGTGGGCTATGGCCTGATCCCACTTATAATGAAGGGAAGCCTATGCCCAGAAGTGGGTCGTTAAAAAGAGTCGAATATTTATAATGTCTCCGATTACATAATATTATGTACCTTCATCAACTTGTTCTCATCGTTTTAGTTCTCGTTTTAAACAGTGGGGTTTTTTTTGAGTAATTCATATAATTAATTTTAATAAATAGCATCGTTAACTATGGCCATTGTTTAGTTTATTAAAATATAAATTCTGAATAAAAGGTTGTTACCGTTGGAGTATTAACGTAATATTTTAATTTAATATCTCAGTAAGAACAGAAGGCGTCGGACATTGATTAATGTTAACGCCCTGTAACATGAAACAAGAAATTAGATACTCTTTATAATCCAATATGGCGTTTAATTAACATTAGATTATCTTCAAATGATTATAATTTTATCATTTAAGTAATACTATCGTTTTTATATTTGATATTAAAAGATACGTTGACTTTAAACTCACTGAAAATGACTATAATGTTTTGAAATTTATGTGACCACCTTTGAACTTTGACTTTGAATGAATAATTGAATGAATGAATGAATAAGTAAATGAATTAATAAATAAATGAATGATTGAATGAATCTTTGACCTCTTTTTTATCACCTATTCATTTAAAAGGCTCATTGGTTTACAATTCACAAGATACCGCGTAACAAACACACAAAAATAGATAAAAAATAACACAACAATTGAGCACATCTGTAGTACTGAGTATTTTTGCTGTCAGTCAAAACAGGGGTTTTGGTAGCTTATATTACTGTAAAACGTTTAAAAAATTAAGAATCACAGGTCAAATTCAAACTAGTCTTACGTATTTTCAAGAAAGGTATTTGGTAATTCGTACATTGTTTGGAATGTAGGCATCCACATGGAATTCGCCATGATAAAAAAGAGAGATAAATGAAACAGTATCTAACATAACATTGGTGCGTATTTGCGAATGTTGGGCCAAGTACCATTGTGGTGTTCTGTCAAGAAATTCACAGTGACACCTCGAAGTTAGAAAGTTGACGGTACACACCCATACGTCAGAGAGCACGTATATCATATAGCCATCTGTTCTACAGCTTATCTCTTATCGGTCGAATAGAGTCGAAGAGAGGTCGAATGAATGTGAAAGCAGAGAGTGCGCTTGTGTGTGCGCGCACACATTAGTGCATGCTATCTGTGCAGATAGCTCTTTTTAATCCCCGACGCAAAAAGTGGGGTCTGTCTGTGGTATCGTAGCTCTCAAACGGATGGACCGATTTCGATGAGATTTTTTTTTTCATTTGAAAGCCAGTTTTCTTGCGGTGGTTCTTAGCTATGTTTGGTTAATATTGGTCCAGCAGTGTAAGAGTATCAGCTCTTTTCCGAAATGATGTCAAGCATTTTGGCGTATGATTACTCGATTAAGTGCTTCACGCGTGCCAGTGTAATCGTTAAATGACAATTAATTTGCGTAGGGGGTTTTTTAAATTTTTAATTTATAATTATCTCAGTGATATTGGCCAAAGTAGCTAAAACGTACAAACCATACTTTCTCTAACGCAAACAGAACTGCAGGTAAAGATTAGTTTATTATAACCACTAAGACTAGAAGTACCAAAAAAAATATAACATTGAGAATTCAATGCTAACAACTTTATAAAATTAACCCAAGTCGAAATAAATCGTAGGTTAAACTGTAACAAAACAAAGGGCCGGGTTTTGGGACATTCAACAAGTTCGAGACCGCTGTTACGAGGCTCTGTATAAAACATGACAAGCGAATTTTAATAATTTACTTCAGATTATTTAGCGCTTGGGTAAAATTTTGTATTTAAATTTAAGGAAAGGTCGTGGAATCTATTTTAGCTGGAGAAATATAATTATAAACTAAAATTGTATAGTATAGCTTTATAAATATTTAGAAAGAATTCCACCATAGAGTTTATTTTTAATTTTGAATCTTTTCTCGACGTTTCGAATGTTTAACAGCAATCATGGTCACGATGGAGAATAAGGTTTTAGGCGCTTTAAAGTTAATTATATAGGTTGTTGTTACAGACATGCAACCTACAAAATTATAAAAATTAAAAAAAAAACATTAAAAAAAATCAAACACTTTCAGAGGAGTTAAGGTTATATAAAAGATAAGTACATAAGCACATAATATGAACACACTAGAAAAATATTTAACTTAAGTACAATTTAATCTTCTAACAACCGTGATAATTGTGAAAGCACAACTTAAAAATATTACGAACAAAGAAACATTAACGTTACAATTTTCAAGTGCTATAGCCGCTACTTGAACGAGCCAAGTTTGTAACATGCGGTCGAGAAATTAGTGAAAGGTTTCGTTTAACAAGTTTCTGACCGCACGAAGGTATTGCTAGGGTCAGGACTCTAGGGTATACATCAGTCGAAAACTTGTTGAGAAAATGCGAATTAAAATCGATTTTTTGTATATATCTATATATCTACGTATAATAAAATTCTGTGTCGAATCTGGATATAAGATATTTTTTAGAAGATGTTATTGAAAAAGTCATTATTATCGGTACAGAGGCAGAATCTATAGTATTTAGATTTTTTGTCTGTCTGTTAATCTGGGAACGCATCACGAGAAAACTATTGGACAGATTTTGATGAAATTTGGTATGATGATATCTGGGTATCCGAGTCAACATTTAGGATACTTTTTACTACAGGACAATATCTCTGAAAAATCTATACTAATCTATACAAAACTGAGGTACCTAGGGACGAACTCGAGCGGAGCGAGGGTGAATCGCTAGTCTTTAATATTTATAATAGATGTAGTTAAAATTATGGCTTATTTTTTTTAAATCATTGCTTTTACACACAGATTTCTTAACTATTTTGAGTACATCAAAATCCGCGACTTTATGAAAGAATGTTTAATTACTGTTATTTGCTACGATAATATTCAATTATATAATAAGGAATTGAGCTCAAGCTTATACAAATTAAATTTGCAATATAAGAATGGAGGCCAGCAAAGTGCTTCAGTACTTCCTGGTTAGAGTTTCTCTAGTAAGAAAATTAGCTACAAATTACTGAGATTTCCTTAAGTTTTGCAATCACTCGTAATTAACTGAACCGAGAAAAGAAGACAGCTTTGGAGAGTAATTTTCTCCATAAAATGCTTCAAGTTAGAGCAATAATATAAATAATTACTTTTCAACTGAAAAGCACTTCAAAATGACAGAAAATTTAAATCCAGCTTATGGGATGTCATTATTTCTTGAAACTTATATAGGACTATTTTTGAGGAATAACATATTAAAAAAAGCTTTTAAATTATATGGTAAATTTTCTCAAAAAATGCAAAAAGTATAGCCAGACCCTCCTAGTCCCTTTCCTACTTCTCAATGAAATACCTTTTGATGCGCTAAAATTTTCCGTAGGTTACTCATATAATTTAAAGAAGATCTCTACAACTTTCTCAAAATATTGTAGATGTCTTATTAAATATTAACTTTATTATTTGCATTTTCTGAGAAAATTTATCATAGTAATGTATATTTTTTGATGGTGTATCAGAAAGTAGAGATTTCAATGAACAAAAAGCCCACCGACTTTTTTTAAAAAGCAGATATTTTGACGCGAGAATTTTCTATTGAAAATTAGGGTGCTTTTTCGATATTAAGTCAAAATAAGGTGGAAAAATAATTATTTTAAATCAAAAAAATTACAGTATGTTTGCGACATAAAAAGGTAAGTTTTAACAAATTTCGTGTAAAGATATTTTTTTGTAAAAGATAAAAAAAAACCAAAAACTTGGTTATTTGAATTTTTCACATAAACTTTGAGGGTATGTGAAAAAAGTGTAAATACAATAATTGTATATCTTTTTATTACCTTCAACTTTGAAATTTATATTTTTTCCATAGGACTTGTAGTTTTGCCGGAAATCGAGATAAACCGTTTTTTGCCCTTAAAAACTCATCCTCTACCACTTCCCGACCTCAGATCGCCCGTAAATTATTTTTCCTTTCATTTTTGTTATATTCTCTTCCTTTTCCAATGGGATTCATCCTACTATTAATTTTTTTGGTTTCAAAAATTATCGACCCTGGTCTATTATGGATACCAGATAGTTGATACATCATACATATATAACTTTTAAATACATACATATTATAAATATAAACACCCATGATTTGAGTACAAGCATTCGTGCTCATCATACAAATGAATGCCCCCAGTGGGACTCGAACCCGCGACCGCTGGCACAGCAAGTAGGGTTACTACAAACTGAGCCAAACGTGCCGTGACCATAAAACAATGATCTCTAACTTCCGTTATCTCGACAGTTTATCTATGTATATATATATACTCGTACTCTAGTCTCACCTTCTGTTAGTTAAGCAAATTGAATTCGACTAAGTCATGTCTACGAAGTTAAACTTTGAAAAGGGCAAGTTTGTAGGAATAATTATCAAAGTTGTTGTAGGGCTAAACAAATTTTCTATAGGGTTATAATTAAACCGTTAATATGTTCATACAGATATATCAGATTACGATAGAGCTTAGAACATTGGCGTAAAGATCCCAGGTTCAATTTTCAAGATTAAAATTAATTAACTGTTAAAAATAAATTCGCGAAAAAACCCCGAAAAGATAGTTTTATTTAAAACTAGCGGCTCGTCGTCGCATCGCTCGGGTTCGTAACTAGGTACGTTTTTAAATGGATATATATATATATATATATATATATATATATATATATATATATATATATATATATATATAAATATAGTTATTAGCCAGTGGCGTTAGTAGCCGTGTAAATTAAAAAAAAAAGTTGTGATTTTTTTCTATGTTTAATAATTATTCTGCTATTCGGGGCGGAGACAAATCTAACAAATCAAAGATCGTCAAAATCGGTCCAGCCATTCTCGAGTTATAAGTGTTGTAACAAACCCGACTTTGTTTCATATTTATATTATAAACGTCAATAAAGTATGGTCAAAAAATTGAGTTGAGCAAACCTATTTTAATAAAAAATAATCATCAAAATTAGCTCAAAATCAAAACGTATATTTGAAATTTACTCCAATGAAGAAACTGTTTTGTATAGGATATAGGTGATTTGATCTTCTCGGTATAAACTATTAGAGATAGCGGTTCATATTTGGGTCGCCCATAACTCAGATACAAGCTTGATAAATAAGAATCAATTTGTATGTATGTTTGTATGGGTTCAGCCCTTTTTGATGTACTACTGTTGGGCACGGGCCTTTAATATGAGGGGAATCAGGCCATAGTCCACCACGCTGGCCAAGTGCGGGTTGGCGGACTGTATATGTCTTTCGCAGACTTGTTAGGCTATCTCAGACATGCAGGTTTTCTTACATGTTTTCCTTCCCCGTAAGACAAGTGGTAATCATGTTGGAAATGATTCGCACATGAAAATATCAGACGTGCGAGACCCTGGATTTGAACCCGCTTCAGTCGGTTACCCAAGCGAGCGCATTACCACTGGGCTACCACTGCCTTCTAATCAATTTACGTCTTTATAATTAGAAAGAAAAATTTAATAAATATAACAGTTTTCAATTACAATTTTACAAATATGTTTATTTGTTTTAATCTTCAAAATTCATATTTAAATTTCAGCAGAGTCTGTTGATTGACATGAACTTATTAGCTTTTGATTGTTGGTTAGAGTTGGTCAAATTACAAGTTACAATTCACTAGTTTCTTGATGTCGTTATCTAACATATTAATATTTAGTCATCTATGTGCTTAGTTGGCATGTTTTAAAACCAATTACATGGAAATTGAATTATTTAGTTATTTAACTTTAACTTTTTACAATTAGCATGCTGTAGGCACTTTAGTCTAATTCTAAGATTTTGCAATCGCGGGTTTGATACCGTTTAGGAAAAATATTTAATTGATTTAAAAATGATCATGTTTGTTAAGTGTTTTCTTCGCTGATTTTAAACTAATCTTAAATAACTTACAACTCATGTTTAGTTTTATGTAATTTTTAAGAAAATATTTCATCTATAAGTGCTTTTGAAGTTATATGAAATCTTTCGATAAAAAAATAATGTTTATTGGATATATTGATTGATATATATATATATATATATAGTTAAAACCAACTTTGCAAGAAGCTAGTGCAACGGGAAATTAGAGAAGAATTGCTCTTAGCGAGATTATAGCCGCAGAGAAATTCATATTAGGGCTGTCGCTTGTTTATTTATTATATTATAAAATAATATATGTTTTAGGTACATTATACATTTTCTCTAATAAGATTTATAAATATAGAGCCGATTATAATAATATAACTTTAAATGAAAAAAAAATCAATATATCAGTAGAAAAAATAACGTTAAAAATAAAAACTTCATATATAAACTAGCTATTGCTTTACCCATACCTGTATGGTATTGAAAAAAATTAATAAAACTTGTTACTTTTTTAATTTACTTTGTTTTTGATTAAAAAAATGTTATAATTAAACAAAAGAGCTCGGCTATGTATATTAAATTCTATTTAAACGTATATTTACTTACACTTGACAGCCCTGAATAGGTTTAACAAGAATGTCTTGAACTCGCGACGCGGCTGCGGTCTTTAACCTACATAGAGACTTACATGTTATAGTATTATTAAATTTAGTGCAAATTCAATATAAGCTATTCTACTTTCCTCAATATGATACTGATCTTGTATCGTTAATCGCATTTACTGGATGTATATGATTTGCACTACAAACTTTTTTTTGGGTCATCTCATATAATTTTTCGTTATTTTACTAGGATCTACTGATCTACATACATGTATTGCATGTATTCAGCACTTTTTAACGTCCCACTGCTGGGCACGGGCCTCCCTTCAATACGAGGGGGATCAGGCTATAGTCTACCAGGCTGGCCAAGTGCGTGTTGGCAGACTTCACAAGTCTTTCGAAAACTTGCTAGGTTCTCTCAGACATGCAGGTTTTCTCACGATGTTTTCCTTCTCCGTAAGGCAAGTGGTAATCATGTTAGAAATGATTCGCACATGAAAATATCGGAGGGTGCGAGACCCGGGATTTGAACCCACTTCACTCCGTTTCCCAAGCGAGCGCGTTACCACTGGGCTACCACTGCCTTTTATTATTATTTTATTGCCGCTGATCTACATATGACTGTAACTATAAAGAACATAGAACAAAGCGTTATTTACGTTCAGGAAATAGAAGGGCTTTCATGGGACTTAAGCAAGTATGATATTTTGCCATAAGAATAGATATATGTATTGATTTATTGACGAAAAAAATATTTAAGCGGACGAAACCATCGTTAATAACTATTGGGAAAGTGACACCAATTATAAACCCTGAAGACACTGTATATACTACATAGTGTACATAAACCTTTCACTAAATGGACGCTATATTGACTCAGGTGGCGTCTGAAACTGATAGGGTAATCCTAATCTCACTTCGACGAGATGTAAACAACTTGTTGGTGCCAAGTAATAGGTTTGTAGGTAAAGAAAATGGATAAGAATTACCTATTTATTATATATTTTAGCTAATCTATATCATTTTAGAGATTTTTGTTTTTTTGATATTCATAATGTCACTAGCTATTTTTAATTTGATGTTCTAATTGAAGAGAATAAATTTTTGCTCCATTGGAGTGAATCTTTAAGTAGCTTTTGTATTTATAATATTACTAGCGGCTCACCCTTGCTTCGCTCAGGTTTGCCTCTAGAAAAGTGAATACTAATCTATCCCACGGGAACCTTACATTTTTCCGGGATAAAAAGTAGTATAATGAACAAACAACTCCGTGTTTCGACAAATTTTATTACTAACAGAGACATATGTGTTTCTTCATAGCGTGGAGAAGTAGCAGACATACTTATGATTATTGTTCAAATATTTATTCTTTAGGGAATAAGTTTTTCTACAAGTACTAGTATAGTATTATATGATCTGTTCTACAAGCTTTAATTGAAGGAGAAAGTAACAGGTGTATATATTTTACGAGTTCACTTGGTTTTTGTATTAAGCAAATGAAAGAAAGACTCAAAATGCATAACAAGTTCATGAAAACTATTAGCATAACGGCTAGAATTTTAAATGAATGACATTTGCTATGCAGATTGCGCTGAGGTATGGCATGTTAAAATGTCACTGTCTATCTATACATCTAAACATATAATAAAATTGTAACTAAGCCAAATCTGTACATTAGATATTTTTTGGAAAATCTTATTGATTTTTTTTTAATATCGATACAGAGGCCAAATCTATGGTTTTTTGAATTTTTGTCTGTCTATCTGTCTGTCTGTCTGTTACCGCATCACACAAAAACCACTGGAGGGATTTTGATGAAATTTGGTATGGTAATAGCTGGTTATCCGGGTCAACATATAGTATACTTTTTACCGCGGGATAATATCTCATTTCTGAGAAAAAATACAAAAACTGCATTGTAAGAGTATACTAATATGTAAAACCTAAGAATTTGGTTTTTAGTAAGCTGAACGTGGACGGAGCCGCAGGCAATGCTAGTATACAATAAATGGCTGGAATTATGGGTTCCAGGATTCGATTCCTGTGTAGTCGCAAAAGACCTATTTGATTTTTAACTTCCGACAAAATTGGGAGCTATAACTTTAACATGTGTGTTGTGTATCTGTTTGTAGCGTCATATCGCTCAAATAGATAAACCGATTTTAATTTTTTTTGTTTGAAAGATGACTTCATCGGAAGTGTTCTTAGCTGTAAATTAAGAAAACCCAATCAGCAATTTTTATGTTATCAGCTCTTTTCTAGATGGTAAAAGGATATGTGCTACTTCCACAGATCGAATCGATCTGAAACTTGGTATCCCGTTACTGGACTGATATTGCAATGATATGGTAGCCTTGACGACATGACTGGCTCAGTTTATAGTGACCCTACTTGCTGTGCCAGAGGTTGCGGGTTCGAGTCCCGCTGGGGGCATTCATTTGTGTGATGAGCACGAATGTTTGTACTCCAGTCATGGGTGTTTATATTTATAATATGAATGTATTTAAAGTTATATATGTGTAGTGTATCAACTATCTGGTATCCATAATACAAGCCTCGTAGCTTACCATGGAACTAGATGGCGCTGTGTTAATGTCCCAACATATTTATTTATTTAACCTAGGCCTGATGGTACTTTCGCAAGCGATCCTGCGGTGTCCCTCTAAGGCGGGAGGAAGGGATGTCGGGTTTTAGTGGGTAGTACCGGATCTTCTAGCCGGTGAGCCCCACATCACCACCTGGGGGATCAGGTGGTATGCGTAAATGCATTTCCCGACAGTAAAAAAAAGGCCTGATGGTACTGCGTCACCTAGGATCTGCAAGATGCTCAACTCTTTCCTATAATACTACAGACATATCGTGTTTAGGCTTATTAAAATGGCCTCAATAAATAGATTATTATGTTGCGGATATTTTAAACTTCTAATTTAAGATTTATCTATCAAGTAAGTACGAGTACGATAATCCTTTAGAGAACATGTAAACCGTTGGTCATTCACCTGATTCTCTCCAGTTGTATCGGATTGCTTTGTTCCTAGTTTATGAACGTGAATATTATACGAGTATAAAGTGCATCTGCTTCTAACAGTGTACAGATGGGTAACCTCAATGATATGGCCGCCGGGGCCGAAAATCGGTCAGGAGGGCATTAGAATTATGCACATATGTATGTAGAAATTAGTTTATCCTATACAAACAGCTTACAGTGAGATCACAGTAACTCTTAATGTATGAAGACAACATGTATAGATCCATAGTAAAAATATTTTAGTCAGACTAGACTACGTAGATATGTAGGTACAATTTGATTTTCTGATCTAATAATTTTTTAGATTTACGCGAATATTTGATATCTATATACAGATAAATAAAATTGAAGTATCTATTTGTAATGTCAAAATAACAGCTTTTTACTAAATGCATATGGATGTATACACGGTACATATACGAAAACAACATTTTTTTTACAATTTTTGTCTGTCTGTCTGTTTGTTCCGGCTAATCTCTGGAATGGCTGGACCGATTTTGACGAAACTTTCACTGGCAGATAGGTGATATAATAAGGAATAACTTAGGCTACTTTTATTTTAGAACAAATATAGGGTCCCACGGAAAAAAATTAAAACTATTGAAAAATTTAATAATATCCGATTCAAATAGGGAAGTTGTACACATAATCTAAAGCCGTGCTCTAGTTTTAAATAAAACTATCTTTTTGGATTTTTTTCGCGGATTTATTTCGATAATCTGATAATCTTTACTATAATTAATATTATACTAAATACTTTGTTAATTTTAATAAGTCTCTCGCGTGACCATGATTGCCGTAAAGCATTCGAAACGTCTGGAACCAAAAATAAAAATAAATACGCGAAAAAGTCCGAAAAGATACTTTTATCTTCTGATCTAACATAAGGCAGTATTGTCACCCTGTATTGACAATCTATTAAATCGATCTAAAACATAACATTTTCATGTAGGCTTCATCGATAATTAACCAATTAAACATATATTTATCTACAATCTCCACTAAAGCTATTACAAATGATAAAACACAATACGCTACTTTGAATACCACGCAATTAGGTAAATTGATCATATTTTATCACAAAGGCCTTGTCTAGACCGACCGGCGACTCGGGATTTATAGGGTCTCTATAGACTCACCAGCTTTGACTGTCGCTAAATACAACGTGTATTTCATTATCCTATCATCGGTCTAAAGCTCTTTGTAACGTTTATGAATTGAATTTTCATATAAAAAAGTCTAAATTAAAATGTGCGATTCTTTCTGATTTTCAGTTATTGTTACTTAGACGTTAGCATTACCTTTAAAAAATATAACAATATATTTTTTTGACTGAATATTTTATCTAATTTAAAAGCATATTAAAATCTTATTATTTATAATATATGTATTATCAAAATACCATTACAAACGCAATCAAATTCGGTACAGCATCATTAACTACATGCCATATTATATTATGGTCATGATTTTACTACTTCATCAAAGAAATTGTCTTGTTTATGTTTGATCACGTATTATAAGAGAACAATTTGATGGATTTTGATTGTTAAATGCATAGTCTAAGTTAACTATAATAATAACTATTCCAGTAAGTTTATAGATCCAACTTGAAGTTGTTAACATCAACGAGTTCGACGAATCATTATGTGTCAACCAAAGTTATGAGCAAAAGCTTGTATAAAAATAAGATAGTAAAGATGAAATTTTATTTAGACAATTTGAAATTGAAAAGAATTTTCTGACCTAGATTTGCACGAATCGTATTTCGGCTAAAATACAATAAGATAAAAGAACTAAGCTAAAACTTACGTGCATAGGAGAAGGGCAACCCATCTGACCAGCGGAATTCGCCTTCGTGCACAGCATCTGTTGCTCCTATCCAGTATACATCGTCGATACCAGCTCCGGGCCTGCATACAAATATAAAAACATTAAGGTAAGTTCTATAAAAATATACATCAATCATATTTTTATTTTAATACTAGCGGCTTATTCTTACTTTACTCAGGGTGCGTCTCTAGGTATGTTTTAAATAGATAAATATAGTTATTGGGAGTGTACTTTAGGATATAGAAATATACTTTTCCAGATTTTTCTGTGGGCGTTTTTAAGAAGTATTATTCTCTAATACATTATTTTAATGCTTTCATTCCTAAAGATTTTAATGTATCCCTAAAGAAGATTAGAAGAAGAAAAAGTCTACCTATCACTACACAAAATTTAGTTAAAATCACTTCAGTACTTTTTACGTGCAATGTACACATATACAGATAAACAGACAAAAATTTCAATAACTATTGTTTTGGAGTCTATCTTCTGTACAGTAACACGTTACGGTTATTGTTTTAAAAAAATATTTTATGTAAAAATTTCGCTTTGTTATTACTTATACCAGTATGCACCTAAAGATATTGTTTTGAATACCAATATTACGTATATTTTTAGGAATATGTTATAATTCTGCTGGGTTTAGAACAAAAGTTTATCTAATATATGAATGCTTTTGTTCATCCACAACAATTGAATGAATTCAATTAAATTTGTATAAAGCTTTAATATGTTAGATTTGCATGTGTTATATTTAAATCCTAAATAAATTCTGATTTAAATTGACTTACCTTAACAAATTAAATTGTTTTAAAATAATTTTGAAATAAAAGCTTTATAATCTTCTACCTTTGTATTATAGTTATGTGGTCTTACATATAAATAAATTTATATTAATTAACTTATAGATAAATAGTGGTATAAAATAAGAAAAAGCTTACGCATGAATCAAAAGTTGGTCCATGATTTGTTGTTGCCGTTCATTTAACACACTTGCGAGATGACCACCAGTTCTTGTACATTCCAGCTCCGCCTGTCTCCATGTCTTCTTGTTTTCTCTCACTGCTGTTATACAAAAATCTCCAGATACCACCCATCCATACTCGCAATGCCCTATTACTTCTTCAATAGGTTTATCCATCCACCATACTTTTAACCACATAGCAGATGAATTTTTCTTCGCCAAAATACTTATATTTAACCTTACAGAATTTCTTTCGGAAATAATTTGTACACTCCGCAAAGGGTCACCAGGTTGAGAACAATGCTTCCACCTAGATTCTCCATCTATTAAATTCAGCTCCATGCCTTTGCAAAACGTGTGAACATCCTCATGAATAATATTGGAATTTTCTGAATATTTTTTACTCATAGACCCGGTGCCCATTTGAAGCCGCAATGCCACTCGATTGCCATAAGGCAAGTGAATTTTATAGGAACAGAATAATTTGATCGTTGGTCCGACTTCGAACGAGCCGTTTCTTCCCGTCAGCAGAACGTCATGACAATGGTCCACTAGGCGGTATGTCGCGGCGAACGTGGGTCGACCGTGGATTTCTATTTCTAGTTTACTTGACGTAGATAGATACAAATATCTTCTATTTGGTGCTGGTATTTGTTCCAGTTTGCCACATAGAATTGGCGAGTTTTGGGCAAATTTTAAAAACCCACTAGAGCATGGTACGTTTAATTTGTGGAGATCAACAAGATAAGCGTTTCTTGGGGATGGTACAGGGAAGAGCAGTCGGCAGCCGTGTGTCCGAGGTAGATACCCTGAGTGGACGCGACCTGTACGCGTAGCACGTACATGTATTGCACAATCTGAAACAAAAATGGATGACGGATAAAGGAATGTTCTAAACAATAATATAGTCATTCTGTAAATAAACCAAAAAAAAAATTAAGAATATCCTTTAATTATATTTAAGTTTTGCTCTCAATAATAAATATTTGAACAAAAATGTAGAGAAAAATTCTGTGAAAAACTAATAAGAAAGATTAAATTATTCTGAGAATATGAAAGAATTTAAAATGAAACTGTATTTTATAATTTAGTATATTTTTTTTCTTATATTATATGCATTTACTTTTGAAATAAAAATAATTAATTATTCAATAAAAAGGTACACCTACTTCACATTCACCTTAAAAGTAATTACTCTACCCTCAGATAAGGTTATTTTTTGAAAATCGTATGGAATCTTGAGGTATAATTAAGACCTGTTTATCATTTTAAGCACCCTCTTTCACCTCTCTCAATTCTCAATTTACACATATTATGTATGTTTTTTTTGTAGGTCCTTACAGAAAGAAACTTAAGTACAAATTCAGTACTTCATCTCTAATACTTTTATAGATTTACTCGAATATTTGATATTTAAAACAAAACTCGAACTTTTCGAATTTACACTTTACTTACGTTAACATTACAAAAAATATAATCTATACATACAATATTAAATTAAATTTATTTATTATTTTATTATATTAAAATATCTCATCTCTGAGCAATCTATACTAAACGTTAAAACGTAACTAAGGGCAAACCCGACCGGAGCGAGGGTGAATTGTTAGTACCTTTATAAAATTAGGAAAAAAACACCACGCAATATCTATTTCATTATTAAATTCACAATATTAGTATAGAATACACTAGCCTGTATTGCACCTTTGTCGGGCTTTTCTCAAAGCAGCGAGCTCTACGTCTTTATCCGAGACCACAGGTTTAATGACATTCCTTAAATATTAGAACGTCTACGATGTTAATTTGTATTCGATCAGCTGAAACACCTAGAGAATGGAGTGAGCAATGCTCTCATGAAATTGACCACTTTCTAGAAAGAGAGAAAACGAATGTGACCATAAAGCGTCGCTTAACGGAGCGCAGAACGTCCAGCATGCTCGAACATTGAAAAGAATTATCCCAACTTTTAATTTTATATGTTTCATCAACACAAAGTACAAAATATATCCGTACTAATATTATAAATTTGAAAGTGTGTTTGTTTGTCCGTCTTTCACGTCGAAACGGATTGACAGATTGGCGTGATTTTTTGTGTGAAAATAGTTGGAGGGCTGGAGTAACATAGGCTAATTTTTATCGAGGGGGAGATTATCTAATTCCCACGGGAAAACACGTTATAATACAATCCACAAAAAATATTTATGATTAGAATTACTTGAAACTTGGTATTAATGTTCTTCCATAAAATTAAATAAATACGTTTTTTAGCATTTTTCGAAATTTATCGTATAAGGGGGTTAAATAGGGGATGAAAGTTTGTATAAAACTACCCTTTTAGAGATTTTGTGCAGTTTTAGCGCAAGTGAAGCCGCGGGTTCTGCTAGTTTAATATAAATTATAATTTTGTACCCATGATCAGAGATCAAAATTACTTAAAATACATAACACCTCGAGTTAATGTCTCTAATGGCGACAAGATAGCTAAACTTTGGCATTTAAAATTCTTGCCACTACATGCCCTATCCCATTAATATTATAAATGCAAAGTTTGGATGGATGTTTGTTACTCAATTAAGATAACAGCTAAACGGATTTAATGAAATTTGGCACAGAGATAGATTATAGTCTGATATAGCACATAGGTTACTTTTATCCCAGAAAAAATACGGTTCCCGTGGGATAGATTTGTTTTTGTTTTTCTCTAGGAACCTGAGCTAAGCTAGGATGAATTGCTAGAAGTATAATATTTAAAATTGAATTTAAAATAACTTTCTTTTACATCCAGATCATGTATGAGAAATAGTGTTCTGTCTGAAAATATTAGGTATATAAAGTCTAATAGAATCGACGAACACACATGAGGTTCTTCCCTAGAGAGCCTTTTGTTTCGTTACTTAGCCTTCACTATTCCCACAACGGTCGTAACTTCTTAAAATCACGTTGTTACATAGAGAGTTAGTGTTATAAGAGTTATTAACACAAACTCCTGTCAAGCAAGCTTTTACACATTTTAATTTTTTTATGGCCAAATCAAGTGTAGTTCATTTTAAATTAAGTTTCACTATAAAAATAACAATAGACAAAGCAAGTGAAATGACAGCACAAAATGTATACTAATATTTTAAAAGCTGAAGATAGTACTTTTTTATTTTTCTTTTTAAATTTTTGTTTTGAACTAACACTTTAATTTGAAAAAAGTCTTTAATTCGTTTATTGATGTAGGTTATATTACCTAACCTCACATCACGTTTCGGATTCGAAGAACAGAGCGGGTACACACCCATAAATAAATTTCGTGAGCAGAGCCGCGAGCAAAATCTAGTAACAAATAAGTATTTCTAAATACGATAAGATTATTCTGTTGGGGGCTTAAAGCTTTTTTTGGTAGTCATTTTATCATCTGGAACAATATCGGCCGAAAACATGGCTTTGAAAAATCTAACAATAATAGGTTAAGCCTCCTTTCATCCTGTAAGTTCGACCTTGGCATATTGCACATCTCGAGTGCCGGATCTCGTGGTGACAAGCTAGATCTAAGCAATGGCTGCTTTCAAACTCCTCCAAATAAAAGCCCTTTACAATGCTACTCAAGAGTTCTTTACAAATCCTACTAATATTATAAACGTGAAAGTTTGTAAGAATGTATGGATGTATGTTTGTTCCTCTTTCACGCAAAAACTAGTGAATGGATTTTGATGAAACTTTACAATAATTATAGCTCATACATAAGAATAACACATAGACTACTTTTTATTCCCGAAAAATATACGGTTCCTCTGAGATAGATTTGTTTTTGTTAGACGCTAGTTGGAAATACATAATATGTTTATTTGAAAGCCGTCGAAGTACTGCATCGGCTTTACGGGGAAATTTAAACTAACTGGAGTAGATTACGTTAGATGACATGCGAAACCGTCCGATTCAAATTTAATACTACTCTTGCATACGTTCGAGAATATAGTGCTGGTTGTTACTCCAAAACAATAGATATTATGATGAAAATCTACGCAATGTATAGCCTATTTTGAGCCAGTGGTAGTCATGTGGTAACGTGCTTACTTGGGAAACCGAGTAAAGTGGGCCATAATATTTCAATTGCGAATCATTTCCAACATGATTACCAGTCTTACGATGAAAGAAAACATTGTGAGAAAACACGCATGTTTGAGAGAACGTAGCATGTTTTTGTCCACCAACCCGTACTTGGTCTACGTGGTGGACTATGCCCTGATCCCCCTCGTATTGAAGGGAGGCCCACCCCTAGCAGTGGGACGTTAAAAGGGCTGAATACATACATACATAGTCTATTTTATAGCGAAACAACGTTTATTGGCTTACCTGTATTTTTCCTTGCTTTGAAGTATCAGATTAATGTGATTAGTATAAATATAATATGTGGCTCTAAGATTGCCATAGAGTAAATTCTATCCCAGTACTTCAAATATCACACTTAGAAATTATTAGATTGTCAAAATTCTCATTCGTAATAATATTTATAGTTTATAATATACTTTCTTTTTCTATTTTATATAGCATTTTACTGAATTTATTGCATAAATTGGTGTTTATCATGAACGATAGAGTTCACGCAACATTCCATAAATTTCAACGAAAATATTGAACGTCTAACCTCACTGTAATAGAAGCATGTTCATATATATTTAATATTCTTATAATACTGTTTGTGCTGGCCTATATTTATTATTATTGTTTTAGTAATTTTAAAAGAAAGAAGTATTTAAAATGGATGTATACAGTAATACCTTCGTCAATTGCGAACTAATTTTCATTATATAAGTTTTTAAGGTTTCATGGTCACTGATAATATTTTAAGTTAAGTTCCTGATATTTGGGCACTGTTAATAATAATTTTGTTAATATTATATAAATTTGTTGGGACATTAACACACAGCGCCGACTAGTTCCATGGTAAGCTGGGACTCGAACCCGTAACCGCTGGCGCAGCAAGTAGGGTCACTACAAACTGAGCCAAACGTGTCGTCAAAATTGTTATTAGACTAAGGAGTATATTAGTATTCATTTTTGTTATTACAAATTTAATGAATTAAATGTTATAAGCCATGGCGTAAATAGCCTTTTTGGGCTCCAATGCAAAAAAAAGTACCTGTTGCCTATTACGAAAACGAATGTGGAGTGTCGAGCGTTAAACGAAAAGTCGGTTAGTCGGCAGTAGACACTTGAAAGCTGGGTTTTATTATTTAGAAGATCAATAAAATATAGTTCAATCTACTATCAAGATCCACGGTAGGGATTCGAAATTAAATTTAAAAAAAAGCAGCGTGAGTCCTGTCGCACTCTTATATACTTGAATATGTATATATGACAAACACAGTTTTTGAAATCCCCAATTTTTTAAACCACTCTCACGGAAGAACGGGTGGCGTAAGATTTAGTAAAAAAGCTGAGCTTGGAGGACCGTTCATCGTTTTATAGAACATAGGTACGATCACATTCCTCGTGGTCATCATATAAAATAATATTTGGAAATTTAGAGCACTTCTTTCTTGGGTTTTTTTAAAACTTGTATGAGGGCCGGCTTCAAAAAAAGGTTTTGAAATAAATAATCGTTTGAGGCCCGCTGGGGCCTCCTTGAATAAGGGGCCCCATGCGACCGCATTGGTTGCATTAGCATACTTCCCCACTGTTACAAGCTTCATGGTCACGGGTATACTAATATAAAGTAAGTAAACAACATGGTAAAAATCTCGTTTTATATCATACAAATGTTAACAGACGAGTAACGACTTATATTATGAAAATCAGTTCACAATCGGCAAAATTATGAGAACCATTTTTTAATGTTTTTTTCTTAATGTATATTATGTAAGACAAAAGCAATACAATATAAAAGTGAAAATTTCTAGAAAAATCCACCCACCCGTCCGGATATCAAATTTTGATCCCCTGTAGAATAGGATAATATATGAAAATGAATGACTTTGTCTTCTTATTTTATGAACCCCGGTCTATTTGTATACTATATTACATATAAATTCGTCGAGTTACATTGTTTCAGTGTGAATAAGTAACCTTACAAACACACATACAATATTATATTTATATCGTCAGTCCTTCTCAGGTCTGAGCATTCTTCTTTCGGAACTGGTAGTAGACTCATGACTTTCAATTAAAAAGATTAATAATTTAATGCTGAATAAAATATTTTGAATTTGAATTTTACAAGCGCCATGGTCACGGGTACGAATGAGTATACATGAGACCATGGCGCTTGTAACAGCGCTGAAATATCGGAAACAGTCAAAGGTATTGCCATTATTTTAATAATATTTAAATTTTTCTCATAAAACATAACTAGTTTTATTAATATTTTACCCAAATTAGTACAGGCTGGTGTATAAGTTAATTAAAGTTACAAGCTTTGTTTTCATCATCATAAAAGCTAGGGCTGTAAAGTTTTATGACGAATGTCCATTAGCTTAACATTAATTATTTCATTGAAATAATATGCCACTATAGCGTAGTGAAGAAATCCATTATAAGGGTAGTAAGTTCGAACTCCATTACTCTGAAATCTATACAGATAATAAAATTCTGAGTCGAATCTGTAGATGAAATATTTTTTAGAAAATCTTATTGAAATAGTCATTATTATCGATAAGAGGCCGAATCTATAGTTTTCAGAATTTTTGTCTGTCTGTCTGTGATTGCATCACGGAAAAGCCACTGGAGAGATTTTGATGAAATTTGGTATGATGATAGCTGGTTATCCGGGTCAACATATAAAATAATTTTTACTGCGAGAAAGTATCTCATCTCTGAGAAATCTATCGTTAGAACGTTGCAAGTAGGGACACTAGAAACTGAACTAAACGTATCGTCACTAGGCACTAGGCCAACACTAGTTGGTATAAAACGCCTCTTAGTTTTAAAAAAATATCCAATATTTTAAATAAAGCTATCTTGCAGGAATGAAATAAGGTAAAAAATATTTATAGAAAAGTTGACTCTTGGCATTTGTGACACGCAAAATTGTCTTTAAAAGTTAATGTTTTTGCTTAAAGCAATATTAATTTCTACAACTATGATACTTATTACAAAAGTAAGTAGGTACATAATTAAAATCAAAGATAAGTATATATTTTTGTATACCAGACTGTTTTTACGTTAGAATGTTTAAAATTAACAAATATTGTAAGGTATTTTGGTGACATTTTTGAATTCATTTTGTAATTTTGTGGGTAAGCTGCCTGTAATGGCTACATAATGCCTTTGAGACATCTAAAACCTTAGTCTCTCCCGTTACCAAGATTGCTATAAAGCATCCGAAACGTCAGGAACACAAAATCAAAATAAATCCTCGAAAAATCCGAAAAGATAATTTCATTTAAAACGCTTTTTCTGTTAAGATAACTTTAATCGGTAATTTTAATCCAAATATTATATAGCTTTTCTATAGATAAAAATACTAAGA
Source organism: Brenthis ino (assembly GCA_921882275.1). Taxonomy (NCBI): domain Eukaryota; kingdom Metazoa; phylum Arthropoda; class Insecta; order Lepidoptera; family Nymphalidae; genus Brenthis; species Brenthis ino. The sequence continues at coordinate 20,626,625 of OV170228.1, read as the reverse complement.
TCATTCTTAAACATACGGACATTTTAAATAAAAAGTGACCTGTGACCATGACATCTGCAAAGCAAACGTCAAAAAGCGAAATGTCAAAAAATCCGATAAGATTAAATAGTTTTATTAAAAGAACTAAGAGATATGTTATGTAAAAAAAATTTTCAAGATCAAACATCGAACGCACTACTTTTCAATTAAATACGTTCTTTCATTTTATTGCTACTGACCTCTGTAAATGTAGGCTGTATAGTGTATAGCTAGAAGCTATGAGTATCGTGCCTCGTTGACTTTCAATCGGCAACCTCTAGGCATGCAATTTGCAAATTGGAATATTTTTTACCCTTTATCGTTTTTGGAAGTCTCACTTGAAGTAAAGAAACTGTATGCCTTAGATTTTGTGACTTATAATGATACTTTTATTTGTTTTTACTGAGTTTAAAAATGACGAGGTTTTTAATTAGGTGGGTTTTGTGTGTACAATGTACATATCTCCAAGCATAGACTTAGCGATTTTTTTAAAGGTTTTAAGTACTCAGTAAATAATATATTAACTTGAAACTAGTAGACCTCCTTTACGCTGTTCCATTGCATCATGTAATATCGCTTAAAAACGTTAAAATAATCAGACAAGTGCGAGTATGACTCGCACACTGAGGGTTTTTTAGAATGTATTGCTTTAGTATACTATTTTTTTATATTAAAAGTAAAATATGTAGGTACCAATCTATGATATTTATTTTATTGGCGACATAAATATGTTTGTATTTCATTTGTATCCCCTTCAGTTATATTTATAGAGTGCCTATGCCTACAAAATCTTCTAGTGGTTTATATGAGACACTCTATGTACATACAAAATAATAGCAATGTAATTCTTAAAGTCTTCGAAATCTTATAGACGGACTTGTCGAAATTATAAGGGTTCATTTGGCTATGGAACCCTAAAAATAAGATTTTTTTACTTTCTAGGTGATATAAATCTAAAAACATTATTTGACTGTAAAGCGAATGAAACGGATTTGAAGCTGATATATTTTTTATAGGTTAATGTATCCAAACGAGCAAGTTACTGACCTACCACTGCCTGTTAATGAGAGCTTTAGTCAATCTAATCTTCAATAGATGCGTTGCTCAAAAATGTTGAATTGTATTTTAAATTAAAACAATAAAAAATAAAACAATTTTTAGAAATATCCACGGAATGTCATTTTTATCCTTTTTTAAAATGACTGTGACCATTATTTAACGTTCTTTTATGTCTTGACAGATAAGACATCCGGGATTAGCTTGCTACGTGTGGACCCAACTTAAGCTCCCATCTATCAACGTCACAAAATGGCCTTTGCCACAACAAAACAAATCTTTTAATGTCTTAAATAATTTAAAAATCTTCTTCGTGTCTTCTCCATTCTCCGTGACATTGGCGAAGTAATTTGTACTCAACTGGCACGCTTTAAAGCCATTTACAAGAAAATTGAATTGATTTAAAAACATTCCACACTCTCAATTATGTCACAATATAATTTTTTATTACTCTTTAATCTATTTTGGTTAGAATGTGATTGTGGTATTTGTTGTCATTTTTAATTTTATTTAAAAAAGCTTTCACGTTCAAAAACAACACGTTGGAGGACAGTATTTTTAAAATCTATTTGAAAATTGGATATTTCGTCCTGAGTTATTACAATTTAATCTTTGTAGATAACAAAAAAATTGTACGTAGATATGAAAGAAAGAAAAGAAGGTTAAAGATTTAGATTTAATTAAAATCTATTAATTAGATAATGAGATATACCTTTCCCGTTCTACTAGATTTTCATATATCATACGAATTTTTTGTACTAACCACGGACAGTAGTATACTATAGTATATATGTAATTTTTTTTTTGGATCTTGATTCTCTCTTAATATTATAAACAATCAAAGCCTTTGTCTCTCACTCGAATGGAACACTGAGCGGGGTTAATTATTTAAGCTGATGCAATATCTATTTGCCTTACCAAACAGTAGTTTAGGCGTTAAAGACAACAAACATACAAACAGAGAGATGCACTTATAATTTTTACGAACTGTGAATGTTTGGATACTTAAATATAAAACTGAAAATTCTATGATTTAAATATCGTCCAAGAAAAATTCAACCCAAAATATCACGACATATGACAGCCGTAATAATAATAATAGAAGCAATATTTTATTTCTAAAGCAACGAAGGAACAATAACACGTTTTTTCCATTAGCTGTACAGTTAATATATAAGAATCGTATGGTATAGTGGCAGTATATTCAGTGTAAAAGGTTGGTCGCAGTTTCAATCCTCCTGTATAGTAATATAATATTTTAACGAGAATAATGTAAGGAGTAAAGTTTTATGTTTGTAGGGTGTTTGAGAAGTACCTAATACAAGCCAATTTTAACATATTTAACTGATATCATAAAGGTATTAAATTTTTGGGTAAATACAATTTCAAAAAAAAAAGTTATTTTAAATAAAACTACATTTTTGGATTTTTTCACGGATTTATTTTGAGTTTTGGTTTCTCCAACCCAATGAACCAGGTTGGATCTAACCGCGAAAAAATCCGAAAAGCTAGTTTTAATTAAAATGTCAAATATTCGCGTAGATCTAAGAAAGTTTTAAATGCTCAGCGTTTAAGATATGATTATTTGTTTCTAGGTTAACGTAGGAGTAAAAAAATTACATGATCTTATTATTAACAAAGATGAGTTTGAATCCATATTAATATTATAAATGCGAAAGTAACTCTGTCTGTCTATTATCTTTTCAAGCTTAATCTGCTTAACCGATTTAGATGAAATTTGGTATGGACATAATTTAAGACCCTGAGAAGAACCTAGGATGGTTTTTATCCTGGAAATCATTCCTTAAGGAGATAAATATTGGTTCCCGGCGTTTCGAATGCTCCCGTGACCATGATTGCTGTAAAACATTCGAAACGGAACAAAAAAATCATAATATCGCAAAAATCCGAAAAGATACTTTTATTTAAAAACTCTGAGCATTTATCAATCCTGCATGCACCTAACTATGGCAGTGTCAAAAAAATTATGCTAAAATGTAGCATAAAATAAATTCTGCCCCGGACGTATTTAGAATTGCGTCAATCTGTCGGGCAAATTTATTGCCCGTCCCTGATGTCACAGTGACACGGGTACTTGTTCACGTACAGTAGCTGGCCACTGCTCAGTGAATTTTGCGTAACTTCCGCTATATCGCTATAGCGATTTTCAGGCCGGGTAAACTTTTTTATTATAAACCAGAAAATCGAATACATATTTCCTATTTTCAACGATTGGAAATCTGTGCGAATATTGTTGTCAGATTGGATGTTTTGAAGTCAAAATTGAAAGTTTTTGGGATGGTACATCAATTTTTGGAAAGAAATTTCTTGGAAAAATTTAATATTTTGCATTGAGCTATACTCTTATTCTTATATGTATATACGTTATTCACCTTTTAAATGTTAAAATCACTATTTATTATGTTCGCTTAACAATTTCTACGACAAAATCCAAAACGAAGTAAGATGCTGCTAAAATCACCAGTCCTTAATTTAGACTATCATCTTAATTAATTCCTTCCTTCATCTTGGCCTAAAACAACATAATGCAAATATATTTTAACTACGCTATATCTTTTGCGGGGTAATAAAAATATTTTAGTGACTAACTACATAATTTAATATATTTTTTTTACAAAAAAAATTTAATTATATAACATAACCCTAGGAGATATTTTAGACTGAAAACCTTTTTGTACTGAAACAAAATGTGAATTTAATTAATAAAATATAGTAAAATCGATTCAGAAGTTTCAGACTTTATCGATTACAAAATAACTACTAAAACTAGCTACTCATTCTCGCTTCCCTCGGGTTCGTCCCTATGTATTTTATAATAATATATAATATAGTTTTACAATAATGTATGGAAGTTTGCCCGATTTGTTGACATTTATGATTACTGCTCCGCTCTCTTGGGTAGTAGCATGATGATATATAGCCTTCCTTATTATTTCCTTATCATTACCTATACAATTTTTCAAATCGGATTAGTAGTTCCTGAGATTAGCGAGTTTGAACAAACTCTGCCTCTTTATAATAATAGTATAGATTATCAAGATTATCAGTATGATAGATTATAATAGATATCACTAATTCTAAATCTCGTTTTAACAAATCAATAAAATTATTTGGTCCACGTTGATTAAACAATTGATAATTGAAATTACGATTGGTAGATAAATCTAGAAGAAAATACTAAAAATTCTTAAAAAACTAAATGAAAGTTAAAAATTAAAAAAAAACAATTTTAAATAAAACTATCTTTTCGGATTTTTTCGCGGATTTACTTGGATTTTTGGTTCCCGACGTTTCGAATGCTTTACAGCATTCATGGTCTCTCCCGTGACTGTCAAATATTCGCGTAAATCTAAGAAAGTATTATAAAAAACAATGTTTTAAAAATATCAAAATACAACAAAGTGAACTTACCTAGTCTTAAAGTTTTAATAAAGAACACTTGATATATGGTGGCACTCGTTGTTTTTCTATACCGTAACCTGCAATAAGAAAAATAAACTTTTAAATACAAAATAGCTATTGAATTTTAAATGGATAAGTTAGTAAAAACAAAGGAAAAACTTTTTGATGCTTCACACAGCTCTCTTTGCCTTCTCTGTTAAGGATACAGTAAGCATTAGAGATTAGATTCGCATATAAAATTCAGAGTCCAAAATAAAATAATATATGAACCAAGACTTGTACTTTGTACCAATTTAACTATGTTTTTTATTCAGAAATTTATCGAGCTATACTTAAGTGCAAAAACATACAGGCAGAAAGATGAAAAGTCAAAAAACTATATTTAATGTATGAAGATAAAGGATATGCTTGTTTGTTTGAATGCAATGACTTCTGGAACTATCTAATTTAGTTGTTTTTCCTTTACAAGGCAACACCATGGTGTTGCCTTATAAAGTAAAAAAAACCATGGTTCTGACATCTTCAGTGAGACGACATTAATTCCCCATTTTTTTAATTTATTCCCTAAAATAGTTAAATAAGTTAAATAATTTGTTTGGATAGTCATTTTCTGAGTAAAAAATTCGAAAATTGTTGTTCAGAGCTTCTCTTTATATTGTGGATGGGAAACCTATCTTTTTCAACGCTGCAAAATAATATTAATAGAACACCATAAATATTTTTTACAAAACAAAGATAGTATTTTTAAATTTTTTTTAATTTTTAATTTTAATTTTAAGAAAAATAGTGTTAATATAGAATTGTGTTAACATTTATCTAAGTAGAAATATATAAGGTGTAAATGGACAAATTTGCGGCGGTCAAGTCAGAACGATGATTCATTTATCAACCATTTAAACACTCCAGCGTGAGCTATTAGAGCCATGTTACCAAAATTACTGGAAACTTGAAATATGTTTGACACGTTTAGTTCAGTTTGTAGTGACCCTACTTGCTGTGCCAGCGGTCGCGGGTTCGAGTCCCGCTGGGGGCATTCATTTGTGTGATAAGCACGAATGTTTGTACACGAGTCCAGAATGTTTGTACATCATGTTTTTAATAACGAAATTTTTAATATGTTATTTAATGTAACTTTTGTTCCTAATTCTAATAAATAAATAAATAAATAATATGTATGTATAAAAGTTATATATGTGTAGTGTATCAACTATCTGGTATCCATAACACAAGCCTCGTAGCTTACAATGGAACTAGATGGCGCTGTGTGTTAATGTCCCAACATCTATTATTTATTATTATTATTTTATTATGTAATATAATATTTACTACATACACCACGTATTTTTATCAAATTTAATTATTATAACGCTCTTAGCACTCTACTTATAAAAACAAGCCATTATGATAAGCTTGTAACCAAACATTCAATATCTCTCTACTGTCGTCGCTTTAGATTCAAAAGTGATGCATCCGCACGTTTTAGCTAACATGCAGCATAAGACGATACAGTTTCTATAGTAAAACATCATAATAGTGTAAAAGGAAATAGCTATTGCAACCGTTTTATCGCGGCTCCGCACAGTTCGATTATAACTTTTAAAATAAAAATGTTATAATGAAAAAAATCTATATAGATAAATAAAATTGAAGTGTCTGTTTGTAATGTCAAAATAACAACTTTTTACTAAAAACATATGGAATTATATATAGCATTTATAGGAAAAACACAATTTTAAATTTTTTTGTCTGTCTGTCTGTTTGTTCCGGCTGATCTCGTAAACAGTTGGGTCGATTTTGACGGGACTTTCACTGACAGGTAGTTGATGTTATAAGCAGTAACTTAGGCTACTTTTATTTCAGTAAGAGAATTAGGGCTCCGCTCAGAAAAATTAAAATGTACCTAGAGACGAACCCGAGCGAAACGAGGGTTAGTCGCTAGTATTATAATCCATATATGAATTAATAATAAAATAATGTATTCTTGACCGATTTCGGTAACGGTGGTCAATTTTATTAAGACCAATATGGAATACATAATCTATCTATACATCTAATACTCGTATATAAAAATGAATCGCTAAATGTGTTGGTAAGCGCCAATCTCCAGAGCAGCTGAACCGATTTCGCTAATTCTTTTTTTAGGATATTCCTTGAAGTACGAGGATGGTTCTTACGGAGACAAAAATTAAAAAAAATGCCTAAAAAGGCTAAAAACACTTTTCTTTACTCCCATACAATAGATTCGTAATAATACTTAAAAGTCAATTTGAACTTAGTTTAAGTATTAGTGGAGAAGTTCCGGGAGGGCAAAACAATTGAGTGACGTTAGTATCGTATAAATATTAATGTCAATATTATTAACAAAAAAAATTAAATTTATATGGCTAACGCTGGCCAATAACTATTTATATCTATTTAAAACGTACCTAGCGACAAACCCGAGAGAGGCGAGGGTAAGCCGCTAGTATTATAATAAAATTTTGAGTCGAATATGTACATTAAATATTTTTTGGAAAATCTTATTGAAATAATCATTATTATCGAAACAGAGGCCGAATCTATAATTTTTAGAATTTTGTCTATCTGTCTGTCTGATAACGCATCAAGAGAAAACAATTGGGCAGATTTAGATGAAATTTGGTATGATGATAGCTGGTTATCCGGGTCAACATGTAGAATACTTTTTATTGCGGCAAAATATCTCATCTCTGAGAAATCTATACTAACTGTTAAAACGTGCCTATGTACATATAATATGACAGCGCACAAATATGTGCACTATAACGTATATCCTGCATTTACAAGTGGAAGGAAGTTCCCTTCATACTCAAATTCCGACAGGACGACAATCCGATACGGCCGATGATCAGGCGCAGGACAACAGCTAGATTTTCTATCTGAGGCACGTTTTGAATATTATTGCATGAACTTGTATAAATAATGTGACAGTGGTAGCCCAGTGGTAACACGCTTGTTTGGGAAACCAAGTGAAGCGGGTTCAAATCCCGATCCTCACGCCTCTGATATTTTCATATGGAAATGATTTCCAACATGATTACTACTTGTCTTACGTTGAAGGAAAGCATCGTGAGGGAACCTGCATGTCTGAGAGAACCTAAGATGTTTCGAATGACGTGAAGTCCGCCAAACCGCATTTCGGCAGTGTGGTCCACCACTATATGTAATAATGTAATAATTTCCTCTCATATTTACGAAAGGCCCGTGCCCAGCATTGAGACGTTAAAAAAGGGTCATAATGTATATAAATAATATGGCAAATCTCCAAAAAAAATTTTTTTTTTCATACACATGCAGTACTTTTCGTAATTGAATTAATTGACATTAATGCTTAGTGAAACATTTTTTTATACTCTCACACTAACTTTACGACTTAATAATTGAGGAAGGCAGCAGTTTGTAATCAAGTTGGGAGGTTATCTCCAGAGCGGGTTCTATATTGCGGTCGGGCCTACATGACACGCTTTAACATATAACTAAAACTCTGTTTGTAGTAGTATCACTTATTAAAATATCCTCACTAGTTACTGCCTTCGGTTTCATTCGCAAGATATGTCGATAAAATGTGTAAATTTAAAATTTTGTAAAATATCTAAACTACAAATTTTCTAATTTCATACAAAGTTACAGCGAAGGTACTTGTATTACATGAATAGTGAGTGAAAGAGAGAAAGAGAGAGAGAGAGAGAGAACTCTCTGACTCATACACTCTCTCATTCATTTACTTTCTCTCTCACTCGCTAAAGTTTTCGTTGGGAATATTCAATTCATCCGTACTAATATTATAAATGTGAAAGTTTGTTTTTTTTATTTGTCCTTCTTTCATGTTTTACACACGTTTTAAATAAAAATATATTTTAAGATTTTTTCGCGGATTTATTTGGATTTTTTATTGTTTGATAGTTATGTATTGTTAGTTATGGTTGCTCAATTGATTATTTTTAATTATAGTATTTCAATTCATTATTATTATTCATAATTTATATAATTGATTCTTCATATTTTGTTTGTTATAATTTTATATTTTATAATATTAATTTGATGTTGATTATTTATATTTTATTATTTACAATTTTATAATATTAATATAGATATGAGTTTGTTATATTTTAAATACTAACCAGCATTGCCCGCGGCTCCGCCCGCGTTCAGACGACCAAAAACCAAATACTTAGGTTTTACATATTAGTATACTCTTACAATGCCACCAGGCTAATCGACCAGGATAACCAGCTATAATCATACCAAATTTCATCAAAATCCCTCCAGTGGTTTTTCCGTGATGCGGTAACAGACACACAGACAGGCAGACAACAATTCTAGAAACTATAGAATCCGCCTCTGTATCGACAATAATGTTTATTTCAATAAGATTTTCTAAAAAATATTTAATGTTTACTAGTATTTCATTACTTTAGGATTTAATAAATTCTCATTTGCAATTTCATTACAAATAATTTAACTGTAACAAACCAACAGTCAAATTTTATATTTATAATTCTAGTTTGGTTACAGAAACTAAGAAAACTATGGAGTAGTCAAAATAAAATATATTTTAAAAAAAATTGTACATCGACTTCAAAACGTTTCTTTTTTTTTGTTTAGTAGCTATTGAGGAACTTTAGTGTTATCAACAATATATATATATATATATATATATATATATATATATATATATAACATTATTTTATTATGATATGATATGATGATAGTGCTTTTCAACCACTGGACACACTACGATCATAATAATCACAGATAATTTCTCGAAATTCGTATCTCCCTTTTAAAATCGAATAAACTATACTTCATATTTTCAAAAAGTCTTATTTGAAAAAAGACAGAAAAAAATCAGAAAATTTGAAATCCCAAAACTTGACTGTTTTGCATATTTCGGTGTGTAATTAGCAGCGTATTTGTACCGCGCCGCAACAAGTATGTGTACATGAGAGATCATTATGGAGTACAGGTTAAGTTGTAATTTTAAAACAACATTGAATTATGTTATTTAAATATTACCTTTATTATTTATGTAAATGTATATTTTATGGGTGTTTTATTTTTGTATATTTTAGGAAGTCAAAGTAGGTCAATTTTGGCATGTTTTAATTCGACCTTAGTTATTTTATATGAACTACATATCTATACATATAATAAAATTGTAACTAAGCCGAATCTGTACATTAAATATTTTTTGGAAAATCTTATTGAAATAGACATTATTATCGATACAGAAGCCGAATCAATTGTTTTTAGAGTTTTTGTCTGTCTGTCTGTTTTGATGAAATTTGGTATGGTGATAGCTGGTTATTCGGGTCAACATATATAGGATACTTTTAACTGCGAGAAAATATCTCATTTCTGAGAAAAAATACAAAAACTGCAATGTAAGAGTATGCTAATATGTAAAACCTAAGAATTTGATTTTTGGTCATCTGAACGCGGGTGGAGCCGCGGGCAATACTAGTATTTATATATAGATTTTTTATATTGCTTTTGGCTGTCGCTCGAACCAATTTTGTACGGGATTTATAGATTTGCTTAAACAACTTAATTAAGAGAGACTCTATCGTATTATTAATACATTTTATCTTTCGAAAATAATAATTTATACATATTATGTTTAATAAAACAGTAAATTGTCGAAATCGAAAATTTTGTGTAGTGATAACTTATTATTCGGGTCAACATTTAGGATACCTTTTACTACAGGACATTTTTTCATTCCCGTGAGAAAACACAATAACTGGTTCTATCGAGTCGTTCTTGGAAATTTACATGGCTAATAGCAAGTGATTGGGAAATGGGCAGAGAGATGATGATGATTTTCAGACATTTTGCGCTTTACTCATTTGTGGGCTATTTTTTAATCATATTCATCTAGTAGGTACAAAATGAACGAATTTGGCTAAGGAACCCTAAAAAGGATTCAGTCAATACCTTTTACGTTTCTTGTGAGAAGCAATACAGATATAAGAAAATACTATCTAGAATATAAGAGTAAGGTAAAAGTTATTTAACTTCGAAACTACCTAAAAAAGGTTCATATGAAATACATTCCCTAAGGGTTTGAAACCTTGCAATACATTTATATATTCCGTTAACACTAAATAGAATATATTATATATTAAAACGTTTTTCTCAAATGCCCTAGAGGAATAAAATAAGTCAGTACTTGGCCTTTTGGTTGAAATCAAAGAACAGCGTTTCAGTTTATTCTGAACAGATGCAGAATTGTAAATTAAAGTGCGTTTGGGCATTACTGGAAGAAATGTGTTAAGAAGATGAATACAATTTTTGAAATTAATATTAAAGATGTCTTTAGTATGTGCTAGAACGTAAATTTTTTTTTGGTTTGTTTGTTTGATCAGACGTGCATCACGAGAAAATCACTAGACAGATGGTGATAACATTTGGTATGAAGATAGCTGGTTATCCGGGTCAACATATAGGATACTTTTTACGAGGGTGAGTTGCTAGTTCTAAATAAAAATATGGATTTTGAGGTTAAATTTGAGAAATCCTGTAATTTATAATTCTACATTTATGGACATGCATCGTATTTTTTGAGCCTTGAGTTCGAACCTCTTTATTATAGGCATGAGGTGGTATTGTAAACTTGATTGACCGACGCTACGCGATATAGACATAGTGCCTATACTGGGGACTAGAGCAGATATCATTCTACATCGTTGAGAATAAAAATCTTAAAAAAATATATGGTTTGACATATCTAATTAATATTATCATATATCATTATTATATCATATAATCAAAATAGTTTAGCACATTTTTCTCGTCTGTTTGACAAACCATTATTTTTTTTTTTGAAGTGAATTTTTTTTAGAATCGTTGTGATTTGAAACTCGATAAAACGGAAATGCGATACTAAAAAGAGAAAAACACAAAAACTTTTTAACAAAAAAATAAAAACCGACTTCAATCAAAAGCACTAAAAAGTAAAAAATAACTGATTGGTAGTTTTCATTTACTATACATACCTAATCAAATATTTTCAAAGTCCTATATGTTGTTGTTTATCCTATATTTTGACCCGGATAATTAGCTATCACCATGCCAAATTTCATGAAAATTCCTCCAGTGGGTTTTCTGTGATGCGGTAATAGACAGACAAACAGACAGACAGACAGGCAAAAATTCTAAAAACTATAGATTCGGCATCTATATCGATAATAATGTAGATTTCAATAAGATTTTCCAAAAAATATTTAATTTACAGATTCGGCTAAGTTACAATTTTATTATATGTAAAGATTAAGTTTCATTTCTACCATGTGTGAATTGCACACACATGATCTTTTTTTGTTTAGTAAGAAGCTATTGACGAACTTTTTAGTATTATCATTCAAAAAATACATTTTTATCTAGATAAGTATATTCTATTCATATATGTTTTATTCTTTTCAATAATTAGGGTCCGACCACTGGGTGACCCGTGACTACTATAGTTTACAAGCCAAGAGTGTAAACGACGCACGAAATATTACAGGTATATTGCGGTTATTGATTGAAGGTGTTAGCGTGAGTGGACGCTTAAAGTTAATTATATAGAATGCTGTGTAATGGATTTCAGATGAAGTTTGAATAAATGGTTTTGTTTATGCTTATTAAAAGTTCTAAATAGTTTACGAACTATCTGAGCAATATTATATCAGGATCAAAGTTTTAATTCAGTTGTTGTTGTGGATGTTGGATGGTAGGATATTTGGGATTTCATAGAAAATACATCAAGTCATTATAAATATTCCCGTTTTCCTGTTTGTTTTATCACGAATATATGTACGAGTATGTCTACAAACATTTGTATTCATCACACATATGAATGCCCCCAACGGGATTCGAACCCGCGACCGCTGGCACAGCAAATATGGTCACTACAAACTGTCCCAGACGTGTCGTCAACATAACTATACCAAAGGGATGAATGTCACGCTTGACCTATTTACACTTCACATTAACTTCAATACGATAATTTTTCCCATCATAAAAAAGGATTTACAAACTTTTTAGAAGTTACAAAGGAAAATTTTCCTCTTCATATTATAACTGTAAGATTAAGTCCTTAATTTTACTAGCCAATAGTACACCTTATTCCCCTTTGATAAAGATGTAAATTGCATTCACCAGAAATTCATTCATCTTATGTTGTTTTGTTGAGGAAACAACTGATCAGAACTCGCGAAAAGCTTACTTTGTTCTTTTCTTTTCAATGTATTGACAATTTATTCTAAGGGTTGTTTTGGTGTAATATATATTGTAGGGCATAAAAGGGTTGAAAATTACCTGAGAATTTTCTCGCATGAATTAATACGAGAGATACAATGCTAAAGTATACTTTACTCTAAATACGCCATTGCTTGTTTGTATGACGCATGTATAAAAAAATCTATACATTCACTTTTTGTCGTCCCATTATTGGGCGTGAGCCTTCCTTCAATACGAGGGAGATCAGGCCATAGTCCAGCACGCTGGCCAATAGCAGGTTGACGGACTTCACATATCCTCATAATATTTTTACCATAACAATGGTAATCTTATTGAAAATAATTAGCACATGATAATGTCAAAGGCACGACCGGGTTTGAACCTACGTCACTTGGTTTCTCAAACAAACGCGTTACCGCTGCTACTACCACTGCCCTTTTTTGTAATGAGCAGCAGTATTTAGATAACAAGAATGTTTCTTATTCTTCATTTACTGTACTAGTATACATATATGATTTAATTATTTTACTCCCATATTTGTTGTGGTGATGTATTTTGGTGTTCGAACAACTTCAATAAAAGAAAAAGTACTCAATTCTGGTGGGAGATTTTTTAGAGAGTTTTTCCCTTAATTGAACTAAAGTACAAAGTTTCGTACATACAATTGTCTTTAAATGCGTGTATGTTTGTTAGTCTTTCACGCTGAAAGGGCTGAATACAGATGCACACATATAGGCTACCTGGAGTAAATAAAACATATGCTACTGTTAGGCACCTAAAGCGTACCGGACCCGAGCGAAGCGATGGTAAGTCGAAGTAGTAAAAACTATGCCCACCTATTGCTGTCTGAAAAGAGGACGAACTTCTGTTATTAGAACAATAAACACACGTAAATTCTTTTTTTTATATACACATTTCCGCCATATGGGAAAAATGGAGACCATATTGAAAACTAGGCACTTTCATGGTTTTAAATCAATTAAAAACTTTCACTATCCCAAAATCGAAGTTAGAAAATATAACACTAAAAATATAGTTTTCCAGACCAAAGTTCGGTCGTAGTTTGTACTTTTTATTTACGTTCTGATAAACGAAGTTCTCAAGCTGCCGCTCATTAACATCGGTTCAACATCGTGAAGCTTTTTGAATACCAATATTCTTTCTTTCTGTAATTTTTATTCTGGACGCCTCCCAGAATGCTGAACGAAATGGAATACTAATTACTGCAATCGATCTCCTGGACGATCTTCATTTTATACGAGAGATATATTTGACAGAAACTTAAATAAAAATCATCTGTGTCTTTATCCATTATAATTTGAATGGCTTGACCGATTTTAAGGAAACTTTTCCTGACGAATACAACATTTAGAGAAGAACATATGCTACTTTTATCCAAGAAAACAGAAAGAACCTTCGTAGGATAAACAACAAAATGAAGAATTTTCAATCATGGATAACACATTCAATTGGTATATTAGCTGGTCTGATGATGAAGTCACTATTCTCTAACGGCTACTCCCTTGCTTACTAAATTCAAATTATCGTGTTTCGCTTAGACTTCTTTTTATCTCTATTCTAACATAAATCCTTAACTTGTACATTTAACAGCAGTTTAATAGTTATTGAGAACTGAGAAAACTGAGCGTCGTTTTTGTATATACTCATTCAATCACTTTAGCGAGCTTTTTAATCTGTACTAATATGAGTAATAATAAAGAGGCAAAGTGTGTAAATTGTGAGTTTGTGACGTTGTATGGGGTAATCTCTGGATCTACTGAACCGATTTAGATGAAATTTGGTAAGAAGATAGTTTGAGACCTTGGGAAGGATATAGGATACTTTTTAAATTTTAAAATAATGAAATCATCCCTTAAGGGGTGAAAATTGGGATGAAAGTTTGTATTGGGAATAAACCTATACCTATTAAATAAACAGTATACAATGATGCAAATATATAATGCCTTTAATACCATAAGTAGCTTCAGCTCGAAACCATTCATTTGTCTTCATCAAGCTATGAATTGTTTACTTACTGAATGAGGTAAATGATGCATTCAAATCGTTAGTGTCGCGCGATTAACCCTTTTAAAGCCAAAATTAGCATACTTGTCGACTTTCAACTATGAATTTCATTCTCTATATATGAACAGGTAGAAACAATATAGTTTCAGTACATTTTTATGTACTGAAACTATATTGTTATCGTTATAGTTATCAATAAAAAAAAACAATATCATATTTTCCAGCATCATTTTTTTTCCTTTATACTTTGTCATTGTATTTAAATTCTAACACAGTTTATTAACTTCTGCAATTATTGTCTTTTTTATCCGTATCTGTTATTTATAAAATTTCTATTAATCGTTAAAATTGTATGTCAACGGATGGACGTAAAATATTTTTACTAGACGCCGTGGCGCCTTGGTAGGCAAATTGGAGATATAATAATACCATTACTGTATAACATTTCCTCGAACGGCTCAATCTCACTACTTTTTCCTTTTTTGAATATTATTTGTTGCTATAAATATTTTTTTGTATAATATTCATCTCAATTATTAGGTCTTCTATCTTAATTATTTACAAAACAAAATATTGATTGAATAATATGGTTTACGATCGATTGTGCTCTACTGGCTCGCGTTTAAGCTATAAATTAAGAGATTGAATTGAACTGAATGGATTCTTATGTACAGCTAGTTTATAGCTTTTTTATTCTTTTCGATATTTACTAGCCATTTCCATTGATTGATATTTCCTAGATATAGGGGAGACATTTTTCCATCTCATCATAGTTGTTTTTTTTATTCCTTAAAGGGTCTGGTTTTAATAAAAGCATTTTAATGACTTAAATTCGTAAATTTATAATAACTTAAAGAAGTAAATTATGAAAAAATATCCTAAATAGTGCTTAATTTAAGAAAAAACAAATTATTCTAAAACTTACCTAAAAACAACACTAGTTTCCTCATTTTCTAAATGCGAAGCATCCATCAGAGACCATTGGAGCACTACACCTGTTCGACCTTCTAAAGGCCCACTCACTATCATGGCCGGCACGAATCTATATCTCAAACCCTTTCTGTAAGTTGATCGTTCCACTCGCGAATAACTACGAAATTTGGGTCTGAAGTAATACACATCTAAGTCACTTTCACTTTTTGTCCTGTAGCTGAAGTCTTCGTTCCACGTTTTGATGTGTTTCGATCTAACAGGTCTCAAATGCTTGGGCACGAAATACGGGATTGGTTCTTCATCTCTGCAAGGTCGTTCAGCAAAGCTCGTTGGAGTGAAGTTTCCTCGAATGAAGTTTCCAACTATGGAATATAACACGTAGTCGCGTAATGATGGTTCATCAAATTGGAGGTGAACTGTAAAGAAAAAAATAAATTTTAATATTGAGTTAAACAAAATAGTAAAACTTTCTTAGATTTACGCGAATACTTGACATTTTAAATAAAACTATCTTTTCAATTGAAAAAAAAATGAAAAATGGCAATTTTTTAAATTCATTTTGTTAATTGTGGGTAGGCTGTCTGTACCAACTATATAATACCTTAGAGACATCTAACACCTCAGTCTCTCCCGTGACCATGATTGCTGTAAAACATTCGAAACGTCGGGAGCCAAAAATCAAAATAAATTCGCGAAAAAATTTCGAAAAGATAGTTCTATTTAAAATAGTAAAAAATAAGGTTCCTGAAGAGATGGAACACCTATTTAAATGGTGTCAAGCCGCTACCTGTACATTGTTGATGTTTGTTTGATCATATTTCGAATAAGACAGATACGCCACTCTGTTAAATTGCCTAAAAGCCATAAAAAGTGTAATATAAGTGGATAAATAAAAAGTTTCTTATAATACGTAACATGTTCTCAAAATATTATCTATTCCGTTCATTTCTTCTGATCACATAATGAGGTTATTATCTATATTTTATTTACAACTAGTGAATCACCCTCGCTCCGCTCGGGTTCTTCCCTAGTTACTTTTTAACGTTTAGTATAGATTTTTTAGAGATGAGATATTTTACCGCAGTAAAAAGTATCCTATATGTTGACCCGGATAACCAGCTATCATCATACCAAATTTCTTCAAAATCTGTTATATAGTTTTCTCGTGATGCGTTACCAGACAGACAGACAAAAATTTTAAAAAGCATCAGATTTGGCTCTGTATCGATAATAATGACTATATCAATAAGATTTTCCAAAAAATATTTAATGTACAGATTCGACTCAGAATTTTATTATATGTTTAGATTTATCATACTTAGTTTATATGATTTAAATGAAATGTAAACCCCAAAATGAATTGATTTTTTCATACTATTTGAGCTTTATTATTTAAAAGCATCGTTGGTATAAGAGTTCTTAATATGAAAAGTACTTAAGAAAAAACCGAGAGCACTTCTCATTAAGAGGCCGTTGGGCAGCTGGTGATTGATACAAGTTATGAATGGCTTCCATTAGTAAAATACAATAATGGAAAAGCCTAATACATGTTGATTAATTAACTCACAACGTATCCTTATACTCTAGGGCGACTCCCTTGTTTTATATATGTACTAGCTTTACCCGCGGCTCCGCCCGCGTTCAGATGACCAAAAACCAAATTCTTAGGTTTTACATTTTTTTGTATTTTTGTATTTTTTTCCAGAAATGAGATATTTCCCCGCGCTATAAAGGATTAATGGTGACCCGGATAGCCAGCTACCATCATACCAAATTGCTTTAAAGTCTATCCAGTGGTTTTCTCGTGATGCGGTAACAGACAGACAGACAGACAGACAAAAATTCTAAAAACTATAGATTCGGACTCTGTATCGATAATAATGTTTATTTCAATAATATTTTCCAAAAAATATGTAATGTTAGTTACAATTTTATTATATGTATAGATAACCAATGTTTGCTGCATTGATTCTCGATTGAAGTAAAGCAATAATAAGGGTTGATAAAAAACTTTATTTGGCTATTTTTATTATCTTTCTTTTGTATATTATTATGTATTACATTATCCAAACTAATTTAGTAAGAATATAAAAAAAAATGAATGTATACGAACAGATAAGACAAACTTTATATGTATTTATTAATTGATAGTTATTCATCTATAATACAGATAAATATAATTGAAGTGTCTGTTTGTAAAATAACAGCTTTTTACTAAATGCATATGGAATTACGGTACTTATGAGAAAAACTATAATTTTAATTTGTATCAGTCTGTCTGTCTGTTTGTTCTGGCTAATCTTCGAAACGGCTAGACCGATTTTGACGGGACTTTCATTGGCAGATGATGTTATAAGGAGTTAATTAGGCTAGTTTATAATATTTTATTACACAGGAAATACAAAATGTCAAAAGATCTGTTTAATGGAAACTTCCTGTTGACCATAAAATTCATCTAAAAAGATATTTCTTATGTATTTCACTCTTTTAAGACATAAACTAGTACTAAATGCTAAGTGTAAGATGTTTCGCTGCCGTTGCTGTAAAAGCAAGTGTATTATAAATCTTTCAGACTGCTTTATGAGGTGGTTGGGAATAAATATTGTTGGGAGATTGGACTCTTTTTTGGAGCAAACTTGTAATTTTTAAGAATTTAAGTGTTTTGAATTAATGTAGTTGTATTAAGAACTCTATAGGCACAATCGATAATAATAAAAAATATATACCTACAATATTTTCTTTTATTCTTTACTTCGTCAGTTGTACCGGAAATGAGTGTATTATTTATTATTAGTTATATAACGACTTCGAAAGTATCTGATTAGGTATCTATAGTAAATGAAAATTTCCGTTCAGTTGTTTTTTAGTACTTTTTAGTGCCTGGAGGTCGGTTTTTTTTAAGTTTTTACTTTTTAGTGCCCAGAAGTCGTTTTTTTAAAAAAAAAGCTTTTATCTGGAATAGTTTGTAATGATAGACGTATACATGTATAATTTTAAGGTAGGTAAATAAATTTAAAAAGTCGAGTGGTTTTCGAAAATATCACTTTTATTTATTATTTTAGTAATTATAATAAATTTTGGTCTATTTTATCCAAGCTTATTTGAATAATGTGTTTATAATAAAAGGAAATTTTCTCGAATGTTGTTTCTAACCCAATTCTCTTTTCGACATTCTATACAACTGAACAAAGCCAAACTGTAATTTGTTGAAAATTGTAAAGATGACCTGGTTAGAATACAAAACAAATATCTTGCTAGAAAATACAGGGTCATAGGTACAGGAAATGGAGGTGTGCCCTGAAAACGTCCGATCGAGACGGCAATTTCCGAATGACAGTCATGACAAAATATATAACTTTTAACTTTATTTTTGATGTAAGATCAAAAAAAAATGCAAGAATTGCTTAGATAATTCTTGTAAATTAAATCTGTTTTTGTAATTAGTAAGTAACTGGGCGATCGAGCTTTGCTGGCGTAGGCGCTCATTCAGTAGGTCAGTAGTAACATCCATTGGCAACAACGCAAGTGCCACAAATATTTACAAGATGGTGCTATATGAAATTGTCAGCGTGAGAACAGATAGAAAAAGATTTTTTATTAAAAGAAACTAATTTTTTGCTTTACTTAGCTGTCGATTTATTATATACATATTATCGATATATTAGGTACGTTTTAACGGTTACTATACAGTAGACTTTATGACATATAGGATTATCCTTAAGAGATAGACATATGCCATCGCAAACTCTTTGTAACCTATTTAAGACACACATTCCCACGATATATTATTTTGTTATATCTCAAAGGGTTTAGGCAGCGTTTTCGTTGAAAGCTTTCAGAAGACATATTTTTTTCCGGCACCTCCAACAAATATCGTTATATTTTAGCCAATGTATACAAAATCTTAACAAATTATATACTAAAACCTTCCTCGAGAACCACTCTATCCATTAATGAAAACAACATGAAAATCAGTGTAGTAGTTTTTGTTTTTATCGCGAACAGTTTTTATTCAAATAGACTTTTACAAGCACTTTTAATTCGTCAATTTTACATGCATACTAATATTATAAATGTCAAAGTGTGTCTGTCTGTCTGTCTGTCTGTCTGTCTGTCTGTCTGTCTGTCTGTTTGTTTGTTTGCTTGTTTGTTTGTTTGTTTGTTTGTTTGTTTGTTTGTTTGATTGTTTGTTTGTTTGTTTGTTTGTTTGTCTGTCCTTCTTTCACGTCGAAACGGAGTGACGGATTGGGGTCATTTTTTGTGTGGAGATAGTAGGAGGGCTGGAGAGTGACCTTTTACCGCAGTAGATTATCTAATTCCCACGGAAAAACACGTTTAAATACAATACAAAAATAATTATGATCAGCATTATTTGAAACTTGGTATTAATGCTCTTCAGTAGAATTAAATAAATACGTGTGGTAGCATTTTTTCATCCCTTTAAAGGGTGATTTCCGGGATAAAAAATATCCTATGTCCTTCCCCAGGGTCTCCAACTATCTTCTTGCCAAATTTCATCTAAATCGGTTCAGTAGATCCAGAGATTACCCCCTGCAACGTCACAAACTCACAAACTTTACCTCTTTATAATATGAATATAGATGTTTATATACATATAGATTAATTTAATGCGTGTTAGTGATATTCTTTTACAACACCGTATACAAATAAACTGAATTTACTATAAAAACAGTCCTTCCTTATTTTCTTGAGTTCTAATAAGGGCTTTATAAAGGGCAAAAGAATAAAGTTCGAAAAGGTACACCATCTCATCTCACTATAATCCTAGTTTAACGAAGTACTGACCTTGGATAAGGATATTATGTAAGTCGTATATATATATATATATATAATAATATACGTATAGTATATACGTGTTTTCATGTTAACAAAAAGGGTATTTAGTGGTAATTTAAGTTTTAAGCTTTAAGTAACTAACGGTAATATAAAATATATTATAAAAGCATATCTACACACATAGTAAAATTGTAACTAAGTCGAATCTGTACATTAAATATTTTTTTGTAAATCTAATTGAAATAAACATTATCGATACAGAGACCGAATCTATAGTTTTTAGAATTTTTGTCTGTTTGTCTGTCTATCTATCTGTCTGTTACCGCATCACGAGAAAACCACTGGACAGATTTTGATGAAATTTGGTGATGATAGCTGGTTATCCGGGTCAACATATAGGATACTTTTTACCGCGGGAAAATATCTCATTTCTGAGAAAACATACAAAAACTGCATTGTAAGAGTATATTAATATGTAAAACCTAAGAATCTGGTTTTTGGTCATCTGAACGCGGGTGGAGCCGCGGGCAATGCTAGTATGTATATAAAATCTTGAAGAAAGCTATATATTTTAAGTAGGTAAAATTTAATTAATATAATTTCAAGTTGATATCCAATAAACATGAGCTTACCTTTGTGATACTCATCACAACGACCTAAGAGTCCTTGACATAAATCATTGCCTTCCTTAATAAGAAACGTAATACTCATTTCCTTAAGCTAATAATAATAAAATATTACTATTTCGATGCATATTTATATCTTTTTCGCCTGTAATTTAATATGTACTATTTTGACGACACGTTTGGCTCAGTTTGTAGTGACCCTACTCGCTGTGCCAGCGGTCGCGGGTTCGAGTCCCGCTGGGGGCATTCATTTGTGTGACGAGAACGAATGTTTGTACTCCAGTCATGGGTGTTTATATTTATAATATGTATGTATTTAAAATTGTATATGTGTAGTGTATCCGGTATCCATAACACAAGCCTCGTAGCTTACCATGGAACTAGATGGTGCTGTGTGTTAATGTCCCAACATATATTGTTATTATTAGATATACTCGCTTCACTCGGGTTTCTTCTCCAGATACATTTTAAATAAATATAAATAATAATTAGCCTGCGTTCAGTGCCGGGTTCAACATTAGTACCGTCTCTCTTCAGTGAAAAACGCCGCCCTATTATGGAAATTTTGTATAAAATAGGTAAGTTTTTGATAAAGTTTTTTTTTTGTTTATTAGTTTGTTTAAAAATGCAAAAAAATTATAAATGATTTCAATTTTATGAAAAAAGTACTAGGATTTTTTTTCATTATTCATTTTTTGAAAAATAAAAAAAGCATTTCCAATAACGCGAAGAAAATTTTTTTTACCACCCTCCGAATTTGCCGCCCTGGGCTCTAGCCCTGCCCCCGAGTGCCTCTAGCGCAAATCCAGCGCTGCCAGCATTAACAGTTATTCTGCCATTCGGAGTGGAGACAAATCCAACACATAAAAGATTATAAAAATCGGTCCAGCCGTTCTTAAGTTGTAGATGGTGCACTTAACCCGACTACGTTTTATATATGTATATAGATTTCTAGTATGACGTTGTTTTTTTTGTGGTTCTGGCTTTTTCGTAGCTAATAAACTAAATTCGGTACTGAAGTGTTTTGTTTTATGAATAATTTTTTAAATCATATTTACATATTGCACAGCCTATTTAGAGATAACTAATAAATATTTTATTTAGGTGGCCTCGAAATTTACAATTTTTATATTTTACAGTAAAATTTTATATAATAACACGCGCATTATAGAAAATTGAATGTGTAATATAAATGTATGGATCATTCATCAAATGGCTTTTGTTAGTGTTCATAATAAAATCTCTAAGAGAGTTTCTGTATAAAAACACCGCAGTGCGTAATTAATCACGTCTTTGAAACGTTTTATCGTAGTATATTATTTTCCATTATTCATGACTAAGAGGTGCAATAAATTATCCCACAGATTAGTTTAAATACGATAAAAAATAAGCACAAACGAAGTGGACGCAAAAAAGGGACGCGCCATTTTGTTCAGATGACATTTCATTTCCCGCCAATTCGTAATGTTGCCAGTATATTTAAGCTATTCCTACCATTCGAAGTTTCGACAGAGGTCCGATGACAACATTAATCATTTAGCTCAAACAATTCATTGTTTGAAATAGAATTACTAATAAATAAGAGAAATAAATTTCTTTTATAGTATAATTTTTAAATTATTAAAAAATAAATGAGTCGATTTCTTTTCATTGTTTGGACTGAATGAATTGGAAATGTCTTTTTTGGTGGTTTTATTTTATTTTCTGTCTATGAATATTTTATCTGTATCTAACCCCGAAGTTTTTTGCTTGTTTACTCGTACTTATTTACCACATTAGTTATTTTAAATTTTGAAATACTTGTGTCATGTAAGTAATTAGCTATTTATAATGTGTTTTTGTAAAATCCAGCAGATGTCAAATACGGTTTGTATTGTTTGTATAATAACGATTTCAGTGTCTATTTGTCTCATTTTTTTTAAGGTACTTGTTACATAAATTCGAATCAGGCAAATTGTTTGTCTAGTTATTAGTGAACGTGTACGACTATTATAGATGCACAGTTCCTGGGTTCGAATCCCGGGACGAGTTGAGTATATTTATTGGGTTTTTCAGGAATTGAATTCTCAGTAACAACCAGAAATTGACGGTGTTACAATCCCGTATTATATAGCATCTAAAACCGAGGATCCTGTGCCTGATCCCTCACTGGTTGTTTTGAAATATCGTCCCACTGGATTTTGAGAGTATAGGAATAGAAAGTATTAACTTAACCTACGCACATACTTTTGCATAAATAAATAATACGAATACACTACACCGATGGCTAGTCTCAAAGAGATAGGCCACCAAAACTGAAATAAGTCAGGGTAAAATGTTTAAAAAAATTGGTAACTTGTTTTTTATTCGTAATTTAAAATGAATTCAGAAGTTCTGATATATGTATGTTATATATTTTTCAATTAAAGGAGTAACAAACAAAGGAGGACGAATAAAAAAAAGAGTATGGAATAAAAGAAATGAAAACATACATTATCTAATCCCACGGGAATAAGCACATGATGTAAATGTGCTATTTATAACATTAAATACGCTTGGAACTTATACCTACAAAAACATTAGAAACCACCCACTTTCACGAATATTTTAGCCCCTTGGTCATGATTAATGGATCGCATAATTTACTCGCTCTTTGCCAGTGACTTCAACGAGTATTTCCGAAGTTTTCATATAAAATTTAGATTTACCTTTTTCGGTTTATTACCAGTCAATCTTTGCTATAGGATTTAATTTAAGTTTTACATTAATACTGCAATATTTTTACACATTGTTATGAGAAATCATATCGAAAAATATTGTATCTTTTGTGTAGGTGGTTTATAATAAATTAATTTAATAGTGATATATTAAAACTTATACATAACTAGTAGCTCACCCGTGCTTCGCTCTGGTTCGTCCCTAGGAACGTTTTAACGGTCAGTATGGAATAGATAGACGAGATATTATATTACTGCTCCACTCCGTTGGGTAGTAGCATGATGATATATAGCCTAAAGCCTTCCTTAATAAACGGGCTATAAAATGCAAAAAAAAATCAAATTGGATTAGTAGTTCCTGAGATTAGCGCGTTCAAATAAACAAACTAACTCTGTCTGTTTATAATATTAGTGTAGATATTTAATTTTTTAATAAAAATTAAACTTAGTGTATGCCCAAATTTTTAATAAAAATTTGGGCATACACTAAGTAATAGAATCTGTCGTGTATGGAACCCTACAGATGTCAGCAACTGATGACATATTATGTTGACACCATGAACCTGACTGCGCCGAAGATTGTTGATCGATAGAAAACATTCCATAGCATAAATCGTATTCATACAAAGCTCAATCTATTAGTTTAGATAATCGTAGGGGTAACATCGATAATATAATCGATTCTCAATCACTGCAGGCATTTGCATTAAGAGTACCCATTTGTGTAGAATGTATATGTATAATAGTTTTAATTTAATATTATTGCAAGAGATGGCACTGTCATTGTAGGTGTAGTTTTCTGAATCGCGCTGTCTAAAGTTTCTGGTCGTTATATATAAGGCAGTTGAAAGATGCGTCATTAAGGTTAAAATTGTGTTAAAATATACGAGTGTTATCAACGAGTAGTATTTTCATTTCTAACACCATTTAACTGCACATGAGATATTATAGTGCACAAGTGTGCATAGACCCTTTCTGTTCATTCAACGTTATACACATAGTGATGTACCATTACCACCTTTCCAAGTTTTAGTTTATTATAAGACCCTCTTGTTAGAAAAATCTGATAAATTGTTTTAGCTTGAATGGAAACCTCATAATTTCAACACGATTTAATTAAGAAACTTGTTAAACCCAGAGCGGGATTTGATGGAGGGCAACTGGCATTTCTCCGGGTCCCCATATTAGAGACTAGCTGTTCAAAGATCAATTTTTATGTGAAAAATATGGTAAATTTGAGAAACCAAAAATAAAAGGACTGCTAAAAATTTCTTTGTAATATTCATTCTTTCTTAAAGATACATAAATATTTGAAAATTTAAGTAAAACTGTGTGGATTTTTTCGGGAGAGACTTCCGTGACCATTGACCATGATTGCTGTAAAGCCGTAACCAAAAATCGAATCAAATCCGCGAAAAAATCTTTGCAATATTCTTAGGGGCCTCAACTCAATTGCCCCCACACTTTTAAATCCGGACCTGGTTAAACAGTTTCCGTTTGCAAATAAAATAAAGCAAAATCGCACCTGAATATTTTAACCCCTTATCCCCTGACTAATGAGCCGTGTAACTCGTGTATTTTAGTACAAGCATCTAAGTTAACCTATTTTATGCCATAATGAATGATTAGATTTGCACTAAATGATCTATGATCGAGATGTGCGATTTGCCTACTGGTAAATTGAAGTTTATAGAAAAAAAAACTGTAGGGATTGCATAAATAGGAACACAGCAAATTTTTATTTATTGCAAGTTTTTTTTGTATTTTATTTGTCTTTTCTTTAAAATTATTGTATACTTTATGAGTAGAAACTATCAGTAGGAACTGTAACTTTTTGAGGCTTTAAAGACTTTAGCCCCTGTCATGACCATGTTGGGAACGAAAAAAAAAACTGCGAAAAAGTTATAATTATTTGCATTGCAAATATTTGCTTCAAACATCAATTCAAAGACAGTTGCAGCATACCTCAGTAGAGCTACTACGTTGGAATTTAGACCAGAATCTAAATTTATCTAAAATCACGTGAGTATCTTCCTATATATAGTATATACCTGGTCAGGGATTTTCATCTTTTATTCTCCTCCCTTTTTTATCACAGGTGGTAAAGTGCGAGTGATGCAAGTAAATACTTATATGACATATATAGGTAGTTCTTATCTAGACTAGACCATTTTTTAATTACCATCTTCACAGTATAAAAATAATTGAAATCGAATTTATTCTAGAACTTTGTATAAAAGTTAAATTGTGTCCAGAGCCTTATAAAAATAATCGAAAAATAGAAATATTTAAGTAGTCACGATTACAAATTAAAATTCCCACCGCACTGCATTTCTATTTCTTTGCGCTAATCTGTGAAAGTATCTTACCAATTTTCATAAGGCTTTTAGAAATAGTAAGACAATCCGCCTTCAGCCTAGCCTTTAGCAAAGTTATGGCTTTATTAATAAACATTCTATAAATTAGCTGGTATTATGATATTTGTGATATAAGAAAAAAAAGAGCTTTTTCGAGAGCTTTCGTCATGTTACAATTTCAATAAATATTGTAAACGCTAGGGAACGGAATAAACGAATAAAAAAGAAATATTGACATTTCCTATTAATTTTAAAATAAACTAACCATAAAATATTACGTAAATCAAGTCTTTCTACTATATTTACGACTGTTAGTTATTTTCGCAATAAATATCAAAGCTTCTGCAGTAAATATAAGAATGCTTATAATTTATTGACGTCTGAGACGTCCATATACTTTTTAGATGCTTTTGTGAATGCATTGATTATAATAATTAAGGTTGAAATTAATGTAATTTATTGAACTTTTATTAAAAATGGAAATTTTGTATGTATGTGTATGTTTTTTAATAATTTACGTTCAAACGGCTGAACGGATTTAGATGAAACTTAGCACACAAATAGATTTTGTACGGTAGTATTATATACTACTACTGCTAGACACCCAGAGATGACATAAGTTTTCTAGTCATTTAATAAATTAATATATTATCGTTGTCATATAACGTCGATACATAATGTATAAAAGCATTTACAATAAAGTTATTAACATTATAAATAGTATTAAGGGCTGAGTAAAGCGAAATTGTGCCCATTTATAATAATAGAGAAAATATTTTTTTCAATGGTTTGTTTTATATAAATATTGAAATATAATATGGAAATGTAAATTAAAACACAATTAAATAAACAAAAATCATATAATTATAATGTCATTTTCGAGTTATGCAATTCCCTTGCCCTTAAAATACACCTACGCCCTACTAATTTCGACGGACATGATGCCTGAGGCAATATTTACCCGTTAAGCCAATTTAGAAATGCTATAAATTTTAGCATTAATTTATATCTTACTAGCGGCTTAGCCTCGTTTTGGTAGGCTCTTTTCGTGTCTATTCCCTCCCTAACAGAAGCCTAAGCGTTACTTTAATCCGTAGTCTATGCACTAAAACTAATCTATAGACAAAAACAAATCTATCCCACGGGAACCGTACATTTTTCCGGGATAATATATTATAGCCTTCCTCAATAAACAGGCTATTTAATGCATAAAGACTTTTCAAATCGGATTAGTTGTTTCTGAGATTAGCACTTTCAAACATACAAACTCTGCCTCTTTATAATATTAACTGTATTAGTATAGATTCATCCAATTCCTTCCAGCCGTTAGAGCGAAAGTCTAACAAACACACATACATCCAAGTATATAACAAGTAAAATCATGTATAAATTATTTTATTATAAAATTTGCCCTTTTGCCAAAGCAACCCTAGCGTTGGCGAGGCGACATCTCTTTATTTATTCATTCCGTAACCGAGTTTCTGTATGACGTCACAGTGTCGGTGACCTACAATCGATTTAACACTCACAGCTAGATCATTTCAAGTTACGTAACCTAGTCATTTCAATTATTTTATTTTTGCTTTTTTAGATCTCAATTGAAGTGGGACTGGACTGCAAACTGCTGCGTGTCTGCCGAAATGTGGACTAAGTCCATTACGTTTTGGACTCCACAAAATGTTAAACGATACGGCAGCAGGTCATCGCCAAAAATAGAGCAGAGAGAAAGGAGAAAAGAGAGGTCTTTGGTCACTATGGGGATGTTAACGGCTAAAAAAAATCCTGTATATTTTTCTTTGAATGCTAACAATAGACAGTTTTTACATAATAATGTTAATTTCTATCATTTTAAATGTCAATTTATAGAAAAAATTATAAGAAAGTATTTAATTTATGTATATTTTGATTAAATTTTATTTGAGAGAATTGAATATATTAGATAAACTGTAAACAATTGTGAAGTTAAATTATTAAGATATACGGCTTGAGGCACTTAGCACGAGCTTAATTTCCATGGGGATGGGAATGGGATCAGACCACAGTCCACCACGCATACCAAATGCCGTGGTAATTATATTTGATGACTTTTTAAATCACTATTTTTGACGACACGTTTGGCGCAGTTTGTAGTGACCTTACTTGCTGTGCCAGCGGTCGCAGGTTCGAGTCCCGCTGGGAGCATTCATTTGTGTGATGAGCACGAATTTTTATACTCCAGTCATGAGTGTTTATATTTATAATATGTATGTATACAAAGTTATATATATATATATATTATATATATATATATATACACACACATACGTAGTGTATCAACTAACTGATATCCATAACACAAGCCTCGTAGCTTACCATGGAACTAGATGGTGCTGGGGTTAATGTCCCAGCATATTCATTTCTATTTATTGGAACTACTTTTATACTATTTTGTACATTTAAAATTCATGTTTAAAAATATATATCGCCAAAAGTAGGTCAACGTAATTAAATACAAATACAAAAATAGAATATAATTACATAGGTATGGCATAGAGATAAAAATGGAAGAGGGTATAATTCAAACGTCCATTATTTTATGAAAGCGGTTGGGTATTTAAAAGAGCTCGAGCAGTGAATTATAAGAGGTACTAACATTTCAATAGAATACAGAGTATAATTAATTAGAGACCATGTTTCGTACACTAACTAGGTTTTACTTTCGCTATCAATAGTTATATATGTTACTAGCAGAACCGCGGCTTTGCCCACGTTCAAAGTACAAAAAAAACTCTTGTTAATGTCTCGTCCTCTTACTGTGAAGTTTGCCCGATTTGTTGACATTTATGATTATTGTTCCGCTCTCTTGGGTAGTAGCATGATAATTGATAATATATAGCCCGTAGCCTTCCTCAATAAACGGAATATCTAATGCAAAAAGAATTTTTCAAATCGGATTAGTAGTTCCTGAGATTAGCGCGTCCAAACAAACAAAGTTTGCCTCTTTATAATATTAGTATAGATATGATTTGTTACTATTAAGAAAAAAATATATTTAAAAGCAGTACATTAATAAAAATTTAGGCCTCGATCCATCATTTAATCAATTTTCTACATACATTTTGTTTTACGATGAAAGAAAACATCGTGAGGAAACTTGCTTGTCTGAGAAATCCCAGCCAATTTTTGAAAGATATGCGAAGTCCGCCAACTGGTACGGCTATTGAAGGGAGACTAGTGCCCAGCAGTGGGACGTTGAGGACTTTATACAAGCCCTGATTTTCTTATTATATCTAACTTTAATCATAACGAAGTTAAAGAACTTAACCGCTTTAAGAGATTAATGTTTAAAAATGTTTTTTCAGTTCTCGTCTATTTATTTAACACCTCTACAAACATGTTTCTAGAGATATCAGGGGTTTAAACGAAACTTCATTTTACAATGTTTAAAGAATTCCTGTGTATAATATACAATTTCTTCGGCAAAAGTGAATGATTGCTTTATATTAAGTTTTCTTAAATGGCCTTTAATAAGTAGGTTTATACCTTAAGGATTGTCTTTAATTTCGTTAAGAATCCACCTTCCAAAAGATAGAATTATGAACACAAAAGACGAAGAAGACTTGAGAGCACATCATCAGCACAGCATAATAACTACTCTAAAAGCTGGCATGAACTATTTCCGGTCGCAAGATTATGTAACCTTATAAAAAAATCACGATAAAATAAAACCAAAACCCAAAAACAGGCACGAAAAATGTCTGAGGTGTTCGCATACTACTTAAAAAAGCTTTTTTTTTAAATCATGCACGTTTAACTAGAATGTTTGAAAGTTAAAAGTGTGTTAAGTGTGTCCTTGTTACATGCAAGAACATAGCAAAAGGTCGATGTCAAGTTTTGGAAATCTTGGAAAATTGTTTAAAGAATCAGAAAGATAGGCTACTTTTTGCCCTGGATAAAGTAAATCCCATGGGATACCAATACTGTAAGCGCGGGATAGCTATGAGTTGCTATATTTTAATAATAAGATATAATTTATCTAGGATAATGGTGTAAACAAAAACCTTTTTAGCGGTGATGAATGGCCGAAAAACCGCGGTAATGAGTATTCGTTGCCTTAAAATATCGTCTTTGTTAATAAATCGTTATTTCCGACTTGATTAATATTGTCTTATCTTAAAGCTTTGTTTGGTTTTCTTAAAATTTATCTTGTAAAATGTTATTTGCATATTTTTATATTAAAATAATCTTATTTTTATATTTTCTTCTTTTTATAACAGCTCGACAAATTGACTCTATGTCGCCTGATGTTAAGCGACAGTGGAATCCAGAAATGAGATCCATCAGTTCTGAGACAAAATCTCGGTAATGATCAACCGCACCTCATCCACCTACACAGATGTTTTTTCATGCTCCGTTTGAAAGATCCAGGATTATATGAGGAGGGAAACACGTGAGTCGGTAATAAATTCCATTTTCCAATAGTGGGGCATACGTAGGAGCTGCCAAGCCTCTTGGAACGTGACGGTATAGCTAGTACCGTGTGAGGATGGAATTTCAGCCCAGCACATGTGGTCTTGGAGAGGTTTTAACTTAGCTTATAATCTCGCCTCGACGGAAACGAAATCTAATTATTTGGTAATTGGTTTACCGTTTATTTAGTCTTTATCTCCATGTAACCTTTATTACTTTTACTTCAAACTAGTTATTTATAAATGATTTTGTAAGTTATTAATAATTAATAAATAAACGGAAACGAGAAATCCTTTATCTTATAAATTAAAGTTTAAGAACCAGTCGCAAATAAGGAGAATTCTATGCATGTACGAATAAAAAAGTCTTCAGTTGCAACCAGAGGCGTCCTTCGTTATAGGTTATTATTTAAGTATTACGAAAATATTTTTGACTAGCGACTTACCCTCTACTAAAATAAATCTATACATATAAATTAAATGTATGTGTCTGTTTGTAATATCACAATAACAGCTTGTTATTAAATCCATATAAAGTTGTATACGGTACTTATAAGAAAAAAATAATTTTAACTTTTTTGTCTGTTTGTCTGTCTATTTGTTCCGGCTAATCTCCGAAAGTCCTGAATTAATTTTGATGGAATCTCCACCGGCAGATATAACTGATGTTAGAAGGAGCAACTGAGGCTATTTATATTTTCAAGGGTACCCCGCAAAAAATTAAATCTATGATATTTTTTTTCAGGACATTAACACACAACACCACCTAGTTCCATGGTAAGCTACGAGGCTTGTGTTATGGATACCAGATAGTTGATACATTATACATATATAACTTTAAATACTTATAAATATAAACACCCATGACTGGAGTACAAACATTCATGCTCATCACACAAATGAATGATGACCCCAGCGGGACTCGAATCCGCGACTGCTGGCGCAGCAAGTAGGGTCACTACAAACTGAGCCAAACGTGTCACCGAATTGTGAAGAAAATTCGCTTATCGCTCGCACCTGAGCAAAGCGAGGGTAAGTCGTTAGTTCCTGATGTAGTACCATTATATGAATAAATCATAGTTTAAATTTAACTGCACATTCGATTTTAATCAGTAATACAGTAATAAAATTCTCATTATTCACTGATTATATCGCAATGTATTTGCGGACAATAAACAAATTATAGATTATTATCAACGGAATGGCGCAAATTGTAATAATTTATGTTGCTTTTGGAAATGATTAAAAGGGTTTATAGTTTCTTTATTATACGTAAGTTTTAATTATTAAAACAATTTTTTTCTGAGACCTTTTAGACCTTTGACAGTAATTTACTGTGTTTCTAACTTGGTCTTTA
The DNA here is from genome assembly GCA_921882275.1 of Brenthis ino. NCBI lineage: Eukaryota > Metazoa > Arthropoda > Insecta > Lepidoptera > Nymphalidae > Brenthis > Brenthis ino. The sequence goes on along the minus strand of OV170228.1, from coordinate 20,594,648 downwards.
AAAGTACATCCCAACTCGCATAACACCAAATGTAACTCCATCTTGTAGAGAATTGAGTGATCTACAAATTTTGTAATAGCTTCTTTTGACATCTGCGACATAGAAGTCTATGTATAGAGATAGAAATGGGCAATAGTATACATCTTCCTTGCCAAAATCTTGTAGGAATTTGCACTACATATTATATTAATATAATTTAACAGTGTCCATTTACAAATAATAATTTTTGATGATAAATTATATATATAATACAAAAAATAAGCGAATTATCACACTAATTTTATAGTTCGAATTTTATATGACTCCGACTTACACTCTGAAACGGTTGATCAGATTTCAATGAAATTTAGTATATAGATAGTATGGTCTGGAGTACATGATAGACTACTGTTAGATATTTAGGGACATATTCTAGTAAAGCAAAGGTTAGATTTAAAGTAAATAATATAAAATATTATTTTCCCCTAGATTTGTTTGCAAAATATATATCTGTTATACATATGAAAGAAATATATGAAGTGCAAGCAGATGAACTCATGGATATGATGCTTAAGAATGTACATAAGGGAAAGTTTCAACTAAGCGTCCCAATTTACAAAAGTACTACAAAAATTTCAGCATCCGATATGACTGAGAGGACAGCAACCGTTGTAACGAAAAATGCACCCAAAATGTATGGACAAAATCTTACATTAGAAGAACTTCATTTGAGGAAAACTAAATTGGATATTAAAACTTTGCTTGAATCTCATGTGAGTGGTCTACCCAATTTTGAAGATGAGGACCAAATAAGTATACAAACGAGAAGATTTAATAATATTCAGAACTCTTCTAACGATACTAATTTGAGAGGTCTTTATATGTCTATGAGTGGAGCTACTGTTAATCATAGAAAGAATAGAATTGTACAGCTGATGGCACAATTTGTATACCAAATAAGATACCAGTTACCTTATGCTCAATTATTGCGAAAGAAGTACAACAAAAATTTGCGATATCGAATAGGTTACTGTTTTGCTCTTCTAAGAAATTTAAAACGGCAGCAAATGGTCATATTTACTACTATGAAGAATTATCAAGAGCGTTTTCTGGTATTGTATGCAATTATAAAATTATATGAAAAAGTCGTGAAATTGGATGTGGATGTAAAAGATTTAATGAAATATATCGTGCATTTAGATAAAGTTAGACAAACCGAATCTGATGTTAAGTTTACAAATAAAGGATAATTTATTTTTAACTCTACCCACTATTGTATTTTATTACTTAAAAACTAATTAAAATTGCTAAATATAATCAGTCAGTGATAAAAATGCCGATTTATAGACATTAATATCTTAATAACAGTTTGAGCTGTATTTATGAAATTTGGAATTCTATTTAATCTAAATGAACCAAATTTCATGTGTTTATATATTTATGTGTTTATATTTATAGATGTTAAAGGTGGCTGCAAATGTTTCGTATAATCTTATATATTACTAGCATTGCCCGCAGCTCCGCCCACGTTCAGATGACCAAAAACCAAATTCTTAAGTTTTACATATTAGTACATTCTTACATTGCAGTTTTTGTGTTTTTTTTCCAAAATGTAATATTTTCCCGTGATAAAAAGTATCATATATAATGACCCGAATAACCAGCTATCACTGTACCAAATTTCATGAAAATCCCTCCAGTGGATTTTCTGTGATGCGGTTACAGACAGACAGACAGACATAAATTCTAAAAACTATAGCTTAGTTAGGCTTAGTTACAATTTTATTATATGTATAGATAATACACGGCTGCTGCGTCGCAAATTTTAATACTTAATTTTTTAGAATATATAGAATTTTAATAGTAAAATGTGTTTTGAAATGTAGCAACCTGCATTTTTACAGCTTGACTTAAATTTTATAGCGTTCTCAGCATATTGTAAACGTTGTAAAATCTAACAAAGATAGATCGTGCCGCATTGTTGCAAGCCGATGAAAGGGAGGATCCAAACTAATCTCGCTTTATGACGGGTTTAATATAAACCACAATATTTATACACAAATATTTTGTACCAAAACATTAACTTTACTTCGAGACAAAGGAAATTAATCTGAGATTTCTTTTTTGTAAGATTCACATATCAGGTGGATGATCTGTCCGGTCTTAGAGTAATACTATTGAAATTCTTACCTTATACTGTACATTTAATATTTTTTAAGATATATTTTTAGAACATATTGAAGATTGAAGAAAAAAAAACACTAATTTTCTGTTTGTCTGGTCCTTTGTAAATGAAAAATATTCTTAAAAGAGAATGTACCTATATTATCTTTTAAGAATTACGAGTATGTAATAAATTATGACACCGAATCAAAATTCCACAGCTACTAAAATTATTACGGTTCTGGAGATGTGAAATAACTAATCTCACTAACACTATCTTCTTCACGGGAAATATCTATAATGTTTTATGTTTTTATTATAGTGCCTGTGTTGATTTATGCGCAAACACATATGCACTCTTAACATCCGGTTCGATTACGAGCAATGTGTAATTTGTTCTCACTCTCACTTTATGGCACAGTTATATAACTAGTAACAACGCCAATAAACTTGACCCGACTCAGGACTCGAACACAGGAGCTCCAGATTTGCAGCCGTAATTTTTTTTTTTAACTTTGGAAAATGCATTTACGCACGAAGTGTGGGACTCACCGGCGAAGCCAGTACTACCCACTAAAACCCAACAAAACCTTCCCCCGTCTTAATGGGGCGTCGCAGGATCGCTTACGCATTCAACTATGACGCCCCGACGGCAGGTCTGCCGAAGCAGACCACAACAACCACGGGGTTGCTCCAAGGTCCACTGTGCTATCAGAGAAGTAACAGGAGCAACCCGCATGGAACACCGCCCTCTGAAGAGGGCCGTCTCCCACCGCCCACCGAAGCGGGCCGCCTCCCTGTGCGTTTCTTGGCTTCGCGCCCGGCAGTATTACCGGGCACTACTGAGCCTCCCACCACGACAAGGTGAACGCACTTGAGGGGGGAGCCGTACATGCTAACCAATGAGACAGGCGAAATTGGACTATTATTTTTATAGTGATTTGTACCTGTATTGTACGAGTTTGTTGCTCCTTCACGCCGAAACGGCTGAACGGATTTGGAAGTACACACATAGACTATTCCCTGAAGTAACGCATAGGTTACGGTTAGTTTAAGCACCGCACGTGACTACAGCACTGACGGTAAGTTTTGGCTCTGTAGTGACCCTATTTGCTGTGCCAGCGGTCGCGGGTTCGAGTCCCGCTAGGGACATTCATTTGTGTTATGAGCACGAATGTTTGGACTCCAGTCATGGGTGTATATTTACAATATGTATATATTTAAAGTTATATATATGTAGTGTATCAACTATCTTGTATCCATAACACAAGCCTCGTAGCTCACCATGGAGCTAGATGGTGCTGTGTGTTAATATCCCAACATATATATATTTATTACAATATGTATATTATTAAGAAATAGTTCATGCCTATAGTTTACTCGTCTGAACCTTATGTATTGAGCGATTGAAAGTTGTATCTATTTTGTTATGGACAAAAACGAAGGCAACGCCGGAAAAAACATCGGACAATAGCTCTATAACAAATATTTTTCTCGTATTTATTTAGTTGGTAGCTGGCAACATTCCAAATGTGGCATCGGTTATGCGTTTAATAATCGTTTTCTGCAGCTTCAGCTTATTTTGAATCTATTATTGAAAAATGATTATTGTGATTTTTTTATTTATATTTTATAAACGGTTACTATGATAATGGTCATAACATAAATTTTAGAATACCTCATAGTAAAAACCGAATCCTTATAAAAACTCGTATGTCTGTCTGTCTATGAGAGATTATTTTATGGGTATCTATTAAACTCAAAAAGTTTAAACTTTTTTAAATGTTATTCAGAGTTCGGAGATTCAAAGACTCACGTATAGTTTAAACAAATGAATTAAGAAAAACCTGTGACGTATCAAATGGCCTTTTCATTTAATATGTCACGTAATGAAAATGGCATTTTTTCAAATCTATACATACAATAAAATTGTAACTAAGCCCAATCTGTACATTAAATATTTTTTGGAAAGTCTTATTGAAATAAACATTATTTTCGATACAGAGGCCCAATCTATAGTTTTTAGAATATTTGTCTGTCTGTCTGTCTGTATGTCTGTCTGTTACCGCATCACAGAAAAACTATTGGAGAGATTTTTATGAAATTTGGTATGGTGATAGCTGGTTATCCGGGTCAACATATAGGCTACTTTTTACGCCACGGCTCCGCCCGCGTTCAGATGACCAAAAACCAATTTCTTGGTTTTTCATATTAATATACTCTTACATTACAGTTTTTGTATTTTTTCTCAGAAATGAGATATTTTTCCGCGGTAAAAATTATTCTATATGTTGACCCGGATAATCAGCTATGACCATACCAAATTTCATCAAAATCCGTCCAGTAGTTTTTCTGTGATGCGCTAACAGACAGACAGACAGACAAAAATTCTAAAAACTATAGATTCCTCTGTATCCATAATAATGTAAATTTTCCAAAAAATATTTAATGTACACATTTGACTCAGAATTTTATTATATGTATAGACTAAAAACATTGATCGAATTCATAAACGTAGACTTGTTTTTTTTTTAATTTATAATATCCAGGATGTTCCGTAGCATATACAAAAAGAGTAATATACATCCATGAATGCTTTCTGCTTTTAAAAGGTTTTCTTCCGAAAATTATAAAATAAATGAATCAAAGATTAAAGTCATGCTATAATAATTTTAAAACGAAGTTGCTCTTACATCTAAATTCTAAACAAAAACTTAAAGCTCATAAAATTTAAGCCAAGCATAAGATGACAACAGCTATTCGTGGCTATGAAAGGTGAAATAATATCAGGTGATAAATATCCACGTTGTTTCGTAGTTTTGTTGAGGAAAAGTTATGGCGGTGTTTCACGAATTTACGGTTGCAAAGACATTAAATGGCGTGTGCGTTTATTGGATGACTCCTGTTAAATAAGAATTACTAGAAGGTTTTGGTTCCGTGTTTTGGCTATTAAGAGTTACTCGGAAATTGTATGTAAATGGGCTTTGGAGAAAAGTTTTGTGCTGTTTAACGTATCGTGTAATTCGTAACCGTATTGAAATTTGTGACTTTGGGAATGAATGGTTGGCTGATTTTACTTTTGACCGATTTTTTTATCGTCTATATTTTTTGTGCATGTTACACGATATTTTCGGTTATATATGAATCCATTTGATAATTTTTTTACGGTTCCGTAATGAGAAGGCGAAACCGAAACAATTATCATTATAAATAGGTATACATATAATAAACAGTATCATTATGTCCATCTGCTACTCGGATACTATTGGATGGTAGATACGTGTATCATGTGGACCGCTAGACGATACTGTAGTCAGATTACGAAAAATAAAAATAAGCATGGCACTGCGTACATGTAACTGAGGGTTAAAAATATTTTGAGTCTGTAGTGTATTTCAGAATACGGTTTTTAAAATCTATACATATAATAAAACTGTAGAGGTCGAATGTATGTACATAGAAACAAAATGCAAAAAACCGAGTCAGGGGGATGTCAGAAGAGAAATAGACCAAATCCAGGTTTTTTTCAATTTTTTGTTTCTCTATCTGTTTGTCAGTTTGTCTGCTTGTACGGGCTAATCTCCGAAACTGTTGTACCGATTTATATGAAATTTTGCATGGTGGTACCTTATATCCCCGGTCAGCATTTTAGATACGATTGACACAAAAATTCTATTATTATATACTATTCTATTATTATATTATCAAAAATTCTATTCAGACAAACAAAAATTCTAAAAACTATAGGATCGGCCTCTGTATCTATAATAATCTTTATTTCAATAAGATTTTCCAAAAAATATCTAATGTACAGATTCGGCTTAGTTACAGGTTTATATGTATAGATGAGAAGAAATCTATGGGGACGCGTCACAGCGTAGAAACAGCGATTGCTTGAACCAGGAATCGAATACAGATACTTTAATAATAGCTGGACAGACATTTGCATGAACTTGTATAATAAAGTCATTAATCTTTTATTCTGCCGATATATTACCATGGGCCGTGTTTGTTTCATATCCTCTAATCAGCCCATTAATCTAGGGAATGATGTATGGCTCCAATTAAAGGAAGCTATTTCTCCTCGTTCTATTAATCTCGTTATTTTCACTTTGTTCTTATAAGCATTTATACTTCATATGAGTCGCGGAAATGATTTTTTGCATCGCTTATTGTATTGGAACTTGTCATTACCATCTTTCACGATAAGGGTATTGGAAAAACCTACCCAGAATGTAATATATATATATATATTTTTTTAAATTACTTTAATTTGGTATTTACTTGTTATTTGGTTATTACTTTAATTTGGTAAATCATTCAATTTGATAGAAAAATAATAGGTTTGAATAATTGAAATAATATTTGTTTTACACTATTGTGGACATTTACAAGCAATAGTTAATTATTTTTGCGTATATTAATAGAATTTTAATGAAAAGAACAAATTTCTAGGAGATTTTAAAGTTAGTGTACCTTTAAAACAGCCAACTTTTTATTTAATTTTATTTAATAATGACATTTTTCAATCATTACTTTTAACAAAATAATAAAAATCATGTATCTAAGGATAAAGTCATCAACAAACAAATTTCTAAATATTCCGTTCGATTGCGAGTGCGATGAGTATGACAAATTCTTGTATTGACATTCTACCAACGTTTTACACAGAGTACCATCAACTTAAGTGACGTATTATTATTGGTCTAAATACAACAAAGAGTAAAGTTGTATTAGAAAGCTAATTCAAAGTCAGTAAAATCCTTTCTGAAAATCAACAACTGTAACAACAAGAATATATAATTGGAGGTAAATGTGTACCATTACCCATTTAAACGAAAGTGCGTGTAGCGTGACTACCTGCATGTAACCAAAACTGTGTTTATTTTTTGTATAAAGCATTGTGATACTTAGATTTGGTAATTACACCCGCTATGTGTGTTTGTCGTAGGGGCTCATTAGCGTCTGGCAATCCAGCAGGACGTGATGCTAAGAAACGCTCTTGGGAAGCGGCCCACTTCTGTGGGTGTTCTTCTACTTCTCTGATAGCTAAGTGGTAGCAAGTCCTCGGTTGTTCTGGTCTGCATCGGTAGGCCAGCCTTCGGGACGTCGTAGTTGAGTGCGAGCGACCCTGCGACGCTCCATTATGATGGGAAGGTTCCGTCAGCTTTTAGTGGGTAAAGTAGTACAGATGGCATACTTGAAGTAATTTGTAAATGTTGAAAAAAGGCATATGAATCGTAATATTTACCTAAATATAGTTTCTATTATAAGTAGTCAGGTTTGATGCCTTCTCAGTAATTAAGTCGTTATTTAAAACTAAATCTTGCGTTATTTTTAATATGTTTGAGATAAAACGATATGAAATAAATGGGTTTTATTGAAACCTACGCTATTTGTAGAACAAGACATGATTAGTAAAATTCATACTTACATGTTTCGTTCGTCAAGATTATTTTTATTCCAGAAAATGAATGTTCCTCTCGAGATAAAAGAAAGATATTACAGATTCAGTTATTCGAATCGAAAAAAATATACTTCTTCTCCGAGTAAAACCGTATTCGAAAGTGAAGGAAGCTTTCTCATAGATTTTATTGACATCTATTAATGTAAAAACGAAATAATTTTATTTATAGTGATTACTAGCGACTTACCCTCGCTTCGCTCGGGAGCGTTCCTATGTGGGCTTTTTTTGAGCTGAACCCTAATTCTATAACAAAAGTTGCCTAAGTTACTCCTTACAGCATCATCTCTCTGCCAGTGAAAGTCTCGTCAAAATCAAACCAGCCGTTTTGGAGATTTGCCGAAACAAATAGACACACAAACAGAGAAGATTTTAAAAATTATGTTTTCCTTCTAAGTGCCGTATATAATTTCATATGCATTTAGTGAAAAACAGTTATTTTGACGTTAAAAACAGACATTTTACATTTATTTATCTGTATAGACCTCCTTATTCAATACAACAAAGCCGCAGGCAAAAGTTAGTTTAGAGTAAATGTGAAATTTAACAATTCAAAAATGTGTATAAAAGCCTATTTAAATAAACGCATATTTCGAGCTTCTAATAATACCAAATCAAATTAATATTCCAGTCTTCAAAGACAGGAACAATTTCAAGTAATATTTTAATATGCAAACAAGCGTTTGAGAATTAATCAAGAACAATCATCAACGTTTCAACAAAATTGACACTAATTCCGTATAATTTTTACATTCCAAAAGACATAAATAAGAGTTGTGAACGCTGGCAATAAATTTCATATTAGATCCTTGAAAACTTGTGATATTCGTCAAACTGAATATATTTGGCCGAATGAACATTTCCTTATGCTGGCAATTTCAACCGAATAACTACCAATCATTAAAAGAAAAAAGTAATAAAAATTAGGACACATTACAAGACGTATAATTTGGATTATTGTTGATACTATATATATAGAAATTTTAGGATAGAAATTTATTATATATAGAAATAGAGATATTCATATTATATGGCCAATTTATATCTTTATATATATATAATTCTTCTGTGAGTGTGTATGTCACTGAACTTCTCTCAAACGACTGGACCGATTTTGATGAAATTTTTTGTATGTGTTCAAGGGGATCTGGGAATGGTTTAGATTCACAATTTGAATAATAATTTTCATCAAAAAAATTATTAAAAAAAGTTTGAAATTTTCAAATTAAAGACGTGTAGACAGGACAACGTCTGTCGGGTCCGCTAGTTTTTATATATAGAAATTTTAGGATGTCAAACTAAATTCACAAAACATAGTAGTACGAAATGTTACAAGTGTTCTTGCATCCTTCATCGCTTACTCACCTTTTGCGCCTACTCATCATTTTCCTTGCCTTTTAGCCTCTTTTCCTCTTAGTCTCTAAGTAGCTTAGTTACCAATTAGTCTCCTATCAACTTCTAAATCCTATGGTGGTCTTTATATTTAATTTTTTTATAGGAGTAGCTTCAAAATACTTATCTTAAGGTGAAGGAAAACATCGTGAAGAAATCTGCATGCCTGAGAGAGCAAGTTTTTAAAAGATATGTGAATTCCGCCAACCTGCACTTGACTTGCGTGGTGGACTAAGACCTGACTTGACCCACCTTGTAATTAAGGAAATCCCATGCCCAGCAGTGGGCCATTAAAAAAAGAGATGAATACTATAGGAGCTTCATCTGTACATTATATATTAAAATTTCACATCCACATTCAGGATGATTTTTCCAAAGGTTCAAGTGTCCTGTTACAATCAAAAAGAAAGTCGATCACAAACCGATTACTAATTTTGTTATTTCCCCGTGCATTCATCTTTATGGCTTTTATTTTTAAATAGTAACACCCATTGTTTAAGTAGTATTTCGGCGAATATTCTAAAAATAATACAAAAATAATGAACAAGAAAAATGGGATCGGATTGTTTTTAAAGTGTTCACCACGTATCGGCCGTTGAAGGCAAAACTGGGAAAGCCTCTCGCAAGGTGGGCCGACGTCTTAACGACGTTCAAAATCGAAAAAACACACTGTATGAAAAATAGCATAAGCCCAGATGTCGTGAAAGTCTTTGAGGGGGCCTATGTCCAATAGTAGACGTCTTTAGCTGAGACGAATAAGTAAGAAAATTTAAAGTTACCTCTTTGGTCTATCTTTATTTTTGCTTTATCGTATAACCCTTTGCCAGCAAGTAATAGATACTTATAAATAAAAAAATAAATATGTCAGGATATTAACACACAACATTATCTAGTTCCATGGTAAGCTATGGAGGCTTGTGTTATGGATACTAGATATTTGATACATTATATATATAACTTAAAATACATACATATTATAAATATAAACACTCATGACTGGAGTACAAACACTCGTGTTCATCACGCAAATGAATGCCCACAGCAGGACTCGAACCCGCGACCGCTGGGTCACTATAAACTGAGCCAAACGTGTCGTCATCATCATCATACTAGCCAAAACCTTCGTTAAATCGAATTGGAAAAACCGTATCTGAGTTTCAACTTAGTACCTAATTAATAATTAACTAATTTATAATAACAGGAAAGTAAACAATTCTACAAATAATATAAATACCGAATTTAGGTTATGACCACCAATTTCACTGCAGACTCGTCAACGTGGAAAATTTAATCCAGTAAAGCTCTATGAAACGAGACAATTTAACATGACCGATGAGGGATCAAGCTAAGGACCAAGGGCTTTAGATACGTATTTTTGTCTGTCTGTGACCGCATCACGAGATAACCACTGGACAGATTTTGATGAAATTTTGTATAATGATAGCTGGTTTCCCTGGTCGACATATAGGATACGTTTTACAGCGGGAAAATATCTAATCTCTGTTAAAACATAATCCGAGCAGAGCGAGGGTGATTTGCTAGTATGTTATATACATAGTCTATCTATTCCATACTAACCGCTAAAACGTATCTAGGGACGAACACAGCGAAGCGAAGGTGAGTCGCTTGTGTTTTATTAAAATAAGATTCTAAAATAGTTTTAAATCAGTAAGCTTGCATCTTCCATCATCCATATTGGATAGAAATTCACAAAGTCTTCAGTTTAATATGCAATTTCAATATTTTGTTTTATAAGTACAATAAATATACTAAAGCCTTATAAAAATCCGTTGCATCAAGGATTTAATTTGAAAGCGTAGCTATTGCGTCCACTCTATTTCCTTAGGAGTTAAAACGAAAGTGCACGCCAGCCCATCTAACCTAGCACTTATCAGATTACTGACTTTAAACTTAAACGAGCGTACCATTTTCTGTATTGAGTTGAACGAAGGTAGTTAAGACAGATATATATTTTTTTACTTTACTAGTTTTAAATTTAATGTGTGCATTATTGAAAATTAACTGTCCACTTCATCCCTTATTTACCTTACATTTTGAATTTGTAAGGCGTGCCACAGAGTAAACCTCCTAACTGATTTTGGCCACGCAGCAAATCTTACTGAGACTAGCCAACTGTGCGGGGAATATTGTAGTGCTCGATAGTGTGCGCAAATATAAGTGCACTCTCTATTCTTTCAATCTACTGGGATAGCAATTCGATACAAAAAATGAGAGATCAGATGCAAGGCTGTATGTAGTCTTGGGGCCACGAGGGTGAAACATTGAAAATTGCTCACGAGGCTTCTACTAAGAATTTTAAACAGAAATAACCCAATGTAAATAACTATACTTGGTCCGGTCCGTGAATCGAACCCAGTATAGATTATACAGCTGTACAATATACATTTACGCCACTAGATCAATTAATTAAGCACACAACTTTATGGTTTATCTTAGCTTTCTAAGTTGCAACTATAAAGAGTCAATAATTCCAACTTAGTAAAACAGCTCAGAAGGGTTTTCCAGGAAGACAAATATTTGGCAATTAACAATTATATTTCTCGCTTTTTCTGTATACTCATTTTACATTTATATTTTATATTCCTAACTCATATAATGCGAATCACCGACTGTCCACTTGACATATCAAACATCTATATTCAAAATCTACGAACTGGCACATAAAATAACTAAATGTTACAGTCGGCCATCCGTTACAATAACGAGTCCCTTCGTTTTAGGCCACACTATGTCAAAAAAAAAGTTTCACAATTCATTACAATTCTTACATTACAAAAAGTTTGTTGAATCCTGCTACTCTCTATTTCTATCTCTAATCTGTTTGTTCTTAAGAATAATCAAATATGCTGTTAGATTTTTATCGGTAAATGTATCTTCAGTAGAGGCGTGCACCCAGTGGTACAATCCTCATCTTCACTCTGTGAGTGACTCGCTAGGTTCGATTTACTATTTCTCTTAAGGCGAGAGAATCTTAGACTGCCCACCCCCTTCAGCTCGGCAGCTAATTTATTTATGTGTTGGTCCAATCTGGCTTGATAATTATTGCTGTTTAACTCGACATCTTCCTTCACTATTTGCAGATTGAAATCTAAGTAAACATTGTTTACTTATATTTGGTGGAACATTGATCATGGTTCTCATTGTTTTGCTCTGAAACCTTTCGAGTATTTCAATATTACTATGGCTGGCTTTACTCCAGAGCTGAATGCCACAACTCCATATAGGCTTTCCGCTTTAGTATAGCTTTATAGGTAATAGACAGCCATTTTACTGTCATTTGCTAACGATGACTTACGACTGATGAGCCCATATATGCTGCGGAATTTGTGTCTAGCTGTTTCCTTTTAGTCCATATGTGTTTGCGCCGAGTGAGTCTACGGTCGAGATGTATACCTAAGTATTTGGCGTCATCAGATTGTGGGATCTCTCTTTCACAGAAGGGTAGGTTTTCCTTCTAAATGTGTAAGTTGCTTGAATCGGTTTATTTGTATTGGCTTTAATGCGCCACTGCTGGAACCATGCTTCGATGAGAGTCAGGTGTGATTGGAGTCTTACAGATCGGGTCTCAGGAATCGGGATTCTCATGGGTTGAAAGAAGTGAGGTATCATCTGCGTATATCGCTGTAATGGTATTGGCGTAGAGGGTAGATCTGATGTAAATATTAAATAAAGAACTGGTCCCAGTATGTTACCATGACCTAAGGTATTTCTCTTTTTCATTTTCTAGATTTTGATTGTTGCTGGGGAGTGGTTCGAAGACTGTATGTAGGTGATTAGCGTCGATCTTAATTTTTTTTTCACAGTCTGAGCGGACACAAGAACCCGTTTGTGTTCTCAATGATGTACTTTGTTGTTTTGGACGCTTTAGGATTCTGGTAGGCTTCCACAACGAATAGTTCGGGTTACTAGTATGTGTCAGTCTTGCGAGATATGATTGTAGGTTCTCATTTTCCACATCTTTAGTTAGCGTCTTTAGTTCTTGTGAGGCTTTATTGAAGGCTGTCTTATCTCTAAGATAGTGGGTGGTGTGCCATACTCCCCGGAGTCTACGTCTTTTGTTGATACAATTCTTAATGAACGCGGGGTATACATGTTCTTTTGTAGTTCCCGCTTTATGATGGGATGTAGATCTGTTCGGTACGTCATGAATCAATCGGTTTAATCCTTCTATTGCCTGATGAAAAAAAGGTCATTGTGAGTCACGGGTAGGCTTTAAATATACTAGAGGAATTACTCCTATTCTTTCACTACCATTTTGCTTTAAATCTCAGGGCATAATCGCTATAGCTATCCTGTCACTACAACTTGACAAGAGGATAGTTACTTCTATTCTTTCACTACCATCTTGCTCCAAGTCTTATGACCTGATATCGCTATAGTTATTATATCACTAACTTCAACTAGAGGATAGTTACTTCTATTCTTTCACTACCAACTAGTCGAGCAACCAGTCATACATAACACTCATGCTCGGCGCACATCCGCTCGAGCTCTTTGTTATGCAGACAGGTTCACTACCTATTTGTCTTATAGTTATTATATCACTAACTTCAACTAGAGGATAGTTACTTCTATTCTTTCACTACCAACTAGTTGAGCAACCAGTCATACATAACACTCATGCTCGGCACACATCCGCTCGAGCTCTTAGTTATGCAGACAGGTTCACTACCTATTTGTCTCTATAATATTAATAAAAATACTCCTCCTCTCCATCAAAAGTCATACTCATCAAATAAATAAATAAACAGAACTTCCCGTGTTTAAAGTTTGGCCAATGGTGATCACTACGGCTCTGCCTCCTACTTCGCAAATAGTGAACACTATCTTGTCGGCTCTCGTGTCCGATCGGGTTTCGGCTGCAATGCTCGCCCTCACAAGCTCTTAGCTTCTTCTATCTGGTTACGTAAAACATACAGGGGACGATTTCTTATCTCCGTCGCCTCATTTCGTCAAATTCACCTCCATCCATCTAGAACTTGTACACACAAATATCATTAGTTTATTATATTTTAAAACTTTGTTATATATCAATTGAAGTGCTTAACAAATAAAAAATAATAATTAGTAGTATTTCATAGATTTGTTCAAAAAATAAATCTATGTTCTTACACTTTTTTTTTTATTTTTATTTTTCATAGGGGTTGATTGTAAAGACCATGCCACCCTTATAGGAAATACATTTTTTTTTATCTATTCTACCTTTTTAATACTAATTGCACAATTTTATACGGCATCTTTGCTTGACCCAATTGGGGTGTTACAACACCAACATCCATTTTATTTAGCTTACATGTTTCAAAGAAACATATTCTGCCTGCCTCATTCTGAACACATTTCATTAAATTATGATTAGTATCTTCCACAGTTCCACACTCAGCGCAACTTGTCGAATTTGACTTACCTATTAAAACCGCAAAATAGTTCAATGGAAGGTGACCCGAACGAAGCCTAAAACTAGTTTCAGTATCATATCTACTCATATCGGCCTAGCTGACTCATGAAAAGCGTCATATATATATAGATAGGTTGAATAGTTTTATACCCAATACTTTTATGTAACAGTTTTTCACTAAGATATTCTTTCCACGTTTTCTAATCATTGTATTTTTATTAAAAACAAAACATCTGACCAATATGGTAAGTATGTAGTATACACGGAATACGGTCTGTTATGGCTTCTCTTGCAAATTTATCTACTATTTCATTATTTTCTAGGCCGACATGTGAGGGTACCCACTGTAGTACAATTTGTTTATTTTTACAATGGAGATTACTTAATAACTTAATAATTTCATAAGCTATAGACATTCCTCTATAGGCTAGAGTACACCGATTCAAATGTAAAGAGCACTTTAAAAATTAGCCAGTAATACTTCTCGTAATCCCGGAAATCAATATAGGACAGAGCTTCAGCAGTAGCAAAGAGTTCAATATGCATAATCAAAAATTTAGAATTTAGAGTTAACTTATAATTTTCTTAGATTGCGGGTCCCAAAAAGCTGTTGTAGCCCCACAATTATCCGTTGAACCATCATTATAGATTTTGTAAAAATCAAAATATTTTCCACTAATGAACTTTATGCAGACCTCATGCAATGTGTGTAGATTATAAAACTGTTTGTACCTATTCATAATATTGTATCTGTTCTTATACTTTTCGATAAATCTATTTTATTAACCCAGAGTTCAATGAAAACATTTCCATCCGTTCACTAGAAAAAATATTGGTTGATTTATAAGCTTCATGAATTTTAAGTAATAAAGGTTTTTATTTCATGTGTTCTCTATAAGTATCTGTAATATTTGTGTGAAAACTATCTAATACGTAAACTATATTATTGTTTTTAAAGGAACTGATTTTTACCAAAATTTGCCTGCAAGGTACCTAATTCTACGAATGTGGAGTGGAGGGTGATAAAGCTCACATTCCATCACGTGAGTGGCAGTGGTTTTGATGTATCCACCGATTATTCTCAAACATTGGTTCTAAACTATATCCAACTTTTTAAGATGAGTTTTGCAACTATTAAGTTAAAAGAATTTTTTTATTCTCAAAAAGGACAAAGTCACTTACATGAGAACAACGTAATTACATAAAGTAAAAATTATGCAAATAGTCGCCACATAAGTAGGTACTCAGTTAACGAGATATAGTATGTTAAACAGATACAGATGTATGTATATTAAATGTTATTAAATTGGTTATTTTCCAAAATATATTGTGAGAGCTGAGATTTAAATCCGTTAATTGAGCTTACATTTTTTTAAAGTAGATAGTAATTTGTTATAGAGTTGTGATCCTTCAAATGTAATATCCTTCTTTGCATAATTTGTTGTAGTTTTTGGGAGAACTGGTATAGTCAATTTTACTACGAATTAATGAAATATATAGACGTCGCATGTGCACTGGATGAATACCCCAACTAGAACTGCCAAGATCTTTAAAACTTTTATACATCTAGATAAATTAACCTTTAATTCATCTATATGCTTTTTCTATTTTAGTGACTTATCCAGCCAAACACCTAAATATTTAATACTATCAACTTTTTCCAAAGCAATGTTATTAATTTTTAAATTAATTATTTATTTTCTATAGTCAGAAATGAAAACACAAATCTTCGTTTTCGATGGCGATACAGTCAACCTTATATCGGATAAATGACTATTCAATTCATCTAGCGATCTCTGCATACGTATGGTCCCTAAGCTAAAGTTATCACAAGTTATTTATATTACAAAATCATCAGCATATTGGGATATTAATACATTTTTTAATCTTTTTGCATAAATTCATAGTTGCTATATTGAACACTAAAGGTGATAAAGTATCGCCTTGGGCTAAGTTTTCCTAGAGACATAATACGAGTTATCAATTAAAATATTAAGATTTCTTTCCTTGAAAAAAATTATGTACGTAGGTGCAAATATTAGATCCGACTCCCATTTCCGCCACGTTATGTAAAAGACCTCTGAGATTGTTATTATATGCATTATCGATGTCTATAAAGCGTACTATAGTGTACGTCTTCCTTAAAAGAAAACTTTCTCTATTGTCAATACTAAATCACTGAGATTATCAAGTGTAGATCGGAATTTTCTAAACCCATTTATCCGGTTTAAAAAAAATTCAAACTTTTCTATAAACCATTGTATTCGCTTCAATAGAATGTTATGAAAAGCCTTACAAACGCACAACATCATTGAAATAGGTCTTAGGGATGAACTTGAACCAACCCGACCAGGTTTCGGAATAGGAACAACTTTAATGTCTCTCTACTGTTTTGGTATAAATTCAAGATTCAGAAATTTATCGTATAGTAAAAGTAACACGTTTTGGCATTATTTGGAAGGAACCTAAGAATGGAATATAAAATATTGTCACATCCAGGAGTAGTATCTTTTGAGCTAAATGACTTTTCAACTTCTGTTATTATACAATATTCAATCTAAGTTAATATGTATTTTATCGCCTTAATTCTATCTCAACACATCATTTTCTACTTTCAAATAAAATTTTCCGTAGACATTTTTAATATACTTTGGATTAATCCATATACATCTAACTAATAATCACACTATTTTGTATTTTTTTTCATATTATTCAACTTAATACACAATTACCTCACAAATTGAAACATATTTTAAGATTTTGAATCCTTTCACTAAAAAAAATCATATAAATTACAAAATAACGTAACCTTCAAATTGTCAGATGATCCGTGGGCGTTGCAAAAACAGTATATTTTTGCAGTCATCCCACTTCTGAGCTAAAACAGCTCAGAAGGGTTTTCCAGGAAGACAAATATTTGGCAATTAACAATTATATTTCTCGCTTTTTCTGTATACTCATTTTACATTTATATTTTATATTCCTAACTCATATAATGCGAATCACCGACTGTCCACTTGACATATCAAACATCTATATTCAAAATCTACGAACTGGCACATAAAATAACTAAATGTTACATTAGTAATTATAAGCGTTAAATTAAAAAAAACTTACCAATACTTATTTCGGAACTTTCTAGAAACTTTTACTTTGCTAAAAGTTTATTATAAATGTGTAGACGATGATTGTATAGAAAAGTATTCATTTAAAAAGATTTTTATCTGACAAGCAAAAGCCCAATACACAATCAATGTACAACACGCTTTTATATTACACGACGCGTGAAAAATATTTAAAAACACCAGTTCATGCCTCCATCAATATGTTTTAAATTACATGATTCGCAAAATTGCGATTTCATCGTATTAAATACAGGTTTATATCAGACCTACATAGTTATTAATGTTTATCTGTCAATATGTATCCAGTTTTTTAATTCCATTGCGTTTTGGCCAGTGTTTGTTATCGGAGGTTTTTTTCATGTCGTCTGTAAAAAATATTGTAAAAATAAACATTCTAAATTAACTAAACTGTAGAGTCGAGATTCTCACGTTCCTTCTAAGACCTAATAATTGACATTAGAACTTCATAGTAAATATAATTTGTTTTTATAATTAATTTAAAATTGAAAACCTCATGGCCCTGTGTTCGATTTCGGGATTGAACCAATAGAAATAAAAGGTTCAAAGGAATTCATTAAAATTTGAAAATTTACGGCGTCAACTTAACACGGCATGGGAAAGGGTCAGTGAGGGAAGAGAGAGTGCGTTCTTCCTGTACCCCATACTTTCATGTAGGGGGTGCCCTTTTCCCTGTGGGTGTACAATACAGGGTCATTTTTAATTTACTGAAAACCTTTTGGGAATATACTGTTTACAACATAACAACAACATCTGTAAGAAAAAAAAATATTTCTTAAATTTTACAAAAATAAAATTATTTTTATTGCTCCTTCTAAACGGTAATAGTCCAGCAATTAGCAAAAGAAAGCGCATGACCGGTGGAGGGGAGGGGTGGAGAGGTGTAGGAAGTGGCCCTTACTCATTTAAACTTGGCCAGATGCTAGAACTTTACCGTCTAGAAGGGGCAATAAAAATGTTTTTATTTTTGTATGAAAATAAAAGGTATTCCCAAAAGGTTTTCAGTAAATTAAAAATTACCCTGTATACTACCCCTACCGTTCTGTTACTGTTGTTCCGCACAATAACAGGAATCACGTAGATAGTCTCAGAGACTTATCGTCGTGACCGTAACTCGGTCAGGAGAATATTATACATACATATGCTAGTTACTCAGAATATCAATTCGCAAATATTCATAATCAATTCAATTAACCGCCCTTCAGTCACCGCGCCTTTATACATATATAAGTATACCTACAGCAGACCCAAGGGCGGGGTTCATTAGCACCAATCCTTAATTGTTGACTAATGAACGAAATATTTGAGCAATTACTTCTGTATTTAGTAAAACTGTTGTCTACAAATGTATGATTCTCAACCTATTACTAAATTGAATGAGAAAATATTTACTCTAAGAAGATTCTCATCTTTTGCTAGATTCTTTAGTGCTCTTAACTGACTTTAATCACTTTTAAAATTTTAAAACGCCACTTATAATGATTCTGTAATTTTTAAGGCAAAAATATAATACCTATGCCTGTTTCCCACCAAGTTTCCGGTTTCCTTAAAAAAAATCTCATCTTGCAATAAAAATAATATCGTTCAATAAATTTTTAAAACTAAAAGCTTTTTTCCGTTCGATCACGTTAAATCTAATCCATATATATAAAAATCAATTGCCCGTTCGTTAGTCTCGATAAAGCTCAAAAATGGCTGGACCGATTTGAATAATTCTTTTTTGTTTTCTTTGGGATGTGTCAGGGGTGGTTTAAGTATATGTAATAATTAACCGTAAAACGTACCTACCTAGGCATGAACCCACGCGAAGCGAGTGTGAGTCGCTAGTGCTAAATAAAATTGATTCCACTATGACAAAATGCCTATATAATTATACACACGCACTCACAAACTGTGTGTGATAGTACACATTAAATTCAGTTAACTGAGTAAATATAGTATGATTCACGCTCGCTGAAGCCCTTAAATTAATTAACGATGCTACTATAGCATATTTGTTTTGAAATACACTTAAAATTACTTTTAACTCGATAAATTACTAAAACAACACTACACCACACTAACTTTTGCAAAAAATATATTTAGAAGGGTGCGGCCTAAAGTTTCGAAGTTCAGGAAAATCTGCCTATATAATATATGTATATCTGCTTTTATATGATACATTTAGAGGTAGAGGCCAAATTAAAAAATAATTTGGTGCAGTACAAACATCCGTAAGAATATTTTTTATACTATACTCTGCTATAGAGCATGCTAACATAGGTATGTTTTATTAATTCAAATAAAATTCAACATTCAAAATGAGTCAAAATATATTGTGAGAAATGAGCTGAATGTATTTATTATAATAATTATAATTTTCTCAATACCGATTTCAGCCACAGCGGCAACTATAACTGAGAGAAGCAATTTGTGCAGACACAAGTACACTCTCTATTCCTTTCACTCTCAAACTCCGTTGGGACAACCATTCAACACGACTGGTAAGAGATAAGGCGCAGTACCGATAGCTTTCTGTGCTCTCCGAGACACTTGGGTGAATCACTTTTCCTGACTCTGAAACTTCCCAAATCCTAAATTTCTTGATATAAGTAATAATAATACTAAGTTTATTCATAAATAAGGAAATTGGTCATAGAACATAGTAATTTTTACAGTAAAGGCTTGTACAATTTAATTTCATACAGTTGGGTGAAGTACTGTACTCCTTGCTAGGTTATAAATATAATCTGTATTAAGGAGTCACAGCCCCGTTCCCCTTTGGATATTTAACAATATATTTATGTACCATGAAATATGTTTTCATATACTATGTAGTATATTATTATGTGATCTGTGGTATTACTATGTCAACTAATAACAATATGTGTTCTATCGTTAGCAGTAAAACTTGTACGGGATGCACGTCTAAACGAAACGGTTTCGCGGTCCGAAGGGAAGGGGGGTTAATAAGTACTTAAAGATTTAAAAAAAAGTACTTAAAGATTTTTTTGCATACTACCAATATTTTTTGATTTGTCAATGATAGCTTAACTCACAGGAATCTTTTACACACAAATGTAAAAATCAAGCCAATTTTCATGAAAATCTATGATATATGTAGCTTCTTCAAAATTGTACTTTAAACCAAAATTAGATGCAATTTTGAGGATTCCATTTCAATTTCAATATGGATAGAAAGATTGACTCAAAAGTAGACAGACAGGCTAATTAAGAAAAATGTCCACCGACGTAAACGACCACATCAGCTATCCCCATTTCGATTTATTTGATGATTTATATAACTTCGCATTTATAAATGAGTGATGAAAGTGAAAATCACACGTATACATACAATTTTTTAAATTTACGTAACAATTTTTCGTTTTATTTCCCTTCACTTAACAATCACAAGTAATTACATGAGATGCACTTGGCATCTACGCTCTGGCGTCACTCCAAATTCAATAAAATAGCTACAAATTGCCTAGTTATCTAACACTATGCCTTTGTTTTAGTTTTTACTGCAACATAGTGGCGAGCCGTCTCCCATTAATTTTTAAACACGTTTTGTTCCTCCATTCGAATTTTTGTCATATTGAGATAAAAATTTTCGTCATCCAGTGTTAGGCTTTTGTATATAATATGTAAATTTCGTCTAAATGAATCCACCATTTCCATATGATTTTTTTTTAATTTTAAAAGCTTTGATCTCTATTATTTTTATGTTTCCTTTGAAGTATCATGTAAAATTAAAAAAAAAAGACAAAAAAATGAACCAAATTCTATCATTGCGTGTAATAAAAAAATCTATTATAATAAAAACTATATCCTATATGTTGACTCGTATAACCAGCCATTATCATACCAAATTTCACTAAAATCTGTCCAGTGGTTTTCTTGTGATGCGGTCACAGACAGACAGACAAAATTTTTAAAAACTAAAGATTCGGCCTCTGTATCGATAATAATGACTAATTCAATAAAAATATTTAATGGACAGATTCGACTCAGAATTTTATTAAATGTATAGATAGGTAAATTCAAAATTATATTTTTAACATGCTTTGGATTGTTTCAGTTGTAATAAATATCATTTTGGAAGTCAATTTTAATTGACTTTTCAAATTCAAAATATAAGGATGATTAGATTTACGCGAATATTTGACATTTTAAATAAAACTATCTTTTCGAAATATTTCGCGGATTTCTTTTGATTTTTAGTTCCCGACATTTCGAATGCCTTACAGTAATCATGGTCACGGGAGAGACTAAAGTTTTAGACATCTCAAAGGCATTATATACTTGTTACAGACAGTGCCTACTAACAATTTTACAAAAAGATTTCAAAAATTCAAAAATAGCACTAAAGTACCTTATAATATTTGTTGGTTTTAATTCTAGATATTTTAATAATTTAATTATAAGTAATGTTTATTAAACATTCCTCCCGTAAAAGTCTTTTCTTGTGTCTTGAGCCCATTCCATACATTAAAAAGGCTAAACCTCGTTTTTGTTATAATCTTTAAAAACAGTACTGCCTTTAAAACTGTAGTTGTAATTATTATATTATAACGCGAATACGTATAAGATATATAGATTGTTAGAGACAAGACATAAAAGAGATTGTGGTAAATGATGAGGTGACAACTGACAAGTAATAGGGGAGAGTTGAAGAGGAATACTTATTGTGCGATCTAAAGTAATTTGGGAAATTGGCAGGTAAATTATGATGATGAATGCGAATACGCACAAATAGACCGCTATATATATAAATACTTATGTAAGTATGCCCGATGCATTGCCCGCGGCTCCGCCCGCGTTCAGATGCCAAAAAAGCCAATTCTTAGGTTTTACAAATTAATATACTCTTACAATGCAGTTTTTGTATTTTTTCTCAGAAATGAGATATTTTCCCGCGGTAAAAAGTATCCTATATATTGACCTGGATAACCAGTTACGACCATACAAAATTTCATCAAAATCCGTCCAGTGGTTTTTCTGTGATGCGGTAACAGACAGACAGACAGATAGACAGACAGACAAAAATTCTAAAAAGTATAGATTCGGCCTCTGTATTGATAATAATGACTATTACAATAAGCTTTTTCAAAAAATATTTAATGTACAGATTTGGCTAAGTTACAATTTTATTATATGTGTATATATATTTAATAGACCAAACAATTTTTTCATAGATACAAGCCCTCAGTATAATAAAAGGTTTTAAATTTCGACACAGTCTAACTCACGATAATCTACATGTGATATTAGATACTAAGAAACCACACAACCATGGTTTCGTTTCAAATTGACTCGCTTTAAAAGGGTAATTAATCGTCAAGGTGGGTTGATTGCGGCTCCATTAGCGAATAACACGATAAGTATTTACATTTAATTAACCTTGTAAAGTTATTTGAATACGTTTCTGATTACGAATACCTGCCTATAGCTTACTTTGTACTGTGTGTTGCCCTCGCAAGGTAGAAATAATTATTATACCTAAATAAATATGTTGGGACATTAACACAACACCATCTAGTTTTATGGTAAGCTACGAGGCTTGTGTTATGGATACCAGATAGTTGATACACTACACATAATTCGTTGGCTCACTATTACAAGGTTGTATGTTAATTTTAATAAAGTTTAGTATTTTTTACATAGAACTTCGTTATTTTGTTATCGTAAAAAAATCAACATAGAACTATGTAAAATTGAATATTTTGTAGTTAAAGTGCCGCTATCTAGTGGTTTGTTTTTGCAAAACTGTAGCTAATGACACATAAAACCTTGTAACATTAATAACTAAATAAGTACTAAAATTGTTACATAGAACCTTGTAATTGTGAGCCAACGATATGTAACTTTAAATACATACATATTATAAATATAAACATCCAAGACTAAAGTACAAACATTCGTGCTCATCATACAAATTAATGCCCCCAACGGAACTTGAACTTGCGAACGCTGGCACAGCAAGTAGGGTCACTACAAACTGAGCAAACGTGTCGTCAACATATCAAATAAACATCTAATTTTCGTAGATATAACCGTTATATGGACAATGATAACGTGATTTAATGCTTTGTTATCTCAACCACAGGTAAATAGGCACTTTTGCGGCCAATAAATGAAATAAACAATAATTCAGTAGTACACCAAAAATACACAACCACATCTAGCCATAAATAGACAAATAGAGAAGTTATTCAATTCAGATGTACGAGTATTACTTATGTAGTTTTGGAAGCAAAATTAATTTTTAAATGAATATGTTTTATAATTTTTAATTACAAATTCTTTATTATTTATTATTTATCATCATCGAGCTCTATACTGTAAATATTTGATTTAAATTCATAGTTAAGCATACGTTTAGCGTTCTCATTTGTCTATACATATTTAACAAGCTTCTGGACGCACTTTATGGCTTGTAAAGTAATGATGCAAAATAATTTAATGTAGTTTTATCGTGAAATAACGCCACTTTCTTAATGAAACTGTTTAGTAGTTTTTGTCCGTTGTTTCTAAAATAAAAAAATTCTGTGAACCTTCAGTGCACGAGTACGACTTTAATTTGGCCGATTTTAAACCGTTGTCGTGAGGTATAAGAAATTATCAGAGTTCTCACCATTATCTTATGTATAGGAAATATCTCATTTCTCAGAAATCTATACTAAACGTTAAAACGTAACTAGAGAGTAACCCGAGCAAAGAGAGGGTGAGTCGTTAGTTGATTTATAATTATAATTTAGTTTATAAGGTCGTAACTCTTTTACACTGAAAAGGCTGAACGGATTTGAATGAAATTTAATACAAAGATAGAAGATATTATATGACCTGGAGTAATACATTTATTACTATTTATTACTATTACACTTTGGGAAGCAGCTGAGCGAAGGACGGATATGTCTCTAATTGGATAATAAACAGGAAAAGTAAAAAGTAAATAAGTAAACGTTTTCGACAAAAACAATTTTGTGTCATCACTTACTACGTATAATTCAACGAAACTCAAACAAGCCAGTTTTTTTTAATACGATAAATGTTCACTATTACAACGGCTAATTATTTGATGGAATTAAATTTTTTTTATCTAAAGTTGTAACAATAAAGTTCCTAAGTTGTGAAAAAAATCATTTATTTTAAATGTTTTTATCTTATAAAAGAGATTAGAAGTTTTCAGAGAGATCATACTATATGTGCTAGTATAGTATTATGTCATCTGTGTTGTATGTATGGATGTATGTTCACCTCTTCATTGACCCTTTCTACAATATATAATAAATGCCAAAAATTTTCTTTTTGTTAGTTTGACTTACTGTTCAATAAATAATAATATCCTCCTATTTTAATTGAGACTAGCCAGATGCGCAGGAGATATTATACTTCACAATTGTTCACGCAGACACCTGTGCAGAGTGCACAGGTTATGCTTTTGATGGCAATGTCATACTCCGAGTGGACGACAACTCGACGCAACTGGTGAGAGTTAATGCGCAGTACAGGTTTTATGTGTTATCTAAGCCGCGGGGGTGAAACAACGCCAGCTTCCTAACTTCGGGCTTTACTGAAAATTTCTTATCAGAAAAAATCAATAACTAAACTTAAACCGACCTGGGACTCGAACCCAGGACCTCCAGGTTTACAGCCGCACAAGCTAGTCACTAGACCACCGAGGATGTTGACCCTTTGTTACACAGCTACCGGTGGGACTAATTTTTGAATAGTTTATCAGTCGGGGTGTTTTAGTTATCAATCACCTAGCGAACTACTTAGCCTTGGTCACTACTCACTAAGCAGTGATTGACGAATCGACAAAGAAAGCTATCCCAAACAAGAATTGTGTTTTGATTTTCGCAGTAGTTAACTGTTGGCTCACTTACTTGGCTAATAAATTATTTAGTACAAAATTGAAAGTCTCTTTAGTTTGGAAGATACATATTTTAGATGAAGCAATAATTATGAAATTTTAAGATTTGTGACTAAAACATGAATCTTTTTACATAATAAAATATTCCTTTTATTTGAACAAATAAATACATCTAAAATTATAATAAAATATGATATTCTTTATACAATTATTTACATATATTACATTTATGTAATTAATAAAAATTTTGTTACATTTTTTTGTTAAAACTTTTTTTTACACAGATATTTTGTTATTTAAATGTTAGAGTTATTTCATTTCTTATTTTTTTTTGAACATAAGTGAGCAATAACCTTTTTCTTAGTTCAACAATTATTATTTACATGTTAAGTTAGCCTGTAATTGTGATATACTTTGTAACACTTTCTTATGTATAACTATATTAAGTTAAGAAATGTATTCTTAGTATATAACATAGGCTTCCTAATAAATAAAATAAAAATAAAATTATAATATTCATTACTAATCTTAGGTGTTCGTAATACGTAATAATATCTCTGGTATACTAATTTAGAATAAAGGAAATATTTTATGTTCAATTTTGGTAGAATTTCTTCTTTTCCCCTTGAACCGCTGAGCAGATTTTGATGAAACTTGTGAAGAACATAAATTGGATCATGGAGACATACATGCAGGCTATGTAGTCTATTTGTTATTCTCATCTCGAATTTAATTTTTTAATTATTATATAATTTAATTTTGAACCATAATTTATCGAAATGGTTATAATAAATTTCTCTAAAATGTTATTATAACTTTAATAATATTATGTCTACAAATTTTAAAAATCAATAGAATTTTTACAACCATATATCATTTTCACGTACATTTGATGATGATGATTAATAAACAACGATACATTACAGTCCTGGTATTAACGCTAAGCCATCCTTCATAATTTGGGCTTTTTTCTGCGCAATAAAATCTGCATGACTTATATCATCGCTAAAAGGTACATATTCTTTAAATTCATCTTTATATTTATACTTTTCCGTCTCCATTTTCAATAATACCTTTATGTCCTCCAACAATAATCTAATTTTCGTTAGTCTTTTGAGAGATTCAGTTGTCCTAGTGAAAGGTTTGTTTCTATTTATTTCTCTTTGAATATTTTTTATTTTATCTTCAATTGTCATGACTTCATACTTAGCACCTTTTCTTCTTCTTTCTATCTCGCTTCCAATTTTTGGTGTTATAGTTTCATTAATATTTTGTTTAATATCACATTTAATTTTATCAATATTCAAATCTTTTTCAGAGTTATCATCAACGTTACCTCTCAGTTTTAAACCTGAAGGATTGCCATTGAATTTAAAATCTAAATTCTGCACACGAATAATTTTACCATCACAGCAAATTAAAATGAAAAAAATTATAAATATGACGGTATGTTTTTGGTTAGTTCGCAAATGAAGAACCATATAGGAGAGGCGTTGAATCAATGTAATGAAACGCATTGTATGGCTACGTGCATCTAGCTATGCAAAATTGTTAAATTAAAATGTCATATAAACCTGCGTAGATGAAATTTCTATTAGCTTTGCAATGAACCATGTAATTATGTTAGCTCTTTTGTTAGTTAGTACAGGAATTTTAATTGTTTCGAAGTATGATCAACAAACATTTAGATTTTGTTTTATTTTTATTTCTGGGATTTAAACCCTTAAGGTATGACTTATTCGTTAAAAAAGAATCATAAAAATCGCTTCACAATTGGTGAAGACTAGAAAATAAAAAACAAAACCGACTAAAAAAAATATAAGTAATCATTATATACCATTAAAATTTATTTGCTTTGGCTTTGTAAAGAATAGTAGTAAGTATAATTTAGTTTTTCTTCCATGCCTTAATTATTATAGATCCGATAACCACAAAAATTTAGATCACCGATATTAATCAATGAAACACATAAAATTAAGATCGAGGAGTTCTGCTTATTCCCGGGAAGGTTCTTGACAGAAAAAAAAAACAAATTTGTTTTGGATGTTTTTATATATCTCTCTCCATCTCTTTACATGCATAAACCATTTACTTCTATAGACTCACACAAGCGAAGCCTGAGTTCACCCTGAGCCGCTAGTTATTATAAAACTTATCGAATTATAAACCATTATTACGTTAAAAAATAGCCTATTTAACTCTCCGGCATACAAAGGTGTGTGAGAAATAAGATTACCGAGCTCCTGTATAAAGATGGACATAGCAACAATGACGTTATAGTATTTATAATATTATACTTTAAAATTTATAATATTAACTAAAGTATACTTTAACTAAAATCGAATTTGCTACCTTCACCAAAGAATTAACATATAGGCATGAGGAATTGCCTATAAATGAAGGGTTCAGAAATATGATACTATTTTGTAGTAGGAAATTTTATACGTAATGTTTAATATTACCTATTTATATTACAATTTAAAATCTATACATATAATAAAATTCTAACTAAGCCGAATCTGTATATTATTTATTTTTGGAAAATCTTATTGCAATAGACATTATTATCGATACAGAGGCCGGCCGGATCAATAGATTTAGAATTTTTGACTGTCTGTTACCGCATCACGGAAAAACCACTAGAGGGATTTTGATTAAATTTGGTATGATGATAGTTGGTTATCCGGGTCAACATATAGGATACTTTTTACAGCGGGAAAATATCTCATTTCTGAGAAAAAATACAAAAACTGCAATGTAAGAGTATTATAGTATACTAATATGTAAAACCTAAGAATTTGGTTTTTGGTCACCTGAACGCGGGCGGAGCCGCGGGTAATGCTAGTATTTCATATTACCTGACTCTAAACTTCCGTCAAATTCTTAGTTGTTTATTTAAGAAATATAGTTGGCTACTTGAGCTGACAGTAGAAAGACAAAATAAGTAACATCTCTATAAATTTTGTGTGTATTGGCTCAACTTCAATAAAACTACTACGACTAACTAGCGACTCGACAAAGTATTGGAATGGCTCCAAAAGACTGGATACTGATTTTTATGTGCGGTTAAGTAACAGTGTATCTTGACGACACGTTTGGCTCAGTTTGTAGTGACCCTACTTATTGAACCAGCGGTCGCGGATTCGAGTCCCGCTGGGGGAATTCATTTGTGTAATGAGCACGAATGTTTGTATTCCAGTCATGGGTGTTTATATTTATAATATGTATGTATTAAAAGTTATATATATGTAGTGTATCAACTATCTGGTATCCATAACACAAGTCTCGTAGCTTACTATGGAACAAGATGGTGCTGTGTATGAATGTCCCAACATATTTATTTATTTATCTAGTTAGTTATTGTGCTACTTAAATTAGGGATTTTGATCGCTAATGAATATGCTACACTGATCACAATATAAACTAAATATAACAAACTAGTTTTCGCCCGCGGCTTCACTCGTGGGGTAACTGGGTCAGGGAAAGGTAGTCTATGTCCGTCCCCAGGATGCAGTTTGTCCTTGCCAAATTTTATCAAAATCTGTTCAGCAGTTTATGCGTGAAAAGGCAATAGACAATGTTACTTTCACATCTATACATATAATAAAATTCAGAGTCCAATCTTACATTAAATATTTCTTTGAAAATCTTATTGAAATAGCCATTATTATCGATACAGAGGCCGAATTTAAAGTTTTTAGAACTTTTCTCTGCCTATCTGTCTGTCTGGGAACGCTTCACGAGAAAACCACTGGACAGATTTAGATTCAATTTAACATAATATAACATAAGGGTAAATATACAGGGTGTCCCAGAACTCAACGTCAAGCCGAAACGGGGCGACAGGATTGATTGTAACCATCATGAAAAAAATCAGAAAAAAAAACTATCCCATGCAGTTTGAAAATTATGGGCATTTAAGAAAAACCTAAAAATTTGGTCACACTGTAATCATTTTTCGGTTATTGTGGTTAATTTTTATTATTTTTGTTCATTTAAACTTTGGAACCGTAACCCTAAATAACATTTCTAGAATCAGAGTCAAAAATAATGACACAATTGCCCCAAGTTTCCTGGAATTAAGACTATTTGTTAAACTATGAATTTAAAATTTTCAAAATTTGTCAACTTTGAAAGGTCCTCCTTTAAAAAAAATGTATTAGAGCGCCTTGGCAAGTGCCGTTAAAAGTTAGCGCATTTAATCAGAATTGTAAAATGGTACAATACTTGTTAGTTTCATACTAAAAAAAACGAGTAAAAAAATAAAAACCCAAACTCCAAACTCAAGTAACCCGATTTTTGCTAACCCATTTTACTCAGTTAAAATGTTTTTTATTCGCACAAGCTCTTGGTAGGTTCTTAATTTTACGGCAAAATGATGAGAGAGATGGGTAGTGGACATGTTTGCCATAAGCGAGTTAGACAGATAGTGACGCCACGCATTGAGACGAAGATGCGTCGTTTAACCGAGTGCGAATTAAACAGATACAGACGCCATACCAAGCTCATTCGTCTATTGCGCACCTTTCGGTATTCGCGTGTGTTAATTTAGTACTGACAACTTTGGCTTCTCTTTTTGGAATTGTACTTTTGTCTTGGCATCCTTATTATCTACCATGCCTACGCGCTACACTTCACAAGAATATGCGAACATGCACCTCATTTATGGGGAATGCAGATGTAACGCAAGTGCTGCCGCTAGACTTTATCGTGAAAGATATCCAAATTTGGAGCGCTATCCGGATCACCGCGTATTTGTTAATGTGCACCGTTCAATCAACCTTATTAGAGGACGTACCACTAGCAGATCGTCGTCACATGTGGTATCAACAAGATGGCTGCCCAGCGCATTACGCAGTGCAAGTAAGACATTGCCTTGACCATCAATATCCGGGAAGGTGGATTGGTCGTTCAGGCACTATCTCGTGGCCAGCCCGTTCCCCAGATTTAAATCCCCTGGACTTTTTTTATTGGGGCATTCTCAAAGAAACAGTTTATTCAAAGCCCATTGAGAGCGTAGCCGACCTGCGTGAACGAATTTCTCAAGCTGCTGAGGACATCAACTCTCGAGGATATGCCAGGCTAATAAGTAGATCGTTTTTAAGATGTAAGGCGTGTATTGAAGCTGATGGTAAACAATTTGAACATTTGTTGTAATAAAAAATGTTATTTCCCTATCTGACTTTTATTATTTCAATAAACCTAAACTAAACTAGGTCAAGATTTTTCATTATTTTATTAATTTTACTTACTTTTGTTGACTTTGGTAAAAGTGGCGTCACTATCTGTCTCGCTCGCTCATGGCAAACATGTCCACTACCCATCTCTCTCATCATTTTGCCGTAAAATTAAGAACCTACCAAGAGCTTGTGCGAATAAAAAACATTTTAACTGAGTAAAATGGGTTAGCAAAAATCGGGTTACTTGAGTTTGGAGTTTGGGTTTTTATTTTTTTACTCGTTTTTTTTAGTATGAAACTAACAAGTATTGTACCATTTTACAATCCTGATTAAATGCGCTAACTTTTAACGGCACTTGCCAAGGCGCTCTAATACATTTTTTTTAAAGGAGGACCTTTCAAAGTTGACAAATTTTGAAAATTTTAAATTCATAGTTTAACAAATAGTCTTAATTCCAGGAAACTTGGGGCAATTGTGTCATTATTTTTGACTGTGATTCTAGAAATGTTATTTAGGGTTACGGTTCCAAAGTTTAAATGAACAAAAATAATAAAAATTAACCACAATAACCGAAAAATGATTACAGTGTGACCAAATTTTTTGGTTTTTCTTAAATGCCCATAATTTTCAAACTGCATGGGATAGATTTTTTTTCTGATTTTTTTCATGATGGTTACAATCAATCCTGTCGCCCCGTTTCGGTTTGACGTTGAGTTCTGGGACACCCTGTATAGGGTACTTTTTACTGCAGGAAAATATCTAATTTCTGAGAAATCTATACTAACGGTAAAAACGTACGTATTAGGAACGAACCCGAGCGCAGTAATGGTTAGTCGCTGGTAAATAATATTAAGTGTGGATAAATTCACTAACCTAAAAATGAGAGAAAGAAAAAAAAATCTGAGATGCAAATCATGTCAACCAATTTTGACAACATCAATAGTGACATCCCTGTGAGCAAATTTCTTACTTACTTGTGGCTTTACTAAAACTTTTTAGCCTTATTTACATCTCAGTCCCTACATGCGAATTATTATAATGGAAAAAACGTAGTATGTGCGAAATTACAAGCGAACTGTTTGTTTCATTTCTATCTTAGCCCGAATCCCATTTAGCGGCTAGATTGAAAAGATGCACGCTAAAGGTTTGTTAGCAAGCCTCACAAACTTTTCTGGATATGTAACAAAGACAAAATCCTGTGTGATTTTCGAGGCACGGAGACGAAACATTGCCCAATTTTAACTTTCAAAACTTAATCAATTGACTTATTAAATAAAACTAATACCTTTTCGGATTTTTTCGCAGATTTATTTTGATTTTTGTTTCCTGGTATTCCGAATGTTTTAAAGCAATCATGGTCACAGGAGAGGGGTATCTCCAGGAAAAGATAGTTTTATTTAAACTGTCCTTCATCAAATTCTACTTATTTTATATTTTCCTTTTGACAACCGGTTTTCAATCTTACCTTCCATCTACTACAAAGCTAAACCACGTTATATATAAATTGAACAAGTTTTATTTACATTAAGGACCAAATTTTAAGCCACTTTATAATATCGCTAATATCTAAATGAATAAAGGTTTCCGTTTACTGTCTTAATGTAGAGATAATTTAATTAGAATGTCTCAGTCAGATTATGCTCGACTATTGGTTTGAGAGCATTGCGAAAATAAAACCATTATATCTAGATTCATTCTTACACAAGTATATCTCACTTGATAAATTAGAGAATAGAATAGTTACATTTAATGGAATATATGACTTTGTTTAACGTCCCACTGCTGGGCCTCCCTTCAATACGAGACGGATCAAGCCATAATGCACTGGAAAGTGCGGATAGGTGGACTTTAAAAAACGTAATGACTTCTAAATTCTCTCAAACATGCTGATTTTTTCACGATGTTTCTCTTCACCGTAAGGCAAATTGTAATGTTGAAAAAAAAATCGCACAATAAGTTGTATCATAGAAACAGACACAGGTTAGGTTACATTTCGTCAAAAAATCTAGGCCAAAACTATTTTAACATACTTTTGTAAAGTAACATCAAGTGGCAAATGCATTACACAAATGGACTCACATTGTACAAGATGAGTAGTGGCACAACTATAGATACATTAATTTATGGCTGTAGTTGCCATTACATAATTACATGACGATTTTTAGTAATTTAATGAATAATAACGTGTATTTGTAATTTTTTCTTTTTGCTCGCAGCTATGGAGAATGAGTGTAGAAAAGAGAAAAAATAGTTTACTTTACAGCTCACTAAAACTAAGACATGGGCATAGCTTATAATTTTTATATTCTTTTAAAAATGGCGGTGTTAAAATAACACTATTTTTTTATGATTAAAATAAAATTAAAACATTTCCAGCCTTATTTATAATTGTTACTTACTGCCCGACCGTTTAACTTTCATAAGCCCACAGTCAACATCATTAGACCTCGAAATATTTGAAACAAACAAATGAAATGAAAACAGAAAATTTTTGTTAAATCCCAAACAATCTTATGAATCCCTAAAATTCTTAAAGTGATTCTAAAAATTCTTTTACTTATAAAAAATACTTATAAAAAGCAACATAATCTCTAAATGTTATACGCTATTTTAAAAAAAATATTTATCAAACAGCATCTCTTTTTAAACTTTTGGACGAAAACTAATTTATGACGTAATAATAAATAAATAAATATGTCAGGACATTAACACACA
The DNA here is from genome assembly GCA_921882275.1 of Brenthis ino. Lineage (NCBI taxonomy): Eukaryota > Metazoa > Arthropoda > Insecta > Lepidoptera > Nymphalidae > Brenthis > Brenthis ino. Next base: position 20,561,338 of record OV170228.1, on the reverse strand, counting down.
ACGCCATCTAGTTCCATGGTAAGCTACGAGGCTTGTGTTATGGATACCAGATAGTTGATACATTATACATATATAACTTTAAATACATACATATTATAAATATAAACACCCATGACTGGAGTACAAACATTCGTGCTCATCACACTAACGAATGCCCCCAGCGGGACTCGAACCCGCGACTGCTGGCGCAGCACGTAGGGTCACTACAAACTGAGCCAAACGTGTCGTCAATTATAATATCAATACAATACAATGATATGTCTAAGAATATTTCTACTGTTTTGATAGTTAAAATTTTAATATCTTACAATAAATAGATCGACTATTTAAATATACTAAACATGGCTTTACAAGGGTCATTAAATTTTTGTTTAAATTTCCAAAGAATGAGGGCTACTGCACTTGAATTCGCCGCGAGAGGCGCTAGTGTAGAATATGGTCTGTAGAAATGTCATTTGACACGAAATGTTTACTGATTGCGAGCTTTTCATCGTAGAACTTCACTAGTTATTCATGATTATTGTAAACATCCCGCAATTCCTGATTAACTATGGTAGACACAGTACAGCTCAACAAATATTATTGCTTTAAAGGAAGAGCTAAGAAAAAGTCAATATTTTATCTATTTGGTTCTTATATTATAATTTATATTAAATATTTGAAACAAAATTCAGATAAACAGGTATCGCGCTAACAATTATTATTATATTAAATCTATTGGCCCTACCGCACTAACAAATACTTTTTTAACGACAGCGATAGGATTTTGCTCGCCAGTGGCGCCAACTGGTGCTGCCAGAATGATTACGTTCTCTAATACTTCGTTCCTACTATACTTTATAGTAATAAAATATATTAGATACTACTAGTAACTATATATCAAATGTCGATTTCTAAGAACAGGTTTACTTAAAAAAAATTACTAATATTTGTATTATCCATACAAATATCAATTTTATCTAGGGATCTAACCCACTACCACCAGCAACTGCTTGTAAGCTACTTGATGTATGTATCTAATAATGTTTTCCTGACGAATTTCGGCCACGGAGGCCAATCTTACCGAGACTAGCCATGTGTGCAGAAGATTTTAGAGCATAAGTGTAAATGTAGACATAGGTATGTAAATGCACTCTCTATTCTTTTTATTTTTCTATAATAATGATGGGATGATATTTCAACATAACCGGCGATAGTTAAGGCGCATTACTGACGACTTTACGGGCTCTCCAAGCCACGGGAGTCAAACACCGCCAATTTCTCAACTCCGTTTTTTCTATTTACTGAGAATTTCTTAACAGAAAAACTCGATAACTAAACTTGGTCCGACGCAGGACTCAAACCCAGATACTTCGGACTTACAGACATATGTACATGCTAGCCATGAACGAAGTGGTTAATTCGTTCATGATGCCAGCCACTAGACCACCAAAGCAGTTTTATTCGATATAACTACTGTATGATTAAATACTCGTTTAACATAATATGACAGATCGTCGACTTAAGTACTTTAAGATTACCACTACTTTCTTTAGTGCCAGCTAAATTATTTAAGAATTTACCCATAAATCATTCTCAGTGCTGAGATAAAACTAAATAACTGATAAAATCACTTAAAATTAAATAAACGTTGGAGAATAGTAATAAAAGAATTTACCTTTCAATATAAAATAGAAATCCTCTCACTCATAAATTATGATATCTTAGAAAGTCTAAATGCTGCAAACTAGAAACACTTTGGATTCTTTATAAGAAGTAGGTATGGAGTAAGTAAAACAAGTTTTTTTTGAGAATTTAACCCCTAGTGCCTTGAAAAAAGTTAGTTTTTTATGATAATCTATTATTTTTAATGGGACAGTGCTCAAATTCCATACTAATATTATGTGTATATAAGTAGCCTGTTTGTTACTTTTTCATGCTTAATCCACTAAACTGGTTTCAATAACATTTTGTTAAGACATAGATTGTATCCTGAGGATGGATATGGGCTACATTGTATCCCTATCCCAGTTACCACACGAGCGAAGTCGAGGACAAAAACTAGTTAGAAATATCTTTCTAATTAAAAATGACGACTATTCTAATTCACATTGTAAGGCAGTGCATCTCATACGAAAAATATGGGATTATATGAAACTTAGATGCGGAGCACATTGTACATAAATGCCACAGGGAAATGTTAGTATCAATATAACTATAAAAAAAATTTGTAAACAGATATTTAAATTAGTTAGATGTCGGTTTTTAGATTTAGTATAGTAGATTCGGGAGTAAATTTCGGCCACGGCGGCCAATCTCACTTAGACTAGCCTAAATTTGAGATATTATAGTGCACAAGACTTGTACGCGCAGAACCAAGTGCTCTTTCTTCTGTTCCTTTCACTTTTTTTCACTTTTCTTTGTGTCCATAACTTAGGCTATATCGTTAGGCACTAAACTACGCGAGCGGACCCTCGGGCAAAAGCTAATCTAAATAAAATTATGAAAAAAATACTTTAATTTAACAGATATTTATATGAACGAATGTATTAATATTTACATCTCGAAATGACCAACGTAAAAGTCTAAGGACTAACCACAAACACGCAAAGAATTTACGAAGTTTTCACTTGGTGCATACTTTGATAGACCGTACCGTCATGAGTATTTACTCAAAGGAGAGTTATTAAGAAATTACTTTAAACTTTAAGCACTCTAATCTTACTTAACTTACATTCTTCAAACGTTGTAGTAGAAACAATGTTCTCGAATTTTAATTATTTTAGACCAAATTATGATCCTATTAGGTTTTTTTTATATATTTATCACATATATTGCACATAATACTTCGATCAACAATACTACTGTTGATATGACACCCTTTGAAACAAAAAAAATTCAAATCGGTTCAGGCGTTTTCGAGTAATCGGTGAACATACATAAAAAAAAGATTCCGACGAATTGAGGACCTCCTCCTTTTTGGAATTGGAAGTCGATTAAAAACTTATTTAAACTAAAAATATATTATGCATTTAAAATAGAAAAAAATAAAGTTACATTCATATCTCGTTTACTATCTATATCTGGCAAAAATATCTGGCCGTGTCAGGCTGAAACTAATTCAAAACTTCGGCCCGAGTGAAATACCTTTGAAACCACAGAGTCTAGAATAGAATAGAGGGTTCGAATATTTAAATAATTATTATTCTCAATTAAAAATGGCAGTGTAATTTTATTCTCGTAAATTGGAAAATGTTGATCGTACAATGTTTTTACAACTAGTAATATTTTTGACCGACTTGAAGAGCAGATAGTTCACTCATTCGTCTGTATGTAGTTTTACATACTACTGTTCACCCAGTGGTCGAAGTTCGATCATAACTATTTTGTAATGAATAATACTAAGGGCCCATTCACACTAAAGCGCCAATCTCGTTCCGATATCGGTCTAGTAAAGTAGTTTTATATAAGAAACGATGCTGGAGTGTTACTCGATCGGAACTTGAATTTTACTGATAGTGTGAATGCACTCATTATTTCCTGTATAAAAATACTTTATCAAACCGGTATGTGACCGCGAACAAATCGTGTTTGGCACTATAGTATGTACAGAGCCTAAAGTTCGTTAATTCAAAAAAAAATTAAAATAAATTTTTAAAATTTAAAAATTGAATAAAATTCAGCATTAAATTATTACAATTTTTTACTGAACGTCATGAGTCTACTACCAGTTCAGAAAGCCTCAGTAGAAGTAGCTACTAAACAAAAAAAATAGTTGATAAACAGCGGAGAAAAATGTACTGAACTGTTTTATAAAGACACGCGCATACGTCTATTTATTGGTATGACATAAAAATTATTACTCGTAAATATAGGATTTGCGAGATTATAAGTATGCATGAAATGATATTTTGAAGTAAAAAGATACGTATGATATAATTTTAAAAATAAAATGGAATGAAAGATGAAAAAAATTAAAGAAGAATACTGAACGGGTTGTTTTTTTCTGTAATTTTAATAGAAATAAATATACGGTGGGTTGTTAAATTATTTTATTTGTATCCCAGGATCCTACATACATATTATTATTCCCTCCACGACCGCGGACACGCCGGCATGTCAGTTAATAATAGATTTCTTGATTTTAATTAATTTCTTGAATTTTAATTCATTTCTTGGAAATTTACCTGGAGGTGTTTGTGATTTGTCCTCGCTACGCTTGGGTATATATATTTTAACTGATAATCTATGTGTACACACAGAAGTACAAACTTTCCCATATATGTATAATAGTGGACCTGTTGATATCAATTGTTCTCCGTAAATGTCACTTCTGCGACTGTAACGTCCTGTTTCAAGTTTCAAACACAAATAAGCTTTCAGCCGCTGTCCATTCGTTAATTAAAAGTAAATACGCTCCAGAGGCTCTTTCTGCAGCTGAGGTAGGAAATGTCTAAAGGGAAAATTTAAAGTTAAAAGTAATTTATCGTATTGATTAAATTATTATTATTTTGAATAAAAAGAGATATTTTTGTGCATGTATCTATAAATGAATGTTTGTTTGTGTGTACTTGTATGTTCAGTAGCCCTTCTTAACGTCCCACTGCTGGGCACGGGACTCCCTTCAATACGAGGGGGATCAGGCTATAGTCTACTGTCTACTACGCTGGCCAAGTACGCGTTCGCGGACTGCACATGTCTTTCGAAAACTTGCTAGGTTCTCTCAGATATGCAGGTTATCTCACGATGTTTTCCTTCACCATAACACAAGTGGTTATCATGTAAGAAATGATTCACAAATGAAAATATCAGAGGTGCAGGAGTCGAGGTTTGAACCCGCTTCACTCAGTATTCCGAGTCGTCAGTCAGTCCAAGCGAGTCACCAGTGGGCTACCACTGTATGTTCGTAACAACATAATCATTTATATATGTATTACTGTAATAAAACTATTGTTCTGGTGTATTTGCGTTTAATTTAGATATTTTGATTCCCATTTTAGATGTTTTACAGAAACCATGGTCATGAGAGAATCTACGGTGTTAGATGTGATTCTATATTTAATTATTTATAAGATAAATCAACTGATAGACTAGTTGAAAGGAAAATAAGATATGATTTAAGATAAAATAATATCATAGTTGTACAAAATGCATAGTGGATAGGATAATAAATTCGTTGATATGAACATGTTTCTCATCCATACTTAAGGAGCACAGACTTGGTCATTGACAGTTCAGCAAAGGTCCGTTCTTGAGATCTGCCAGCAAGTTTAGAAGCGTAAGATTCTGAGGGTAAGTCCCTCAATGCCGATGTCAATTAAAATGGGACTGAGCTGGACAGGTCTGCCGCATGTCTAGCGAAATGTGGGCTAAGTACACTACGTTTTGGACTCCCAAAACCGTCAAAAGCCATCGCGGTAGACGTAGCGTAGATGAAAGGACGACCTGGATGCCTGCCTATAAAAAAACTGGCAGCTCCTAACTGAAATAGAATACAGTGGAAACTGAAAAGAGCCCAATCTTTGTCCATCAGTGGGACACTAACAGCTGAAAAAAAACCTTTATAATATATTATTTTATATATGAAGACAAAATCGCACATACCAACTTATGTTTGTTTATTTTCAATGTAGTAAAAACGAAATCAAGAGTTTTATGAGTTTTCGGCCTATCTATGATCTTTGCGCGCGCGTCTCTAGAGAATAACTTAACGGCTTTCATTTGTTTGTTTTTATGTAAGTCCAAGTAATAGTCTGAATAAACCGTATCTGCTATAAAGAATGCTTCATTACTTACTTTTTCTTAATATTTTTTTTCTTATATTTTTCATTATTTTAGCAACTTCTAAAAAAATACGAGCTATTTATTTTCGCTTCACTCGGACTTCCCTAAAGACGCACTCTAGGTGCTGGTATGTGTTACTCCAGGTCATCGTCCACAATAGATGTTTGTTACTTTTTCACGCAAAAAAAGTACTGAACGGATTTTGAACAAACTTTACAGTAATAAAACTTATATACCAGAGTAGCACATAGCCTTATATATAAATATACAGACAATAATATCATTCCGACCGATTTTGGCCATGACAGCCAATCTCATTGAGAGTACCCATCTACGCAGGAGATATTATAGTGCAGTGCATGTGCGTGCGCGCAGACACAACTCTCTTTTCCTGTCACTCTCACACTCCGGTGGGACGACTACTTTCACGACCAGATTTACCACAGCTAACTTCCCAAATTCGGACTGTTAATAGAATTACTTGACAGAAATACTTAATAACTGAAATTGGTCCGACTTTGAACTCGAACCAAGGACCATTGAATCTGCGGCTAGTCACTAGACCACCGAGGCAGTTAAAGATATACATAACTGAACCACTTTTGAAGGAAAACGCTAGTAATATTATTTTAGGTAAACTATTCATAACAATAAGAAATGATTTACGATATTTTGTAACAAACGTAATTCAATTTATTTCTCAGTCATTGTTTTAATTATTTTCATGCTCGGAACGTTAGGTGATTGATTGCAACACGGTACCTAGTTAAAGACTTTTATGCCTTATAATTAATCAAAGAAAAGCGAGAGCTCTACGACTGTGATAAATAGCCAACTGTATTTTTTATATTTATATATTAACTCTAATATTAGATATAATTAACTCTCTATTTATATACTCTACATTTATATTTTATTCTCTTTTAACATTACCTCTCATAAATATGAGAGGACCTAAATAGGTTGATTGAAAGAGATATTTTTAAAGATAACTTTTTACCTAAAGTCTTTTTAGGGTTCCGTACCTCAAAAGGAAAAAAGTGACACGTTCAGTATCCCTTCGTTATCCGTCCGTCTGCCTGTCAAGACGCTTTTTCCCAAGAATACATGGATTAGGTTGAAATTAATATCAAATACTCAGGTCTGCGATCCCATGGAGCTGTGACAAAAGTCAAACTTTTTTATATAATACTTTCTTAGATTTACGCGAATACTTGACATTTTAAATAAAATTATCTTAGCGAATTTTTTCGCGGATTTATTTTGATTTTTGGTTTCACCAATTTTTCTTTTGATTACGTCGACAAACTTTTTTGTCAACGTAATCAAAAGATAAGGCCCTCTATGCCGGATATTTTGATACTCGCAAGGAACTCTAAACCTGTAGGGTACGTCCCGTAGACCTAGAATCATGAAATATGGCAAGAAGCAATATAAATAGCACAAGTAAAGAGAAAAATCCGAAAACCGTAAATTTTAACAAAAAAAATATCTTTTTTTTTAAGTTTTACTTATTTTAATGTTTCAGGCAACGGAACCCTCGGCTTGCGAGTCAGAACCACACTTGTCCGATTTAGTCTTTGTCTAATGTAGTTTTCTAACATGTAATATTGCCAGATAGATTTCGTGTAATGAAGAAAAAAATCTAATAGCTTTCTTTATAAGTAGAGGTTTTTAGATAATTGATATTATTCTTACGTAAAATATTAATTTCGTAAAGTAATTCGTAATTGAAGAAAATAAGATATTCTTTATCAGTCAATGCGAGAGTCCATTAGTCCTAAACATGATACAATGGTCGCAAAATTAAGTGGTAGAGTGGCAAGTTCATATTTTTTTTTATCCAACGTTGCCTTGATGCTAATGATAACTTAAACATATTTTTTCTGATAGTTTCATTAAAATTTCTTCATAGTTTGAGACCCTGGGTAGAACATAGGATACTTTTTATCCCGGAAATCATCCCTTAAGGGGGTGAAAATGGGGATGAAAGTTTGTATGGGGAATCAAGCTAGGGATGAACCCAAGCAAAGCGAGGGTGAGTCGCTAGTTAAGAATAAATTAGTTAAAAAAAAGTAGTTAAAGTATCTTTAAATTTCTATGTATATAGAAAGGTCAGAGTAAATAAAGGCTATTTTTATTTTATTTATTTCTTTTTTATTTATTTAATAGTCATTATCATATTTAATAGAATGCTTGTCGCAATTGATTCACTCGTTACTTACCTAAAGCAGAAAAAATAAATAAACATACCTAGATAGATATTGATATATTTCCATCGAATTTCCATAGACAGCATTTTATTTTCTATTTATTAATTTATGATTTAAAACGCTTACTCTTGATAAGCGTTAGTTGTAGCTTAGGGGTAAAGCGCTTGGTTGTAAAACTAAGTAAAGCGGGTTCAAATTCCAGGTCTCGCAAACCTGATATTATGTGCAAATTATTTTCAACGTGATAACCATTTGTTTTAATTTTTTCTCCTACCCCCGACCCCCCCATTTTTTAATCACAATTTTAGTATTTTTGTATGAATAATATTATACAAATACATAGTATATAGAATAAAGATACTATATAACATAAGCCTAAAGAGTTTTTTTTTGTAGATTGAATGCGGGCGTAGCCGTAGCTGCTAGTATATTATAATAACAAAAACACCATTGACATATTTTACGACAACGTACCCAAGTAACCAATTTTTCCATACCTGGGGGCTTCGCAAGATTTTTACGATTAAATATCGAGCCAATCTCAAAGCAATTTACCAAGACCTTTGTTTTATTCTATTGGAGAAAATTAAATACATATTTAAAGAAGGGAACACTTTGCTGCTAAATTAATGCCCTGACCTACTTTTTTTTGGCTACACCTGTTGGTGGACCGCATTGATTTCTTTTGACGAGTTAAACAAGCTTATTTAACTGCTTCGTTAACATAAAGATTTTAAATTAATCAATACAAAATGTTATTTTCAAAGGATTTTATAAGAATACCAGCATTTACTTTTTAAGGTTTAGTATAGATTTCTCAGAGATAAGATATATACCTACAGTAAAAAGTATTCTATATGTTGACCCGGATAACCAACTATCATCATACCAAATTTCATCAAAATCTGTCCAGTGGTTTTCTCATGATATGTTCCCGGACAGACAAACAGACAAAAATTTTAAAAACTATAGATTCAGTTTTCCACTGACAAAATAAAAACTAAAAAATCACCTTAGCCAACCGGTAGATTACCTGTGTTATATTATCTTAAAATGCATTTAATTGAAAAAAAATATTGTTTGTTAACAATCTAATATCAATTTTCCGTCCATAAACTACCTCTATATAAAAAAACGGTATTAAAATTCGGTAAAATTAAGGGCATGAAAAACTAATAAGCCAACAATCCATTTCACACTTTTCCTTTTATAAGATTTGTAAAAATGCTTTTAACATAAAAAGAGGGCAAAAACATTTGACATTTACATTATTGTTGTTATGGATGACTGGAATTTGGACGTAAAAGTATAAATTGTATACTATGCAAAAGTCCCAACCTTACTTCAATAATAGAACGCCTTGACCCGGAAGCAGAAACCTGACAAAAATAAATATTTATGCTTGCTTCGAACAAAAATAACACAAAATAACATAAACTGCACTTTGGTGATGCGTTTAAAGAATAAAAAGCAAGAGATACTCTACTATACTTATAATATTTCATTTTCTTTTGAATTTTATGCTACGATGTTTTAGTAATATGTAATTTAATTAATTTTTAGGGATCCGTACCTCGAAAGAAAAAAAGGAACCCTTATATATATGCGTTCTGAATAGATGAATAGGTCGTCGGTCTGTCTGTGTGTCTTTTAAGATCAAATATTCAGGTCTGCAATCCCTTGGAGCTGTGAAAACATCAAACTTAGTACTTAGTCAACGCAATCAACGCAAAAAACACCGTATATTTTGATAAGGGAATCAAAACATATAGGGGACTTCTCGTTGACCTAGAATCATGAAATTTTGGCAAGAATTAATTTCTATAAAACAAATAAAGGGAAAACTCGAAATAGTTACAGCACATTTTTTTTGCGATTATAAGCTTATTTTAATTTTTCATGCTACGACAACAAGATTTTGGTTGTCTAATTTTTAATATATATCTCAGCTCCAATTCTTTCAATACATGTTATTTATTGTATTAAAATATTACAGCATGCAAAAGATAACAGAAGCTGACATCGTATAAACCAGCTTTTAGTGATGACTAAAAGACATACCATGTCGATAACAGTATACAGCTGTAAGCTTATCGTAGACCTTCGTAGCAACGTGCTACGATTTTACTGCAGTGCTTCGGAAGTACTCGTACTTGTAACTTTGGATCTCAGTTAAATTTAACGTGCCATAAAACATGCTATGTTAATGTTAGTTGGCTTATATTCAAAGTATGAAGTAATAGTTTGTGTCCCCGGCTTCGCTCGTGTGATAAACGGAGCGAGCGATTCCAGGATGCAATCTATGTCTTTGCCAAATTTTATCAAAATCTGTTCAGAGGATTAAGCGTGAGAAGATTAAAAACAAAGTAATTTTAATTTTTATAATATTAATATGGATGTACACTATAAGTTGTTAGTTGACAGCGGCAAATTATTATTATCAATTCTAATAGAACGGACATGTATGTATGTTTTTATTGCATTTACGTCGTAAAGGAAGCTGTGAATTTCGGAAACTAGTGATTGAAGTTGATATTTTTAAGATGATTTATAATACACTACACTAAAATTAGACGCTAATTATTTTTATTCCTAAAAAAATACACACGCGACTTAATTAATTTTAACTAGGTTTTACTTTCAAAAAATCATTGACATTTGTGGCCTGGCCTTGCTTTGAGTGTTGGTTGAATGAGTCATTTCTAATCCCATTCTTTATCTGAACGGGGGATGAAGATACGTTTGGCTCAGTTTGGAGGGTCACTCCACTTGCTGTGCCAGCGGTCACGGGTTCAAATCACGGTGGATTTGAACCCGTGACCAATGATGCACGCAAAATGTTTATACTCCAGTCATGGGCGTTTATATTTATAATATGTATGTATTTAAAGTTCTATATACAATATAGTGTATCAACTATCTGGTATCCATAACTATAGATGGTGCTGTGTGTTAATGTCTCAACATATTTATTTATTTATATTTATTTAATCCATTTATTTGGCAAATAGGGACAAAACATTATTTTAATGGTAACATGACACCAATAAACTAACTTATTATGGTTTTTATATACCATCTCGAGAGATAATCGAATCATATCCATCTAATTAATCAATCATAATATAGTAATCAAACTTTTGTTCTGTCCAACAATACAATAATTACTTTTTAATCACCATTGCGTTGTGTATTATAATTTATATATTATAAACTGTTAATTTTTATATTTTTAATTATCACGTGTAAATTGATATTGTTGTTCTATTTTCATTTAAGTTACTTTAACGTTTATCTATAATATAAAAATAAATCGCTGAATGTGTTGATAAGCGCAAATCTCGAAAGTAGCTGAACCGATTTCGCTAATTCGTTTTTTAGAATATTCCTTGACGTACGAGGATGGTTCTTACGGAGAGAAAAATTAAAAAATTGCCTGAAAAATTTCTAAAAACAATACTTTTTTATATTCCCATACAAAAGATTCATAATAATACTTAAAAGTCAATTTAAACTTTAATACCATACCATAAAGTTTAAGTGTTAGTCGAGAGGTTCCGGGAAGGCAAAACAATTGAGTGACGTTAGTATCGTATAAATATTAATGTCAATATTATTAACAAAAAAAATATATATGGCTAACGCTGGCTAATAACTACATATTTATATCTATTCAAAACGTACCTAGCGACGAACCCGAGCGAAGCGAGGGTGAGTCGCTAGTGTAATAAATAAAAATGGATAGTTTTTGTTGAGAACTCGAGAACGGTAGCGCCTATTTGGCTTATTCTTTTTTTGTTGTTTCTGTAATTGTCAGGGGAAGTTATTAAATAAAACTATCTTTTCGGATTATTTCGCGGATTTATTTTGATTTTTGGTTCCCGACGTTTCGAATGCTTTACAGCATCCATGGTCACGGGAGAGACTGAGGTGTTACATTTCTTAAAGATATAGTTGTTACAGACAGCCTACCCACATTAACAAAATGAAAATTGCACCAATTACATTACAATATTTTTTAACTTTAAACATTTTTATAATTTTAATTATAATTGAATATGGAAAATTATTTATTTAATTTTTGTTATTATTTTTATAATTATTACAATTTTAAAAATATTAATTAGTAATCTATATTTAGTGTTGCCATTATTATATTTATAACCATAAATAAAAATATAAAAATATAGTATTAATTATTAAAGCCATATAATTGTTATATGTGTAATTTAAAAAGTTAAAATTAATTAAGGATAATCATTTTAATTTAGTTTGCTATTATTTAAAAACAACTTACTAAGCAACACCATTAATATATACTTTTACAAATGAAAAATGAAAAATATTAATCTGATAAGCTGTCATTTTGATCTACACAGTATGAACTTACTACATCTGCCTGTCTGTTATGTTTATATTTATTATTTGATTTTATTATATTAATGACAGGATCCCATGACGATGGTAGTACCCAGCCATCTTCCCTATTGAAATTTGGATGTTTTTTAATTTCTATGGCTTCTCGAATCATTCTAGGGCGATATCGGTTTTCTTTCACCAGGATTTGAGGTCTATCGAAACGAATATAATGGCTTGGGCGGTCCTGGCTATGTTTGCAGACAGCAGATGTTGTATTGCGACGGTGCTTCACATCAGCTATGTGTTCTTTGACCCGGGTTCTAATGGATCGCTTTGTTTGTCCAATGTAAGAGAGCCCACAATCACAATCAAGCTTGTAAACTCCTGCATCTTGTAGAGGGATGTGGCACTTGACAGGTGGTAAGAACTGACTAATTTTCTTTGGCGGCTTGAAGTAAGTTTTAATTGAAGCTCGCTTTAGAATGTAGCCAATCTTGTCAGTGACTCCTTTCATGTATGGCAAGACTGCAGGGACGCGCTCGACTGTGGCTGGTTTTACTCGGTCACTGTAACGCAGGCGCGGCACTTGCAGCTTGTTGTCACGCAGAACTTGCTTGACATGTTGCAGTTCTCCGGCCAGGTGTTGCTCGTCACAGATCCCGCGCGCTCTCTGAAACAAAGATTTTCCCACGGTAGCTAACTGTGAAGGATGGTGGTGAGATTCACCGTTCAGGTACCTATCAGTATGGGTCTTCTTTCTATACACAGTATGACTCAAGGTGTTATCTGTGTTACGTTTAACTAATACATCTAGGAAAGCTAAGGTATTGTCTGATTCTAATTCCATTGTAAATTGTATTTTAGGATTTATAGAATTAAGGTGTTCTAAGAATACAGTTATTTTATCAGATGGTAATATTGTGAAAGTGTCATCTACATACCGCTTGTAGAAACGAGGGGTCACGGGTGATGTGTTCAGAGCAGTCTCCTCGAAGTCCTCCATGAAGATGTCGGCTACGACGGGGGAGACTGGCGAACCCATGGCCACTCCATCCACTTGCCTGTAGAATTCTCCATTCCACAGTAGATAGCCGAATGTTAGGCAGTGTTTTAAAAGTTCAATGTATTCTATTGACATGTTGTGATCTAGTAGCTTCCTAGATATTATTTCAATACAGTCTTCCACTGGTAGGCTGGTAAATAAAGACTGTACATCGAAACTAACCATTGTTTCATTGTCCATGAGTTTTAGGTGTTTAACTTCATTGACAAAATGGTAAGAGTCCTTTGTGAACGCTCTTGTTAATCCTCTGAGTGGTGAGAGTACTTTTGCTACTAGTTTAGCCAATTTGTAAGTCGGTGAGTCGATTTGACTCACAATTGGACGTAGCGGAGCGTTAGTCTTGTGTATTTTCGGAAGTCCATACAACTTAGGTGGTTTTGCACATGATGGAATAAGATTTTTAACATCAAGATTTAATGTGTCGGAGTGTTCCTTAATTAGCTTTTTAGTATTATTTAAAACGGTGGTAGTTGGATCCGTTTTAACCTTTTTGTACGTGTTCTCGTCCGACAAAAGTTTTTTTATTTTATCATTATAATCTGATGTATCCATCACAACGGTTGCATTTCCTTTGTCTGCGCGTAGAACGGTGATGTCTGACCTATTGCTTATTTAATAATGTCAAACATTCGCGTAAATCTAAGAAAGTATTATGTCAGGGGAAGGTTTGTGAGATATATATTTTTTTGAAAAATCAAATGAAAAATTCAAAAAGGATGGTATTTTTCCATGAAAATCTCAATGCTATAAAATATGACGTTCAGTTTGACAGTTCTGCTGAATGTTTTCATAACAACATAAAATATCTAGGTATACGTTTAGTATACATCATTATATGTATAGATGTATTTTTTTCCTAAGATAATTCTTTTAAGAATTAAAAGACATCTATAGGTATATAGTGATGACAGAGCAAAAAAAACTAAATTTCTACATAAAATATTTTATATAAGGTCTTAAAATATGTATAGAAAATTCTATAATAGCAAGTGTATAATCTCCTAACACACACAAAAGTACACTCACAAAAGTTTTTTATCCATATAAAACGTACCTAAGCCTAGAGACGCACCCAAACGAAGCGAGGATGTCACTAGTTTATAATATTTACTAGCGACTCACCCTCGCATCGCTCGAGTTCGTCACTAGCTTGCTTCCCGATACAAACTTTCATCCCCATTTTTACACCCTTAAGGGATGATTTCCGGGATAAAAAGCACCCTGTTCAGTAGATCCAGAGATTACCCCCTACAACGTCACAAACTCACAAACGTTACCTCTTTATAATATAAGTATAGATTACTATATTTTTGAAATTTTAATTATTGTGAAACCGAATACAGGAATATGCAAGTTGTGTTTGCTTTTAACCGATTATACTTAATTATTTTTTATGATTTAATTTAAATTTTTTTTTATATAATATACTCACATACACTAGCAAACTTTACTAAATAAACAAATTTTCAGTCTCTTTCTTACTCAACCATATTTTTACTATGTTTATTTAGTTAATGTTCACTTCAATCGTAGCGTAAACGTAAACTTGCCTTAAGGGCTTGTACCCAAATTTGTTAGACGAAATCTGGTAACTGGTAACTAAAATCACACACGAACAATAAACGTTGTATGTATATGCACGTAACAAAATCTAACTCAATATGGATGAAAGCACGTAATTTAATTAAATTCCTCTCTAAACAAATATTTACCTTGTCCCCAAATCTATAAGCAAACAAGGTGAAGCAGCAAATATATTCTACGTTATATAGTGATAGTTATGTTTTATTTTTAACAGCCAATTATCGTAGGGATATCTGTCTGAGATTAGGTCACGAATCGGAGGCCTGCCGCCTGAGTATGTGTACATATGTACATACTATATGTTAAATAAAAACTGTGTTGGGACATTAACACACAGCACCATCTAGTTCCATGGTAAGCTATGAGCTTTGTGTTATGGATACCAGATAGTTGATACACTACACATATATAACTTTAAATACATACATATTATAAATATAAACACCCATGACTGGAGTACAAAAATTCATGCTCATGTTATATTGTCGATACGTATATTGGGTTCGATTTCAGCAAGAAATTAATGTATTTTTACTTAATAATTAAATATACAGATCTTTATTTGTTATTACTTCACATTACAAAGGGAGTCTTAAAACTGCCAATATTAATTTTTTATTCAACCATTACGTCAGAACATGTGAATTGACGTATAATTTTGTGGGTAGATAGTGTCTGTAATAACTACATATATAAAAACTTTGGAGACGTAAAACCTTAGTCTCTCTCGTACACCATGATTGATGTAAAGCGGTCAGGGAAACGTTGGAAACAAAAAATCAAAATAAATCCGCGAAACAATACGAAAAATAGTTTTATTTAAATTTACAAATATTCACCTAAATCTAAAAAAAATATAACATACTTTAATTTATATTTCATACATACATACATATTTTTCTACATTTTTATAGTAGAGAGTGAAGGGTAATATTATTTTAGCTCATACGAGAGCATTCTATCTCGAAGAGTATCTTGCCAAGTTTAGTTACACAGCGATCGAAGTGTGACGCAGATAAAACATAATTGTGAGACCATAGCACTTTAAGCACTTTAAAGCAAAATGGCATTTAACAATAATTATTATTTTTAATAAATATTTAAAACGAGCTAATAGGGTTCAGCCAATAAACATATTTTTTTTAATAATTATATGTATACCAATATTATAAAGAGGAAAGATTTGATTGTTTGTTTGTTTGTTTGTACCGAATAGGCTCCGAAACTACTGAACCAAATTAGATGAAATTTGGTAAGAAGATATTTTGAGACCCTAGGAAGGACATAGGATAGTTTTTATCCCGAAAATTATCCATTAAAGGGATGAAAATGGGGATGAAATTGTGTATGGGGAATCAACCTAGGGATGAACCCGAGCGAAGCGAAGGTGTGTCACTAGTTCATATATATGAATATAATTTTTATATAATAGACCATCCGGAAGAAATATTCTGTAACATTGAAAAGCGTATTAAGATCTCTTGGGTGTTTTAGAACACTCTAGCGAACAAACATACCGACGTAGATAGCGACATTACTCATATTATTTAGAAATGAATATGCACTCGTACCAGTCAATAAAAAAAATAAAAACCGACTTCAAACAAAAGCACTAAAAAGTAAAAAATAACTGATATGTAGTTTTCATTTACTATACATACCTAATCAAATATTTTCGAAGTCGGTGTGCTTTGCTTTGTATGGGCTGGCACCGATTTCGAAAATATTTGATTAGGTATGTATTTAATAGGTAGGCTTTAATTACTTAGCCAAAGCACACCGACTTCGAAAATATTTGATTAGGTATGTTATAGTAAATGAAAACTACCTATCAGTTATTTTTTACTTTTTAGTGCTTTTGTTTGAAGTCGGTTTTTATTTTTTTGTTAAAAAGATTTTATTTTTCCCTTTTTAGTGTAGACAGTAGTAGCAAAGTAAGAATTCTAACGTGTTAGGCTTGTCAAATCAAACAAAATAAGCCCAAACTCAAAGTATCTACTATTAGCCGTTGAAAAGTTCCACCTATCCACCTTCTGGCCTTGCCATCAGATCAGGTCAACAACACCGAACCACTGTACTATCAACGGAAATAGAAATACTTGCAAAGTTTCAAGTCAATATTACAATTAGAAGTAGGTTAAATTCATCATTAGTTGTTTTTCCACCCTTAGGAGTGGTATTTTTTTTGAAATTTAAATGGGACCAATCTGGAAGTATACCCTTTCAAACAAAACAAAAATTGTCCAAATCGGTTAATAAATGACGGAGTTCTGAGGTAACAAACATAAAAAAAAACATACAGTCGAATTGAGAACCTCCTCCTTTTTGAAGTCGGTTGAAAATCTATATATCTAAAAACAGTAACTTAGCGAAATCTGTACATGATTTTTTTTAAAAAAACAATGATCGTAACGTTTTGTGCATCGAAAATAAACCCCAAAGCAATAGTTGTTAAATTTTTTGTCTGTTTGTCTGTATGCCTGTTTGTGTTCGCGTTTCACGCAAAATGGAACGAATTTGACAAAAGTTTCTGTAGTGATAACTTATTACTCGGGTCAACATTTAGGATATTTTATACTACAGAAAAATAACATTTGTACGGAAAAACACAATGACTGGTTCTATCAAGTCGTCTTAGCTTATATGGCTAACGCTGGCTAAACCTTAAGAGATATAAATATATATATTTTTTTCTTCTTTTGTTTATTGTACACATAAAATTTTAATGGAATAATTCTATAAAAAGATGTGCATACTTTTAAAATAAATTTATATACAAATAGGTAAAATTATAATGTTGAATAAATGTTTTTATGTAAATTTAGTTAGTAAGCCTTTGTAATAAATAAATAAATAAATAAATAAATAAATAAATAAATAAATAAATAAATATAACAAAATAATAGACTAAAAAATTGTAGGTCCTAATAAGGCCTATAGAAAAACCTACAGTAGGATATGTCTATCTCCTAAAGTACACTCGCAATGACTATTCATATCTATTTAAAACGTACCATGGGACGCATTCGAGCGAAGCAAGGCAAATCGCTAGTAGACAATAATAGCATTTCTCTTAAAGCGTAAGTGACCCTGAAAGACTCGGACTGTAACAGGCATTCAACGTATGGAAAAGTTTCTACATAGAACACCCACCAACTGTCCATTCTTAGGAACACAATACTTCAATGCCAACGCTAACAATGGCTTTTAGAGCGGTTCCAACATAAAACAATAAGATACGAAAATATTTCTCTTACAACTAGCCGAAGAAGAATTGATTTGTCGGAATTCGTAGCAATAATATTAAATGCTATGAAATGTTTGAAATACTCTATGACTTATATAAGATTCATATAATATTTAAGGTAACGTCACTATTTTTACGGTGGAGAAAGTATTCTGGTCATTTTCTCCCGAATATTATTTTCACTCATTGGCCTAGTGGCTAGCATATAAGGCTGCGCATCTGAAGATCCTGGGTTCGAGTCATGGGTCAGGCCAATAATTATTTACATACCCTCTTCTGTATTCTACTTTTGTGTGTACAATAAAGTCCATCTTTCTACCTCCACCTATGTTTCTTGTTTGACTGTACTGTACATCTTGTGTACAATTTACAAAAAATATTTTTTTTTTTTACTAACAGAAACTATAAACTAAATATTTGCTTATTTGGTGTTTTCTTAACAACTTCTTTTAACAAAATATTTTTCAGCAAATAAACAAGTTACAGCATTTACACGCTTAATTTCAAACAAGCAACACAGAAAAAGGACAAAATTCATATACTAACTTATTTAAATACGCTATAATTTTCTTTCATCCTCACAATTTCGAAACAAAATAAATCGTGAAAGATTTTTACAATCTCAACCCGAAGTCATCGGACTGAATAATTTCACCGTAAGGTTAAATTTTAGTGGAATAAAGTTGTCCATTTTGCCATTTATTCTTATAGAAAAAAGAGAAAGAGATTGTTCGAACGTCGAAAATTATAATAACGTAGGAAAAATAGGATATATGATAACATAATACTATTTAATAATAATAAAAAAATATTTAATACTATTTAATATTATAAATGAACTAGCCATATGATTTAGTGGCTACAACACCGAAAGCAGATCTCGCTTTCTGGGGTTCGAGTCCCGGCTTAAGCCATATATATGTAGGTTTTCAGATAAAAAAACTCTCAGTAGCCTGGATTTGGAAACTGAAATGATTTTCGTGTTGGTTGGATTGTGAGAGAAAGTAATAGGGAGTATTTATGTAAATGCACACATTTGTACACTATTGTAATTTCTCACGCTATCTCACAATACCGCAATATTTCGTTTCGCGCATCATTTAGCAAAATATAGGTACTTACTATATGTATATATTCAGCCCTTTTTAACGTCCCACTGCTGGGCACGGGCTTCCCTTCAATACGAGGGGATCAGGCCATAGTCCACCACGCTGGCCAAGTGCGGGTTGGCGGACTTCACATGTCTTTCGAAAACTTGCTAGGTTCTCTGAGACATGCAGGTTTCCTCACGATGTTTTTCCTTCACCGTAAGGCAAGTGGTAATCATGTTAGAAATGATTCGCACATGAAAATATCAGAGGTGCGAGACCCGGGATTTGAACCCGCTTCACTCGGTTTCCCAAGAAAGCGCGCTACCACTGGGCTACCACTGCCTACTTACTATATAGAGATATCATTTTTATAGTTTCTTTTACATACTATTAAAAAGAATTGTGTCTAAGTTGAACTAAAATGGAAAAGACAATTCAAACGAAATATGTATGTACTTATGTCTTTAATGTATACTGATTTCGCATAATATATAGTTTCATAACTTTTTGGGACGACGCCAACATTTAAAAGCTGATGACGTCAGTCTCACAAATTCACTAGCCCTTGCTTTTTTCAAGACATATAGTTACTAGATTCATCCTTTAACTCATACAAATATTATAAATGTGAAAGTTTGTGAGAATGTATGGGTGTTTGTTACGCAATCACGCCAGAATGGCTGAACGGATCTGGATAAAATTTCCACAGATACAGATTATAGAACTTTTTATCCGGGAAAAATGTATGGTTACCGTGAGATAGGTTTGCTTTTGTCTTCCTAGATAAATACAGCTAGTTTTAGTAATTATATACATTATACATACATACTGGGGATTTACACTCGCTTCGCTCGGGTGCATACTTTTTAGGTATCTAATAGTACCCCACGTATAACTCGAAATCATGGACTATCTCTGTACTAAAATTCACCCAAATTTATTTTAGGGTTAAAAAGTAACAAACAAACACACATATAAATTGTCACATTTACATTAGTAGTCTGAATCAATAAATTAGGAGCTATAAAAAATATTTCTGTCGGTCTGTTATTTCAAAATAGATACCGACTAAGTATAACACATTGCTCTTGAGTTAGTTTTTTATCCATCTGTTTGGTTGTACCGAATAACCACAAAATTGGTCAAATAAAATCAGTATTTTTAATTATATTGTAGTGGATAGCATTTACACCAAGTTTCAAGTAATTCTGATCATACATTTTTTTTGAATTGTATTATAACGTGTTGCGATTAAACTAAAGTGCTTCTGTATTACTGAATCCCTGAAGGCCTTCATAGCCGATACTATATCGCCCCGTCACCTAGTGCTAGTTCATTGCACTCGTATCGACTGCAGTTCGTTAACCTCTCACCTGTAAAGTATACCTGCTTCCAACTTTTTTAATATTTAGGACTATATCATGTGTCTATTCATAGTGTTTTATAGATTTATGGTTATTTTTAACTGACTTCAAAAAAGGAGGTGGTTCTATGTTTGTCTTTCTGTATATATATTTTATTTGATGTATGTTCACCGATTTCTCGAGTAGCCTACGTATTATTCCAGGTCATATTATATCTATGTACTAAATTTTATCCAATATCGTCTTACAATTTCAGCGTGATGTACAAACATACAAACTTGCATATATATACATCCATACATATGTATAATGTTAGAAATAGAACTGAACGTATAGTAGATAGTTTATAAATAAACGTGCTAACACCTACAAAAAGACTTGTTAAATAAAGTGTATTATATAAATTACTAGGTCAAAAAGCCCAAAACTTTTATCTAGGTCACACCAGTGCCTAAATGTATTCTCTAATCCGCCGGAACAAAAGTTCAACGACTGCTTACATATTCTTTGTGTGTGAAGTGAGAAAAGTTTAAAAAAAATGAGCTTTAAAAATGAATTTAATGGAGTATGATTTTACATATTTATTTAAAACTAGCATTGCCCGCGGCTCCGCACGCGTTCAGATGAACAAAAACCAAATTCTTAGATTTTACATATTAGTATACTATTACATTGCAGTTTTTATATTTTTTCTCAAAAATGAGATATTTTCCCGCGGTAATAGGTAACATATACTCGTATGTTGACCCAGATAATATATCACCATACCAAATTTCATCAAAATCCCTCCAGTGGTTTTTTTGTGATGCGGTGACAGACAGACAGACAGACAGACAGTTAAAAATTCTAAAAACTATAGATTCGGCCTCTGTATCGATAATAATGTTTATTTCAATAAGATTTTCCAAAAAATATCTAATGTACAGATTCAGCTTCGTTACAATTTTATTATATATATATATATATATATATAATATATATATATATATATATCTATATATATATATATATATATATATATATATATATATATATAGATAATAATTAATATTGATATCATTATCATAATATTATTATTAATTTGAAAAATATAATGAAAACAAATTTATAAGAAAATTACACTAGATTCAGTCCCTTTAACCGCCCTTTAACGTTAGAAATCATGCCATTTTAGTCGACCACGCTCGTTAAGTGCGGTTAGGCAGATTTCACGTCTTTAGAATACATGCTAAGTTCTCTCCAACATATATGTAGGTTTCCTCACGATGTTTTCCTTCACCGTAAGACAAGTGGTAATCATGTTAGAAATGATTCACATGAAAATATCAGAGGTGCGAGACCCGGGATTTGAACCCACTCGGTTTTCCAAGGGAGCGCGTTACCTACTGTACTGGGCTATTACTGCCTTATAAAAATCAATGTATTCGTATATTATTGGTTTTCTATAAGAGTTAGAAATTTTATATAATTTAAATAAATTATTTCAAATCTTTATCGCGCTTAAGGAAATGCCATAGATATATAGGTTATTGGAATATGTCGTTATCCATTTCGAACTGCTACAGTTCGGAACGGATGAAAGTACAGATTATCTGTCAGTTCTCTTGCAGAAAATATATATTCGTTACGAGTTTCTGTAAGTTCATTTAAAATTCATCAGAATTTTACATTTAATTAGTTTAATTACTATCGGATACGTAGATTGGAAGCTCGAGCTCTGTTGATTACGCAGTCCAGTACAAAACGGATAATGTTTGACTATTGTGATTAAGAATTAATGAACATAATACAAATACTATATATAATATATAAATATATATATATATATATATATATATATATAAGTTATAATTTTACCCTTTAACCAATTCTTCTTTTTCTTGTTTGTTTTATGTATGTCACTGTAGCCACATTTGTTCTTATGCCCTAATCCGTTTTTTTATGTTGTTAAAATTATCATATCTTATTTAACATTAGCTTTGAGTTTGTTCTTTTTTTTTAATTTATAAAAAAAATCTATCTGCTTTTATGGTACCTATGTTAAATTATATTTGCCTTGTCTTTGTATTAACAATTAGAGTTTATGTAATTACTATCAGTGCAAACTTAGCTGATGTACGTATTTTTGTATCTTACCATCATAGGTACCATCTCATTGTTTGTTTCCCTAATAAATAATAATAAATAAATAAATGTATACCTAAATTTTATCATTTTACTTAGTATATAAATGAGCAAGCTGTAGTCTCCTATAAATGAAGGAGTACACATATTGTATTTCATAATTACTTTTTAGGTTTATAAATGTAAAGTGTGTATCGTTTAACAAAATAAAAAAAATATATTGGTAGTATGAGAATTTATCACTGTCTTATGTTTGTTCGTTTGGCATATGTGTCATTGATCTTTTTTTTGAACGCTGGGGAAACCCATCAGGGACTATTGGATTATAGCTACATTTCAATAAAATTGAGTAAGACTTCTTATATTTTAAATATATATTTATTTCACTTACGGAACACAAAATTACTTTTTTACCGATGACATTAAAGAGAACACAAGTGCCTCGCACGACCAGGAAACGAAAAACCAGTATGTTTATAAAGACATTAAATTTATTTATTTAGGACCCGGCTTACCGGCCGTGAAAGAGCAGGGTACTGTGAGACTCACTAAAACACACAGCGGAACCCGTCGCCACAGTGCAATGGGGCATTACAGGATCGCTTGTGCACACGCTACAGCCCCCCTGCGGACGATGTGTCAATGATCTAAGCTCAACCAAGGTGACCGACAAGTGGAAGCCTATAGGCCTTGGATAGGAAGCAAGATAACCTCGAAGAAATCGCTGGGAGGCACCCCACCGAGGTTTTAGTTAGAAAGTATGCCATGCGGGTTGCTCTTAATACATATATACATACATACTTCTTTGTGGAACAAAGTGGATTATATGAAGGAAAGGAAGAAAACCTAATTAAAAATATTCTGATCACATATACAACGCCGGTGACACTTGAACTGGCGCTTGCTAATGTTGCCAGAATGTAAAGGTTGGACGGAAAATCACAGCACTTGGCTGAGACATGACAGTGAAGGTATCATTGGATGGCTTTGGCACCTAAATATCAGTATTTCCTAACGTAAAATGGTAAAATAGAAGTAAATAAATGAAATTATATTTTCGGATTTTTTCGCAGATTTATTTTGATTTTTGTTTTACAAAGTTTCGAATGCTTTACAGCTATCCCCCCCCCCCCCTACTGCAATCATGACTTTATGATTCATAAAACAATTTTATTTAATATGTCAAATGTACACGTAAATCTAAGAAATTACACACTATATAGTAATAATAATACTATAAGTAACACAGACTATATAGTATTTATTTTAGAAGTATATACTATATAGTCTGTATAGAATTTACACAAAGTCAGTTCTTGTATTTTATTTTAAGGAAAGTAATTTTTGACTTAATATAGAACTTTTTTGTGATAACAACACTGTAATCCAAGTCATTATAATTTTCCACTATTACCGGACTAAATCAAGGGTGAATTACTGAAATGGATACAAAGAGGGCATGGACTCGTAAAGTATATCATAATCTCGATCGATGTCTGGACGTTAGCCAATTTGTTGAAGATAAATGGAATGTATGTTTTTTGAATTCGAATATTTGTTATTATAACAACCTTCTTTGCCATTTCTTTTTTTTTCTTTTCATTTTTAAAATATCTCTTATCCATCATGAATAAATTTTTTTTAATATATTTGGACATTAACACACATCACCATCTAGTTTCATGGTAAGCCACGAGGCTTGTGTTATGGATGCCAGACAGTTGATACACTTGACATATATAATTTTAAACACATACATATTACAAATATAAACACCCATGACTGGAGTACAAACATACGTGCTTTTCACACAAATGAATGCCCCCAGCGGGACTCAAACCCGCGACCGCTGGCACAGCAAGTAGAGTCACTACAAACTGAGCCAAACGTATTGTCAATGGTTGAAATTTTTGGAATCAAGAAATTCCAATCTAGCTAGAGAGTTGTCTGATTATTATTTAAATTAATATTAGAAACGGCTGAACGATATAAATAATGTGATAGATACTACTGAGTTTAACTAATAAATGGAACCAAAAGTTGGATGGCAGTGACTATTAATCCAATTACTGTACGACTAATATATAGTTATTTGTCAAGCTACTTTATTTGTAACTTTTAGTTTTCGATTATGTGACAGGCCCGACTTTTACGTCGTCGACGTTGAAAGGGGCCTTCGCCTTAGCCTTCTCGTTAGGTATTTATTTTATTTTATAATTGCTTTTTGATATTTAAAATTTGGTGACAGTTTCGGGTCAAAAATTAAGATTTCGGACAGTATCAAAAGAATTGGAAGTGTTAAATGTATTTTTTTGACGATACGTTCTAATTTTTGAAAGGATGAGAACAAGATAAATATACCCATATATTTTGTATCTCTTTCGAAGGCTCTAATTTAAAGATGGCGGTCCTAGATTTGTAAATACACATACTTTTTCGCTTATCCTCATTGTTAAGTAAAAATATTTAAAAAAAATTTTTTAGTAAGCAATAGCCGGACTAATAACAATAATATTAGTCGTACAGTAATTGTATTATTAATAATAAATTATTCGTACTGTTACTGTATCAATAGGATCAGCGAAGTTGGACAGTGAACCTCTTTTTTGGTGCCTAGTATGATTTCAGATTTTAATTATCTTATTTCATTTATTGAAAGTACGTCTTTTTACTATTTAAACTACTTTTACTGTCGCTGTATACACTTGAAGCCAATTTACAAATATATTTGAGCACTTACCATCTAGATATCTTGATATTTTCTAATTATATTTTTGTACAAAATTTCCTTACCTCGGGCAAAGGCAATTCTTTTGAAATTAAAAACAAGCAACTACAAGAGTCTTAAGAGTGAAGTTTTTAACTAGCGTACTATTTCTGCCTTTTTCATGACCTCGTTGGATTTTATTGCTTAATTATTAAGTACTGGTATAATTAAGTATTAAATGAAATAAATGTTATTCTTAGTAAAGATTTTATGAAGCTTTAATTTATGTTGTTGCACTGTGGAGTGTATAAAAGATCTTACATTTTAATGATTCACGATTAAGTACTATAATGCTTTCTATTAACTGCCTCGGTGGTGTAGTGGCTAGCATGTACGGCTGCACGCTCGGAGGTCCTGGGTTCGAGTCCCGGGTCGGGCCAAGTTTAGTTATTAAATCTTTCTGTATAGTAAGTCTCAGTAACAGCCCGGAGTTGGGAAGTTGGCGGTGTTTCACCCCCTTGCCTCGGAGAGCACGTAAAGCCGTCGGTCCTGCGCCTTAACTCTCACTGGTCGTGTCGTGCAATCATCCCACCAGAGTATGAAAGTATCAGGAATAGAGAGTGCACGTTGTGTCTGCGCGTACACTTGTGCACTATAATATCTGGTGCGCAGTTGGCTAGTCTCAATGAGATTCCCCCCCAACGTGTGTTCACCTTGTCGTGGTGGGGGGGGCTCAGTAGTGCCCGGCAACCCAACTGGACGCGAAGCCAAGAAACGCACATGGAGGTGGCCCACTTCGGTGGGCGGTGTACCATGCGGGTTGCTCCTGGTACTTCTCTGATAGCAGAGTGGACCTTGGAGCAACCCCATGGTTGTGGTGGTCTGCTTCGGCAGACCTTTCTATTATATATACAACTATTAATTAGTATACTTTGTTCAATTCAATTCAATTGTTTCATTGAATAATCAGATTATCTGATTCAGATCATTAGATCTGAATAATTAGTACATAATAAATGTAGGTAATACTTTCTTAGATTTTTACGTATAATAATTTAGGTATATAATTCTAGTACATATTCTAGGTACGTACAACGTAAAACGTATAGCAAGAATCTACTGCGTATTATATTTATTATATTTTTAAGATAGAATACATATGTAGAATTAATTTTTAAATGCCACACACTGATTCTGACACATTATACAACAATAAACGAAAAAATAACAAACATTAAAATTAAAACAAATGATCAGAAAGTGATATCTGTAAAGCAGTGTACCGTCACACAAAGGAAGATCACAGGTCAAGTTGAACACGTTAATGCTAATTTTCAGTTACTTAGAGGGAATCCTACGAACAACAGGGACTGCTATTATTGAGAACATGAAGATTAAACATAATAATAGTATAATATATAAAAAAACACATTATTATGAGTATATGTTGATTTTATTTCTAAATTATTTTTAATGAGCATTATAGTTAAATATAGCAATGTTATTTATTTAATTTTAGCTATTATTATTATAAATATTACATTTTTTTAAAGTTTATTAATTAATATATTACATATTATGTGTATATTTCATAAAATCCTCCCAAAAACGAAAAGACTAAAAAGACCGATAGGCATTATTAGTGTTTTATCTAAATATCCAATAATATAATATGCTAGCATTGCCCGCGGCTCCGCCCGCGTTCAGATGATCAAAAACCAAATTCTTAGGTTTTACATATGTATTAGACTTTTTTTTACGCTTTTACATATACTCTTACATTGCAGTTTTTGCATTTATTCTCAGAAATGAGACATTTTCTCGCGGTAAAAAGTATCCTATATGTTGACCCCATGGACGAATTAGAGACTGGACCTGACATAAAATACAAATGTATGAAAACTAGTTCAACCAAGTGACGCATAACGCACACAAAGATTTTATTACATTATTATAAACACTGATACACAATACAATATTTCTAGTGCTTGAACGTAATCGATGAAATACATATATCGATGAACCAATGAATGACATTTTAGACATTGGTTAGCATAGTCATCATATTTTACATCTTTTAATTTATAATATCTGTATTTATTACAATAAATTAAAGTAAATGAATTAAAGAGGCAATAATAATGTGTCAAATAATAATTATTTTTTAATTTGATTTATATAAATGCGATGGCATTGATGGCAACATTCTGTTGGCCTATAATAATGTTAATAAACAAATGAATATCGGGTGTATATTCCATTAATATATAATAAATATTATTTTGTAAAGATTAAAAAAATATTAAGCTAATTTAATTAAATAAAGTGATTTTGTTGATTCTGTTATTGAACTATTTTAATTGGCAATTGATTGTCTCGGGTAGTTATAAAAATGTGACACTATCCTAATATTGCTCAGTTATTAATAAACATTTGTAAATTAGGAAAAAGAAAAAGTGATTGCAAATTGTGAAAAAGTGAGTGTTGGATCGTGAAAGTAAAATAATTAATGCAAGTGGTAAAGTGTTTTATTACAAATCGCCAACCCAGAAGTTTAGTGCTAAAACATTATTGTTTGATTTTGTGTAATTTATGTGTTAAAATAAAATTATCTTTATTATTATTACAATGGAATTATATTCCAAAGTATATAAATGTGGTATAAAATAAAATAAAAAATTAAGTACACATACTAATTATAATTTTTGCATTTATATTTTTATTTGATTTAGAAAATATTTTTATAAATTTATTGTCATCAGATTGTAGGATACTGTGATAAAAGTATTTTATGTTATTGTACTGAACAAATAACACAATTCGTTCAGTTATTTCGTCAAATATCGATATATTTTTCGACATTGTCAAGCACTAGTCGATGTCAAATGGACTCACTCGACAGTTTTGTCATTTGTTCTGAATGGTATAATCCAGCCATTTTATGATGGTTGTCAGATGTCAACAATACATAGAAATATCGACTATATTTAACATAGTTGGATAATATAACATTTTATTTTACATTTAATTAAATTTTGTGATAAATAACAATAAATGTAATAAAATAATGTATTTACAAGTGAAAAGAAATAGTGCTGCTTCTGCCGTTATGTTTTTACACCAATTAACAGAACATTTAGTCATTTTTGGGAGATGTTTTGTTGACAAGTAAGTGCTTGAGACTGACACAAAAAACAAACGACCTAGGCTAAAACGACCTGGTTACTGACATGACCGTTAAAGGTACGTCCGCTTATATGTCTGGTCCAGTGGTTAATTCGTTCATGGTTGACCCGTATAACCAGCTATCACCAAACCAAATTTCATCAAAATCCCTCCAGTGGTTTTTCCGTGATACGGTAACAGACAGACAGACAAAAATTCTAAAAACTATAGATTCGGCCTCTGTATCGATAATAATGTTCATTTTAATAAGATTATCCAAAAAATATTTAATGTACAGATTCGGCTTAGTTAGAATTTTATTATATGTATAGATTCATGTATTTAAAACAATGTTAAGAACTCGTTACAAAGTTTCAAGCCGAAGATTTGTAAAGAAATATTGTTCTTTAAGTGAATACAACTTTTATATTAAAACTTTCCACATGAGTGTACATTTTGAGGATTTCCAATAGAATATAATGATACAGTAAAAAACAAATGGGGTTATACAAACGGAGTGTTTATTTGTCCTTCAAAAAATATATAAACTACTAGCGGCTCACCTTCGCTACGCTCGGGTTCGCCTCTCGAAAAACAAAAACAAACCTATCCCACGAGGACCGTACATTTTTCCGGGAGAAAAAGTAGCCTATGTGTTATTCTGTTAGTCAGTGCCAGCCGATGCAAAGAAAATCTAATATATTTCGATACGTAAAATACATATTTACCTATTAGATATTCATATCTTAAAATATTGTAGACTGGCACCGACTTCGAAAATATCTGATTAAGTATCTATTCTAAATGAAAACCACCGTTTAGTTATTTTTACATTTTAGTGCCTGGAAGTCTTTTTTTTTAAGATTTATTTTTCCATTTTTAATGTAGACGTAATAAGCAGGTAATTTGTAAGAAGAAAGTTTTTATATAACATATTCGATTAAACAATTTATTAAAAATAATAATTTATTGTTCATTTTTTTAAAAACCACTCGACCTAAGAATGATATACCATTTGAAACAAAAAAAATTCCAAATCACTTAAAGCGTCTTCGAGTAATCGGTGAACATACATAAAAAAAATCTACGAATTGAGAACCTCCTCCTTTTTGGAAGTCGGTTAATAATAATTTCTTTTATGGTGATGATGATGATGATGTTCTCCTAGCCGATTCCGGCCACGGCGGCCAATCTCAATGAGATTAGCCAACTGCGCAGGAGATATTATAGTGCTCAAGTGTACGCGCAGACACAAGTGCACTCTCTATTCCTATCACTCTCATACTCCGGTGGGGCGACCACTCGACACGACCGGTGAGAGTTAAGGCGCAAGACCGACGGCTTTACGTGCTCTCCGAGGCACGGGGGTGAACCACCGCCAACATCCAAACTCCGGGCTGTTACTGAGACTTACCATACAGGAAGACTCAATAACTAAACTTGGCCCGACCCGGGACTTGAACCCAGGACCTCCGGGTGTGCAGCCGTACATGCTAGCCACTACACCACCGAGGCAGGTCTTTTATGGTAGACGTACTGTTGAAAAAAAAAGATTTTTGTTTTAGCTTTTAACGTGACACATAAAGTTTGTCATTTGAATGGTACATTACGTATGGTAATTGTGTTTCCGTGTCATCACCACCTCTATTATTGATGTCACAAAATTACCATACCCTTGTACGGTATGAATGTCATTGAATTCCTTTCACGATGTCGAGCATATTATTGAGCCCTTAGTTGTAATGATCAATCGAATTATTTGCTCAATATATTTTATTCTCTCATTTTCTTCTGCTAGCATTCGATTGTCGACTCAAAAGTAAAAATAATAATCTATACATAATATAATAAAATTCTGAGTCGAATCTGTACATTTAATATTTTTTGGAAAATCTTATTGAAATTGTCATTATTATCGATACAGAAGCCGAATCTATAGCTTTTAGAATTTTTGTGTGTCCGTCTGCCTGTCGGTCTGTCTGGGATCGTATCACGAGAAAACCACTGGACATATTTTGATAAAATTTGGTATGATGATAGCTGGTTCTCCGGGTCAACATATTTGATACTTTTTACTGCAGGAAAATATCTCATCTCTGAGAAATCTATAGTAAACATTAAACGTAACTAGGGACTAACACGAGCGGAGCGAGGGTGAGTCGCTAGTATTACAAATAAAATTAATTGTTATTTTATTTTATACGTTTTCGCATAGTGGTCGGAATTCAATTCTAGTCATATATGAATAGAATTTTCTATAAAAATCTAATCTAAAAAAAATTACTGTTTCCATTTTTTTATTGATAACACCAAGTTTGTCAATAGCCACTATACAAAAAAAAGATAAATCATTGAACAAACAAAGAAGAACAACGCACTAACATATGTATAATTCCTATACATTTATGCGTTTGTAGCCTGAAACCAGAAACAGAACAACAGAACAAGAAGATACTCCAATGAATATGAATCGCAGATAATACTCAAACAGTATAATACTAGTATCTGTGGTGTAATATATATTTACTAACAGCTAATTTCTTCACTATTTAATTAAATATGTCAATTCAATTCAATTCAATTTTCTTGTTAATGTTTCCAATGTCACGTAGAATGAAGAAGACCCAAAGAGATTTTATTAAATGTGTGAGAAATTACCAAATTTTTATTGTTTCTTTCTATAATTTGTTACTAGTCCATAAAAATGTTTGGTTATTAATTATTAAAAAAACATATCCAAACACTAAACTTATCTACAAATAGTCTTATTTTCAAAATTTTTTTAGCGATATCGATTGTAGAAAGTCAAACTGTTATAGAAGAAGCTAATTAAATTGGTGACGTTAACAGCTAGTTCTAAAAGCTATAAACAACCTAAATATCTATTTTTACCACAATCTGAAAGCAATTTACCACATATAATAACATTTTGAATCAATCGTCTAAGAAGTCAAGAAGTAAATTATTCATGAGATTCTTCACTAATGACTCGTATTTTGAGATTGATTTTAACGTGATCTGTAGGTACTTACTTTTTGGGTACCTATCTAATTTAACAAAGACTTTTTAAATAAATTATCTTTTTAAATTTTGTCACATATTTATTTTGATTTTCGTTTCACGATGTCTGTAAAACTGCATCTTACTAATATTATAAACTAGCATTGCCCGCGGCTCCGCCCGCGTTCAGATGACCAAAAACTAAATTCTTAGGTGTTACATATTAGTATACTCTTACATTGCAGTTTTTGTATTTTTC
The DNA here is from genome assembly GCA_921882275.1 of Brenthis ino. Lineage (NCBI taxonomy): Eukaryota > Metazoa > Arthropoda > Insecta > Lepidoptera > Nymphalidae > Brenthis > Brenthis ino. The sequence goes on along the minus strand of OV170228.1, from coordinate 20,529,399 downwards.
CTCAGAAATAAGATATTTTCCCGCGGTAAAAAGTATCCTAGGATCGCGCGCTACATCGCCCGGTTTATATAGCTTGAGCAGGCGGTCGAGCGATGCGGGGCAGAGGGGATGGACTCGCCGTAGGCATCTCAATGCTCGCCAAGCATTAAAAATGTTTCGCTACTAATTACTTCTAACAACGATATCTCAAAATTATTCATCTGATTGATTTAGTGTAAAGAGCAATTTTAATCTGCATTAAATGACTAAGCTAACTAAAATATTCATTTGGATAAGGATTAATACCGAACTAAAAAAAATAACTTTGAAAATAACGTAATGTTTTTAATTAAAAATGTTAACATAAAAGTGGTTATTGTAAGTCAACCGTAAGAGATAGAGATATGCTATCGCGGACTTTTTTGTAGCATTTTTATAGATTTTGAATTCTCTAGTACATTACTTAACTGTATCTTTGCTAGTTTACGCGGCGTTCGCGTGGAAAGTTCCCATTTGGCGAGATTTTTTGCGACCTCTTCAACATTTGTCGCCGTATTTCAGCTAATTTACATAAAAGCATAATAAATTATATACCTAAACCTTCCTCAAGAATTACTCTTTCTATTGTTGAAAACCGTATAAAAATCCGTTCAGTAGTTTTCGAGTTTATCGCGTACAGACAGACAGGAGGACAGACAGGAGGACAGAAAGACGCGGCCGGGGGACTTATTTTTATAATAAGTATAGATGTGAAAGTTTAGATGGATAAACATCCATTGATGTTCGTTACTCAATCACGCCAGAACGGCTGAACGGATCTAGATGAAATTTGGCTCAAAGATAGATAATAGTCTGGAATAAATATTCTTTGAGACGTAAAACCTTAGTCTCTCCCGTGATCATGATTTATGTAACATTCGAAACGTCAAGAACCAAAAATCAAAATAAATCCGCAAAAAAACCCCAAAAAGAAAGTTTTATTTAATATGTCAAATATACGCGTAAATCTAAGAAACTATTAAATAAAACTTACAAACACAAATAAAAAAGGATTTTTGCCAGTAACATTTCTTTCTCGTGGATAGAATATGTACATATATTTCAAGTGAATTTCAAGATTGGTGACCGAAAAAACTAGTATTGGAACCAATTGTTATTTACTGCTAGCCTACCTACTTACATTATTAATATATGCCAAGCTTACCTTTTCTTTTCTATAGAAATACTTGTTTAAATTAAAAATCTCTTATATATGCCTGCGGTTTTGTACCTATATATTTTATTTCGACTTCATATTCTCTTTTTTCAACCGACTTCAAAAAGGAGGAGGTTCTCAATTCGACTGTATGTTTTTTTTTTTATGTTTGTTACCTCAGAACTCCGTCATTTATTAACCGATTTGGACAATTTTTGTTTTGTTTGAAAGGGTATACTTCCAGATTGGTCCCATTTAAATTTCAAAAAAAATACCACCCCTAAGGGTGGAAAAACAACGAATGATGAATTTAACCTACTTCTAATTGTCATATTGACTTGAAACTTTGCAAGTATTTCTATTTCCGTTGATAGTACAGTTAGTACAGTGGTTCAGTGTTGTTGACCTGATCTGATGGCAAGGCCAGAAGGTGGTTAGGTGGAACTCTTCAACGGCTAATAGTAGATACTTTGAGTTTGGGCTTATTTTGTTTGATTTGACAAGCCTAACACGTTAGAATCCTTACTTTGCTACTACTGTCTACACTAAAAAGGGAAAAATAAAAACTTTTTAACAAAAAAATAAAAACCGACTTCAAACAAAAGCACTAAAAAGTAAAAAATAACTGATTGGTAGTTTTCATTTAATATACATACCTAATCAAATATTTTCGAAGTCGGTGTGCTTTGGCTAAGTAATTAAAGCCTACCTATTAAATACATACCTAATCAAATATTTTCGAAATCGGTGCCAGCAAAGCAAGCACCAGCAAATACAAAGCAAAGCACACCGACTTCGAAAATATTTGATTAGGTATGTATATTAAATGAAAACTACCAATCAGTTATTTTTTACTTTTTAGTGCTTTTGTTTGAAGTCGGTTTTTATTTTTTTGTTAAAAAGTTTTTTCTTCTCTCAGCTCCTCTGGTAGATACTTGAGACAAAAATTAAATCTATATATCATGTCTTTACTTTTATAATATTATAATCTATACTTAATAAAGATGAAGAGTTTGTTCGTTTGTTTGGTTGAATGCGCTAATCTCAGGAACTACTAACCCAATTTGAAAAGTTATTTTTGTAGTAGATAGCCCGTTAACAGAGAAAAGCTTTAGGCTATAAATCATCCCGGAAAAATTTATGGTTCCCGTGGGATAGTTTTGTTTTGTTTTTGCGAGGGTGAGTCGCTAGTATAATTATAAATACGAAAGTATGTGTGTATGTTTATTAGTCCTTCACGCTGTCTTGGCTGGACGGATTTGGATAAAATTAGTAACACTGCTATCTAAGGTACTACTGTACGTAGAAACCTACCAAGCGAAGTGAGAGTAACTGAGATAGCTCTGTTTAAGAGACAAATAAAGCGAATGACAAACAGACAGATATCAACAGATTTTCATATTTTTTTATTTAGTAATTTTGACGAGTTTCCAAATTTTTTTTAAAACCGTTACCTTTTTTATTGATAGGTAAATTAAATGACAAACAGAGAAGAAAAAGGTAGTGTTTGTCTTAGCCTATTTACGTATATATACAGATTATATACATTACGTAAACAAAATCGCGTGCCAAAGTGAGTGAGATATACAAACCGAAAGAAAGCAACAGAATAAGCGTATAGTCAAACGTATAGCAAACAGCCCGCCGGGAAGTGGGTCAGCACTTACATAAGAAAGGTCTGATTAATATATAAGATAAGCTAAAGGTTTCGTGGGTATCCTGCCGCAAAAAAATGTTCCATTAAAGCTGGATATTTCATATATACGTTGAGTTTTCACACTTATGCAAAAATAGGTTGACCTTCTATTAGATATTGGACTGGGTAGAAATTCAATACAACATTCACATATTGCGATCATATAAATATTTAATCGTCTGGTTGTTTATTTCTTTATTATAACAGAAAGTGAAGAAAAAGTTCAGTAACTTTATAATAAGATGGTCAGTGTAAAGATTTACATCAAACTTCCATAAGAACTGTTTCCACAACTCGTCAATATCTTCTAAGCAAAACAAAAACAGTTGACACACAGAGGACAAAAGGTACTGAAATGCTTTGTCTTTGCCTATTATATAATAATAATTATTATAACAAGTATTAATTTAGATCAATTATCCATAGTAAATAGTTGCTTACATTTATGAACAGAATTCAATTTAATAATAAAACATATTTATATATAACTAGCGAATCAGCCTCGCTTCGCTCGGGTTCGTCTCTAGCTTGATTCCAAATACAAACTTTCATCCCCATTTTCACCCCCTTCAGGGATAAAAAGTATCCTATGTTCTTTCCAGGGTCTCAAACTATCTTCTAACTAAATTTCATCTAAATCGGTTCTGTAGATCCAGAGATTACCCCCTACAACCTCACAAACTCACAAGCTCACAATCTCATAAACTTTACCTGTTTATAACATTAGTATAGACAAATAGTTTCTCCCCGATACTTGAGGGTGATTACGATTACGATTGTGTGCAGTCACATCTAGTGCCCAATTATCGGCAAGTACTATCGGTCTGCTAATGCACTTAATATTAGATAATAATTCAGCTCATTTATCATCCAAAGTATGGACTTTGGGTGATAAATGAGCTTTTGGGTAGTATGTTTTTCACAAAATGTAAGTAGTGATCACGTTGAAAATGATTCGCAATTGAATATCTCAGGCGGGACAGCCGGGATTTAAACCAGTTTCACTTGGTTTCCCTAACCAGCATGCTAGCACTAGGCTGTCTAATTCATATAATACATTTCCAAAATAAGTACTCGTAAATTCTCAACAGTTAATACATCACGTAATTTCTTCTTAGATTTACGAGAATATTGAAATAAAACTATCTTTTCGGATTTATTAGTTTAATGCTAGTCTCTCCAACGACAATATTTGCTGTAAAGCATTCGAAATGTCGGACACCAAAAACCAAAATAAATCCATGAAAAAGTCCGAAAAGACAGTTTTATTTAATACTTATGTAATTTAGATCACCCATAATATATACGACTCTTGCGTAACGAAACAATTTCATGAATTTGTCAAAAAAATGAATGCGGTATAAAGAGTTATAACGAAACAGGTCAAAACGTTTTAATTAAAATATTAGAATGTTTGTGCGTGCCATTTTTTACCGACCTAAAAAAAGATGATGTGTTCAACTCAGGTGTATGATTTTTGTATATATTAATATATTGGCGACTCACCTTCGCTACCCTCGGATTCGTCCCTTGGTACGGTTAGTATAGATTTCTCAGAGATTATTTTTCCGCAGTAAAAAGTATCCTAAATATTGACCCGGATAATCAGCTATCATCATACCAAATTTCATTATAATCTGTCCAGTGGTTTTCTCGTGATACGTTCCCAGACAGATAGACAGACAGAGAGAAAAAAAATTCTAAAAACTATAGATTCGTCCTCTGTATATAATAATGACTATTTCAATAAGATTTTCCAAAAAATATTTAATGTACAGATTCGACTCAGCTAGAATTTTATTATATATATAGATAGATAATGTAATATGTATTTGTAATTATTCGTATATTACCTCATATCTTTGCCATTGAACTAGTTGGTATATTCTTTTTTACAAGCTTTTATCTTTTATTCAAAGACGATGAAAGATACAAAATACCAAACTTTTGCAGACCGACAAAAAGTAGTCTATACATCTATGAAAGCATTGAAAATTACCTTCTTTTACTGGCCACGGAGACGGTACATGCGTTTGGGGTAATAGGTATGTGTGTCTGTTGCCATTTTTCTCCGAAACGGCTTGGCCGATTTTGAAACGGTTTTTGCTTTGTATAAGTCTCATTCCTGAGCATATTTTAGCTAAGTTTTATAATGTTACAGATCGCCAGTGACACTACAGTTTACACCTTTTGTCCAAAATAGTTATTTTATTTAATTAAATCTATTGCATTTACTATTCAAATTTAAATTAAAAAAAAGCCACAAATAAAACATAAATTACAAATGTAAAACCCACGACGGACAATTGTGACAAGAATTTTTTTTTAAATATATATATCTTTAAACCCACGATTACCTACATACTACTTAATATGTACAGTCTACAACATAGGTTACGCACGACGGATATTAATGATATTCTATATTACGGTTTAATGGCGTAGGTTTTTAATTTTTTATTACCACGAGAATTGCAAATACCATACTGTTTGAAATAACAGGTTTCCCATTGCAGAGTGCACAAATTAATTTTAATCATAACTTTTCATCATGAACTAGTTTCATAAAATCGTAGAAAAATGCTAAATTTTGTTTAGCATATTTTAGCATTATAACTGCAATATACTGTAATATTATAGAGGTAAAGTTTGTTGGTTTGTATGTCCCTACATATCTCTAAAACTACTGATCCAATTCTCAAAATTCTTTCACAAACAGGAAGCTATATTACCGCCGAGTGTTGTAGCCTATTTTTTATTATGATAATACAAGTATAACTTGGAGTAGGTTACGATCCTACATTTGTCGTGGTGGGGGGGCTCAGTAGTGCCCGGCAATCCAACCGGGCGCGAAGCTAAGAAACGCACAGGGAGGTTGCCCACTTCGGTGGGCGGTGGGAGGTGGCCTTCTTCGGAGGGAGGTGTACCATGCGGGTTGCTCCTGGTACTTCTCTGATAGCAGAGTGGACCTTGGAGCAACCCCATGGTTGTGGTGATCTGCTTCGGCAGACCTGCCGTCGGGGCGTCGTAGTTGAATGCGTAAGCGATCCTGCGACGCCCCATTAAGACGGGGGAAGGTTTTGTTGGGTTTTAGTGGGTAGTACTGGCTGTATTACGCCGGTGAGTCCCACACGTCGTGCGTAAATGCATTTCCCAAGGTTAAAAAAAAAAAAAAAAAAGGTTACGATCCTACAACGCCCTATTGCACTGCGGCGATGGATTCCGCTGTGGGTTTTAGTGACTAAGATTCTCACAGTTCCCTGCTCACTTACACAAAATGATGAGTTTTCTCAGCGTAAACAAAAAAGGCAAAGGCAATGCTATGGGCATGGATAATATATAATATTCTGAGTGAGTGAATGTGTTTTTTAGGTCTTCATTCCATAAAAAGTCAACTGAATAGTGTGAAATTAGAAAAAGCTTTTTCTGGATTAGCATACAAGTATAGTACAATTAAGGCACAGCACAAGTAACTTAATTATCCTGTGACACGAGCTTTTCAAGTAAAAGCACCTATTGTAGAGGGGAGACGCGTAAAAATTAATTTATCTCCACGCATGTATTTTAAATTCATTTTCTTGAACATATTCATAAGCATGAAAAGGTAAATTTAGCGAAGCGAGTACTTTGCAATCCATTTAATCTATACATATAATAAAATTCTAACTAAGTCGAATCTGTACATTAAATATTTTTTGAAAAATCTAATTGAAATAGACATTATTATCGATACAGAGGCTGAATCTGTAATTTGTACAATTTTTGTCTGTCTGTCTGTTTGTCTGTTACCGCATCACAGAAAAACCACTGGAGGGATTTTGATGAAATTTTTGTATGGTGATAGCTGGTTATCCGGGTCAACATATGGGATACTTTTTACCGCGGCAAAATATCTCATTTCTGAGGAAAAATACAAAAACTGCATTGTAAGAGTATACTAAAATATAAAATCTAAGAATTTCCTTTTTATTCATCTGAACGCGGGCGGGGCCGCGGGAAATGCTAGTATGGGTATAAAAATCAAATTGTGATTAATCAGTGAGTGGTATCACGCTACATGCTACAAGATTAAAATTTGGCAGGTATTCGTTATAAAGTATCCGTTAAGACAAGATTTATGGACATTCGACCCTAAATAGGGTAAAAATGGGATGGGAGTCAATATAGAATCCGTTGTTTTAAAACGCGAGCAAAGCCGCGAGTAACGAGTAATATGGTTCTGAAAATACGTTATAAAAACTCTGATTAAATTTGAGATAATAAGAAAACGAGCTTCTACTAATTACTTAGTGCTAATTAACATAATAGTGACGATGGACATTGGAAACGTCGCTCGGGTGTGACGGGAGTGAGTTACGAGCGGGCTTAGAGAAGATACTACTGAACACACGCTATCGCTAATAGAAAACGAAAGTTTATAGAAATGATATATCAGAACATAGATATATATCTCAATTCGCGTACTTTTATTACAGAAATGAGTTTGTATGAGAAGGAAGAATTATAATTGAAAAAAAAAAATACACTAGAGTTTTTGTTCGCCTGCGGCCCGATACAGATTATCCCTTATACGTAATGAAACATTTTTTTATTTTTTTACACAAGCGTAAAATGACTGGTCTAATACTTTCTATTTATAATTTTACGTGAATATTTGACATTATAATAAAAACTATTTTAATGACTTTTTTGCTCTGAAAATCAAAAAATTTAAATCAAACCACAAAAACATCCATAAAATAGCTGTTATTACAAACACTGCTCTCTCATTTTGTTTTGCGCTTTACGATAGCGAAAGTAGCGATATTAAAAAGTGTCAGCTTGTATCTACATTACATCTGATATTTAACCGGCTTCCAAAAAGGAGGAGGTTCTCAATTCGTTGGAAACTTTTTTTTATGTATGTTGTTAACAACACAGCAAGAGATCAAACGAACGCAATTATTTCGTAATAACGTTTCGCTACCTCGGTGCGCCCTTAACGTCCCACTGCTGGGCAATGGGCACGGGCCTTCATTACGTGATGTTCTCCAGACCGATTCTAGCCACGGCGGCCAATCTCATTGAGACTAGCCAACTGCGCAGGAGATATTATAGTACACAAGTGTACGCGCAGACACAACGTGCACTCTCTATTTCTGTCACTCTCATACTCCGGTGGGACGACCACTCGACACGACCAGTGAGTGTCGGCGCAGGACCGATGGCGCTACGTGCTCTCCGAGGCACGGGGGTGAAACACCGCCAAATACGTACATACATAATAATGTACATATACATATGCATAATTACATCTCACTTGCCTGTCTGTACCTTTAAACTATATCACGTAAAATCCTAGGCGACTCTTAAAGCATGAAACACTGCTATTATCACTTTTGTAAAGTTAGCCCGATTTCAAATCACTTTAAAAGTCGTTTCACCTTTAACGGTGTAATAAATAAATATGGTAACCCTATATATTCAAGAAAGATTGTGTAAACATTATTGTGGATTGTGTATCCATTAAAAAAAATAAGAAAATTTGTCTTTAACAAACATACTTCGTATTTATTATATAAATAATTTTCAACATTTTCATAAGCAAAATCTTAATTTCATTTCCATAATAACATAATTTAACTGTCGCGTTCACGTCGCATTAAAATTAAGAATCGCTTTAAATACGAGCTTTGTGTGTGTAATTATATAACGTGCGTGTCACAATAACGTAGAGAATATGCCATGGCGAGGTTCATTTTAAATCAATTTTCTCAAATGACAAGACTGTGGCGTGCTGTGAAATAAAATTAACTAGCGACTTAATCTTGCTTCGCTCGGCCATAAAAACCATACAAAATGACATACAAAATAACAAAAAGTCCTAAAAACTCCATAAAAACTACTAAATTTGATAGCATAGTTTTTTTTTTGCTTTTGTGTGTTTTAAATAATACATTATACCATAATATGAATTCCAAGAAAAGATTTCACCCCTAAACCACTTTATTCTGTGAACAATCAAAGTCTACTTTAAATCTATGTAATATGAAAATGAAATTTTGACTCTTATCTACACATATAATAAAATTGTAACCAAGCCGAATCTGTACATTAAATATTTTTTGGAAAATCTTATTGAAATAGACATTACGAGTATAACCGATACAGAGGCCAAATCTATAGTTTCTAGAATTTTTGTCTGTCTGTCTGTTACCGCATCACAGAAAAACTACTGAAGGGATTTTGATATAATTTGGTATGGTGATAGCTGGTTATCCGGGTCAACATATAGGATACTTTTTATCGCGGGAAAATATCTCATTTCTGAGAAAAAATACAAAAACTGCAATGTAAGAGTATACTAATACGAGTATGTAAAACCCAAGAATTTGGCTTTTTGTCGTCTGAACGCGGGCGGAGCCGCGGGCAATGCTAGTTTGATATATAACATGTTGTATAACCACATACTCATTATAATCAAAGAACCCAGCGAAACTCAAACCCACCGTTTAGAGAACTTTAATCTATACATCACAGTCTGAGCTTAAAAAACTTATTGCTTTTAAAAAAGCTTTTATTAACCACTGCAATAATAAAGAATATTAGTTTTGTTAACGATCACGTGACTCGTTCTGTTTTATCAACTCGTGTTGTTAAAATTCTAATGGAATTTTATGAAAAAGTTTTTTTTTTATTTTCGTTGGTAAATTATAATTGAATTTCATATTTTTTATAAGATAACATGCAAATAAAAAAATGTATAAGTTATAGCGTAATATGAAGTTGAAAGTTATTTACGTTTTTTCTCAAGTAGACTAAGATAAAACTCTTTAGAACACAATACTTACTAGGATTTACGCGTATATTTGAATTTTTAATAAAACTATCTTTTCGGATTTTTTCGTGGAGAGTCTTTCCCGTGACCATGATTGGTGTAAAGCTTTCTAAGCGACTGGAACCAAGGATCAAAATAAATCCGCGAAAAAATCCGAAAAGATACTCTTTGAAATAGATAAAAAGCTTTTATTGTAAACAAGTATCGAACTAGCATCACAATTTAATAGTGTGCCTATATTTTTTTGCAGACGTTCATAGGAAAGAAATTCAATTTCCTATAAAAACTACATTCAATTTTACACTTTTTAGATTTTCTATCTATGAAAAAAGACCCAAATAGATTCTCCGAAGGTCCAAAGGTTATTTGAAATGTCAAATATTCGGGTAAATTTAAGAAAATATTATTAGACTTATACAGTTTCTGAAATATAACAATTAAGTTTCCACGTAAACCTGAGACTCAAAGTCAGTGTACTCATTTATGATCTAACAATCATCTATATAAAACAAAAAATCGTGCGGAAATAAAGTTACGTGGGGCGAATAAATAATAAAACGCTGAGACCCAATCAAGGCATAATAGGATAATCTTGAGTAAGCCAACCTAAAACAAATGGGAAAATTTGGTGAAAATATCGTAAGAACAAACGTTTTCTAATAATATCAGATTTTGTATGAAGAAGACTGTGTATTTCAAAGCATCATTGCTGATGTCTTATAAATAACAAAACATGTAAAGTATATCAATTTATGTCAGAATATTGGTACGCTCGGTGGTTGGAAATGATCATGGCTTTGAATAAATTTGAGTAAATTTTTAATACACTGCATATCTATGTTCAACAAAATATAAAGGTGCCTAAGTTACGAGTATAGTATTATCACTAAACTCAAAAAGACTTAAAATTAAGCATTTACCGTTATTTACCGAATTATTTAATTACTAGCGGCTCATCCTTGCTACGCTCGGGTTTTATCTAGAAAAACAAAAACAAATCTATCCCACGGGAACCGTGCATTTTTTTTCGGGATGAAAAGTAGCCTATATGTTAATCTGAAGTATGAGCTATATTATTGTAAAGTTTCATTAAAATCCATTCAACAGTTTTTGCGTGAAAGAGTAATAAACATCCATACATCTACACGTCCAGATATCCAGACATCCGTACGTCCAAACATCCTCACAATTTTTTTTTAATATATGTATAGATAGATTTAATTTTTTTTAGATTATGCTCCTTTACAATGTAAAGTAAAATCTTCAACCAGTTACATATTACAATTTTTTTAATAGGTTAGTGTGCGAACCCAACATGCATTTGTCCGTGCCATTTTACGAGCTTTAGTTTTAATTTTTATGATTTTCCTTTTTTTTTTAAATTTAATAATAAAGGTTTTAAATTAAAATGACAATGAAATTTTAGATTAGGCTAGATGAGTCTTGAGAGATAGCTACTGTTTGGAGCTTTAAGCAGTGAAGCAAGTTAGTGTTGCGCTTTCAGGTCTTCTTTGTTTGGTTGATGCATTTTTGGTATAGAAGGTCAGCTTCCCGATACATACATCATCATCCCCCTGCCCATTTCCCAATCCCTTAGGGTCGGCGCAGTACATCTTCCGTGCTACTGATAGGATTTGGCAAAAGATTTACGACCTGCCATGCCGCCTGCCTGACATTAACCTTTCCATATATATTAAGATTTAAAAGATTGAAACAATATCATACAACATATTTGGTTAAAGCAGAAAGCTTCATCATATCCTATGTACGAAATGCGAAAAAAGTAATTACTTTTACTAATGAAATACATATATCGATTATGTAAAAATAATTTAATTTAACATATAAGGCCAAAATATTTTATCTTTTCCTTTAATTTCACGTTCCGTTGCTTTCAAAAGAGCCCTTTAGGGTTGGAAACATGCGAAATCAAGCTCAATTTATTGCCCTCTAAAGATTATAAGATAGTTGGATAAGGATGTGGGGTAATAGGGGTTAAATGGGTGAAATGGCCGACGTGAGAAAGTCTTTCGAACCGATTAGAATCAGGGTATGACAGCCAATTAATTGTTGGTCTTAAATGGTGGTGTATAGATTAAAGATTTTTTTTAATCTATACACATAAATAGATATACAGATAAATAAAATTGAAGTGTTAGTTTGTAATGTCAAAATAACGCCTTTTCTAAATGCATATGAAATTATATACGGTAGTAGGTACTTATTACGGGAACTACGATAAAAAACATAATTTTTAAAAAATTTGTCTGTCTGTCTGCTAGTTCCGACTAAATGCAATGTAAATGCCTTCCCGATCGTTTTGGCCACATCAGCAAATCTCACTGAGACTAATATTACACTCGTAATATACAAGTACATAACGTTTACTTTCTATTTTATTTACTCTTAAACACCAGTTAAACGACAATTAGACAGTTTTAGTAAAATATCTCCAACTTCCCAACTCTGGGATCTTATTGATAATTTCTTGACAGAAAATCCCAATCAACATATTTGGCTCGACTTAGAGTTTGAATCCAGAACCTACGCATTTGCAGCCGTATATGCGAGCCACTAGACCGCCGAGGCAATTATAAAGCAATAAGTACTTTAAGTCCCTCATTTTCATCCAGATAAGCTATATAGAGATAGCCTCTCCTTTTGTCCATTACTTGTATTAAAGAAACTTCCTTGATTCTATTAAATTTCTGGATGTAGTTTCTATCTTTATACCCTATCTATATATTAGAAAATGAAGTCGCTATGCCTGTCTGTCTGTTTATGGACTTTTTTACGGATTTAGAATACGGTTTCTAGTAAGTTGTAAAAAGGTCGATGTTTTATATTTTTTTTAACTTTCAATTAATTTGGAAGTCGTCAAGATCAAAGGTAGCCAACGTTAATCCCCAGGAGGCAAATGTCCTTACCAAATGTTATCGCAATCCGTTCAAAGGTTTAACAGTGAAAAGATGTACCTATACATAATAAAATTAAAAAGATAACAGATAGGAGCTAGTATACGTTTATAATATGACTACCGATTCACCCTCTCTCCGCTCGGGTTCTTCCTTAGTTATATTTTAACGTTTAGTATATATAGATTTCTCAACGATAAGATATTTAGAAAAAGTATCGTATATGTTGATCCGGTTAACCAGCTATCATCTCACCAAATTTCACGAAAGTCTAATGGTTTTCTCGTGATGTGTTTCCAGACAGACAGATAGACAAAAATTCTAAAAACTGTATTTGACCTCTGTATTGATAATAAAGATTATTTCAATAAGATTTTCCAAAAAAATATTTAATGTACAGATTCGACTCGATTAGAATTTTATTATAATTTATGTAGAAATTATAGTATGAATTCATTAAAAAACAAGTATAATTAACAAATATTTACAATTAGCGAACATAAAACACATCAAATATATAATCAAATTCAATTCTTCTCCATTTTGAAGTCAGTCTAATATTAACCGACTTCAAAGTAAACTTAGAACTACGGTAATTATTATATGTATCCTTAGACATGAATATTGGTGCGGTAGAATCCTATTACTACTCTCGTGGGGTTTGAGGTAAATTAATATATAATTAATTCTCTTTGTAGTTTAGTTGACAGCTGTTTAATATGCGATGAGTGATGATTGGAATAATGCTCAACGCATTTAATTTGAAATTATCGCCAATGTATTTGTGTGAAATTAAATCTATACATAGGTATAATAAAATTCTAAGTCGAATCTGTACTTTAAATTTTTTTTGGAAAATCTTATTGAAATAAACATTATTATCGATACAGAGGCCGAATCTATAGTTTTTAGAATTTTTGTCAGTCTGTCTGTGTGTCTGTTACCGCATCACAGAAAAACCACTGGAGGGATTTTGATATAATTTGGTATGGTGATAGCTGGTTATCCGGGTCAACATATAGGAAAACTTTTTACCGCGGAAAAATGTCTCATTTCTGAGAAAAAATACAAAAACTGTAATGTAAGTGTATAAGAGTATACTAATATGCAAAACTTAAGAATTTGGTTTTTGGTCATCTGAACGCGGGCGGAGCCGCGGGCATTGCTAGTGTTTTGATATAGTATACCTACGTGACTATCAAACCCAATAACTATCTAGATATAAAATTGCCTGTTTCTTGGTCCTGTATTCGAGTGAGTCGTGCCATTTATATATATATATTGTTTGTTTTTTCGGTTAAAAATTTCTTAAAATAGCCCGAAGTTGAGAAATTAGCGGAGTTATATATGAATTTTGTAGTAAAAGAATTAAGCTGTATAACTATTTAACTTAATTGTAAAACTCAAGTTATAATTATTTATTAAGCTTTTTAATATTGTGTGGTGCTCCGATGGGATGTCTCTTTTCTTCCAAGTTGTTGTATAATTTTTGTGAAGAGTTACAGTTTGTAATAAACTTTGAGACTTCAAAAGTGTAATTACTCCCAGGACCATGTTTCCTATAAAGCATTCAAAATATCGTTCAATGTCTTCCATTATGAAGAGGATCCTTGGGTATAAAATTTGACAAAAACCTTTGCCACTAATCCATAGACTTATATTATAAATGTGAAACTTACTTTGTCTGTCTGTTACGCTTTAACGCTTAAACCAATTTTGTAAAATTTTGTTATAGTACCTAGACCTAGATAGTGAGAATGTTTTGCTAATAGGATCATTAGGATGTGTTATATGTACTTATACTACATATATTCTGGTATATTTATCTATACTATTTTTTGTTTGTTTGAACCGATTTAGATGAAATATGGTAAGAAATAGTTTGAGACCCTGAGAAGGACATAGAATAGTTTTATCCCGGAAATCATCCCTTAAGGTGAAAATGGGGATGAAAGTTTGTATGGACAATAAACCTAGAGACAAACCCAAGCAAAGCAATGGTAAGGCACTTACACACGAGGGTATATAATATAATATAAAAGTAACTTTGTGTACAGGGATATATTAAATTGCATCCTGGGGAGGGATATACGAGTTTCATCCCCACCCCATTTATAATACAAGATAGATAGATAGATAGATAGAGTAAATAACAAAATTACATTTGAATTTGAAAGCGAATAGACGAGCATGACTTCTATTATAAGGCAGGTATTCATATTAATGACTCGCTCTTACAGAACTAAACCATTTCGTAACAATACCTCATTACCGGCAAGTCCGCGTGAAATTTACGTAAATTATTACCCTACCATTTGCCTTTTTTTCTATTTTGACCGACTTCAAAATGGCGGAGGTGCTTAATTCGTGCGTGTTTTTTTAATGTTTCACGTAATATTCGTCAATGAAAACGTTCCCTTGGTCCGATAGTAAAATATATTTTTACCATATAAAAATATAGGTCACTAGCATTGCCCGCGGCTCCGCCCGCGTTCAGGTGACCAAAAACCAAATTCTTCGGTTGTACATATTAGTATACTATTACATTGCAGTTTTTGTATTTTTTCTCAGAAATGAGATATTTTCTCGCGGTAAAAAGTCCTATATGTTGACCGGGATAACCAGCTATCACCACACCAAATTTTATCAAAATCCCTCCAGTGGTTTTTCTGTGATGCGGTAACAGACAGACAAAAATTCTAAAAACTATAGATTCAGCCTCTGTATCGATAATAATGTCTATTTCAATAAGATTTTCCAAAAAATATTTAATGTACAGATTCGGCTTAGCTACAATTTTATTATATGTATAGATAACTAAATCATAATTTTGTTTTCTTTTTAAAATATTAGCATAGCACTTAAAATGAAATATCCAATTATTACATTCGTTTATTTATGTATTTAAATAATTTTAATTTACAATACTGAAATAACACACCGGACCGTTACTCGTATTCACACCCTGTCAATATTAATTTAAATAAAGTCAATATACTTTTTAATAATAATCTATTAAACTCCTTTCAATCCGGTTTCCGCATCGGTCATAGTACGACTACTGCATTGGTCAAAATCGCTGATGATATTAGAGAGTGTATGGACAGTCAGAAGGTTACCGTGATGGTACTATTAGACTTCAGTAATGCCTTCAACACTGTTGATTTTGATATACTAATTGCCATATTAACTTCTCTTAACATATCTCCTGAGGTGATTGACTGGTTTCGTAGTTACTTGTGTGGCCGCCGGCAGCGTATACGAATTAAGGATTCCTTTTCTGATTGAAATACGATTAATGCCGGTGTCCCACAAGGTGGCGTGTTGTCTCCTCTCCTGTTTTCAATTTTCATTAATTCTATTTGCCATCAAATTTCTTCTCTCTACCACCTATATGCCGACGACCTACAAATTTACGCAACCACATCTCTATCAGACTTACCTGATACAGTTAATTTAATGAATAATGATCTCGCCAGAATCTCTGCTTGGAGTAAATCATATGGCCTTGATATTAACCCTATTAAATCGCAAGCTATTATAATAGGCAGCCAGAAACTGCATTCAAAAATTACTCGGTAATTGATACCATCGGTGATGTTAAACGATGTTGAAATTCCTTTTACCGAAACAGTAAAAAACCTAGGAATCATTTTTGACCAGCATTTATCCTGGGGGCCACAGGTAAGTGTACTGAGCCGCAAGATGTTTGGAGCTGTTTCCTCCCTTCGCAGGTTGAGAAATTTTCTGCCTATACCTACTAAAATTGCGCTGGCAAATTCACTTTTATTACCAATACTTGATTATGCTGATATTTGTTTTCTTGACCTTAAAGAGGAGCACCTGAATCGACTTGAGCGCCTTCAAAATCTTTGCATACGGTTCATATTCGGTCTCCGTAAATATGACCACGTTTCTCACTTTCGTAAAAAGCTCAAGTGGCTCCCAATCCGCTTTCGCAGGAATACTCACATACTTCATCTCCTCTACTGCGTGATGTTTAATCCTCCTATCTCAAAGAGCGTTTCGAGCTTCTAAGGAATTCTCATACTCGTTCCTTGCGTTCTAGTGAAACGCTTATCCTCAAAATTCCTTCTCACTCCTCTTGTTTTCTTACCAACTCCTTTTCTGTGAAAGCTGCACGTCTATGGAACTCTTTACCAGTACACATCAGACGGGCTGATAATTTGGACAAGTTTAAGACGATGTTAAAAATGCATTATTTATCTCTTTAGTTTGTCTTACTATAATATATTATGTACAATATAATTGATATTATAAGTATATTATATGTATTTATGTGTGTATGTATGTATGTATGTATGTATGTATATATGTATGTGTATAAGTATGTATTTATACAAGTACACCGCCTACCATTTTTATATACTAATTCCTCTACCCTAAGGTTGCCTGGAAGAGATCGCTTCTAGCGATAAGGCCGCCTGCTGTGCATCTTTTTATTGTTATGTATTTCACTTCTTTATTTATTTTCTTGTGTGGTGTGCAATAAAGTGTTCATTATTATTATTATTATGACAGTTGTGTCACATACATTTTTAATAATAATAAAAAAAAGTTGCCATCAATGCCATCGTGTTTATATAAATCAAATTAATAAATAATTATTATTTAACACATTATTATTGCCTCTTTAATTTATTTATTTATTTTAATTCTTTATAATAAATACAAATATTTTAAATTAAAAGATGTAAAAATACGATAACTATGCTAACAAAATCACGCCAAAAACAAATTTACAAAGGTTCAAAGTCACGTAACTGAATGGAAAATAATCGTTGTCTGGAAAAGCAATATTCAAGTATGTACGACATCACTCCTAGTAATGGCAGTCTAAATGAGACCATTCGCTATATATGTATTTATTATATACTAGCATTGCCCGCGGCTCCGCCCGCGGTCAGATTACCAAAAACCAAATTCGTAGGTTTTACATATTGGTGCAAGACCCGATATTTTAACCCTCTTAATTTGGTTTCCCTAGCAAGCGCGTTACCACTGGGCGGGCTACCACTGCCTTTTTAATTCAGAGTTAGGTAAAGACTATTCGATACTCAATATTTGTCATAATATTAATAGAAATTTAATATCAAAGTTGCTATTAGAATATGTTTAACTTCTTCAAGTTAAACTCAAGTAATATAACGAGGTAATCACAAACTTTTAATTAATTTTCAAATTGAATAGACTTTTTACCAAAATATACATTTTTGACCCTTACAAATAACATTTACGTCATTATCTATACATATAAATAAAATAGAAGTGTCTGTTTGTAATGTCGAAAGACGAGCTTTTTTGTATAAAATGTGTGTTGTATGTATGTACGGTTAAAAGAAAAAAACATTTTTTTAATTTTTGTCTGTCTGTCTGTTTGTTTTGACAGATAGCTGATGTTATTTTAGAAAAAAAAATAGGTTACACGCAAGAAAAACTCATGGAATTGTGAACAAAATCCGCGTACCTACAAGGGACGCACCGAGCGAAGCGAGTGTAAGTTGCCAGTTTTAAATATATTTAAATGAGTTAATTAAAGTGTTTTTGGAGCTAACTAGAGTGGTTTATAGTTCAAATGTGTTAATACGTAAAAAAGTGAGGGGATACTTGTATTCAGCCCTTTTTAACGTCCCACTGTTGACCACGGACCTCCGTTCAGTACGAAGGGGACCAGGCCATAGTACACCACGCAGGCCAAGAGTGGGTTAGCGGAAGGCACATGCCTTTCGACAACTCGCTAGATTCTCTCAGACATGCAAGTTTCCTATACAAGTGGCAATCATGTTGGAAATGATTCGCACATGAAAATATCAGAGGTGCGAGACTCGGGATTTGAACCCGCTTCACTCGGTTTCCCAAGCGAGCGCGTTACCACTGGGCTACCACTGCCTTAAAGGGATTTTTATCTTGAGATACAAGAGAGATAGGCTGCAATAGACAATAGAATAAAAAAATCACTATTTTTGAACTTTGTTAAAAATTACACTTATATTGACCACATTATTGATAACAGAAATAAAAATATAAATGAAAAAATTAACATATATTTAAAGTTTGTTATAATACACATTTATTAATATTTTATTATAAGTCGTTAATATTAATTTTTTTATTAAATATTTTGGTAAATTAATAAAGTCCAAAAAAATGCAAAAAGAATGTTTCTGAAAATGTAGTAGAGGCAATATACGAGATGAACGTCAGGTTAACTCCAACATTAATCAGTTTCAGTAACGAGCATGAAAATATATTGATAGAATGTTCTCATAATTTACAAAAACCTGTTCTATTTTACAACAAGTTATTTTATTATTTTTAATTTTTTATCTCACTTTACTGTAAATTTCATTGTAAACTGGCCTTGGAGGTCAGCTTTGCTAGAGTAATGATGTACATATCATGTATGTTTTTAGCCATTTTAAACGTCCTACTGCTGGGCACGGACCTTCCTTCAATACGAGGGAAATCAAGCCATAGTCCACCACGCTAAGGTAGGTTCACGAACTCCACATTCTTTCCAAAACTTACTAGATTCTCTTAGTTAAACAGGTTTCCTAACGATGTTTTCCTTCACCTCATTAGCAAGGGCAATCATGTTGGAAATGATTCGCACATGAAAATATCAGAGGTGCGAGACCCGAGATTTGAACCCGCTTCACTTGGTTTTCCAAGCAAGTCCTTTACAACTGAGCTACTACTGCTACAATAATGCTAACGAGAAAATGAAATGATAACGAGAAAATATATGTGTAGTACCAATTATCGTAGCTATCAGTTTGAACAATTGAGAATGTAATGCGCTCCAGTTTATTGGCGAGTTATAGAAAATAAGTTGCACAAAAATCTTCATGTAAACACATAATATGTAAAAATATCAAAAAATTCAGTAAAAAAACTGGAATTTTAGATTTTGCACAGATAAATATTTTAATTTTTGTTCTCCGATTTGCCGATTGCTTCATTCAACTAATAAAATAAAACTATGCAATTAAAACAAACCTTTAACCTTATAATAAAGAAAGGTGCCATTAAAACCAGTCTAGACGTTCTCGAGAGATGCAGACACAAATAAGTAGATGGATAAACAAAAATTCTAAGAAATCCTTTATCTATACAGATAAATAAAATTGAAGTGTCTGTTTGTAATGTCAAAATAACAGCTTTTTACTAAATGTATATGAAATTATATACGGTACTTATATGAAAAACTCAATTTTTATAATTTTCGTCTCTATGTCTGTTTGTTTCAGCTAAACTCCAGAACGGCTGGACTGATTTTGACGGGACTTTCACTGGCAGATAACTGGTGTTATAAGAATTAATTTACTCTACTTTTATTCTAGAAAAAGAATTAGTGTTCCGCTCAATAAATTAAAACGTACCTAGGGACCAACCCGAGCGAAGCGTGGGTGAGTTGTTAGTATTAAATAAATATTAAGCTCACAATCATCAATTAATTGTAATAATAATATTTCAAACCCAATTTAAATATAACATTTATAGAATTTATGTATAAAGAACTCGTATGTCGCATAATTTCTACACATTATAATATGCATTATTTTTGTTACACTCATTTTTTAAAGTGCGATTAAATAAATACACACTTACCATCATATATCACTCCCTTCACCAGCTCATCCGTTTCGAAGACCGAATGACTGATTGTCACATTGATGTCACTATTTCGTTCACTCAGCGTCACAATACCGTCGCTGTCACTTGGGATGCTCGCGAACGAACACGCGTCACCCACCGTAAGTTCACTTACACTTGACTCACTCACAGTTGAGGAGATTTCATCATTCGTCGTCACTTCGTCGTAAACTGTTTCATCTGGCACTTCCAAATTAGTCTCTAGGTGATCAATATCGACATTCTTAAAGGTAGGTGGACCAGGAGATCTTCCGGGAGCAGGATCTCCACTGGGTAAGCTAAGAGTTGAGCTATAAGGCAGTAAAGCGAGGATGATCACTGTTATTATGGTAATGAGCGATTTGTTCATTTTGAATTTGGTCGGATTTTTGAAGCGTTTGGTCAGAATGGCTTGGCATTGCTTCTGCGTGGACATCACATTTGTATTAGTCATATTGTGTTTATATCATTGTAAGAAGACTCTCGGTGTTTGCGCTCATCCATAGTAACCTGGAAAGAAGTAGATTGTTTAAAGCTTACATATTTTTGTTGTAAAAAATATTTAAACAAACTAACATAAAACCTATTAATGATTATTTATATAATTATATAAATGATAACGAATACTTAATTCCGCCTATCATCCGCCTAATATCTCCTTAAGTAGATCAGAAGATAGAAACTCAGGACATTCTCCAATATACTACTTCTTCGAATAGATGTTATCGTAACTGCCACGGTTCAGAGATCAGCGTTTAATTACGCACTATAAATACAGACATTTGTCCTGAACTTTGGTCGTGCTATGACAATAAGCTTAATGTTAAAATTCGCCATTCTTCACTTGCACATTATGCCATAAATGCTGGTAGAATCTAAATTCAAAAACTTACTAAATTATAAAAGAAATCATATCGATATTTATTTGTTCCATTTAAATGTACGTTATATTTATGTACAGCTCCAGTCAGTGAAATGCATTTGCAAATCAAAATGTAAATTTCGAGAGCACTCCTCAAAAAGACCGCTAAAGAGTCTCCTTTGCATAATATTTACATATTTACATGAAACACGTGTTTTAACAAAATATTCATTCAAATCGTATTTTTATCCATTCTTTAAATTGGACGAGCTTTAAAGATGTTTTGTTTTGTATACATTAATTATAACTCGAGCTTTAGGCCTTCAACTTTTTTCAGATAAAAAATTTCCTACTACTGTTTCGTGTTTAGAAAACCCTTTATTTATATAACATACAATATACTAGCGGCTCACTCTTGCTTCGTTCGGGTTAACCTCTAGGAAAAAAAAACAAACCTATCCCACAGGAAACGTTCATTTTTCCGCGATAAAAAGTAGCCTATGTATTATTCTAGACTATAATCTATCTCTGTGCCAAATTTCATCTAGATCCGTTCAGCCATTCTGACGTAAAAGTGTAATAAACATCCATACTCATAAATTTTAACATTTATAATATTTATACAGATAAATATTATAAATACGGATTAAATTTATTCTTTATATGTTTTATATTTAGGGTCATGTAGCTAAAGTATTTAATTATAATCTATAATAGCTTACATCTATTCGTATTTCCAAATTTTTCTACACTTTTTTAAAAATAATTTGGTTGTTATATTCGATTAGGCAGTGGTAGCCCAGTAGTAACGCGCTCGCTTGGGAAACCCAGTGAAACGGTTTCATATCCCGGGTCTCGTAATTCTGATATTTTCATGTGCGAATCCTTTGTCTGAGAGAACCTAGCAAGTTTTTGAAAGACATGTGAAGTCCACCAACCCGCACTTGACCAGCTTGGTGGACTATGGCCTGATCAACTTGGTCGAAGGGAGGCTCGTGCCCAGCAGTGGGACGTTAAAAGAGCTGAATACAATCAATACAATCATATTCGATATACCAATTTTAATGTAAAAAAATATTGATTTATAACTTCATTAAAAAGTTAAGAAGAGTAATAAGATGAAAAGTTAAAAGCAATAAGCATCTCTTTACTTCAACCCTCCTACACTCTAAGCTAGGAATTAAGTTATGAATTCTGCTTTACGGCACTTTAATCTGAAGCAATAACATCAATCAGATTGTTTACGCAAACATGTTTTTGAAGATGAAAAAATATTTTTGGGACGGAACGCTAAAAGATTGGGTATTGGCATGCTTTTGCAGCTAACCCATTTTCTGTCCAAAGGATAAAGCTTGTTTTGAGGAAATAATTGGTGACTTTAATACATTTAGTGGATTTTAGTCTTAAATATTTATTTTTTGCATTATAATTATAATCGCAACTTTTGTCTATCTGTTTTTATCCCCTAAACTTTATCTAGAACAACTAGACCGATTTTAACTAAACTTACATTTGCGGATAGAGGAATAGAGACATCAGCCAAAAAGATCATAGTCATCTGATGTTAAAGTTTAGTTTAGTTTTAGTCATCATTTATCTCGGGAAAAAATACCTACTTGTTGGGGTTGAACATATTGATCTATTTTAATATAACAGTGGTGGTAACAGAATTTGATCGTAGTGAGGGAAGATTTGTTACAAGTGAAAACAAAACGGCCTCTGTATCGATAATAATGTCTATTTCAATAAGATTTTCCAAAAAATATTTAATGTACAGATCCGACTTAGTTATAATTTTATTATATGTAAAGATTACGCATATTTTCATGTATTTGCTTTATAAATTTTATACAGAATTTTTCTGACCGTATAACTTTTTCTTGTTTTTTTACTTTCATTCTGTTTTTCTAGCTATAGGAAGTCAAAAAAACGAAGAATATATATTGTTATTAATTTTGGCCGACATTTGTAAATTACTCAAGTTTATTCAAAAGTTTCATTTTCATATTTTTAAGCGAAAAATACGAGATCAAGTTTACGCAGACATCATTATTAATGTCAGAGCCTATTAGCTCGCGTTAAAAAACTTTGCTGAGTTTTTGAATAACTTTCTTACAATTCGTGTTTTTAAGACCTTAGTCTACTTAGATATTATGAATTTATTGCGATGAAAACTGGCGTTTATGGTTGTTATCAAATGTTTTTTGGAGGTAGTGGATTCAGTTTCTGTTATTTACCAGTAAATAACATTACATGCGTTAGTTTGATATACAGGGTCATTTTTAATTTACTGAAAACCTTTTGGGAATATACTGTTTACATCATAACATCTACATCTGTAAGTAAGAAAAAAATATTTCTTAAATTTTACAAAAATAAAAATATTTTTATTGCTCCTTCTACACGGTAATAGTCCAGCAATTAGCAAAAGAAAGCGCGTGACCGGTGGAGGGGGAGGGGTGGAAGAGGTGTAGGAAGTGGCCCTTACTCATTTAAACTTGTCCAGATGCTAGAACTTTACCGTTTAGAAGGTGCAATAAATATTTTTATTTTTGTATGAAAATAAAAATTTAAGAAATATATTTTTTTTCTTGTTACAGATGTTGTTATGATGTAAATAGTATATTCCCAAAAGGTTTTCAGTAAATTAAAAATGACCCTGTTTATAGCTTCTTCTAGGATGTAAAATAAAGCATCAAAAATATTCAGCCCTATTAACATCCCACTGCTGGGCCTCATATAGGATAGTCTTTCGAAAATTAATTAGGTTTTCTCAGACGTGCAGATGACGTTTCCCTTCAGCGTAAGTGATAATGATGTTAACTTGGTATTATTGTAATCGAGCGCATTACCACTTGGTATATTCATATGTACATAACTCTTGAATGATTGTAAAATCATCTAAGTGGTATCCAAGAGTTTTCGCAGAAACTTCTATAGATTATTAAATTTAGGATTTGAAGTGATTTGAAATCACCTTCCTAATTAAATAATAATCTGAATAACTTGACGACACGCTTGGCTCAGTTTGTAGTGACCCTACTTATTGTACCAGCGGTTGCGGGTTCGAGTCCCGCTAGGGACATTCATTTATGTGATGAGCATGAATGAATTCCAGTCATGGGTGTTTATATTTATAATATATATGTATTTAAAGTAATATATATGTAGTGTATCAACTATCTGGTATCCATAACACAAGCCTCGTAGCTTACCATGGAACTAGATAGTGCTGTGTATAAATGTAAAAAAAACTACGGACCTCTAAAAAAATTCTATAGATATCCATTCGACTGTTCTCTCATGTTTTGCGATTGAACTATTTGTTCATCGTTCAACAGATGAAAACTGTAAATTTTACTTTTATGATTTTTCCAAATATTCCTCTAACACAAATCCTAAAATATTTACGATACAACTTTGATCGTACAATTTTATTACAAAATAACGCTATGTATTGCCTCTATATGTTTTATTAGCATTCATACCAACTTTTATTTAAAAAGTCACATTTTTCATATTCATATATTGAAGTTTTCCATACATCAATGAATTAAATTGTCAACATTAAGTAAAGTGTCAACCTTAATCAACGTACTCAAAATGTAACTTAGAAGTTTGATATAATTTAACCCAAGTTTGCCTTCTCGTCGCAATGATGAATGCGTCTATATATCATCTTTGTATGACACAAAACCTGTTCCAAAAATAAGAAAAACTTTGGTTGCCGTAATTTTCTTTTTACGCGATCTACAATAAAGGAAAACGTTGATATTTTATATTTTTCGCGAGTATTTTATTAAATATTATGTTTTTTTTTTAACTTTGTATGGTGACCCATGTAATTTTGACTATGATGCCAAATCGTGTCAATAAAATATCGGGAACTCATAGTGACCATGAATCTTTAAAGGTTTATTGTATTGGTAACACATATAATATTATTTTTGTTGATTTAGATTCCTTCACGCAGCAGAGAAAATTTTAAAGTCGTTTTTAACAGAATATCTTTTAAATCCTTACATTTATCTTGATACATTCAGTGGCTAAAATCGAAGTTCCTATACAGCTATAATTATTATTTAAATATATGTACATATAAGTAAATCGACATCACAATTGGAGTATAAGTATAGAAATATTTTCTTATACTTCATATAATGAAACCTATTTTTTACAACATTATAATGATAAACATAACTTAGCTCCTTTTAATTAATATTCAAATTTTATTGTTCATTATGTGTATATCTATGTATATTTATGCTTTTATTTTATTTAAATGAAAAAAATTCTTGAGGTTAGAAGCTTGTGATTTTTTTGAACTTTCGCTACGAGGTATAATTATCCAAAATAATAAGAATAATAAGAAAATCGGTTTAAAAAAAGATAAGAAAAAGGCATTGAACTCTTTTGTCTTTGCCATATAGGCAGTTTTACCAAAGTAGCCAATGAAATTTTTTATTTAAGGTTTCTGGTAGAAACTAGTAAATGAAGGTTCAGTTAAAACCCTATACGCAGGAATCAGGTAATGAGAATCAATATTTGAAGTCCATAAATGTTTCAAGAGAATTTCTCAGAATAATCGTAAAACTGCATCATTTATCTATACATATAATATATACATATAATGTAACGGATCGCTGTCTGTACATGGAAGATATATGAGAAAAAATATTATTGGGTCTTTTATCAACGGAAATAGCACCCAAAACAATGATTGTTAGGATTTTTGTTTGCTGTCTGTTTATCTGTTTGTCTGTGTGTTTGTGCACGCTAATCTTAGAAACCGCTTATCCGATTTAGATGTGGTTTTCACTAATATATTGTGATAAGCTTCACTTAACTTTAGTGTTTGTTTCATGTCAATCGGTTCATAAACAAGAAAGTTATGCCAATTTAAAGAATCACATTGAACATTTGTTAAACTGAAAAATGAACGGTTCCCGTAGAGTAGATCTGTTTGTGCTTCTCTATAATATAATACTAAGTGTAAACAAACATTCCCCCTCGTATTGAAGGGAGGCCCGTGCCCAGCAGTGGGACGTTAAAAAGGGCTGAATACATACAAACAAACAGATATAAATAGTTACGATTTAGATTTTGGAAAAAGAAATATAATATCTTCTAGAGATCTCACGTCCAAGGACACCTCCTTTTGTACCAAAAGTCACAGTTTGATTAATACGTACGTTGTTCACTACTTGACTAAGGAAGTTCTCATGATTCTGATCACAAAAATAGTTTTTGCGATAGCAATTCGCATTTCTGGCATCTTGTTTTATTGAAGAATTCAATTAACGGATATTACAGGAATGTTACGTGCTAGAACCATTCGAGGTTATTCGAAAATTCTTAGCATTTCTCCAATAAAGGAGCCTTTGAAATCTTTATTTGTCTTTGCTATGCGCTCATTGAAAATAGGTTTAAATCTATCATTAGAATAGAATTAATATTTATATCTAACATAATATACTAGTACCTTCGATCAACAATACTACTGTTAACCGAAGACCAGTACAGACTTATAAAACAACAATAAACAATCAAATCAAAATATACCCAATAGACTTTTACAAAACTTTTGAATCGTCACTTGACACGGTTTACATTATTAAAATGTAAATAAAATGTCAGTAAATAAGTCCGTGAGGAATCTACCACCGGTTCGGAATTCAGTTCTGCTGAGAAGAGCCGAAGAGAAAGAAAAACTTTTAAATAAAAACAAATGAACGTAAAATGATATCTGTACAAGCAGTGTATCATCAAACATTTTATTTGTTATATTCAAAAAATGACATTTAGTCAGAAGAACTAAGGAAAATAATTCAAAAGTTATAAGATGGTATAAAAAAATCATATATAAATCATATGGAAAATAATTAACGTAAAGTAGTAAGTAATAATTTTCTTAACATATAAATTAATAACAGAATTTGTTAAAAGATGACGCTGCCTGTATATAATATTACAAAAATATAAAAGGGCACCCAGAGAGGTACTCGGGTAAAGTAAGGGCAGGTCGGTAATCTATCCCCCCCAACGTGCGTTCACCTTGTCGTGGTGGGGGGGCTCAGTAGTGCCCGGCAATCCAACCGGGCGCGAAACTAAGAAACGCACAGGGAGGTTGCCCACTTGGGTGGGCGGTGGGAGGTGGCCCTCTTCGGGGGGCGGTGTACCATGCGGGTTGCTCCTGGTACTTCTCTGATAGCAGAGTGGACTGTGGAGCAACCCCATGGTTGTGGTGGTCTGCTTCGGCAGACCTGCCGTCGGGGCGTCGTAGTTGAATGCGTAAGCGATCCTGCGACGCCCCATTAAGACGGGGGAAGGTTTTGTTGGGTTTTAGTGGGTAGTACTGGCTATATTACGCCGGTGAGTCCCACACGTCGTGCGTAAATGCATTTCCCAACGTTAAAAAAAAAAAAAAAAAAAAAAAAAAGGTCGGTAATCTATACTAATATTATAAAGAGATACAGTTTGTGAATTGTGAGTTTGTGAGGTTGTAGAGGGTAATGTAACTTTTTAATGGACTAATAGTTATTAAATATAGTTAAATAAATTATTTATTAAGATAAGATAAATAAATAATAATAATAAATAAATATGTTGGGATATTAACACACAGTTCCATGGTAAGCTACGAGGCTTGTGTTATGAATACCAGATAGTTGATACAATACACATATATAACTTTAAATACATATTATAAATATAAATACCCATGAATGGAGTACAAACATTCGTGCTCATCACACAAATGAAGGCCCCCAACGGGGCTCACACCCGCGACCGCTGGCACAGCAAGTAGGGTCACTACATAAAATAAAAGATAATTAAAAATATAGTTTTTTGTAATTTTTATAAGAAAAACAAATATTGTTTGATTAGGTGCACCGTCATCTATAAAAACATTTTTTATATCTACGAATGATAGTATAATGATATATATGTATATATATGTATATATATATATGTATGGCTTGAAAGAAACATATAATAAATTACTTTGATCTAAAGATTAAAACAAGGCAGTATTAGATAACTGAGTAATCAGATGTATAAATTTAAACTTTATGATATAATATTTACATTGTACATAGATAATATATACTATTTACAATAATTTAAACTTATATCATCATGTCTTTACAAAATAAAGGAACATTTCCAGGATCTCTTCGGTAATTGCCAATTTATTACGGAAGGCACTGATAAATATAAGACCTATGTTAGTACCGGGGCTAACCTGATTGTAGATCGCTTAGAGGTTATAATTTTCCAATCAATAAACTATCTAAAAACACATACATATATTTATAATATAAAAAGTTCTGACCGATTTCGGTCACGAAGGCCCATTTCATCGAGGCTAGCCATATAATATACATCATAATAAATAAAAACTATTAAAAAAAACAGTTTTAGGTACTCTTCGGTGGCGCAATACCACTAATTTAGTTTTTGCTATTTATTTTCTTATATATTTTGAAAGCTACATGAACAAAAGCTTTCCATCTATTCCATCAATTCGCTGGAAATTCTGAACATTTCCGCAGAAAACCTGTTATCTGTGAGCCTAAAAATTTCAAAAGGTAGATTCTAATTTTCTATCATCTTTATCAGATAAGGTCCTAAAGGGCAGGTTGAAAGACGGTATTGGATTAAACGGTGAAATGTCGTCGGAATGTTCGTGAAACGGGTCGATTGAGTCAAGGTCACACCGATGCGAATAAGCCGTCTGACCATCACACCGTATGCGTAACAACATTTAAATTTAATTATTTCTTATATTTACGTGAATATTTGACTTTAAATAAATTATCTTTTAGAATTTTTACGTGAATTTACTTTGATTTTTGGTTCCCGACGTTTTGAATGCTTTACAGCTATCATGGTCACGGGAGAGACAGTCTCTCACTCTGAGAGGACAAATATTTAAATTGGTCAACTACTAATTCTTGATTTTCTTTTGCTATTAAGTAGTTAGTTCTTGGTTTTCTTTTGAAATGCAAGATTTTAAACAGTAACTTATCACGCAATCTCAGTAATGAGGGAAGCAATCTACGGCAATCTTTGGTATATTTATAGAATAGGATAGATTTTATGATAATATCTAAATTTATTACAAATATTTTCGTACTCTTGATTATTTCCATTAGGTACTGAGTATATTATAGTAGAAACAGTTTGTGCTATAGTATTGTAAAGCTATTACTTAAATCTTCAAATAATCCAAATTGTATATAATTTATATTTCTCATTTACATGATCTCAACTCGTGGTGTTCACATTGATAATAAAATGTTTCCCTGACCGGTTCATGCCAAGGCAGCCTATCTGATTTGCCGTGTACACAAGAGATACTGTGGTGCACAAGAATACGCACAAACACAAATTGGCGACTTTTGGAAGGCGCACGCGCAGGATTGACGACTTTACTCTGAGACACCGGGTACTCCCCAATAACTTTCGAAACTATTACTGTACATTTCATGGCAATAAAATCAAAAACTAAATAATACACTCGGGTTTGAACCTAGGACTTGTGGATTGACAGCCGTACATGCACCATTTATTTTCATTTTTTTTAATAAAGTAATAAAAAACCCTACAACGAATACACGTATGTAGTTTATTCTTTTATAAGCATATACTTTCATTTAATATGTGCAAGAATTAAAGTTCCAAAATTTGTAAAAACAAATGATAATACAAAATTGCAACATTACAATTCTGTGTAAAGTCGGCCCACTTTACAAATGGGGTTGGTCTATTGTCTCGTGGTTGTATTAGTGTATATAGCTTCACTATTCTCAAACAAAAGATATTTACTCGTGTTAGAATCTCATATTAAATTGAGCTTGCTTTTAGATATAATAAATAAGTAATATATATTAATGAATCCATACTAATATTGTAAATGTGAAAGTAACTCTATCTGTAACCTTCACACTGTTAAGCCTTTGAGCATATTTCGATAAAATTTAGCTAGGACTTGGGATTGGACATATGATACCCTTGATCCCCGCGCTTACCACGCAATTGTTTTCTCATCATTTAATTGCGAAACGTACACATACACACACACACACGCACACACACACACGCACACACGCACACACACACACACACAAAATAATACAAGAACATACACCAAGATCTATACACATAAGTTCCCGTGATCATTGGCTAGACAGATTTGAATATAATTTAGTACGTAGATAGTCCATGACTTGGAGTAGCACGTATGCTACTATTATGTATCTGAGCGATGCGATAAAAAACATATACTCATTTTCTTTGCTTTTCTAAAACTAACGTATTATTTCGTTTGCTATAATTTAATAAGTTTGTATTATATGTGCGTTCTATGTATTTATTACTGAAATAATAACTAAATTAAATAAAAAATTTAAAAACCCCCCGGCATGTAATTCGCCATTATGTGGTGGCGGCCATCTTGGATTTGAAATTTATCATTGTGTATTCTACTAGTCAAGCCCTTTCATTTAATACCCATATTAAGGGAATTATGAAAAAATATGTAATCCGCCATTTCAAAAGCGGTATCAGAGACATTATTATTTACTATTGATATAAAACAAATATCAAGACGACACGTTTGGCTCAGTGTGTAGTAACTCTACTTGCTGTGCCAGCGGTTGCGGGTTCGAGTCCCGCTGGGGGCATTCATTTGTGTGATGAGCACGAATGTTTGTACTCCAGTCATGGGTGCTTATATTTATAATATGTATGTATTTAAAGTTATATATATATATATATATATATATATATATATATATATGTAGTGTATCAACTATCTAGTATCCATAACACAAGCCTCGTAGCTTACCATGGAACTAGATGGTGCTGTGTGTTAATGTCCCAACATTTATTTATCTATTTGTATTGTATCATTATTGTTTAAAACAATGTAATCGTCGACGAGAATATAATAACAGAATATTCCGTTTTCCGTATACCGCTAATGTTAACCGACTTCAAAATCATAAAAAAAGTTTTTATAAGAAAAGTACTTTGCAAAGTAAAACAAAAAGAATGTTTGTATTTCCAGACTAAGTCACATCACCTTGTTAACCGACTTCTAAAAAGGAGGAGGTTCTCAATTCGTCGGAATCTTTTTTTTATTTGTTTCAAAGGGTATATCCCTGGTGGCCCCATATACATTTTATCGGTCAAGCGGTTTTAAAAAAAATCAAAAATAAATATATTTTTTAAATAAATTCTTATAATCAAATATGCTATTAAAAAACTTTTGTTCTTACTAATTACCTGCTCATTACGTCAACACTAAAATTGAAAAAATAAAAACTTAGCTGCCACCGACTTAGAAAATATCTCATTAGGTGTCTATTCTAAATGAAAACTCCTACTTAGTTATTTTTTACATTTTAGTGCCTGGAAGTCGTTATTTTTTTAAGTTTTGATATGTAAAAATAATATATATGTGTATATATATATTCAGCCCTTTTTAATGTCCCACTGCTGGGCAAAGGACAAGGAGGATCAGGCCATAGTCCACCACGCTGGCCAAGTGCGGGTTGACAGACTGCACATGTTTTTCGAATAGGTTCTGGTTTGCCTGCACATGTGTTTCGAATAGGTTTGAAGGTTTGCAGGTTTCCTCACGAAGTTTTCCTTCGCCGTAAGTGGTAATCGTGTAGGAAAATGATTCGCACATGAAAATATCAGAGGTGCGAGACCCTGAATTTGAACTCGCTTCACTCGGTTTCCCAAGCAAGCGCATAATCACTGAGGTACCACTGCCTCAAAAAATAAAAATAATATATACATAAATAATAATAAAAAATATTTTTTACTTTTTTTTGTTTCATTATCTTGATAAAAATCTTCAAATATTTGATTGTAAATGCCAAATGTTATAACTGTTTTTTGTTAAGCAAAGCAAACTCATTTTTCATTTTATTGCATCATGTTTACCTTAACTAATAAGGCGCGTCTATCTTGACACTTTACAAATTATTATTAAAAACAATATAAAGACACCTTCTTTATATCTATTATTCAATTCTCATTTATATGTTATCTTCTCAGCAGAACTGCCTTCCATGTCGTTAGTAGTTTCGTCACGGAGAGACTACACTGCTGATATTTAAATTAAAGTGGACATTCAAAAATGCTTGTACAAGTCAAAATATCTCCAGTAATAATAATAATAAATATGTTGAGACATTAACACACAACACCATCTAGTTCCATGGTAAGCTACGAGGCTTGTGTTATGGATACCGGATAGTTGATACACTACACATATATCGGATTATTTCGTGGATTTATTTGGATTTTTGGTTCCCGACGTTTCGAATGCTTTACAGCAATCATGGTCACGGGAGAGACTGAGGTGTTACATGTCTCGAAGGTATAGTTGTTACAGACAGCATTCACAGCATCATTTTGTTATTTGTGGTTAGGTAATAGTTAAATTATTTATTAAGACAAAATAAATAAATAATAATGATAAATAAATATGTTGGCATATTAACACACAGTTCCATGGTAAGCTACGAGGCTTGTGTTATGGATACCAGATAAGTTGATACATTACACATATATAACTTTAAATACATACATATTATAAATACAAACACCTATGATTGGAGTACAAACATCCGTGCTCATCACACAAATGAATGCCCCCAGCGGGACTCGAACCAGCGACCGCTGGCACAGCAAGTAGGGTCACTACAAAGTGAGCCAAACGGGCCGTCATTAAACACACACAAAAGTCACAGTAAATTTCTTTATTAAATATATTTTTATTGACATGTTTGTTTTTGATTAATAAAATCTTTTTTTTTCAAATGATTTATTATAGTTTTTTGTGAAAAATTTGTGAAACGATTTTCGTATCTATTATATTAAAAAATGAGTATTATTTCGTCGGTAAAACAGTGTAAAACATGCGTTATGTTTATTAAATCAAGGAGAGTAAAATATTTGCGCTAGACTATATAAATTGGCGTAACGAAAAAATTGATATCATAGAACTTCAAGTAGTCTTTTCAAAATGGAGTTTGAGCAGAGAACATGTGTTCGTTTTGCAAACGAAACTAATACGTATAGCAATACTGGCGAGGAAATACGTATATGCCGAATAATGGAACAGTCAATCAAAAATGTTATCAAAAAAGAAAATTACATATCTTTTCAAATTTGCCACAACCCAATCTCGACAAATGGTGGTAATTTTTTGGGTGATTTGACAGAGGTTGACATAAAAGGTAAAACTAAAGATGGTGTGAAGGAGCTAAACATATTTGTCAAACATATTGTCCCAGAAACAGGAATAATTGAAGGAATGGTCAATGTTGATGCTTGTTACAAGAGGGAAACTTTCATGTATGCTGAATTACAGAATATTTTCGACGAGCTTTACAATGAGGTTGGTATTCCAAACAGTGAACGGCTAAGGAAAGCCCACTGCTACGATTGCAATTCTCATGTAATCATCTTAGATAACTTGTCTCGAAAAGGTTTCAAAGTACTAAATAGATTTAATTTAATGCCATTGGATTTTGCCGAAGCAGCAATTAGAGAGCTAGCAAAATTTCACGCTCTTTCTTTTATTTTACAACAAAAGAGACCAGATTATTTTGAGAAGGAAATCAAAACTCTCAAAATCTCATATACACTCATTGAGGAGAATGACATTATAATCGATAAGTGGAACAAGTCCATTCGATCTTCCATTGAAAAGTCTTTCGAATGTGTTAATCAAAACGATCAATCTATAAAAGAATATATTATAGAAGAAGCGATAAAAACATTTCCGAAACATTTAACAGGAAAAATGGGATTGGTAAAATGCATATGTCATGGAGATTATAGGATGAACAATATATTATTAAGAAAAAACGTAAGTATAATTCAAAACATAAATCCGCCTTTAGATTATGGCCATATTGAAAGCTAGTTTTTTAAACTTATTTAACTCATTCTTCCATTAAAAAAGAAACTACTATGTTCTCTATATCTGCTTAAATAAAAATAATTATTCAAATTTAACTCCAAGTTATATGAGAAGGAATTGGCTATATTATAGTTTACTGCTTGGCATCAAAAGTTCACTCATCTTTGGATAATTTTAATAAAAACCTAATTTATTTTGGATAATAAAGTTAAAAATATAATACGCAAAAATGTCAGTAATTTCAAATTTAGTTACAAATCGTTGCACACTTAATTTTTTTAAACAAACGCGCTACTATTCCTTGAGCAATATTATATTAAATTTTTGTAATGAAGATCTATAAAATATTTATGTTTATCTTTACAGATCGATGGAGAGATCGAAACAATAATAGTTGACTATCAAATGGTGAGTTTCGGTTCACCAATTGTAGACATTTTACACTTTCTTTATACTGGAACTGATCGAGAGTTTAGAAAAAATCATATGGATAATTTAAAGGATCTTTATCACAAAACAATGACAAGGCATTTGGAGATGTTTGATTTGGACATAAGCAAAATTTATCCGAGAAGTGTCTTTGAAAAAGATTTTAAAGAAAATCTACTTTATGGGCTTTTTATTACCCTGTACGCGTTGCGCCTCTGTCTGACAGATGAACCAGAGATTATGAAAACTGATACGAATATGACTTCTGCGAAGGTTAATGATGTCTATAAAGTAAGGGTTAATGAGACTATCGAAGAATATATGGAATGGGGCATATTATAATTTAATTGTTATATTAATGCTCAATCCATCTAATTATACGTATAAAATATTGTTGTATTTTTTATTATCTTTTTTATCTTTTTTTTATCTAAGATGTAATTAAATTTTCTAAAATCATGTGAGTTTGTGAAAATCATTGTTAAAAGTCATTCATGATAATCAAAGTTATTTGCTTAATACGCCCAAGGAAATATTTATAAGGAAATTTTTATCAAATATTTCATTTCGACAGAAACTTAATAAAAAGAATTAATCTTAACGAACACTTTTAATTAGTTTTATTAACAATATAGCCTATATAACTTTTAATTAGTTTTATTCAACTTTTAGATAGGTTGATAGACGGCATAGACTAAATAGCAGACATCCATTGCTGAGTAGTATCCGACGCGACGGTCTGTTACCAACTTCATTAAATTTGCTATTGGACGTAATACATCCTCGACTATCATAATAATATTCAGTCGCTCCGATCACGGTATTGGTCGCGGTCGCCCAGTGCGTGTAATCTCGGTGTACTGTCGGAGAACTGTAAAACAATAATAAAACCATATCTAGACCAACAAAAAAAAACTTAAATATAGAAAAAAATATAAAATCAAAGTCAGCTAAAGCATTTACAACTTAGTTCTTCGCAATGTAAAGTTTATTTTTATTTGTAAGATTGCATGTTAGGTATTGTTGTGCAATCGCGTACAAAAAACGGTGAATATGTTAGCCGTCAATGTCGTTTGTTCAACTGAGTGACGTTTTATCACTCCTATCAATGCTGATTAAATTAGATATTTGTTTTACTGTGTGCTGTTTATATAACTTTTTTTCGTAATATTTTATAATTTTCATAGTTCAGTATGGATCGTATTAACTATAAATGTGACGAAGTAAAATTGCATAAAGAATTTTCAGAAAAAATTGTAGAACGAATATTTAATATTATAAAAAAGCAAGGTTATATTTCATACGATGTCGAAGCCAGAAAAATATCAACAGGAGGAAACAATTTCTTAGGTGAGCTATATGAAATAAACATAAAAGGGAAAATTAAAGAAGTTCATACAGAAACTAATATATTTCTAAAACACATAATTTACAACAACGATTTTAAAGTATACTCAATACCAGAAGTGTACGCAAAAGAAGCATTTCTTTACACAGAACTTGGCAAAATATTCTATGAATTACAAGATGAAGCTGATATTCCTTTGCAAGATAGATTTAAATTAGTTAAAGGTTACGATGAAACGAATTCAGAGGTTATAATACTTGAGAACTTAACTCAGAAGGGGTTCAAAACAATGTTCAGGTCGGATGTTATGTCGATAGAATTCGCTAAGCTATCTGTTGAGCAACTTGCAAGATTCCACGGTCTCTCCTTCGTGTTGCAAAGAAAAAGGCAAGAATATTTTGACGCGAAAATTAAACCAATAAAACAATCATTTGTTTACAATGAGTATTGGAACGATTTTATCAGAAGAATATGTAAAGTGTCAGTGGCGAAATTAGATGACGAAACTAAAAAGAATATATGGACTTTCTTTGATTCGTCGTTGGAGAAATATCCGAAATATATGAATGGGACGGATATGCCGTTCAAAACTTTATGCCATGGAGATTACAAAATGAATAACATTTTAATGAAAGAAACAGTAAGTCAGTTTATTTTTATATAACAACAAGATTACTCATAGAATTTCTTTAGGAGTTCTTTATTTCCTAAAAATTTTCCCTCTAAACTTCCAAAGCAAATGTTTTCCAAGTTTATTGTTTTAATTGACCAATAGGATTGACGAAAGTTATCTATACATATAATAAAATTGTAGCTAAGTCGAATCTGTACATTAAATATTTTTTGGGAAATCTAATTGAAATAGACATTATTATCGATACAGAGTCCGAATCTAGTTATTAGATTTTTTGTCTGTCTGTCTGTTACTGCATCACGAGAAAACCACTGGACAGATTTTGATGAAATTTGGTATGATGATAGCTGGATATCCGGGTCAACATATAGGATACTTTTTACCGCGGGAATATATCTCATTTCTGAGAAAAAATACAAAAACTGCATTGTAAGAGTATACTAATATGTAAAACCTACAAATTTGGTTTTTGGTCATCTGAACGCGGGCGGAGCCGCGGGCAATGCTAGTTTATTAATAAAATTTTATTTTCCTCATTTTTCCTTCGCACCTCAAGCATCAATTGTTTGGTATTAATGAGCAAAGTTTTGACACTACGATGACATAACTTGATCAAACTCATTCTATTCCTTAATTTTTATATTAGTGCTTACTCCGGATATGATTATATACAGTTATTTTGTTATGAATACTGAGAGACTACAATGAGAGTGAGTCAAATTTTGTCTAGTGCAATGAAGGTCAGTGATTAGATATCCAAATTTATATAATATTCATACAGGTTCTTATCTCGCTATAAACTCGCTCCATTGACAATCATTATCGTGGAGGATTACTTGATTTTTTTCTTAAATTTGTAATTATTAGTAAATTATCCACTATTCAGAAGAAAACATCTTTATTGGTGAAATACGTCGGTACTTATAAGTTGGTGTAACTTGTTGATATAGCGGATAGTTTATCGGTCAAACGTTTTGAGTCGGATAAAAAACGTCTGGGTTTTTAAGAAATATTTTTTTTAGTCACTTATAAAAAGTTGATGGGATAACAATCCCATATTTAATAAAATAGTTTATCTGTCAGTCCAGCGATTCTCTGGTCTGGTCGTCTTCCACACCACACAAATGTTAATATTAATATGTTGGGACATTAACACAACTATCTAGTTTCATGGTAAGCTACGAGGCTTGTGTTGGATATGGATGATGGATACCATATACTCGTAGTTGATACACTACACGTATAAATATTATACATAACTTTAAATACATTTATATTATAAATATCAACACCCATGACTGGGATACAAACATTCGTTCTCATCACACAAATGAGACTTGAATCCGCGACCAACGGCACAGCAAGTAGGGTCACTACAAACCAGAACCAAACGTGTTGTCTTATTTATGTGTCGTTTACCTTTATTGTTGGCTGGTCGCAGTCCAGCGTGACTATAATCACTTAGGAAATAATATCTTCTTGATTATAATATAATGAAGATAAAATATAATAAGAAAATTATAAATAATTTTAAATAAAACTATCTCTTCGCATTCTTTGGCGTATATATTTTTATTTATTTATTTTGTTTAGTTTCTCCCGTGACCATGATAGTCGTAATCCATTCGAAACGTCGAGACCAAAAATCAAAATAAATCCGCTAAAAAATCCGAAAAGATAGTTTTATTAAAATGTCAAATATTCACGTAAATCATAATAAGTAATATACATAATAACAACAATAATATCATTATGATTAGTCCAAATATCTTCTAAAAGCAAAAGTGTCGCAAATAAAATTCATTACATTCTATTTCTTACACCGTAAAGCATCATTATTCAATACTAGCATTGCCCGCGGCTCCGCCCGCGTTCAGATGACCAAACACCAAATTCTTAGGGTTTACACATTAGTATACTCTTACAATGCAGTTTTTGTATTTTTTTCTCAAAAATGAGATATTTTCCCGCGATAAAAAGTATCTTATATGTTACACGGATAACCAGCTATCACCATACCAAATTTCATCAAAATCCCTCCAGTGGTTTTTCTGTGATGCGGACAGACAGACAGACAAAAATAAAACTAGATTCGGCCTCCGTATTGATAATAATGTTTATTGCAATAAGATTTTCCAAAAAATATCTAATGTACAGATTCGGCTTAGTTACAATTTTATTATATGTATAGATTAACATTTTATGCATACATATCACAAATACAATACATAAGTAAAATATTTGGCGAAGTTCTATGGAATTTACTGAGTTATTCAATAAGTAGGCAACTAATTAACCGAGGAATCAATATCTAATACACTGAAGTAATTTCACCTAGTTTCGAATCATCGTATAAATGATTGATTAATATTAAAAAGCGAAAATTTGGGTGGATGTTTGTTACTCAATCACGCCAGAACGGCTGAACGTATCTAGATGAAACTTGGCACAGAGATAGATTATAGTCTGGTAACACATGGTTACTTTTTATCTTTGATAAATGTACGGTTCCCGTGGGATAGATTTGTTTACGTTTTTCAGAGGGGAAACCGAGCGAAGCGAGGGTGAGCCGCTACTTATTTAATATTATAAATGCGAAAGTTACTCAATGACGCCATAACGGCTGAACAGATTTGGATGACATTTGGCATAGAGATAGATTATAGATAAATTACTTTTTATCCCGAAAAAATGTATGATTCCCGTGGGTGAGGTTCGTTTTCGTTTTTCGCTAGTGTAACATGAATTAATTTAAATTGTATCTATTAAGAAAAACGAATACTTTTCGAAATAATTTTCACAAATTGTAACAAGCTTAATTTACTGCGTAAGTAATTTATATTGCTTGAAAATTTATTTGGAATTGTGGCGTGAGTTAATGAAAGGATAATTGATTCTCTAACCAATCGTAATGTAATGTTACACTAGTATTAATAAAATATTTAAAGAGTTTATTTTGTTATAGGTTTTACAGTAAACTCCCGACCCGTCCTTGCTTTGGCAAAGTATATGTGTGACTGTTTGCAAAAATCTAATAAACATCGAAAACCACTTGACAATACCAGCATTTTTTAATTGTGATAAAATTTTGAAATCTAAACATTTCTAGTTCGACACTTTCAATGAATCTGATCCTTCGTATTGAAGGGAGGCCTGTGCTCAACAGTGAGACGTTAAAAACGGCTGAATACAATCGATATTATAGATAAGATCATTCGAAATTTCATAATTTCAGTATTACTTTCCATCTAGACGTGGCCCTAATTAGGTATGCATAAACTAGGTTTTTGAATTTTTGTAACATATACATACATATATTTTCTTTTTCAGGATGGAGTCATCGCAGAAGTGATACCAATC
This sequence comes from Brenthis ino, assembly GCA_921882275.1. Lineage (NCBI taxonomy): Eukaryota > Metazoa > Arthropoda > Insecta > Lepidoptera > Nymphalidae > Brenthis > Brenthis ino. The sequence continues at coordinate 20,489,556 of OV170228.1, read as the reverse complement.
GATTTCCAACAAATCTACTACGGATGTCCTGTAATAGATCTTATATACTTCTTATATGCATCTAGTGATAGATCTTTTAGAAAAAAGTATTTAATATACCTTAAAGATTATTATTTTGATAGCTTAAAATGTTTTTTAGGCTATTTCGATATTGATGTGATTGAATTTTGTACAAAAGAGGACTTCGATACTTGTTTTCAGAATAGTTTAGACTACGCATTAATGTACACTTTATACATGCTGCCAATGTTTTTCATATGTGATGACGTACCAGATCTTAGTAAAGATGATATTTTAGAAATGCCGATAAAAGTGGATGAAAATTTTTATAACAGAATGCAAGGGATCATCGATGATTTTATTGAATTGGGGATCATATAATAGATAGAGTTCGATTTTTCAGAGATGAGATGCTTACCTACAGTAAAAAGTATCCTATATGTTGACCCGGATAACCAGCTATCATCATAACAAACTTCATCAAAATCTGTCAAGTAGTTTTGTCGTGATGCGTTCCCAGACAAACGGATAGACAGACTGACAAAAATTCAAAAAAACTATAAATGCGGTGGTCTCTGTATCGATTATATTCGATAAGATTTTCTACAATATTTTTAATGTACAGGTTTTAATCACAATCACTTAGAATTTTATTATATGTATAGATGAAGAACATTTTTTACTAATATTTAAAACTATTATTTATATAAATTATTATTTAATTTTACTATTTATGTTGCTTTTATTGCTTAGGTATGTCTTTTTGCATATTTAATATAAAATAATTAACAAATTTGTGTTGTGTTTATTTATTAAAGTACAAACCAAACTTATTAGTTAGATTATTTCCAATGTGAACAACATTGTTTTGTTGTTTTGTTATTCTTTAGCAAGGGAATGGAACAAAATATCGAAGTAATTTTTTGCATAGACATATGTTCATACGTATGTATGTATGTTGTTTATGGTCGAGAGAGTGGCATAGGTAACTTTTTTATAAGATCTTAATTTGAAACGAGGATTTTTAAGAACGCGCATTTACACTAGCTTTAAATTACTAAATATATAATAAGTATATACTATGTAAGCGGGTAACTGACAAACTCTGTTAAGAATGCTTCTTATTCAGAAACGAAAACTAAGTAATATCGTGTAGATAATATTACTGTATATTAGCGTATAGATGTTCAGTCAAATGAATATATGATTATTTCATCCTGTTTTGAAACCAAACATGTGGTTTTGTAATTTAAAAGCACCGGTGAGTCCGATGGGATTTGCCGGTAACGATACAAACAAGCTAAAATATCAATTACCATAATTCTGACTTTAAAACTTTCAAGCTTCCAGAAAAACTTGCATCTAATATTTAACTTAAATTTCAAGTAGTGCATAAGTGATTTTGCGGTGCCCCATTAAGGACTGATTTACACTATAGTGCCAATCACGGTTCTGATATCTATCTTATATGTGATAAAATATAAACAGTTTTTTTGTGTAGTGATAAAATTATACAGTAAAAATACAGTAATATACAAAAACAAAAAAAAAACAAAAAAAAGGCATTGAAGTATTTTGTCTTTGTTTATTTAAGTACTTATAGATAGCTAGCGTCTCACTCTTGCTCCGCAAGGGTTCGTCCCTAGGTACATTTCAACGGTTAATAAAGATTTCTCAAAGATATTTTCCTGCAGTAAAAAGTATCCTATATGTTCACACGGAAACTAGCTATCATCATACCAAAGTTCATCAAAATCGGTCCAGTGGTTTTCTCGTGATGCGTTCCCAGACAGACAGACAGACAAAAATTCTAAAATCTATATAATTCCATATATATACTATTTCAAAAAGATTTTCCGAAAAATATTAGATGTACAGATTCGACCCAGAATTTTATTATATTTATAGATAAAATTATTTGAAAAAGATATTATTTCTTGTAGATGTATAAAAAAAATCAATTTGGATGATATCTATACAGAAAAAAGCTAACTAGTTGAGAAAGATTATCAATTATTTATTATCTACGCTACGGTCCTTAGGAGTGGAGCAATTAATTATACAGAGCGTAGAGATATTACCTATGAGCATTTATACGTAATCGCAAAAAGGGATCAAATTAAAACCTCCGAAGCCAATTTTGATAAACATATAACAATTATGTTATGTTTTCGAAAAACAACTGCCTTGCGGGATATCCTGTACCTGTTGTTTTTGTTAAATCCTTTAGATAACATTCTACAATCACCATCATTTAATACAAGAAATTGAAATAAAAAATTATATAACATACTTATTTAAGGAGGTCATTTCAATGAGCTTAAACACGACATGTCTGCAGTATAGAGTTAAGATATAAGTAAAGAGTTAAGTATCTTGCAGATTCCAAGTGACGCTGCAGCATCAGGCCAAGATTACTATATAATTGCAATGTCATTGAAGTAACATGATACCAAGTTTGGGATCGATTAGATCTTTGGAAGTTGCTCATTTCCTTTTATCCTAAATAAGAGCTGATGACCTGCTAACAGCTGAACAGATTTTCTTGATTTATATATATTTTTCTTGATTTATAAATAAAAATATTCTCGATTAATTCGCCTATCAAATAAAACAAACTAAATTAAAATCGGTTCACCCGTTTGGGCGTTACGAAGCCACAGACAGATACACAGGTACACGTTAAACTTATAACACCTCTTTCTGTGTCCTGGGTTAATTATAAAATAGAATGTAGGTAATAAATATGAGATAGATATATTCTTGACTAAGCCTTTCGATTCAAATCTAAATAATGATAAATACGTATCATTAAGAATTCAGGATCTTTCCCTTTTGAACTCCTAAAAATCCATTTTATATATAACACGTACAGATTGTATAACAGAATGGTTCCATAAACATTAAAGAAAAATCCGCTTGTTTATGTAGAATATAATACTTTTAATGTGTTTCTGAAGCAGTAAAAATATTTGGATCAATAAGAAAAGAGTTCTTAGCGAAGTTAAATCCAAAGTTTTTATGTTACACTGAATGTTCAAATAATGTTGTTACGTTAATTTGAAATTATGTATAATATTGTTGCGGAGACTTTGATTCAAATGAGTAGTTCGCATGTGCATCGCTTTATGGGCTCGCAGCACGACAGCCTATAGTTTCTTAGAAATAGTTGGTGCTACGAAGTTTCCAGCATAAGTATAGATTGCATTTAAATTGTATATTATCTATATTTTTTTCTGATAAAAATTACCAGTATTTACAGGAAAATCACTTTTTTTTGTTCACGATGCTATTTTTTGTATATTTATTTAACGACTCACTCCTCCGCTTGGGTTAGTCCCTACGTTTTAAGGTTAATATAGATTTTTTAGATGAGAGATGAGATATTTTTCCTCTGTAAAAATTATACTATATGTTAACTACTATAAGTATAACTAGCTATCATCATAAAATCTGACCCCAGTGGTCAGATTTTCTCGTGATGCGTTTCCAGACAGACGGACAAATACTTAATGAAAAAATGATAATTTTTGATTATCAATGCAGTGTGAAGTTAATTTACACGTACTATCGATTCTCATGCAATTCTGAACTTAGCGGAGTGTCTAACTTAAATGAGTTTGTGTTGAATATGCACAAGATGAGCCAAGAGTTAACAAGGGACTTGAAGTTAAAGCATTTTATCATTCATAAATGTAAAGTGGAAAAACTTATTCTTTCTAGGGACCAAAAGAAAGTATACTAAAGCATTTAAGCTTCTAAACAATTTGAAAGTTTTAAATTATTTTTTTGTATGAAAAACATATTATATATATTAACAAATACTAGATTTTGCCTGTGTCTCTACTTGTGTATAAATGTATTGTACTACAACAGCTCCACTCCTAAGCGTGATATTAATACATAACATACCTTCCTAAATAACGGGCTATTAAATACAAAAATTCGAATTGGTCAAATCAGTTTGGTACTTTCAGACATTAGCGAGTTCAAACAAACGATATACAAATATCTCTTGAGCTTTAAATATTACTACGTAAATAAAATTATCTTTGTTTTTTTTTGTGGTTTTATTTTGATTTTGGTACCCGACGTATCGGACGCTTTTCAGCAATCATGGTCACCAAAGAGAGAGAGAGAGAGAGAGAGATCGAAATAAATTCGCGGAAAAATCCGAAAAGTTTGTTTTATTTAAAACTAACGACTCACCCGGGTTCGTCCCTAGTTACGTATTAATGTTTAGTATAGAATTCTCAGAGACTAAATATTTTCCCGCAGTAAAAAATATTCTATATGTTGGCCCGGGTAACCAGCTATCATCATACAAAATTTCATCAAAATCTCTTCAATGGTTTTCTCATGATGCGTTCACAGACAGACAGACAGACAGAGAAAAAAACAAACCAAAATACTAACATCTGTATGACAATAATGACTATTTCAATAAGATTTTCCAAAACATATTTGATGTACAGATTCGTCTCTGTTAGAATTTTATTATATGTATAGATGTCAAATATTCGCGTAAATCTAAGAAAATATTATTACTAGGTACTTATAGATTACTTTGAAATAACAGTTAACATTTAAGGGCACAGATTTTAACAGTCGTAATAAATAAGTAAGTCAATCGTAATAAATAAATAAGTAATATGAAGGGAGACCCGTGCCCAGCAGTGGGATGTTAAAAGGGCTGAATACAATAAATAAGTTATGCTATTCTGAAAATCTGTATGTTATTAAGTTCTCTTATAAGGCTAGTACAAAAAAACAACATATAATATTTTTTTAAATACATAGTTTTAGCTTTTTTGTCCATAAAGCATATTACTGGAGCTTTTCAATACATTTTTCTTAGTTTTCCAAGCGAGCGCGTTAATTTTCTATTTTGTTTAGTGTTATCGATGTTAGAAAAAGTAGGCAAGCTACACATTACTATATATATTTATATTTATTACATTTTAAAGTTATTTATGTGTAGTGTATCAACTATCTGGTATCCATAACACAAGCCTCGTAGTTTACCATGGAACTAGATGGTGCTGTGTGAAATGTCCCAACATATTTATTTATTATTATTACGTCATCGTTATATAAGAATCTTCTTGATGTCTTTCCTCTTTCATAGCTCTTTAAATGGTCCATTTTTTGCAATAAATCTCGCCTTAACTAAACAGGTCTACGTTCTATACCAGGGCTTTGACAAAAACGTTGTAGCATCTTAATTGCTCCGGATTATAGGAATTTCAACTATCTGAGATAATTACTTTAACGGGTTCGCTTTTTAATAGATTTAACTTTATTTTTTTCCTGGACGTAAGATTTTTGTGATTCACTCGTATGTTAAATTGGTACTGAATACTGCATGTCTAGTTAAAACTCTAAATAAAAATCTAGATATTCGTGCTGGTATTAGACATACAGATTAAATAGTTAATCAAAGCACTTAAATATTAATAAAAATACTAGCAACTCACCCTCGCGTAACTTTTCCGGGATAAAAAGTACCCTATTATTGTTATCTATTCCAGACTATAATCTATCTCTGTGCCAAATTTCATCCAGATCCGTTCAGTCGTTCTGGCGTGAAAAAGTAACAAACATCCATACTCACAAACTTTCACATTTATAATATTAATTCGGATTAGGATTGATAGGTTTATAAAAATATTATTTACTTTCAATTATTCTACATTCGAATAAATGTAATATGTTGATTGTTAAAGTTAGTGTTGTAAGCTATCGCTAGTGCGGTACTTGATAAGTTGATACTAACCATATTAAGTCCTACTGAGACTATATTGATTGAGCTCAGTGGTGTAGTGGCTAGCATGTACAGCTGCACATCGGGAGTCAAGTTCGAGTCCTGGGTTGGACAAAGTTTATTAAGTCATTTTATTAAACCCCAGTAACAATCCACAGTTAGATTGGTGCTTTCTGTGGCACGAGGTTGAAACATCACTAACTTCCCAACTTCGGGCTGTTACTAAGAATTTCTCGACAGAATAACCCAGTAACTGTATTTTATACAACCCTGGACTCGATACTAAGACCATCAGCCGTATGTACATGCTAGCCATTTAACCGAGGCAGTTTGAAGTTATATTATAATACTAAATCAATGCTAATATTTCTCATACTAAATCAATACTTAATATTCTCCTGACCGATTCCGGCTACGGCGGCCAATCTCATTAAGACTAGCCAACTGCGCAGGAGATATTATAGTGCAGCGCGTGTACGCGCAGACACAACGTGCACTCTCTATTCCTGTCACTCTCATACTCTGGTGGGACGACCACTCGACACGACCAGTGAGAGTTAAGACGCAGGACCGACGGCTTTACGTACTCTTCGAGGCACGGGGTGAAACACCACCAACTTTCCAACTCCGGGCTGTTATTGAGGCTTAATATACAGAAAGACTCAATAACTAAACTTGGCCCGACCCGGGACTCGAACCCAGGACCTCCGGGTGTGCAGCCGTACATGCTAGCCATTACACCACCGAGGTAGTCATATAATATATATTAATATAATATATACTTCAAAAGCACCGTCTCAATATTTGGCGTTAAGGTATTATTTTATTTAGAACTCATAAATAAGTTTGAACTTTGCTCATTAAGAGATTCTAAATTCATGTAAATCTAAACAAAATTTATAACATTTATGCTGAACAATGAACATTATATATTTTATACTAGGTTATATAATAATAATTTAACTTATACAGCGGATTTTTGTGTGAGATATGAACTAGCCATGCTTTGCACAATATTCTCGCATATTGTGAGCACTCCTATAAGAATGTAGAATAATATATTTAGAATTTTCTCAATATTTACATATTATTGACTTTCTTTTGTTTTAAAGATTAGAATTACAGTTTTGATTAAAGGACAGATGGCAACTAGTGTAATAGCAAGTGTATCTATTGATTTCAAAATACTCTGCCATGTTACGCTCAAGTGGCAATTTAACTTTACCAAAACCACCAAACACTAAATATTTTTTGGCTGTTTGTTCTCGTTTAACGCTAATAAAACCAATTTAATTGAGAATGATAAAATATGTAGAATAAATATGGTCTACTTTATCGCAATAATCATACCATTGTAAAAAGCATTGTCGAAAGAAATCGCACTGATAAAATATCTATACATATAATAGAATTCTGAGTCGAATCTGTACATTAAATATTTTTTGGAGAATCTTATTGATATAGTCATTATTATCGATACAGAGGGCGAATCTATAGTTGTGTGTCTGTCTTTTGTCTGTGAACTGAATCTGTCTGGGAGCAACATATCTGCAATAAACATCAAAATATCTGATCTCTTAGAAATCTACAATAAACATAATTAATAAATGTAATTTCAAATAAACCACCCCAAGATCTTTTAATTTCGATTATCACTGCTCAACAGGTTTTTGAAGATATTAATTAAGCTAATAAAAGGCCGCTTCAACTGGTGACAAGAGTGTTGGCTTGACTTTCTCTAAGTATCGGCATCATGATTCATAGGATAAACATATGTAGAAAGTATTCTAATCTTTAAAAAATGATATATATATATATATATATATATATATATATATATATATATATATATATATATATATATATATATATATATACATAAAGATTTAATATATCATCATTCTAATCTTAATATATCTATAGATCTTTTGACACCTACATCTCTAGTTAAAGAATATTTTTTTAATTTAAATTTGTTACGCATATCTTTAATTTCAAATATTGAATTTAATATATTAGTCTAGTCGAATAGGGAGTTGACCTGAGAATGAAATACAATCCATATATCTAATATAACAAATGTGAAAATAACTCTGTCTGTTACCTTTTCATGTCTAAATATACTAAACAGATTTTGATAAAATTTGGCCAAGGCAGATATCATCTTAGAATTGGATATAGGTCACGCTTTATCCCTGGCCCGGTCCCTGATATCACACGAGTGAAGCCGCAGGCAAAAACTGAATTTGACGACACGTTTGGCTCAGTTGGTAGTGACCTTACTTGCTGTGCCAGCGGTCGCGGGTTTGAGTCCCGCTAGGGGCATTCGTTTGTGTGATGAGCACGAATGTACTCCAGTCATGGGTGTTTATATTTATAATATTATGTATATATTTAAAGTTATATATGTGTAGTGGATCAATTATCTGGTATCCATAACACAAGCCTCGTAGCTTACCATGGAACTAAATGGCGCTGTTTGTTAGTGTCCAAAAAAAAACTAGTAAGCTGACAAAACGTTTGTCTGTTTCAGATTTTTTTTATGTTGGTTCTAAAATGTATAATTTGGACTCCACAACACAAGACATCAGAGGACATAGTGTAAAATATGTGAAGCCATCCCTATTTATCTCAGTCGACCTTACTTTATATTTTTATGTGAGAAATTAAGAAAATTTGTTTTATTAAATAAAACGTAATTATACCTTAATATAATGAATAATTCGGGGATGATGTTAAATTATTAATAACATTCTTTACATAATATTATCCTTAACTTTTTATTTAGTTCTGTACTAAATGACTCTGTTTATAAATATAAATTATAACACCAAATCGATAAAATATCCGCAAAGAAGGCAAAAAAACTGACACACGTCTCAACTCGATGATATCTGTTACCAGACTTTATACCTACGTTTTAATACCGATTGATTAAATTATGTTTAGGGTGACAGCTAAAAAAAACAAAACCTTTCTGTCTCTCCGTCTGACCGTTGTTATAGCTATTTTATAATATAACTATTGGAACCTTCCCAATTTTAACTAGGCTCATATGAACCGCTAGACAGCACCGTAGTCTCATAATAAACAATTAATTATGTAGAACAAAAAACAAAGATTTGTTTACAACTCACTAACTCATGGGTGTGAAAAATCAGATCGATAGTATCAAATTATTGTTTTGATATTCGAATTACACAAACATTCAAAGTTTCAAATCGATACTATAATTAGAAGGTTAAAATTGACTTCCAAGAGATTTCCTAGTAAGTTTGTTAGTTACATGAAACTAATGAAAGCGTGTTAATAATAAGTTTACCGTCAAACTTATACAAGATACAAGATACAAGTGACCCCCGAGATATTTAGTTACATCACAAATTGTGTACTTACTCTACCAACATAAAAATATTTTAATACTAGCGATTCACCGTCGCTTCGTTCAGGTTCGTCTCTAGGTACGTTTTAACAGTTAGTATGAAAATGGTGGACTCTATATTGATATGTACATATGATAGGTATAATGAGTTTTATATCCCATACTTGAGAAATAATTGATTTCTCATACAAAGTTTCATCCCCTTGTCGCCATCTTTAGGAATGATTTTCGGGATAAAAACTATCCTCCAAAGGATCTTAAACTATCTTTATATCAAACATCTAAATCGATTCAGCAGATTTTTACTTCATCACAAACAAACTCACAAATTTAGAAACTTTATCTCTTTATAATATTAGTGTAGATATTTTAATATATCTAAATATATAATGTAATTTTAACCAAAACACAAAAACTTTTTTAAAATATAACATTTTCTAAAAGATAATAAAACCACAAAGAAATTTATTGCATAATTCCAAAAAACCAAGCGAAAGAGCAGATAGAAATAACAAGTTTGTTCATGCTATTTGAGATAGGATTCATGATTCAAATCAAAATGTCAATCTTACTTAATCATGTCGAGCTGTTTATCGCACAATAGATATGTTGGCTTAACTAGGGTTTATTTGAACGCGATCGAAGCCATGCTTTAAACTGAAATTGAAAATCTGAATTGCCAATGCCTTTCATTTTACGCTCATGGCCGCCGAATAGTTATTTAGGTTTTAATATTGTGGCTTAATTAAATACCAGTACGATGTTACTTGTAAAATTATAATGATTATTATATAATATTAGTTATTGCTGAGGTTGAGCTTGCGTATCGGATTATTTATGTGATTTTTTATAACTGCGTCGGTGGTTTAGTGGCTGGCAAATATGGATGTGGATCTTGCGGGCCTTAGTACGAGCCCGGATCGGGACAAGTTTAATAACTGAGTTTTTTCAAACTCAGAGTTGAGAAGTTTTTACACTCCCAAGCCTCAGAGAGCACTTAAAGCTGTCGGCTCTCCCCTTTACTTTCATCGGTCGTTTCAAAGTGTCATCACATAGGACTTTGAGAGTAAAAGAGTAGAGAGTATGAGAGAGAAAAAGAGAGAGAGTAATATCTCAGGTGCAACTGTGCCAACTGGCTAGTCTCAGTGAAATTAGCCGATGCCGCCAACATTGGTCAGGGCGATATCATTATCATCATCATATATGCGAAAGTTTGTATGTATATATGACAATAATAGTTAGCTTTTAGTAATATAATCTGCAAAGATATATAACATTACTAGCAGAACCCGCGGCTTCGCTCGCGCTTAAACTATAAAAAAACTCTATAAAGTAGGTTCCATACAAACTTTCATCCCTTATTTTACCCTCTTATGGGATGAATTTCGAAAAATGCTAAAACAAGTATTTATTTAATAGTATTGAAGAGCATTTATACCAAGTTTCATGTAATTCTAATCATAAATATTTTTTTGAATTGTATTATAACGTGTTTTCCCGTGGGAATAAGATAATCTCCCGCGTTAAAAGTAGCTTATGCAACTCTATAGCCCTCTAACTATCTCCACACAAAAAATCACGCCAATCCGTCACTCCGTTTCGACGTGAATGAAAGACAAAAATGTGACGTGAATGAAAACGTGAATGAAAACCAACAAACAAACAAAAAAACAAACACACTTTCACCTTTATAATATTAAGTATGGATAAATACAAAAGGCACCTACGGACGCCAAGCGAAGCGAGAATAAGTCGCTAGTTAAAAAAAAAGCGAAAAAAGAACGGCTTCCCATAAACACGTTGTCTCGAATTTGGCATAACAACATTAAACATAACGGTCGCTTAAATTGATCGTTAACGCCATGACTACTGTTTCCGCTCAACATAAGATGGTTTTAATTATTACCCCATAACTGAGAGATAGCCATGGTTCATGGGGAATATTTGGTGAAAATATTTTATATTTTGAAATGATATATGACATGTTTATTCGTTCAAATAAACGAGTTATTTAAAACATAATATGTAATATTTCATATACATATATCCATAATAATATTATAAATGTGAAAGTGTGTTTGTTTGTCCTTCTTTCACGTCAAAACGGAGTGACGGATTGGTGTGATTTTTTGTTTAGAGATAGTTGGAGGGCTGGAGAGTGACATAGACTACGTTTTACTGCGGGAGATTATCTAATTCTCTCGGGAAAACACGGTATAATACAATCCAAAAAATATATGATCGGGAGTACTTGAAACTTGGTATTATTGCTCTTCAATAAAATTAAATAAATACGTGCATTATTCGAAATTCATCCTATAAAGGGGTAAAATAGGGGATAAAAGTTTGTATGAAACTAACTTTTACCGCGGGTTCTGCTAGTTAGTATATATTTCAGTAAAAAAATATGTTGTAATCATTATAAATGAATCCATGGATTTCAGTGGCTTATTTTATTAGAGGATAAATATCTTAATTTTTTTTATTTAAAATAGAAATTAGTCAATACTTTCTCATAATTTTGTGGGAGTTCGCAAAAAAATATGAAAATTGGTCCGCAATTGGCAACAACATAGCGTCACATACAAATTATATAAAACCTATAATGTTTCAAATTATGAACTTGGTCTACATATATGCATACCTATATATCCATGTACATATATTGTATACACAACTATGTAGTAATAGGTCTAGTTCCATCTACATAAGATGATTTTATGTGACTTCCGGTAATCTACATTTCCGCTCATGACTAGTTACACAACTCCAAATATAAACTACCTAAATTACTAAATTCACTCTAATTCGTTACAGCGTAAAGAAGTGACGATATACTTGCTGACCGACTTATAAACATTCGTTTTTATCATATTGCTTAAAAATAACAAAAACTCAACTCAAAAATATAATAAAAGCTCAGAATGAAATGAATGAAGTTCAAGAAAGTTCTGAGAAAGTTCATTTTACAAATATGTAATACGGGCCTACTTACAATTCCATACATTTTAATGAAAAGATATAATATTTAGGTGTATGACATAATAATTAAATTAATTTGAATTCATTTTTTAAAAGGCAGTGGTAGCCCAGTGGTAGCGTGCTCGCTTGGGAAACCGAGAGAAGCGAGTTCAAATACCGGTTCTCGCACCTCAGATATTTTCATGTATGAATCTTTTTCCATATACAATCAAGGGCTGAATTGTAATGACATTGTAACGATTGTAAAATTACATCTCACGTAAGCCTCAAAAATATGATATTTTTACAAAATATATATTCGGTAGAAAAAGTTACTCACTTTATTTATTTCAGGAAATTGTAAAACATTCTAACTTAAAACATAATATATTACTCTGCTTTCAAAACGTTTCATCAGAATTTTGGTAATTGTGTAGAAAGCCGCAAGCAAAACCAGCAGATGAGGAAAATATAAAACAAATATCTAAAAGAAAATTATAACATAAATGGTTATAATTGGAAACCATTATATTTGATAAAACAAAGGCAAAAGAACGAGTTTCTACTCTCAATTGCAGATCGATTACGAGCGGGGTATTACTGATTCATGAAAACATTTTCATTTGTACAGAACATCTCATGCAATCTACACAGTATATTAATACCGACAGTTATGATTTTAATATTCATTAGAATATGTATGTGATTTTCCATTAATATGAACGTTTTATCGATGAAAGAAATACGTTATGAATTAGCTTTTTATTATATTAGACAATTTCGTGGTTTGTCCGCATTTGGAGGGACTTTTTATTAAAGTCTCAAGTCTCTGGAGATTTTTTTTCTAAAAAAAAATTATATCCTATCCTACTAATATTATAAATGCGAAAGTTTGTAAGGATGTATAGAAGTCTGGCTGTTTTTTACTCTTTCACGCAAAAACTACTGAAGTAATTTCAATGAAAATATACAATAATATAACTCATATATTAGAATAACACATAGGCTACTTTTTATCTCGGAAAAGTGTACGGTTCCCGTGGGATTGGTTTGTTATTGCTTTCCTAGAGGCGAACCTGAGCGAAGCGAGTTTAAGCCGTAGCAAGTTTTTAAATAATAAAAAATAATATGCTCAGTTTTCATCATTCTGTATTGTATGTATTCAGCCTTTTTTAACGTTCCACTGTTGGCCACGGGCCTCCCTTCAGTACGAGGGGGACCAGGCCATAGTCCACCACGCTGGCCAAGTGCGGGTTGGCGGACTCCACATGTCTTTCGAAAACTTGCTAGGTTCTCTCAGACATGCAGGTTTTCTCACGATGTTTTCCTTCACCGTACGGCAAGTGGTAATCATGTTATAAATGATTCGCACATGAAAATATCAGAGATGCGAGACCCGGGATTTGAACCCGCTTCACTCGGTTTCCCAAGCGAGCGCATTACCACTGGGCTACCACTGCCTTTTTTACTTCATCATGCACTCACTTTTTTTTTCTTCAAAGAAGCGAGTCTCGAAGAAGTTAATGTGTATGTAAGAGTACCAGGGAACATATAAACAAACAAAAAATATCGGCAACATCTGCTGCAACAACAGCAATAACTTCCGGTAAATGTAGCCATATATGGAATGCCTGTGTTATAAAGTGTGTATTTCCTTTTCCTTTATATATTTCAATACATATTCAAATATACTATCGTATTTTAAATTCAGCATATTTTAGTGGGTCGCGTAGTTTTTATATATATATATATAATATTATTTTATATGTATTTTGAAGATAGTTCAGCATAATTTAACTTTATACATAACTTTAAACGTTAGTCATTAAAATAGATCACGTAGACCCGTTTTATAAGTCAGATGCATTTTGATATAATAGATATAAGATAAAATAACAAAAATATCTTATTATAAAAAGAAACAAGTTTTTAACCTTCACCGTTACCCTCGTCTTTTATGTAGCCACGGAAATGGGACTGACATTTTAAAAGACAGATGTCTGAATAAAACAATTTAGTTGTAACAAATACTATTTTATCTTAAAGCATCTTAACATTTAAATAGAAAATAATTTAAAATTAATGAAATAAATAAATATGTTGAAACATTAATACACAGCGCCATCTACTCGTAGTTCCATGCTAAGTTATAAGGCTTGTGTTATTGGTACCAGATAGTTGATACACTACACACATATAACTTTGAATACATACATAATATAAATATAAACATCCAACAAAATGAATGCCCCCAGTGGGACTCGAACCCGCGATCGCTGGCACAGCATTTAGGATAACTACAAACTGAGCAAAACGCGCCGTCAAAAATTTTCATCTAACCGGTAACCCTGATCAATATTTTGGTTAGACCAGGATTTAGCTGGCGTCTATTTGCCTACTGGCTAATTGCTAACCAAAGTTGATTGAAGAGTTGAGGCGTCAAAGTAAAGCAAACTGACGTCTTGCTTTTGAAATGTACTAGAATACTAAGAAATTTACTTACTAAGTACTTATACTATACCTTATTCATACAAAACCTATTTGTTTGCCAAATTTGAAAACGACTGGAGGTGCTGAAGCGTTAAGAGCTCTTAAGAAGCAGAATAAGCAAATCCATTTTCCTATAATTCTATTGAGTAAAACTGTAATATAGTTAAAAATTACGAGGGTTTTAAGAAAGATATACAACAGGATTGATAACAGCTCAAAAGTTAAAAATTATTAAAATAATATTCAGCTATATACCGATAACCGATACTATCTAAGTGAGGATCAGCAATTTATTGCTTAGCAGATTAACAATAAATGTGAGTTCTCGCATGCAGTTTGGCTAATTTAAAAGGGGCACTAAGAAATAATTTCTAATAGTAGAGCAAAAAGAATATCAGAATTATTTAACCAATTCCGCCATCCTTTAAAACATATGCCTTGAACATAACGATAATCGGAAAATATTTTTTTTATTTTGTACCTATAAATACATAAAGTTTGATATTAATCTATTTTAAAAGTGGGATTCGGAATCTAAAAATATGCTACAAAAGACGAAACCGTTGAAAAGTATTAAAATGTGCCACTCATCGTGTAAATTGCTCTCGCCTTTGTAGAGACGATCATTACAACTTCACACCTTCAGTGCCAATTGTTCTTAAAGCTTCTGCTTCTATTTCTGAACGCTTTAGTATCTTCACTAAATATTGCCTGTGGCATTGCCTGGAACGTATTTTTATTTAGTTCATAACAGCCTAAGTTTGTATGGGAGCAAATAACAAAAAGCGTTAATAAATATGTTTATGAAGCATTGTACTTTAAAAGAATTCTCCAAAAATTTCTGCCGTTAAATGATATGTGATTAAAGAGGTAAAGCTATAAGAAATAACATAAATATAAAAAAAATTAACATCTGCTAAATAAACAAACCTATATTTTTCACGCTCTAAAACTTTTGAGTATCTACTCTCCTTTATCCATAGCAAGCTACTTTCACCTTAGGATATCCTAGATAAAGGGAGAACTCTTAGTCCAGATTAATTACGGTACGGGAAGAGGTACTCCACTTTTTACAGCAGAGATTTCCCATGAACGCGAAGCATTCTCCCTAATCGACCACTAACTACCAAGTAGTCTCATTCAGTTCTACTCCGAGAAGACCATTCTCGCTCTCCGACATGGCATTTTTTTTACTCTTAGTGAAAATTAATAAATAAAATCCACAATTCATCAATCCGAAAAGAGCTATTAAGCATCATCCCTATATTATTCTCGTGTTTGTGTAAAAAAATATGAAAATTTGTGAATTTCACTCATTTTTTTACTTAATTCAACAAAATTTTTCATAATAAACCAGACAGGCTTGAAATAAAGCCTTATCCCCTTTCGATTATGTAAGCCGCGGCACGAGCCTCACAGTTGGCGTTCTTACATCGCAATACCTACGCCGATTACGAGTTCATGCTCCCCATTATTTCACGGCTAAGCCTTCTGTTTCCACAACCATTCTGTTACGCTATCAAGGTCAATAGGGCCAATGGAAGTACATTTTTTATAAACATTATGTCTTATAAATAAAATTGAAGAGTCTGTTTGTAATGTCAAAATAACAGCTTTTTAGTAAACACATCTGAAATTTTATACGGTACTTATGAAAAAACCACAATTTTAAAAATTTTGTATGTCTGTCTGTTTGTTCCAGCTAATTTTCGTAGCGGCTGCAGTGGACTTTTAAGTTAGAAAAAAAATTAGAGTTCCGCTCAAAAAACTTAAAACGTACGCACTCGAGCGAAGCGAGGTTAGTCGATTTTTATTATTATTATTACACAATAATGATATTATTAAAATACCCTGTTAGTATATCCCTGGGGTATCTAAATCCTATTGAGGTCACATAATGTAATTGCTTTATTATGTTAGTGGTACTGCATCTACGAGTAAGAGGTAACGCTGCAGTGTAGCCAAACTTCATATTTATTAGCCAAATTGGCTCATTCTCACAAAAAGTTTAACAAAATCTGGCCCCGATAAATCGTGGTGTTGTTAAAATTTTTATTATACCCAAAGGTTCTTAAACTTCCGCTTGGCCAATTAGTAAATATAGTATGTAAAAAAGCACATAATATTAAATATATAATAAAGTTTTAATCTACATCAAGATGAATAAAATGTTAAATAATAGTTACAATCACATCTTGAGTTCCATGAAACGGTCTCATGAGAATTATAATTATCTCATTACTGTCTCACTTGATAATATACTCTAACATTTCTTACATTTTATTAACTTAAGTTTAGAACTTAAACGTTTTAGAAATAATATAACCTTTATATATTTACCAAATTTCTTATTATATAATAATAATAAATAAAAAAGGCAGGCAAAAACCCATAATTACACAAAAAAAAAGATAAAACGAAAACACATACAATTTTTCTATTCTAAGAGTTAGTAATACAAAATACTTAACCTATGTTAGCTTAAAAAGAGAAAAGAAAAACAACTAGATTGCCCTACGTGATAAGGCCACACCACAAGCATGAGACCCATTTACGTCCGCCTCGTGGCTATATGAACCCTATTCCATTGCCTCCAGAGAGGGCTATTAAAAAAGACATTTTTTATTTTTGATCTTCAACATTCCGTGACTTTGTAGCCAATCCCTATTCCCGATTTAGTAATCCCAAGACTCTTGAATACAAACATCAAAACCGGGGCTTTTAATTTAGTCCATTATGTAATTAATTAATAGGAATATTATATCTAGAAAAGTTTTTTCACTTTATCCTTTACTAGTAGAACTCGCGGCTACTCGTAAAAAGGAAGGTGTCATACAAACTTTCATTCCTTATTTTACCCCTTTATGGGAAGAATTTCGAAAAATGCTAAGACATTTGTTATTTAATTGTATCAAAGAGCATTAATACCAAGTTTCAAGTAATTCTGATCATAAATACTTTTTTGGGTTGTATTATAACGTGTTTTCCCGTGAACAACAGGTGTATTTATTTTTAAGAAATAAATTTTATTGGCTAGAAAATGCTAAATGCTTCATTTAAAAGTATAACAATTGGCTATATAGGATACAAGACACTAAAATTTTTCAATATGAAGTCAAACAACAAAAATGCCAGCATCCCTCCTAAAGAAGACCTGAAAGCGCATCATCAACTTGCAGCACGAGTGTTCTCAAAGCTCCAAAAATGTCATGACGCTCATCTAGCCTGAATTATTTCAGAATGCGAGATTATATAACCATTCAAAGTTTTTAAAACAAAGAAATTACGACAAAAAAACCAAAACTCAAAAACAGACATGGACAAAAATTCTGCAGTGTTCGCAAACTCATTTAAAAAGTCAATAGCCTGCGTCGTGGGCAATGTTAAGGCAGCGTTTGTAAGAAACTTTTTAGTACGACCGTTTTTTCTCCGACTTACTTTGCAAATCCGACTACCATGAAAAAGTCTTTTCATTTTTCGGGTTAATATACAGATATATAGCCTATGACACTCAGAAAGAACGTGGCTTTCTATTGGTAAAAAAAATTTGAAAATTGGTTCAGTAGATCCAGATATTACCCCCTACAACGTCACAAACTCACAAACTCACAAGATCACAAATTTTACCTCTTTATAATATTAGTATAGATAAAATACCCTATTCCTAGACAGATGATGACGAATGACGCAGTTTTGCCAGATCCCAAGTTAGTAGAGTAAATTCCCGGAACTTGATTGCCACACCATGTATAATGGAAAGTTAGGACCGATCTTTCGCCCATCTGCTTCACCGGGTAACAAAGATTTTACATTAAACTTTCATTTATATATAGTGTGTCTTCCGTGACCATGATTGCTGTACAGCATTCGAAACGTTGTAAATTAATCAAAATAAATGAGGGAAAAAGTTCTAAAAGATAGTTTTATTTTAAAATATATATAACAGATGGATTTACAATATGTCTCGCAAATTCGATGCAATATCGTCTAGACATTGAAGTCTCTATATCTTTAATAATATTGACAAAGACATGCACGAAATGAAAAACCTTTTTTTTTTAAGTTTCTATCTTACTTTAGGACTCTGTTCACAGAAAATCTGTTTAATTTGTTATATTTATAAGCGTATATTAAAAAAGTTTGGAACTAACAAAATTATTTTGTAGCAATTTTATTATAGTTTTGATAGGAGAAAGCCTTTTGTGAAATTTGTTTCCGGCTTTTTTTAATTAAGTATTTAAATCCGTTTACTACTCCTTTTCAGATAATTTTGTAAGGCTTTAAAAACTGTCATTTTTAACCAACTTCTAAAAAGGAGGAGGTTCTCAATTCGTCGGAATCTTTTTTTTAAGTATATTCACCGATAGCTCGAAGACGCCTGAACCGATTAAGAAAATTCTTTTTTTTTCAAAGAGTATAATACTGCCCAGGTATTATTTAATTTTAATCAAAATTGGTCAAACGGTTTTTAAAAATAAACAATAAATTATTTTTAAATACTAATACAAAATAATGGCGTAATCGAATATGTTATTAAAAACTTTCTTCTTACAAATTGCCTGCTTATTATGTCTACACTAAAATAAAAATAAAAACTTAAAAAAAAATACCGACCTCCAGGCACTACAAAGAAAAAAAATACTAAACGTAGGTTTTCATTTAGAATAGATACCTAATCAGATATTTTCGAAGTCGATGCCGTTAATTTTATCGATGGTGTTAATTTTTGCTCGACGAGCGACTTCGAACTTGTTTCAACTGGTAGTCGCTTTATCGAACATCTCAGTTAAGTTCGCACTGCGGTGGCGGGCGGAGAACAGAGTGATATTTATATTCATAACGACAATTTAATCAAAATCATTTTTTTATATACAATAATAAAAGGGACAATATTTTTTAATTGTGGTGCCTATTAAAATGTGCCCGCTAGTATGTTTAATTAAATTAATAATAATTGACTTTCTCGAACAAAATCGATGCACTTGTTATTAAAATGAATTAATTATACTCTATGAACTTTATAAATCTAACAAAAAACCTTTAATGACTGGCAACTCCTTTTGCGGCCATTTTTACATAGGCAGACGTAGTTTATCAGGTACAGAAAAAAAATAGCTTTAATTTGATATATAAATAATTAATATACGCCATGAACGTATAAATGTAACAAAATATAACCTGCTTACACCTGGCTGCGAAGAGGTTGCGGCCAAATGCGCAACGGCAGCTATCACTTTTCAAGTTCTCTACGTATATTTCTGTGAAGTGGAGTATAATTCATTTTAATAACAAGTGCATCAATTTTGTTCTAAAAAGTCAATTATTATTAATTTAATTAAACATACTAGCGGGCACATTTTAATAGGCACCCCAGGCAAAACATATTGTATATAAAAAAAGATTTTGATTAATACGCTATAAACTTAGCAATCTTGCAGCCCGATCTTAGTCCATATAGCGTCTTAGGTCGACGCAATGGCCGATTTACGCAAATATCCACATGATTTTATTGTTAGCTTCATTGAAGCTTCGTCCTGTGACTTCAAATTATTGATAATTGCTAAACGAGTTAAATTGTCTCTCCTTTAAAAAAAAAGGTTTAGTCCATCGCCTTCGCCGTCTAGGTAATTGAGGTTCTCGTACTTTAGGTTAACTGCCACGGTGGTGTAGTGGCTAGCATGTACGGCTGCACACTCGGAGGTCCTGGGTTCAAGTCCCGGGTCAGGCCAAGTTTAGTTATTGAGTCTTTCTGTATAATAAGTCTCAGTAATAGCCCGGAGTTGGGAAGTTGGCGGTATTTCACCCCCGTGCCTCAGAAAGCACGTAAAGCCGTCGGTCCTGCGCCTTAACACTCACTGGTTGTGTCGAGCAGTCGTCCCACCGGAGTATGAGAGTGACAGGAATAGAGAGTGCACGTTGTGTCTGCGCGTACACTTGCGCACTATAATATCTCCTGCGCAGTTGGCTAGTCTCAATGAAATTGGCCGCCATGGCCGGAATCGGCTAGGAGAACACCATCATCATCACTTTAGGTAGATGTAGCAGGCGATTCTCGCCAAACACAGTAATGCATCGTCGTTCATGGCTCGAGACGTCACGCCGCATGCGACAGAATGTGTGCAGACACGACATCGATCTCAGCGATATTTGATGAAACTTGTTCATCGAACATTAACGTACGTGTGGAGCCACCGTTATACGCATCACTTTAACTTAAGCTATAAAGCATTTTGTAATCACCCTCAATAATGACATCGTTTTCGCTACGATGAGGGAAGGCCAAAAGGCATGAAAATATGTTCTAAAAATGAGAAAATTAGAAAAAAATATTTGAAATTAAAATTGTAGAGCTATTATTACATTACGTTGAAAAAGATATTTTAAATTACGAAGTTATGAAATTGTGTATATTTTATATTATAATTTTAGCTGGAAGGCTGAATTTTTATTAGATAATTTGAAACATCTTGATACTATTTTATAGTTTAAGTTGGCATTCCTGACAAGCCGTAACCTTTATCATAATTTATTCTTAATTTTGAAATAATGACCACTTGATTGCCTTTCAACACATGGTACATCTTTTACATGGTAAAATTAATATACCACCATCTACCATGGACATTTGTCCGTCTGGTTGACTTACCGTACCAGAGATTGTTTCATAATACTGCAATAAATAATAAGCTTGGAACGAAAAAGTTCGACTCAAAATTCTGCCTTTTTACTGAACCTTTGTGTTCAGAACTTATTTTCATAGTAATACCACTTGTAATTGTAGTGTAAAAATGTTTTATTTTAATTGGTGGCTTGATAAAACAAGACCAATCCAATTAAAAATTTTACTCATTCGTTATCGAATATCAAAAGTTAACATTATTGAATATCTATATCACGTGTATTATGTATTCATAAATAAGGCAGTTTAAATATTTTACTTTAAAATAAGACAGTTTAGATTCAAATTAATTGAATCAATTAAATGAATACCAACATTGGATGTTTGTATCAAGCAGTAGAGGCAGTGGTAGCCAAGTGATAACGCGCTTGCTTGGAAAACCAAGTGAAGTAGATTCTGGTCAGTTCAGGTTCAGGTCTCTTATCTTATATTTACATATTACTTATTTTACAGTGAAGAAAAGATATAGTAATAAAACCTGTATTATGCATATCTGAGAGAACCTAGCAATTTTTCCAAAGACATGTAAATTCCACCAACCCGCACTTAGCCAGCGTGATGGACAATGGCCTGATCCGCCTCGTATTGAAGAAAGATCCGTGTCGAGCAGTGGGACGTTAAAAAGGGCTGAATACATAGTATCAATACAAACCAATGGAATATAACTGAACTTTCATAAGTCAACGATATTCTACTCGCTGTTCCGCGATAAAATGGCTTCGTGTTATTCAAATCACATTTTTTGCCCTTTATCCGTGTGTGACCTTTATGTATGCCTATAATCTTTAGTGGTATCATATTTAATTTTGACATATTAATATGTAAATAATGATAAATAAATAAAAATATGTTAGGACAAAAACATACAGCACCATCTGGTTCCATGGTAAGCTACGAGGCTTGTGCTTTGAGTTGATACACTACACATATATAACTTTAAATACATACATATTATAAATATAAACAACCATGACTGGAGTACAAACATTCGTGCTCATCACACAAATGAATGCCAGCGGAACTCGAACCCTCGACCGCTGGCACAGCAAGTAGGGTCACTACAAACTGAGCCAAACGTGTCGTCAGATGGAGGAATTAACTGATACGACCAGTGAGAAATCAGACGAAATAAGCTTTATATAATTTGAACGGCATGTAGAAATTTCAGGCTGGAAATTTTATAACAAAAACTGAATTTCCTGATAGGAAATTTCTATAACTATATTTGCGCGATCCGATACTCCAATCCAGGAGCCTCGATTTGCTCCTGTATAAATAACTAGCCATTAAATAAATAAGGGATTCAAATATATGAAGAATACCTATATTTTCAACCGACTTCAAAAAGGAGGAGGTTCTCAATTCGACTGTATGTTTTTTTTTTTTTTTATGTTTGTTACCTCAGAACTCCGTCATTTATTAACCGATTTGGACAATTTTTGTTTTATTTGAAAGGGTATACTTCCAGATTGGTCCCATTTAAATTTCAAAAAAAAATACCACCCCTAAGGGTGGAAAAACAACTAATGATGAATTTAACCTACTTCTAATTGTCATATTGACTTGAAACTTTGCAAGTATTTCTATTTCCGTTGATAGTACAGTGGTTCGGTGTTGTTGACCTGATCTGATGGCAAGGCCAGAAGGTGGATAGGTGGAACTCTTCAATGGCTAATAGTAGATACTTTGAGTTTGGGCTTATTTTGTTTGATTTGTCAAGCCTAACACGTTAGAATCCTTACTTTGCTACTACTGTCTACACTAAAAAGGTAAAAATAAAAACTTTTTAACAAAAAAATAAAAACCGACTTCAAAAAAAAAGCACTAAAAAGTAAAAAATAACTGATTGGTAGTTTTCATTTACTATACATACCTAATCAAATATTTTCGAAGTCGGTGTGCTTTGGCTAAGTAATTAAAGCCTACCTATTAAATTAAACACATACCTAATCAAATATTTTCGAAATCGGTGCCAGCCCATACAAAGCAAAGCACACCGACTTCGAAAA
Source organism: Brenthis ino (assembly GCA_921882275.1). NCBI lineage: Eukaryota > Metazoa > Arthropoda > Insecta > Lepidoptera > Nymphalidae > Brenthis > Brenthis ino. The sequence continues at coordinate 20,466,271 of OV170228.1, read as the reverse complement.
TATTTGATTAGGTATGTATAGTAAATGAAAACTACCAATCAGTTATTTTTTACTTTTTAGTGCTTTTTTTTTGAAGTCGGTTTTTATTTTTTTGTTAAAAAGTTTTTATTTTTATAAGTACATTAAATAGCATATTTTGTTAGATGATTAGAAGTGAAAAGCTATTGAAATATGAATATTACTGTTTTATTATTATATCATACCAAATACACGTATATATCAAATATCTGCTTCAAATTAAAATCGAACCTGCGACTCTCAGCATATAACGATCTACGCAAACATTTCAGTATGTTGTGATACTTTTCAACCGACTTCAAAAAGGAGGAGGTTCTCAATTCGACTGTATGTTTTTTTTAATGTTTGTTACCTCAGAACTCCGTCATTTATTAACCGATTTGAACGATTTTTATGTTGTTTGAAAGTGTATACTTCCAGATTGGTCCCATTTAAATTTCAAAAAGAAATACCACCCCTAAGGGTAGAAAAATAGCTAATGATGAATTTAACCTACTTCTAACTGTCATATTGACTTGAAACTTTGCAAGTGTTTCTATTTCCGTTGATAGTACAGTGGTTCGGTGTTGTTGACCTGATCTGATGGAAGGTGGATAGGTGGAACTCTTCAACGGCTAATAGTAGATATTTTGAGTTTGGGCTTGTTTTGTTTGATTTGACAAGCCTAATACGTTAGAATTCTTACTTTGCTACTACTGTCTACACTAGAAAGGGAAAAATAAAAACTTAAAAAAAATAATAAAAACCGACTTCAAATAAAAGCACTAAAAAGTAAAAAATAACTGATTGGTAGTTTTCATTTACTATACATACCTAATCAAATATATTCAAAGTCGGTGTGCTTTGGCTAAGTAATTAAAGCCTACCTATTAAATACATACCTAATCAAATATTTTCGAAATCGGTGCCAGCCCATACAAAGCAAAGCACACCGACTTCGAAAATATTTGATTAGGTATGTGTAGTAACTGAAAACTACCAATCAGTTATTTTTTACTTTTTACTGCTTTTGTTTGAAGTCGGTTTTTATTTTTTTGTTAAAAAGTTTTTATTTGTATCAACGCTACACGTTTCCAATAATAAATTTAATTTAATTTAATAAAATAACGTTAATTTAACTTTTGAAAAAATATTAAAAACCTTATTATATGGCAATCAAAACTGCATCCATACTATAACTTTATCTTCGTTTTGCACTCATTTTTGTTGTGCTCATTTTTATAATCCTATCGGATTTTCATGAAAATATTTTACAGAAACAGGCTTTATTAAACCCAAGACTTGAATGCAGTCAGTTCTGTAGTTTCGCATTTAAGGTATATTGGTAATGTAATTATCGAACTCAATAAAATCTCAAGAAAGTATTAGAAAGAAAATAAAAAATGCGTATGTGTGCAATTCACATATGGTAAAAGTTAACCTACGAGAGAATGAGATAAATATAGTGTAGCAGGAGTAGGATAATTATAAGGTTTATTTCTTTTATCATATTTTAACCAACTTTAAAAGTTATTTTACATTTTATTTGACATTACATATTATTCAGTCGTTAATTTTATTATTTTTCACTTCCTGTGCAATGTATTCTGTCTCGAATAATGTATATTAGGCATATGACTATCATATATTTATACTAATAGAGATCTACTAGTTCCCACGGGAACCGTTCATTTTTCCGGGATGAAAAGTAACCTGTTGTTTGACCGACAATATAAGGTATCAGAATGTTAAATTTTACTAAATTAGGTAAATAAGTTGTTGTGTACTAAGCCGTATAAGATACTATAGTTTTTTAACTATCCCACGGGAACTATTTAATTTTCCGGGATAAAAAGTATCTAAGATATTTCCCGGGGATATAAGGTTTAATAGATTCGGAGATCAGCCCCTACAAACAGACAAATTGACAGAGAAACAAAAAATTTGGAAAAAAAATTTGTTCTATTTGTCTTCTTACATCCCCCTGACTCGGTTTTTAGCATTTTTTGCTAAGTACAGACATTCGACCTCTACTGTTTTATTATAGTATAGATAATGTAAGGAAAAAATATAATATTATATATTTGTCAGTAACGGTTACCATGGCAACATGACAATGTAATCTATCTCATTCTTTCGCCGGCTTAATCCTATATATTTATGTGTTTGTCTCTTTTTAGGTCCGCTTTTCCTGTTTGATCCAGTTTCAAATCACAACGATTCTAAAGAAGTTTCACTTGAGAAAGATTTTCTGCAATAATACAATAAAATCTAGGAGATATTTATAATATTTGCAAGCCATTTAAATTTTGCATATAACATAGAGAAACGTTTGTGTAGAAAATATTTTTAATTAAAGATAGCGTTGGCCATTTTATTTATTTATACTAATATACATTTTATATTTTCAATGTAAAAATAATCTCCTATAAATATAATAAAATAGTATCAAAGCGAAATCTGTTCATGAAATATTTCTTAATATAAAAACGATAACTGTTCATATTGTGTACAGAATATAGACCCCAAAACCATAGATGATGCAATTTCACCTTGAGCTTACTTCGATCTTAGGCTAAAATCTTTCAAAGGACACAAAATAGTTCCAAAGATATAACAAGTTAGTTATTTTGAATAATCAATTAACCGTTTGACTCTTAGACAAATAACCTTTAAAAAAATTTTGATTAAGAACTAGAGTGACCTTGAACTATCGAATATTTCGTATAAAAGCTTTCTTAACGCCGTAATTAGTTTTACCAAATTAATCTATTGTATTATATAAATTAATCTATAATCTATAGGTACTAATATAATAAAGAGGTAAAGTTTGTGAGATTGTGAGTTTGTGACGTTGTAGGGGGTAATATCTGGATCTACTGAACCGATTTACATGAAATTTAGTAAGAAGATATTTTGAGACCCTGGAAAGGACATAGGATAATTTTTATCCCGGAAATCATCCCTTAAGGAGTTGAAAATGGTGATGATATTTTGTATTGGTAAGCAAGTTAGGGACGAACCCGAGCGAAGCGAGGGTGAGTCGCTAGTATTAAGTCGCTAATATTATAAAGAGGCAGAGTTTGTTATTTTTTAACTCGCTAGTCTCATGTACTACAAATCCGATTTGAAATATTCTTTTTGTATTTGATAGCCCGTTTATTGAGGAAAGCTATAGGCTATATATCATCATGCTACTATCCAAGAGAGCAGAGCAGCAATCATAAATGTCAACAAATCGGACATACCCGAACGGAACGAACCCGAGCAAATCAAGGATGAGTCGCTAGTCTTTTGTATATAGCCTTTCCCAAACGCTGTAATTAGTCTTGCCAAATTAAAAAAAAAAACTATATCACATACGAATATTCATTCCGCGAGATCGAACGCATGTATTCTTTTAATGTTTTCATTTAAAAATACACCAACAAAGTAATATTTCAAAAGAGTTTCAATTCGGACCATTTTCCCCAATCGGGCAAGAATGATCGATGTTGCCACCAACTATATTTCAACAATGGCTGAGCATAGATCGTGAAAAATGTCACACGGCTATAAATAACCTGAGCTCTTTCCAAAGGCTTTAATCTTTGAAAATATTTTCAATACGCAATAACTCAACTGTAACAGTACTAACTGTGATAGTAGATTTTTTCGGTTGTTCAAGAAATATTTTTTCATAATATTTTGTATTATTTTTTCTAATCTATTATGCCTCTGGAAAAGAAATTATAAAGGTAATTTTTTATCAACTACAATTTCGTATTCAGCCCTTTTTACGTCTCACTGCTGGGCACAGGCCTACCTTCCATACGAGACCAGACCATATAGACATCTACCACACTGGTAAAGTGCGAGTTGGCGGACTCCAGATGTCTTTCGAAAACTTGCTAAGTTCTCTCGTTCTCAGACATGCAGGTTTTCTGATTTTCCTTCACCGTAAGACAAGTGGTAATGTTGAAATGATTCGCACATGAACCCGCTTTACTCGGTTTTCCAAGTTACCGCGTTACCACTGGGCTACCACTGGTAACACAACTATGGAATTTATGATATCTTATATATCACTCTTTATTTTCTCAACGAGGTGATTCGAAAATCGATGAAAGTTATTTATTGTATAAAATTCTTACTTTTTATTAACTGAGAAATATGTGTTTTTCTACGTTGTAGTAACGAAGCGAGGGATCGAAACGATTTTTTTTGGTATGGAGAGTAAAATTGGCTGATTTTAAAGCAAGTACCTATCCTTCCCATGGAAATTTCCCTTTCATGAAAATAATATCATATATAATAATCATCTATATAACTTGTCACCACTATATTATCCCCTTATCTATAATATTGCCAATTTTTAGTATTGTGTGAGTGTGATGTTCGATAAATTGTATTGGACTTAGAACTTAGATTATACGTTTGTTCCGGTTACTAACAAGTATTTATCTCCGAAGCGGCTGCATCGCTTTTGACGGGACTTTCACTTTCAGATAACTGATGTTACAAGGAGTAACTAAGGCTTTTTTTTGATTTAAAAAAAAATTAGGGTTTTGCTCAAAAAAAAACGTACCTAATGAAAATATATGTAAAGAAAAAGAAGAAAATAAAGATTTTTTTCTTTACCCACCTACAAAAATGACTGCCTCCAATTTTTTTTTATTAAAACAATAAATCTCATCAATAGCTACCAAACAAAACAAAAGAAATCGCTGGACATACAGAAAAGAAAAACATATTAATTTATACATTATTATCAACTTCTAACTATACACATTCATTTCCAGACACTATGTGATAATAAATTTTATTGAAAGGGGGGTGATTTGTAAAATTGATGTATGGAAGAGTCGGTGACAGTTCCCTTTCCAGTAATAATATATTGCAGCTGGGTAATATATTACCGAGTCGTGACAATTTATCATCTTGTAATGAACCGATGGATTAACCCCGTTAACAACTATGTATTCATTTTAACCATACACAGTAATCAATCATAATTTAATAAAAATAGTATGTTATATAATTATAAGGTAGAAAGAAAAGTGGTTTACGAATAATAATGATAAGGCTTTTATTCGTCATTTTAATCGTATTATTTTAGTTGTAACTGTTACACGTTTGGCTCAGTTTGTAGTTACCCTACTCGCTGTGCCAGCGGTTGTGAGTTCGAGTCCCGCTGGGGGCATTCATTTGTGTGGCAAGCACAAATGTTTGTACTCCCGTCATGGGTGTTTATATTTATAATATTATATGTATGTATGTATTAAAAGTCATATATGTGTAGTGTATCAACTATTTGGTCTCCATAACACAAATCTCGTAGCTTACCATGGAACTAGATAATGCTGTGTGTTAATGTCCAAAAAAACGATGATAATATGTTTATCTATTTCTATCTCTATAATTATAAAAAAATTATAGAAATAGAGGTTTGCTGTACGCATTTAAATATTTGATTATGAAAAAAGCTGCGTGCTCGGTAAAATTTCCCAATGGTAATATAAACACAAACAGAAACTACTTATATATTATCGTTTTTTAAGTGATGATTTTTCAAAAATCCCATACATAACTAGTTTTTTCCACGTCTATACTTGAATGGTAAACAGGATGGGCAGTGGAGTTCGTGACTCCTTCATGCCGAAACAATTGGACAGATTTGGATAAAATTTAGTGCACGGATAGATCATGACCTGGAGGAATACAAAAACTACTGTTATTAACTAAATTTACCAAAACATGGCGCTACCTGTTTATAATAATATAAACAAAAAATGTACCCAGTGACGGTAAGGCGCTAGTACTCGTATGCAATTTGTATTTTACAAAATTATAGTTTCAGAGATTAGCGTATTCTAATATACAAATAAACAAAACCTTTTAACCTTACATATTAGTACAGTCAGTATAGATATACAAACCTAATATATAGTATACTAGCATTGCCCGCGGCTCCGCCCGCGTTCAGATGACCAAAAACCAAATTCTTAGGTTTTACATATTAGTATTATGTTACAATGCAGTTTTTGTATTTTTTCTCAGAAATGAGATATTTTCCCGCAATAAAAAGTACCCTATATGTTGACCCGGATAACCAGCTATCTTCATACCAAATTTCATCAAAATCTGTTCTGTGGTTTTCTCGTGATGCGGTAACAGACAGACAAACAGACAGACAAAAATTCTAAAAACTACAGGTTCGGACTCTGTATCGATAATAATGTCTATTTCAATTAGATATTAAAAAAATATTTAATGTACAGATTCGATTTAGTTACAATTTTATTATATGTAAAGAAATATACGAACATTTCACTCTACGACACTTGTATACGTAATTAGTGCATGAAGCTTACATAAGCTTGGAAGCTAGTGAAAGCTGTCTATTATTCATATAGTGGAGTTTACGAGATTAGTACGCCACCTTGATCCGTGTTATAATTTCATGTAGCAGTGTTAGAAATTAGTTTTTTAATAACTGTTTTTATTAAGCTTACACATTTTATTAACTTGTAAATTAAGGTACTTACTAGCGAGTTACACACGCTTTGTGCGTCCCTCTTGAATAACAAAACAAGCTGTGACTTAGTCCAGGTCATAATCATATCTCCCCTCCCCCCTCCCCCCCCAATGCCTTCACCTTATCGTGATGGGGGGGCTCCTTAGCGTCCGGCAATCCAGCCAAAGGCGCAAACGCGTGAGACACCGGGAGCTGGCCCACTTCGGTGAACGGTTACCATGCGAGTTGCTCCTAGTACTTCTCTGACAGCAGAGTGGACCAAAGGAGGAACCCATGGTTGTCAGAGCATCGTGGTTGAGTGCGGAAGCGATCCTTTGACGCCCCATTAAGACAGGGGTGGTTCTATTGGGTTTTAACGCGGCTTTTCGAGTCCCACATAACCACCTGTACGTAAATATGTGGTATATGTAAATGCATGTCCCAACATTAAGAAAAGGTCCAGCTTGAAGAACACACACGTAATATCTTTCACATCTTTAATACCAATGTGATTATTATACATACATACATACATCTATACATATAATAAAATTGTAACTAAGTCGAATCTGTACATTAAATATTTTTTGGAAAATCTAATTGAAATAGACATTATTATCGATACAGAGTCCGAATCTATAGTTTTTAGAATTTATGTTTGTCTGTCTTTTACCGGATCACGAGAAAACCACTGGACAGATATTGATGAAATTTGGTATGATGATAGCTGGTTATCCGGGTCAATATATAGGATACTTTTTACTGGGGGAAAATATCTCATTTCTGAGAAAAAATACAAAAACTACATTGTAAGAGTATACTTACATATGAAACCTCAGGTTTTTATTCATCTGAACGCGGACGGAGCCGCGGGCAATGCTAGTATATAACTAGGTAAAGACATAACAGTTTAGTATTTATATCCTCTGTTTGTCAATCGATTTTCTTATTTTGTTTTGTAAAGTAGCTATTGAAGAGCTTTAGTACTATCAATAAAAAAAATTGGACATAATTTTTTTATAATGTTTATACAGATTTCCTAAAATTTTCAATAATGATTATGGTTGAATTCGACCACTAAGTAAACAGTAGTTATACAAAAACGTCGAACAATAGAAATTTGCAGTACAATAGACCCGCTATGACGTAGACGTTAAATACCATCTACTAGCAGTCACTACCACCTAAACATAATAAAATTAAAATTAATGATAATTTCAGAACGTAAAAATATATTACCATAATAATGAATATAAGTAGAATAATTATTCAACGCGGAAAACATTCAGTCTTAATGACGTCCACAAAAAGTTAATGGATGCCTTTCAGAACACTCTGTATTTGGGTATGATGATACAGCTTGATTCGAAGTTGACATTTTTCCCTTATTTTCTGTATACATTAATATAACAATATGGTGGAAAGCTCATTCATCATATAAAAAGCTTTGGCTTGAACTTTCATATTTGCAGTGAAATGGTGAATTGTTAATATTAAATATATATTTATTGAGCTATTATTTGACGCTGCTGTCATTTTTATGTTGTGAGTAGCGTATATAGTGTACATAAAATATAATATAAAAGACCAGCGACTCACCCTCGCTTCCCTCGGGTACGTGCCTACTTTTTTAACGTTTAGTATAGATTTTTTAGAGATGAAATATTTTCCTGCAGTAAAAAGTAGGTATCCTATATGTTGACCCGGATAAACAACTATCATCTTACCAAATTTCATCAAAATTTGTCAAGTGGTTTTTTTTGTTATGCATTCCCAGACAGAGGATATTCAGCCTGTGTATCGATAATAATGACTATTTCAATAAGATTTTCCAAAAAATATTTAATGTACAGATTCGACACAGTTAGAATTTTATTATATGTATAGATAAAGATATAAAATCTGTCATATACTCGTACATATGTATATTAAAACATATCATTAAACATATTGACATAATAAAAACAAAGCGTTGATGAATCACTTGACTAATCGTCTCCATATTGCAGAGCTCTCAAAAGAAACTTTTATTTAATTCGATCTTAAAATGAAACCTCAGTTTCAATCAGGTTTTATTTTTACTGAGATCTACAAATAAAAAAGGGTGAAAAAATGTTGAGGAATGACATCGATTTCATTGCAGCTTAGAAAGCGTCCAAGGTCGGTGAAATACGATCTTTTGTGTGCTGAATTTTCTATTTTTTACATGTACCTACTTATTTATGAATGGGTCTCATGAAATTTTGGCTGGTTGTTATTTTTTTATTCTATCTATAGTTATATAAGTTATTAATGTGACCTTATTGGTGTTTTAATATAAATATAAAATATAATATAGTAAAAAGATGGTGTAAGTGAACGCAGTATTAGCTCAGTGGTAACGTGCTTGCTTGGAAACTGAGTAACGTGAGTTCACATCCCGGTCTCGCACCCTTGATATTCTCATGTGTAAATAATTTCCCACATGGGAACACAATGAAGGAAAATGTCGTGACTAAAGCTGCATATCTGAGAGAAACTAGCAAGTTTTCGAGAGACATTTGTAATCCATCAACCCGCACTTGGCCAGCGTGGTAAACTATGGCCTAATACCCTTCATATTGAAGGGAGGCCTTGATTAAAAAGGGATGCGTACAAAAGGATGGAAAAACGCCAAAATACTAATATAAAGAAAGCTTGTGAGTATGTTTGTTCGATCTTGACCCTACAACGACTCAACATAAGACGAAATTCGGAATCTATTAAGATATATTTAATTAACAAGTAGCCCGACGACCTTACCGTACATATAGGTGAATAAAATTTTATGTCAAAATACTTTGAACCAAGATAAACCTAGGTCCCATACATTGCTATTTAAAAAGAAAAAATTAGATGGTCTCCCGAACAGTAATTGTTCTAACTGTCTATTCCATATATAATTAACTTAACTTTACTTAATTATTACAGTAACCACTTATCGCGTTAGTGGAGGGATCACTGATGGGCACGTGCAGCCAAGGTCACTTCTGACTCTATTTATTTTTAATAATAATAATTTAATAATAAATGTTGGGACATTAACACACAGCGCCATCTAGTTCCATGGTAAGCTACGAGGCTTGTGTTATGGATACCAGATAGTTGATAAAAAAAAAACTACACATATATAACTTTAAATACATACATATTATAATAAACATCCATGACTGGAGTACAAACATTCGTGCTCATCACACAAATGAATGCCCCCAGCGGGACTCGAACCCGCGACCGTTGGCACATCAAGTAAGGTCACTACCAACTGAGCCAAACGTGTCATACTCTAAGTTTTTATATATATTTGCCAGACAGTGTTTTGATGTAATTCCAGGGTAGGTACTTGGCAAAGTTATAAAAATTCTAAATTTTTTCACCATACCATAGAACCTTAAAATTATTTAAATTTATTTTAATTTTGTATTATAGATTAGTACCTACTTTCTTGGATTTCCCGATTCCGATATGTCTCTCTCGTAACCACTTTTGCTGTAAGCATTGGAAACTTTCACAACAATCATCGTAATCTAAAAAAAACAAACAGTATTTTATAAATATTGTAAGGAACTTCTTTCTGCATTTCGATTTTATTCAACTCACGTAATAAATATTTTTCTTTCTTTTTATTTCAATATTAGGATAGGCATCTATTGATAAGTTCAAAAATTCTTCGTCTTTTTAACCCCCGACGCAAAAACGACCGGGTGTTATAAGTTTGACGTGTCTGTATGTGTGTCTGTCTGTGGCATCGTAGCTCTCGAACGGACAAACCGATTCCGATTTTGTTTCCTTTTGTTTGAAAGGTGAATTAGTCGGGAATGTTCTTAGCTATGTTTGATAAAAACCGGTCCAAGATGGTCGGGGTTTTTTTTTAATTTTTAATTTATCACTTGTTAATATTAAAAAAAACAATGAAATACAATTATCAACAACTGTTGTATAAGAAATCATTATCGAGATAAAAAGTAGCCTATTTATATACTCCAAAACATGTTATTTCAAAACGGCTTAAAAATTACTAAGTAATATCCAAACATTTTTCATAATCATCACAAATATCACCATTATAATATATCATCCATAGGTACATATAATAAAATTGTAAATAAGCCGAATCTGTACATTAAATATTTTTTGGGATATCTTATTGAAATAAACATTATTATCAATACAGAGGTCGAATCTATAGTTTTTAGATTTTTGTCTATCTGTCTGTCTGTTACCGCATCACAGAAAAACCACTGGAGGGATTTTGATGAAATTTAGTATGGTGATAGCTTGACCCGGATAACCATCCGGGTCAACATATAGAATACTTTTTACCGCGGGAAAATACCTCATTTCTGAGAAAAAATACAAAAACTGCAATGTTAGAGTATACTAATATGTAAAGCCTAAGAAATTGGTTTTGGGTCATCTGAACGCGGGCGAAGCCGCGGGCAATGCTAGTCACATATAATAATATAATAGTATTTAAAAATATTTTATAACTGAAGCCTAGTGCAAGCATTAGTTTACTCCACTTTAATCATTCATCAGGTCCAACTCGCTAAGTAATGAGCGCAGATCGATACGTGCCGATCTTTGCATGTATGTATATTATCGTATCTTAATCATAATGAATGGGTTTTTTTATTAAAAAATCTTTTATACATCCATATATTTTTATTAAAATAAGTTTGTAAGTTCGATTACCGGTTGCATTAGCTTTTTACAGTAGGTAAGCTTTATATAGAAATGTGTATGGTTATAATAGCGACTTATCCTAGATTCGCTCAAGTGCGTATGTACGTAGGTGCATAACATTATTCTAAGTTTTATTTTTTTATATTTTTCAACAGAATCCTAATTCTTTTAAAAAAATTAAAAGTTCCGTCAAAATTAATCTAGCCGTTTCGGAGATAAGCCTGAACAAACAGACAGACGGACGGACGGACGGACGGATGGACAGACAGACAATTTTTTTATAAAGTGTACCGAGTAGCTAGTACTGAGACTTATACAAGTATACAGCTCAATGAACATTTTACTTACTAGCGACTCACCCTTGCTTCGCTTGGGTTCGTCTCTAGGTTGCTTCCCTATGCAAACTTTCATCCCCATTTTCACCCCCCTTAAGGGATCATTTCCGGGATAAAAATCCTATGTCCTACCCTGTCGGCGACGGAAAACTTATCTTCGAGTAACGTGTGTATTAATATAGGGACAATGTCATTTTAGCGTATTATGAATAATTGTTGTAAATATGAAATCTCATTCTTATTAGATTTATTATGTTAAAATAAGTTCTAATTAGTGTAATAAGGTTAGTTTAGAGTATTTTTTGCTTATTTGAATCATATAAGACTATTTAACATTAATTTGAAAGGAATAGGTACGTAAGTAAAATGTTAGCATATAATTACGTAACTTGAAAATGAGATTTTTTGTTTCTTGCAATAGCATAATAGTTTATGTTTTAAATAATAGATTTTATTATAAAACTTATAATAAAACAAGAATTAGGTCGATAGGACTATCCGTTCAAAAGTTATAAGGGAAAATGTATAGTAAAAATGTAGCAACCTAGAAATTTAGATATTTTTGTTTAAGACTTTTTTAATTAATTATTATATATTGAATATTATGTTTTAATATTGTATAATAGTATGTAAGGCATGTAAATAAATAAATATGTGTAAGGTGTTTTACTGAAAACATAAAATAAAAGGACTCTCAAGGTTTCGGTTTAGGGAAATTTTATTCGAAAAATGAGCTCAAAGTACGCGGCTCTCTGTAAGGTATTAACGGGCCAAATAAAAGGCGAGCCATTTCTCGATTCGAGTCAGTCGCAAGACAGCCACCGAAGAGGCAACAACTAAAAGGAAAAGGAAGAACCGAAACCAAGAGAGAAAAAAGGAAAAAATTGTGTTTTTATTTCATCGCCTCTAAGTATAGTCTCCTGTCAACGAAGAAACCCTAGTGGATCGGGACCCAAGCTACGCATTCAGGGGTGCGTGGTGGCGTACATTACCAGCGAACGGACATACTGCCGTGTACGCCAAGAACGTCTGGGAGATTGTCCCAGGTCGACCTCCGGGTACTAGACATACCCTGGTTCTGGTCGTCCGAAACAGTTGGTCCTTCGAGCCGGATCCCTGCTAGAAGAAGTTCAGAAGAAACAGAAGATTGCGTTCAAGATGCCGGTAACCAGGTCGCAGAAGGATGCCCCCTCACGTCCCGGGTCCCGTCCTTCAGATAGGGACGCGACAGATGGAACGTCGGGATCAGAAGGGGTCACGTCAGCGTCGGCGTCATCGGGAACTGCAACTACATCGAACACTTCTTCGGGTACCACGACCACGGAGGGCACCACAGTGACGGAGACTACGGTTACGACTGCAACTACGGCGGCGTCTATGGAAGGCAACAAAGAAGATGCTGCACAGAGGATGACCAGGAAGAGCCAAGAAGATGTACCTGGAAAGGATGTTCAAGGCTCCTCCAAGACCCTGAAATCGATGGGGGTCAGTCGTCGCGCCAGGTCCACGAAGACCACGAGTTCCTCGGCCAGAAGACGCGAGCTAGAAGCAAAGGAAGAGTTGGCACGCCTGGAGTTGAAGCAAGCACAGGCTGAAACTAAGCTAGCCCGTGTCAGATTGGAGATGGCACAGTGTGAAGAAGAGGACTCCGTGGATGAAGACCTGGAAGACAGAACAGCACAGGTGCAGAACTGGATCGAGACGTCTGTGCTGGAGGATGGCAACAAAGTTCAACCAGAGATGCGAGGTCCACACCCCTTGGAAGAGCCACAGAAGATGAAGCCTGAAGAGAACTCCTCAACGAGAGGAGCTACGATTGAAATTCAAGCACTGACGGCAGCATTGAAGGAAGCTCTTACCACGCGAGGACCAGCAGGACAGCCAACCTACATTCACGAGTTACCCTACTTCGACGGCAACAGCAGCGAGTGGATGGCCTTCAAGGTTGTCTATGAAGATACAGCACCGATGTTCAACAACGTCCAGAATATGGCTCGGCTAAGAAGAGCACTGAAGGGCAACGCAAGAGAAGCTATCAAGAGTCTGCTGTACTCCGAAGCCTCTCCGATGGAAGTGATTCAAGCCCTCAGAAGAAGATATGGAAGACCAGATGCACTGGTGCTGGCAGAGTTGGACAAGGTCAAAACGTTGCCGAAGATTTCTGAAAACCCAAGGGACATATGCCTCTTCGCGAGCCAGATCAGCAACAGCGTAGCGGCAATAAAAGGATTGAAGAAACCACAGTACCTGCATTCACCTGAGATGGTGAAACAAATTATTGAGAAGATGCCTACGATCCTCAAGTTCCGATGGTACGACTTCATTGAAACAACAGAAGAAGGCGAGTTCTCCGACCTAACACTGGTGTCCAAGTTCCTGAACAGAGAAGCAGACAAGTGTGGAGCCTATGCATCAACAGAAGAGAAGAGCGGGTTCAGACGGACTCATCGACAAGCAACGCATTCAACTAAGGAAAAGGACTTCAAAGAAAAGGTTTCAAGATCAGAGAAGACTTGCCCCATGTGTGAGGGTGAACACTTCCTCGTCGGGTGTCAGAAGTTCCTGAAGGCGTCTGTGCAAGATCGATGGGCAATAGTGAAGAAAAGCCGCGTTTGCTTCAAGTGTTTACAAGGGACACATCGGAAGGAGAGCTGCAAGAAGCCGTCGTGCAAGGAATGCAAGAGGTGGCATCATCATCTGCTGCACGTCGAGACAGAGAAAAGTTCCTCGGAAGAACAGAAGAACAAACCACAAGAAGTGGCGAGCATCATGGCATCGGTGAATGCGGTCAACAACGCAAGGGCATACCTGAAGATAATTCCGATAGAAATCTTCGGGTCAAAAGGATCAAAGAAGATATTGGCCCTCATGGATGAAGGGTCAACAGTGTCGCTGCTAGACCAGAAGGTAGCAGAAGAAATCGGCGCTCAAGGAAGAAAGGAGGAACTGGTCATCGAGACTGTTGGAGGCAGGCTGATAAGGAAGGAAGACTCTCAGATGCTGGACCTTACGGTGAAGGGGATTCATCAGAAGACCAAGAAGACCTTGAGAAGAGTCCGGACCATCGACGAGTTGAAGCTTGCACCGCAGTTCCTAGAAAAGAAAAGGATAGAAGAGTGTCAACACTTGAAGAAGATTGCTGACTCTCTATATTATAAGGGGGAGTCACCACAGCTGCTCATCGGTCAAGACAACTGGGCGCTAATCGTGACTCAAGAAGTAAGAAGAGAGAAACCAGGACAACCAGTCGCTTCAAGAACAGGACTTGGATGGGTGCTCCACGGGTCAGACACTGGAGGCGCGAAAGTGGTGCACTTCTTAAACACGTGTCTACATGTCAGCACGCCAGAAGAAGAGATGCATCAAGCCATCAAGGATCACTTCGCAATCGAAGCACTTGGAGTACTACCAAGAAGACCCACTACGGATTCAGAAGGAAGAGCACTCACCATCCTAGAGAAGACCTGCAGAAGACTAGAAGATGGTCGATTTGAAGCTGGACTTCTATGGAAAAATGAAGATGAACAGATGCCTGAAAGCTACACGTCTGCCAAGAACCGATTGTTCAACATTGAAAAGAAGATAGACAAAGACCCTCAGCTGAAGGCAGAATACAATAAGCAGATCCAGCATCTAATCGACAGCAAGTATGCAGAAGAAGCACCTGGTGGACAAGAAGATTCAAAGAAGACATGGTACCTCCCTCATTTCTCCGTGGTACATCCATTGAAGAAGAAAATAAGGATCGTCTTCGACGCTGCAGCCAAGTCTAAAGGGAGAAGCCTCAACGACGCTTTACTACCGGGACCAGACCTACTGCAATCGCTCTTCGGGGTATTACTGAGGTTCCGGCAAGGCCCGTTTGCAGTGGCAGCCGACATAAAGGAAATGTTCCTGCAAGTTCGCATCCGGCCAGAAGATAGAAACAGCTTGAAGTTCCTGTGGCGAGGGGATCGTCGTGACGTAGCACCGAAGGAGTACAGAATGACATCAGTCATCTTCGGCGCGACATCATCTCCTAGCACAGCGATCTACGTGAAGAACCGGAACGCGGCGGACTACAAGAAGCAGTACCCAGAGGCAGCAAAGGCAATCGAGCTGAACCATTACATGGATGACTACCTGCACAGCTTCCATTCAGAAGAGGACTTCAAGAGAATTACAGCGCAGGTGGACTTCATTCACAAAAAGGCGGGCTTCGAACTCCGAGGATGGGCGTCAAACCACTCCGACCTGCTGCAAGACGTGAAGACTGAGTCAGTTGAGAAGACAGAGGTGGACCTTGGTGAGAAGGAAGAGAAGACACTGGGACTACGCTGGTTTACAGAAAGGGACTCCATAGGCTTTAGGGCGAACCTTCGGAACACGCCAGATGAAGTGGCACAAGGACTCAAGGTACCTACGAAGAGAGAAGTCACCAGCGCCGTGATGTCGACCTTCGATCCACTAGGGCTAGCATCACCAATTCTCATCCAAGGCAAAAGGCTGCTCCAGAACATATGGCGAAGTGGCGTCGGTTGGGATGAAGAGATAGAAGAAAAGGAGTACGAGTCATGGAAAACTTACCTGGAGAAGATGAAGCTGCTCCAAGACCTTCAGATCCCGAGATGTCTGGCACCACGTCGCACCGAGGGGGAGCTGCACACGTTCACGGATGCAAGCGAAATGGCGTATGCAGCTACGGTATATTGGAGAACTGAAAATCAAAATGGGACTTATGACGTCAGCTTAGTAGCAGCAAAAGTAAGAGTCGCTCCGTTGAAGCCGGTGTCAATCCCGAGACTCGAGCTGCAAGCGGCCCTCCTAGGAAGCAGATTGGCACACTCGGTCGAGGAAGAAATGGATCTGAAAATAGAAAAGAAGACGTTTTGGACAGACTCCAGTATCGTGCTATCATGGATCAAGACGGACCCGAGAACCTTCAAGACATTCGTGGCTCATCGCTTGGCGGAGATAGAAGATCTCACAAAACCACAGGACTGGAGATGGGTACCGACGGCGCAGAACCCTGCAGATGATGCAACACGTGACGTACCAGAACACTTCGACTGCCAACACCGATGGTACACCGGACCAGGGTTTCTAAGAAGAGATGAAGTTCACTGGCCTGCGGCAAGAACATTCAAGAAAGAAACCACTGGCGAAGAAAAGGCAGCGGACATCGTAGCGACTGCAGGCAGCTCCTATCCATCACCAGATCCCGAAAAGTTCTCGTCGTGGAAAAGACTTTGGCGAGCTACAGCAAGAGTACTGCAGTTCATACAACTCTGCAGAAGAAAGGAAAAGGTCCACGCCAGCAAAGAAGATCCTACCTGGAAAACTACAAAAAGGAATAAGAAAATTGTTGAGAAGCGACATCTGTCTTCAAAAACGTCAGAAAGGAAATACATACCATTGGAAACAAGTCTACTAGAGCAAGCTGAAACGCTGTTGTTAAGAAGAAGTCAAGAGAAATGCTTCAAAGAGGACATCAGGTGCCTACAGCAAGGAAAACAATTAGAGGGCAGCAGCAAGTTGAAAAGGCTCGACGTAGTGCTAGAAGAAGGTCTCCTGCGACTGAAAGGAAGAATCGACGCGATACGAGGGGTTACCAGAGACTACAAACGACCCATCGTACTCGACAGCAAGGACAAGACAACACTTCTCATCATAGAAGAATTTCACTGCCGCTTCAATCACGGGAATCACGCGACCGTAATGAACGAAGTAAGACAACGCTTCTGGGTGCTAGGACTGAGGTCAGCGATCAAGACCATTCAACATCAATGCCAGTGGTGCAAAACAAGAAAGGCAAGACCTCAAGAACTACCAGTGGGCAACTTACCTGCTGAGAGGCTGATGCACGGAAACCCTCCATTTACGTGCACGGGAATAGATTACTTCGGCCCTATGACGATCACCGTAGCAAGACGCCATGAGAAGAGATGGGGTGCTCTATTCACATGCTTAACAACACGAGCTGTACACATTGAGCTCACTCCTTCACTCTCCACTGACAGCATGATCATGGCACTACGACGATTCGCCGCGAGAAGGGGAATGCCAAAGATAATCTACACCGACAATGGCACTAACTTCGTTGGCGCCAACAAAGAACTCAAAGAAGCACTAGACACCATGAAGCAAGAAGACCTTATCTCGGAAGCGGAGAAGATCGGTGTGCAGTGGAAGTTCATACCTCCTGGTGCACCAAACATGGGAGGTGCATGGGAGCGTCTGGTGCGATCCATTAAAACCGCACTGGACGCCACGCTCAACGAAAGGCAACCACGAGAGGAGGTACTTCATACCCTCCTGTTAGAGGCCGAGCACATAGTCAACTCTCGGCCCCTCACCCACCTCTCCGAGAACCCTGAAGAAGAAGCACTTACACCGAACCACTTTCTCATCGGGCGATCATGTGGCGCAGCAAGAATCGGCAGCTTCGAGGACAACGAGCTTGTGGGCAGACACACCTGGAAGGCTACGCAGCGACTTGCCGATCACTTCTGGCAACGTTGGCTGAGAGAGTATTTGCCCACTCTACTACCAAGGAAGACCAAAGGAAGAGTCAGCGCCACAGATTTGCAAGTCGGAGACATCGTACTGATCGTCGATCACAGCCTACCAAGATGCATCTGGCCACGCGGAAGAATCCTGCATGTGTATCCTGGACCAGACGGGCGGACCAGAGTCGTCGACGTCGAGACCAGAGGAGGTGTTCTACGGAGGCCCAGTTCGAGAGTGGTGCTGTTGGTGCCGGGAGCGTCGCCGAGTCCAGGAGTTGGTGCAAAGCACGAGGGGGAGAATGTCGGCGACGGAAAACTTATCTTCGAGTAACGTGTGTATTAATATAGGGACAATGTCATTTTAGCGTATTATGAATAATTGTTGTAAATATGAAATCTCATTCTTATTAGATTTATTATGTTAAAATAAGTTCTAATTAGTGTAATAAGGTTAGTTTAGAGTATTTTTGCTTATTTGAATCATATAAGACTATTTAACATTAATTTGAAAGGAATAGGTACGTAAGTAAAATGTTAGCATATAATTACGTAACTTGAAAATGAGATTTTTTGTTTCTTGCAATAGCATAATAGTTTATGTTTTAAATAATAGATTTTATTATAAAACTTATAATAAAACAAGAATTAGGTCGATAGGACTATCCGTTCAAAAGTTATAAGGGAAAATGTATAGTAAAAATGTAGCAACCTAGAAATTTAGATATTTTTGTTTTAAGACTTTTTTAATTAATTATTATATATTGAATATTATGTTTTAATATTGTATAATAGTATGTAAGGCATGTAAATAAATAAATATGTGTAAGGTGTTTTACTGAAAACATAAAATAAAAGGACTCTCAAGGTTTCGGTTTAGGGAAATTTTATTCGAAAAATGAGCTCAAAGTACGCGGCTCTCTGTAAGGTATTAACGGGCCAAATAAAAGGCGAGCCATTTCTCGATTCGAGTCAGTCGCAAGACAGCCACCGAAGAGGCAACAACTAAAAGGAAAAGGAAGAACCGAAACCAAGAGAGAAAAAAGGAAAAAATTGTGTTTTTATTTCATCGCCTCTAAGTATAGTCTCCTGTCAACGAAGAAACCCTAGTGGATCGGGACCCAAGCTACGCATTCAGAGGTGCGTGGTGGCGTACATTACCAGCGAACGGACATACTGCCGTGTACGCCAAGAACGTCTGGGAGATTGTCCCAGGTCGACCTCCGGGTACTAGACATACCCTGGTTCTGGTCGTCCGAAACATACCCAGAGTCTCAAACCTTATCTTATTACCTTATCTAAATCATTTCAGTAGTTTCGGAGCCTATTCGCAACAAACAAACAAAGAAACATTTTTTTCTGTTTATAATATTAATAAAGACTTAACAAATGAATGTCATTTTCGACCGGTGCTTAATCGATTAGCCTCTAATTATAGTTTAAACGTCGTTTTTAGCTTAGCGGAGTACAGTCAACTCTGATTGGTTACTAACCAACAGTTCAAACTGCACGACATTAGCGAATCCATTTCGGTGTGAACCAACTTCAAAAAACGAGGAGGTAGAATTTTCGTTAGAACCTGTTCATCTGTATGTACATTTTTATATGTTTTTGCTACTTTAAATAGTTTTTAAATTTATACATATAATAAAATTGTAAGTAACGGGATCTGTACATTAAATATTTTTTGAAAATCTTATTGAAATAGACATTATTATCGATACAGAAGCCGATTCTATGGCTTTTAGAATTTTTGTCTGCCTGTCTGTTACCGCATCAC
Organism: Brenthis ino; assembly: GCA_921882275.1. Classification (NCBI taxonomy): domain Eukaryota; kingdom Metazoa; phylum Arthropoda; class Insecta; order Lepidoptera; family Nymphalidae; genus Brenthis; species Brenthis ino. The sequence continues at coordinate 20,446,474 of OV170228.1, read as the reverse complement.
AGAAAAACCACTGGAGGGATTTTGATGAAATTTTGTATGGTGATAGCTAATTATCCGGGCCAACATATTAGATGGATGAGTCAACATATGGGATACTTTTTATAATTTTGGGAAAATGTTTCATTTCTGAGAAAAAATACAAAAAATGCAATGTAAGAGTGTATACTAATATGTAAAACCTAAGAATTTGGTTTTTGATCATCTGAACGCGGGCGGAGCCGCGGGCAATACTAGTTATTATATAAAAGTCTATTAAGATAGGCCCCGAAGTGTCCTTACAAAATTTGTGTATATATTTGTTACTCCTTGATTTATATAGAGGCTATAAATTGGAGGCAAGCGATGCCAGTATAAGTCACCAGTACAGTATAATAATATTCGTTCAATATAATCCAGATAAACTTCGTCGTATAAACAAATATTTTCCACTAAAGGCTTTAAAGCTATCAAGAGCAAAGTTTTGAGGGAGGACGAAGGCCATTTGCCGACGTCGAGTGTTTGAAATATTGTATGGACTTATAAAATTTCAACTAATAAACTACAGAAGTTGATCACCAGAGCTTAGGAATTTAAATCAAGTATAACATAAGTTATAGAATAGCTATTTTAGGAAAATAGTTTTTTTTCGTTGTAATATACTACATACATAGGGTCAAATTCATATTAATAAAAAGTACATGTACGATGGTAGGGGACCCTTCGTGTGCAAATTCGACTCGCATTTGACCGATTTTTTTATAATATAAATAAACTTTACAACGGCAAATAACTAAAAGAATTGAATGCAGGTACAATTTTTTTCAAAAAAATAATCGTTTTAAAAACACTAAAAGACACACTTAACCATTTATTTTGTATATGACTCATCAGAACGAATCAAACCAGCCAGACCTTTAAAATATAATAAATAAATAGTTTAAAAAATAATAACACTACAAATAAAATAGTGCAGTAATTAAATAATGAATAAGAAAAAAAATATTAATCTCCATTTCACGACTCAACAGTGTTGAATAATTTATTAACTACTGGAAAAATATGTACAAGTAAAAACAGTCAGTTCTAATGGCCGAACACCATCAATAAACGATTAGTAACATTATTTACTATTATTAATGTGAACTAAAGCTACAATTATTTAGACTTTAAAACATCTATGCGTATAATCTATACATATAATAAAATTGTAGCTAAGCCGAATTTGTACATTAAATATTTTTTGGAAAATCTTATTGAAATAAACATACCTATTCCACGGTAACCGTAAATTTTTCCCAAATAAAAAGTAGCCTATGTGTTATTACAGACTATAATCTATGCCTGTGCCAAATTTCATCCAGATCCGTTCAGCCGTTCTGGCGTGAAAGAGTAACAAACATACATACTCACAAACTTTCTCCTTTATAATATTACTATACATATGTTACGTGTGTACGTTTTTGCTTAGTTAATTTCTTATTTTACCAAAAGTATAAACATAAGCACAATTCAAACAATACTCAGTTTATGGACCGCAAAGATATTAGTATTTCACAGTATTTGTCAAAGATGTTATGAAAAACAAAGTTGATTTCGCGGTCGCTGAACTGACAAAATGTAATCTAAAAATCCCATATTATTAAAACTACTCAATGTATCTTCTTGAAAATAATTTTGTTTGAGAGTGTTTTTGTTATTTTTCAGGACTTTTACCCCATACTTCAGAAGTAAGATGTGAAAGGGCATAAATTTTACGACTTTAGAAGCATCGACTCAGCAACAAATAAGAAAAGCACCACAAGATTATGTACCCTCAAAAGTATTTTTTCTCATCGAGTAACATGTATGGATCATCACTCCTCTCTTTTATTTATATACCATTGTTCGGTGGTTCATATAAAACAGGATTCTAACTCACCGCTACATACATACTCGTAACATTAAAAAGCTGCCGACTAAAATTGCTGTGACGCATGGACAGACGGACAAGATAAAATTATAAATATTCCTATTATTTTGTCTTTTGGCGCGGTATCTTATAAAGACTATTTGATGATGGTATTATATATATTACTAGCGACTCACCCTCGCTCCGCTCAGGTTCGTCCCTGGGGCGCGGTCTGGGAGGACCACCCTTATCCTTATCACTTAGGGGTATGGAAAATAGATAGTAGCCGATTCTCAGACCTACTGAATGCGCATATAAAATTTGGTAAAAATCGGTAAAGTATACTGAAATAAGAGAGCAATAAACATAAAAACAACAAAAAGGTTATCATGGGCTAAAGTATCCTTTACCCCTTTATTAAGTAGAATGGCTTAAACTATTTTTATAGGACTTTATTGGTAAATAGAGAATATGTAGAATATATAGACAAGTAGGATATCTATACTAATAGTATAAAGAGGTAAAGTTTGTGAGTTTGTGATGTTGTAGGGGGAAATCATTGGAATAACTGAACCAATTTAGATAAAATTTGGAAAAAAAATAGTTTGAGACCCTGGGAAGGACAAAGGATACTTTTTATCCCGGAAATCATCCCTTAAGGGGGTGAAAATGGGGAAGAAAGTTTGTATGGGGAATCATGCTAGGGACGAACCCGAGCGCAGCGAGGGTGAGTCGCTAGTAGATATATAAAGCAACAGAAGCTACTTTTATCCTGGTAAAAAATATCACGTGAGATATATAGAAGTTATATGATTTCTTGGTGCAGATTATAGTTGAAGATAAGCAAACTTAAGTCTTGAACTTTGAAGTGGAAAAAACTTTAAATGCTAGCTAAAACACTGGCCACATTTTATTCTAAGTCTAAAATAGCCGAGTCTACGGATTAAAACATAATTATGTTCTTGACGATAAAATCTAAATTACACTCTTGTTGGGACTTCAGATGTAATCTGCCATTTTCTCCCTAACAAAATAAATGGAACATCGTATATAACAAATACTTTTTTAAACTAACTCGCGTGAAACTTTGTAAAGGTTGAAGGAAAATTGTGGAATTAGAAAAATGACTAAAAAAAATGGGTGCGTGTAACATTTACGCGCGGTTAAAGTAAAACTTCTTCGGCAAATATCGCAATTTAATTAAAACAAATCAATAATTCAATAAGGCATATTAGGCATATTACAATCATCTTTATATATATAATTCTTCTGTGAATGTGTATGTCACTGAACTTCTCTCAAACGACTGGACCGATTTTGATGAAATTTTTTGTGTGTGTTCAAGGGGATCTGGGAATGGTTTAGATTCACAATTTGAATAATAATTTTCATCAAAAAAATTATTAAAAAAAGTTTGAAATTTTCAAATTAAAGACGTGTAGACAGGACAACGTCTGTCGGGTCCGCTAGTATATTTATAGAATAGAATATACGAAAAGAACATTATAATATATATTATTTGTCATACAATAACAACGGTTACCATGGCAACGATTAGTTATAATAGCTTTTATCTAATTTATGCACATTTATCCCACAGTAATAAATATTATTTTTTATAAGTAATACTTATTATAAAATCATATATTAATAATAAATATATATTTTTATATAATAATTATAAAAATATAAATGTAATATATTTTTTTTAATTATTAATAATAAATTTGACTTACCCCCAGTCACGCCTAAAGAAGTTTTACTTCAAATATTTATGATTTGAACCTGAAAAAATCCTGAAAAAGGACTGCATTCTGTATTATAGTACATATTTTTAAGTTAACAGATTCGATTTCCGGCAAAAAAATATAGTATTTACAAAATGTTATAATTCAATTCTAGTTTACATCAAAATCGACCCAGTATTTGAACATATTCGTCTACCTAATTTAGGCATCCTCTCTTTGAAGTTTAAATTGAATAACTTCATCATAGTTTCATCAAAGTCAAGGCTTTCAAGGTAGCAACATTTTCAGCAGACATTGTGTCTGGGGGCATTATTGGTTTGGATTTACGTAAGCCTTAATTTAGAACATTTCGCACAAGCATCACGTAGTGAATCGATACTCGAGACGCTATTGAACTCGAAATCGATTTTATCATATACTTAGCAGTAATCATGAGTTTTATATATTTTTTATGGTGTTCAGTGATAAACGAGCAGACAGACCACCTGGTGGAAAGCAGTACGTGTCGCCCATAACACCTACCGTTCATGCATTAAGGTTTATGTAACAAAAATGCAGAACCGTAGGTGCGTTGTCACTGTGAGGACTAAGATGATATGCCTCTTGCCTGTAATTGCGCTCGCTACCTTATCCTTCAAACCGGAACACAACAATTTAATCATTGTTGCTTGGCGGAAGAAATAGATAAGGAGGTGGTACCCATCCAGTCTGACTCCTCAGGCTTGACAGAGTCCTACCACTGGTCTAAAATTATGACCTTGAAATTAGGCCTTATATATTCTTACTAGCGACTGACTCGGGTTCATCCCTAGGTACGTTTTAAAAGTTAGTATGGAATAGATAGTCGATCCCTTGCTCTGTGAAAAACAAACACAAATCTATCTCACGGTAACTGTATATTTTTCCGGGATAAAAAGTAACCTATGTGATATTCCAGGCTATAATCTATCTATAATACAGGTTATATAATATGCAAAGGAAAATACATAAGTAAAGTGACATTACAAAATAATTTTAAATAAGGTTTTTTTTCTTTACGGATTTTTGCGAATTTATTTTGATTTCTGGTTCCCGACGTTTCGAATACTTCATAGTGAAATGGTCACAGAAGAGGAGAGGAGGTTGTAGGGACAGCCTTAGTATCTCATGAGACCATTTCACTCGTCTCAAATGATAGTTTTATTTAAAACGTTTTAGATTCACGTAAATCTAAGAGAGTATTACAAAATAATTGTTATAAATATTCATTTCACAATATTTCTAGTTAAAGTAAAGTTTAATAAAATTTAATGTTTGTAGTGAAGAGCAAACCATGAAATTTGTCACTTGGCTCGAAATATTAGTTAAATAAACAAAAATATATTTTAGTTCGTTCCAGACATGCAATCGTGATGAGAAGACGTGAGCAATATCAGTTGAATGCTCGCTTTACCCCATTGGCTGGTGTCCAGAACATACTAAGTGGCTCTCCCGGGACTTACAAAGTAAATAGTTATGTAATGATTTTAATAAATTGTATATTGCCAAAAATAAAAATAAATATTTTTTTTTTAACCAAAGATAACTATTAACATGTTAACAAAAGAATAAATAATTTTATCACAAATTCATACAAACGTATGTACTAAAAAGATTCTGTACTTCATCTGCGAGAAAGTAACAAGGGTTCAGGAATATTATAATTTAGGCCTTTCTAGTATTCAGCCTTTTTTAACGTCCCACTGCTGGGGGCGGGCCTTCCTTCAATGCGAATGGGATCAGGCCATAGTCCACCACGCTGGGTAAGTGCGCGTTGGCGGACTTCACTTCTTTCGAAAATTTGCTTAGTTCTCTTAGACATGCGGATTTCTTCATGATATTTTCCTTTACTGAAGGACAAATAAAAATATCAGAGGTACAAGACTCGGGATTTGAACCCGCTTCACTCGGTTTCCCAAGAAAGCGCATTACAACTAGGTTATATGTATATAACCTAAAAATTAAATAATGCAGACAATGGAAAAATGTCACGGCAACAGCTTATACGATACTCAAATTATAATTTTAATATATAATTACAATATGCATACATACATCAGTGTACGCTTCAAGTACTATAAATATGTCATACATTTACGAGGATCTTGCGAGCGATAAAGTATTCAAGGTATAAAATATTTCATTTGACATAAAAAATGTCTAACAGTGAACCTCCTAACACGCGTATGTCAAGTCGATTAATCAGAGGGGTTGATCGACTGATTCATTAGGGACGGCTTTTTTGTTCCAGACAGCTTTTATATATTGATATATGTAGTACTAGCGGCTCACTCTTGCTTCGCTCGAGTTCTTCCATAGTGAAAAAAAAAACAAATAATTCCACGGGAACCCTACATTTATCCGGGATAAAAAGTAGCCTATGTGCTATTCCAGACTATAATCTACCTCTGTGCCAAATTTCATCCAGTTCCGTTAAGCCGTTCTGACGTGATTGAGTAATGAGCATCCACCCATCGAAACTTTTGCATTTATATAGCAGTAAGATGTATGAATATATTGCAAAAGTTGGTCCTTTAGTGCCTAATAGTTGAAATATTTGCCATACACATGAGTCTGTGGGTTCGAACACCGTTCAGGGCACATCTATATTGTTTTTCGAAAAAAAATCAAATAAAGAGGTCCACCGATTTCAAAATAACAACCCCTGCTATATCCATTAAAAAAAACGATGAAAAGTTCTAAATTCTGAAGATATCGTATAACTTACACTCAATTATATTTAATGTAAATTTAATACAGTAAGGATAATTTGTTAGATTATTCATGAAGATATGCATTTTAATGGACAGTAAAAGAATATTCCTCGATGTACTATTAATAAATAGTAAATTTCTAAGAAATTAATTAAATTTCTAACTCTAACGCCGGCGTGTAAACCGTTATTTTATCTATAGATTAGGTCTTTAACAGACTTGTTCTACGATATTTTTTGATAAAATATTTATCTTATTCATAATCTTCAAAGAAGATATATTTTCTAGAACATCAGTTTACCAAATTCGCTTATTTTAATTAAAATTGATTGAAGGCTTACGCAGGCGACGTGCGGTGTCGCTACAGGCGATGCCTTAAAGTTATATAAAAGTTCGACGTTGTTTCAAATTGTTACTCAAATCCTAAGTTTTAATAATCACAAAAGTTTTCTTAGACGTGAAATAATGATATTTGACTTTATTCATATTTTTTGCCAGCTTAGGCCCTTGGTTTAGTTTAAATTGAGCTAAATGAATAAGTAATATGAAACTTACAGCGCGAAAATGTGGCTTATTTGGTAAAGTAAATGGTAAAGCGCTCGCTTGGGAAACCGAGTGAAGTGGGTTCAAAGCCGAGTTTCGCACTGATATTTTCATGTGAAAATGATTTCCAACGTGATTGCCACTTATCTTACGGTAAAGGAAAACGTCGTGAGAAAACCTGCATGTCTGAGAGAAAGACATGTGCAGTCCGCCAATCTGCACTTGGCCAGCGTGGTGGACTATGGCCTGATCCCCCTCGTATTGAAGAGAGGCCCGTGCCCAGTAGTGGGACATTAAAAAGGGCTGAATACATAAAAAAATATTAATCAAATTAATCAAGCCCCATATCAATGAAAATATGTATATTACAATAAACGCAAAAGTTTACCTGTTGGTTTGAGCAACGGAACGAAGTCAACTCTTGTATAGTGGGCTGACTTTTATTGCAAGCATCAACTAGTTCCAGTGGGACTTTACGTATTGCCAAAAACATAAAAAAATCGCTCAGTTAACCAGTTGTTTAAAGTAAATATAAATTGCAATTTTACTGCTCCTGTCGGGAAACTTTGAATGCTTATTATGGAATTTCACACAAACCTTAATTTCAATACATTCTTTTTTTGCCGTTTAGCAATGCATTGACGCATATCACCTGCATACATACAGGTGGTTATCTAGAACCTACCAGCTAGAAAAAGAGTATAATCCACTAAAACCTAACTAAAATCCCTTAATAGGACACTGCAGGATTGCTTACGTACTCGTACAAATATGAAATAAAAATATATGTATATACAAACAAATTGTTTTATTTGATCAACAGGAATAAAACCCGTTACCTTCAAAGCAAAGAATCCTACAATACTAAATTTACCCTCACTGGCTCGAACGAGTGTGTCCCTCGGTGGCTTTTGTATTTATAACATTATGTACCTGCTGCATTACTAGGTAGCAATTTTTATTACTAACACTAAGTTGTGTTTTAAATCAGATCATACTCTATCTATATACTAAAACTCATTCAAAATCCGTCCAGTTGTTTCAGTGTAAGGAGTAACAAACAAACACACATTTAGTAACAAAATTTCGCATTTATAATATTAAAGTATAATTTTATATTGAAAACATAAAATTTCCACGTAATATTAAACATTGATAAAACAAACAGCGTAATTTACTCAAAGAATATTATGTAGAGTGTATCCTGAAAATTTTCAAGTTGCTTCATTTTAAGCGTGATAATAAAATTCACATCTATAAGAATTTCACGCCCGACCTCGTGAGCTCTAATGAAAATTCAATAATGAAGATTGCTGGCAATCGGCTCCAGTCTAAATGCGTCTGGCATCCGCTGCAAAAATCACTAAACGATTGCATTTTAAAATAATCTGATATGCATCGATATTTGCAAACGTGGACGTAAAAATAATTTGTAGTTAGTACGTATTTATTAATTTTCTATTTAGCCCTTTTTAAAGTCTCACTGCTGGCAAGCACCTTTCATACTAGGGGATATGAGGCCATAGGCCACCCTTTTTTTTTTTTTTTTAACGTTGGGAAATGCATTTACACACGAGGTGTGGGACTCACCGGCAAAGCCAGTACTACCCACTAAAACCCAACAAAGCCTTCCCCCGTCTTAATGGGGCGTCGCAGGATCGCTTACGCATTCAACTACGACGCCCCGACGGCAGGTCTGCCAAAGCAGACCACAACAACCACGGGGTTGCTCCAAGGTCCACTCTGCTATCAGAGAAGTACCAGGAGCAACCCGCATGGTACACCGCCCTCCGAAGAGGGCCACCTCCCACCGCCCACCGAAGTGGGCCACCTCCCTGTGCGTTTCTTGGCTTCGCGCCCGGTTGGGTTGCTGGGCACTACTGAGCCCCCCCACCACGACAAGGTGAACGCACGTTGGGGGGAGGCCATAGGCCACCCTGATCAAGTGCGGGTTAGTTGATTTCCCGTGTCTCATGAGAAATTGCTAGTTTCTCTCAGACATGCAGACATGTAAAAATGACATATCTATACTATGTAAACCTAAAAAAATTTTTGTGGATAAAGATTAGCCAAACCGAATTTTTGATAAATGCATCAGCTTCATATAAATGCTTAAATTGCATCATTACATTTCAGAAAATCATTTTACTTATTAAATCATAATAGATAGATCAAAATTCAATAAAAAATTAGATAATAAAAAAAGGTTCTGATCGAGTTCAAAAAAAGATTAGAAATACAATTCGGATGTGTTTTTTATGGATCTAACTATGATCATGACGCGCAAGAATTTTACAATATCTATACATATAATAAAATTGTAACTAAGCCGAATCTGTACATTAAAAATTTTTTGAAAAATCTTATTGAAATAGACGTTATTATCGATACAGAGGCCGAATCTATAGTTTTTAGAATTTTTGTCTGTTTGTCTGTATGTCTGTTACCGCATCACGGAAAACCCACTGGAGGGATATTGATGAAATTTGGTATGATGATAGCTGGTAATCCGGGTCAACATATAGGATACTTTTTACCGCGTTAAAATATCTCATTTCTTAGAAAAAATATAAAAACTGCATTGTAAGAGTATACTAATATGTAAAACATAAGAATTTGATTTTTGGCAATCTGAACGCGGGCGGAGCCGCGGGCAATGCTAGTTGTTCTATAAAATATTCAACCCAGGGGATGGAATAAATATTGAGTAAAAACAAAAAGCAATTGTATTATTACAGTTAAAGAGTTGAGAGTAGTAGTAAAACAATTAGAAAGAAGTCAATTTTGTTTTGATTCCAATCTTTAACACTAAAAGCTACTCGCTGAAATAGACGTTTCATGTTAAAGTTAAACTAACGGCGGTGTGAACACAGCCACACCCGATTTTTTTTCATTTCAAACTAGCTGACCTAATAGACGTTGTCGTATTCCAATAGACGTTGTCGTATTCCAATAGAATATTTCTTCAGATAGTTTCTACCAAAGTCCTAAAGAATAAGCAGTTTTAATTTTTCCAAAATTCCCCAATTTTTGTCCTTTACACATTATTCGAACAGGGCATTATAAAAAAAATGCTTAATCGATTCAGTCGTTTTCATGCTTGCATATAACAGCATTTCACTTATAAGTATAGATAATTATTGTATGAACAAAAAGACAGAAAAACTATAGTGTCAGTAAGTAATTGGTGGTCGATAGCAAAATTCGGTGGTACAAGTACAATTATACAAACCCACAAACGAAGGCAAATTAAACCGTAAATCCTCTTATATTGAATGCAATTACCGATTTAACTATTTAATATTGTGGAGTGAAATGGTTAAATAATTAACTAGTGCATAAAGGTGACTTTTTGAATATTTCAAACAACAAGTCCTTTATAATAAATAAATAAATAAATAAATATGTTGGGACATTAACACACCGCACCATCTAGTTCCATGGTAAGCTACGAGGCTTATGCTATGGATACCAGATAGTTGATACACTACACATATATAACTTTAAATACATACATACATATTATAAATATAAACACCCATGTCTGAAGTACAAACATTCGTGCTCATCACACAAATGAATGCCCCCAGCGGGACTCGAACTCGCGACCGCTGGCACAGCAAGTAGGGTCACTACAAACTGAGACAAACGTGTCGTCATAAAAACTAGTCACTTAATCTCGCTTCTGTTAATCTAAGAAAGTTTTAAAAGAAAACAAATTTAAATTCAGCATAAATAATTTGTATAATCTACTAATTTATATCTATCAACGAATTACTAAAAAAATGACAACAGAAAGTTTTGTATATCAAAATTTTCTTGCGATCTATTTAGAGCAAAATGAAGTGCTAAAAGCTGGCGTCCAATACAAAAAAATAAAATAAAGTTAATTTTTTTACTTAGCATAAAGGTGTTATATACACTAAAAGTTAACTCGCTAACAGTTTTAAACAATACGTGTCATGTTAGTAAAAACTTCAGAAAGAACTTCAGAAGAAACTTAGCAAAGTAGGTATCTACGAGTATAACTAGCGACTCACCCTCACTCCACTCATACAATTTCATCAAAATCTGTCCAGTGGTTTACTCGTGATGCGTTCCCAGACACACATACAGACAAAAATTCTAAAAACTATAGATTCGGCCTCTGTTTCGATAATAATGACAATTTCAATAAGATTTTCCAAAAAACATTTAATGTAAAGATTCGACTCAGTTAGATTTTTTTTATATGTATAGATTTATAAATCTAAATAGTTTGTATGTGGAACTACTATTTCTATTTATTATATTTTTTTACATTAACATTTTACCTACTAGCGTCTTTCCCCTAACTTCGCTTAGGACATACCCAATAGTGCCTATGTGTTAGTCCAGGTCGTAATGGATTTGTGTACAAAGTTTTATATTCGCATTTTTCACGTTGAAATAAACATAAAGGCACATATATAACATTTAAAAAGCTCCAGAATAAGTAATTTTGGAGGTATGTTTTGTTATATACTAATAACTCATGAAAACCTCACCACAGATAAAAAAAAACACGTTTTTGAATAACTGTAATGTTTCCAGTAACAAATCAAAAAGCCTAAATCAAAGGATCTGATCTGATCTAGACATCTCTTAGCCCCATAATATGATCAGCTCGATAATCTCTAATAAGCGTATATGGTTGTCCAAATTCCATATACTTGAGTTTCAAATTGTATATCAGTTAGAAATTGGTTAAAATATCGACCAAGATTTTATTACAATAGTTATTAGTGAAGCTAATGTAAGGCAGTGGTAACCCAGTGGTAATAGTAATAGATCAGAAATAATAATTAGTTTTATTTTATTAGAGTCATTAGTTAATAATAATGACATAACACGTGATAGTTATAAATTAAAAATTTTAAAAACCCCCTACGCAAATTAATTGTCATTTAACGATTACACTGGCACGCGTGAAGGACTTAATCGACTAATCATACGCCAAAATGCCTTACATTATTTTGAAAAAGAGCTGATACTCTTACACTACTGGACCGATATTAACCAATTACAGCTAAGAACTACCGCAAGGAAACTGGCTTTCAAATGAAACAAAACGCATCGAAATCGGTTCATCCGTTTGAGAGCTACGATGCCACAGACAGATACACATACAGACACACATCGACGTCAAACTTATAACACCCGTCTATTTGCGTCAGGGGTTAAAAACAAAATTGGACATTAACTCCACAGTTTTAGGTGTGCCTCAGTTATTCGATGCCGTCGAAAAACGGTCCAATCCCGCAAGTAAACTGCGTGTAGATATAAAAAAAATTATGTTTTCATAAACAAAGGTCAAAGGGGAAATGTTATAAAAATATAACTTTTTAGTACGAGATATCATGGGGTCGACCACAATGCAATGTAGGATACATTTCTTTTATACACATACATACATACAAACATGTACGGCAGAGATCGAGGTCTGGCCTTTGTTGAAGCAAACTACATATATACAAAACATATAATACTACTGCAGAATGAGCACGTAGCGTATGAAGCATACTTCATCTGGTTGCTAATACATAGTAAATTACGATTAAAGAGGTAACCTATACAAATAATAAAATTCTGAGTTGAATCTGTACATAGAATATATTTTGGAAAATCTTATTGAAATAGTCACTATTAGTGATACAGAGGCAAAATCTATAGTTTTTAGAATTTTTCGCTGTATGTCTGTCTGTCTGTCTGTCTGGGATCACGAGAAAACCACAGGACAGATTTTGGTGACATTTGAGATGATAACTCGTTGTTTAGGTCAACATATAGGATATTTTTTATTGTTTAGGTCAACATATAGGATATTTTTTATATGGAAAATATCTCAGGTCTGAGAAATCTATACTAAACGTTTAAACGTAACTAGGAACGAACCCGAGCAGAGCGAAGGTGAGTCGCTATTTGTTAAATAAAATTTATATTTAATGTCAACATAGTATTTATTTGAAGCTACAGATATACAGTCAAAAGTAGTGATCTCGATCTTGGATGTCAATTATTATTTGCTATAATAACTTCAATTAACCTGATGTGGTAGAAAGAATTTATGAAATGAATTGTACAGTAAAAATTAAGTGTGCATTTGTTACATATGTATGTATATATACAATAATTTAGTATATTTGTAAACTGTTAAGTTTATAAAAAAGGTTTTACGTAAAAACTGTAGGTTTTCGTTCATATTTCTTATACAATGTTGTTTTTTTTAAAGTCACTATAAGAAAATAGTCATAAGCAAAATTTGTGTTGCAATAAAATTTGATTGTCTCTGACTTTTTCAGTTATTTTTTGAGCGTTAGAAGTTAAGTGTTCCCAATTTCCCCACTTTACCCTATACTTAACATACAGTAAGAGCAAAAACAAATCTATTCCACGGGAATAGTACATTTTTCCGGGATAAAAAGTAACCTATGTGATATTTCAGACTATAATCTATCTCTGTGCCAAATTTCATCTAGATCCGTTTAGCTGTTCTGACGTGAAAGAGTAACAAGCATCCATTCAAACTTTCTTATTTAAAAAGTTAATGGGATGATTGGAGCTTTTATCCGCGGCTCTACTCCCATAGTTTATTTATGTGTTTAATTTAATTACCTACGTTCATAGCGCGATGATAGATAGCAATATTGCAAAAAGAATATAGCATACAAAAGATATGGCTAATAGTTAGATATAGAAAAAACAAAAAAATAAACATTCTTATAAAGCTGCTTTGAAAAAATATTATTATATTTATTATTTGTATATTACGTTTATTGTCATTTGCGGCTTAAATGATGCCGCTGGGGACTATTATAATAAAATTTTATGAGCATACTCAGGCAGACCATACTCTGTTTTAGATTTTATACGGTATTTACTAAAAATAATAAAAACTGTTTATACAAACCTTATAATACTATAATATAATACTCCTTTATAATAATTATTACGTATGTCCTTCCTTCCTAAGCTATATTATATTTAAAAGTCCTAATAATATATTTATCTCGTATGATATGTGAACTTATTGGCTCTAACTTAATTAACTTTTTTATCTGTAACTTATCTAACCGTAATCTTGGAAAAGGAAAAAAAACCCTTATACAGTTAAAAATCCGCCAAAAAACTAAAACAAAAGAAGGCTTCTTTTAATCCACAGCTTATCCACGATCGCAATTAAACTTAACAGATAAAAAATACACGGAACAAATTAAAAAAAAAAAGAATTCGACACTCACCTGTAATTATAATTTTACAGCACGCCCAACTGAAACTCTATTCTCAAAACACAAATCACGACACCAAAAAGAACCCAAACTTTCAAAGATGGCAGAGTTAAAAATATTGGTATTGTTATATTTTAAAACATCGCGTGTCTCGCGTGTTCCCTTCGCGTAAAATTTCGTCTACATATTTTTCGTATTTTTATTATTATCCGATATCAGACACGTGTTGTCGGTGGAACGCACCTTTTTACACTGAAACTGAGGGGTAGGAAACCCCTATTTCGATACTACGATATCATAGAATAATACGTAGAACCGATGTTAGGCAATAAACAAAGTATTTAATTTTCTAAGTAACGTGCGGAATTGGTTTTAATAAAATCTAATTAATTATGTTCTACTTTTAATAGTTATATTAAAACGTTCTATTCTATGTATAATAATATAAAAATATGATAGTTTAATTTACTAAGCGAGCTTCTTAAGTTGTATTTACATGAGAACCATATCGTATTCTCTCTTTATTTAAAAATTGATTGCTGAGTAAAATATACGAAAGAGACGGAAAATAAAAATTACAATCTAAAAATCTTATAATCTTTGGTCTATTTGGCTGAAAGCAAGAACAGGATAGAGAATATGTAATGTCGTTGACGAGAAAGAGACAGATGTATTGACGAATGTACACCGTATTTGACCAACCTTTCTTTCAGCTGAAATAAAATATGAGTTCGCAGAAGCTTTAGTCGATGCAAGTGTAATAATTCAGGTATTACCTAACTTTGAATTGGCGAGCAATATTGGCTGGAATTATGACGATAGAGTTTGCGTTTAACAGTCATTTAACTAATAAAAGCATTTTCTGTGACTGATTTCAAGGAAAATTGATCGAAATATAAATATTTTTAAATAAAACTATCTTTTCGGATTTTTTCGCGAATTTACTTTGATTTTTGGTTCCCGACGACTGAGGTGCTAGATGTCTCTAAGGTATTATATAGTTGTTACAGACAGCCTACCCACAAATAACAAAATGATTTCAAAAATTGAAAAATGGCACCAAAGTACCTTACAATATTTTAAATTATTTTATTTAAATTATATAAAAAAATTTAAAGTTAAAAGTTTTTCGATTTTAGATTCTAATTTTTTGAAATTTGTGAAAAATATATATATTTAATACCAATCAGGGTCAGTAAATAATTTAAAAATGATTATTGCTAATGATTATGCTATTTATATATATATATATATATATATATATAAATAGCATAATCAAATAAATCATAATAGCCACATATATATATGGCTGAAAATAAAATATATATTATAAAAATAAAAAATCAAACTGCACCAAAACTAAAGCCAAGTAAAAAGATGGAAACAAGTTAGCGAAGGAAAATGGTATTATGCAGTAGGAGACATACTCGTAGTAAAACTGACAGCAAGGGTGCAACGTGTTATAGGACTCATGTTTTTTTTTAATTACTTTACATCTCTATTTTTTACATTAAAAATTGTTTAACATAAAAACATTTTCTTTATTTACAAAGAAATCTCGTTAAGTTAGTTTTAGTCTGAGTCTCTCTCTATATCTTTGTACAAACACTCCAAGTCATAGTAGGGCAGTCTAGAAAATACTAGAAAGTAAAGTTAAATGCTCATATTATCTCTCTATGTAATATGAATATATATTGATATTTTAATCTTTTTAGTTGCTTTAGCTGAAATGGCTGGGTTCGATTCTTGCGTGTAGCTAAAATTCTCAGTAGTAACACTAAATCACAATGCTCCAAGGGTGCGTAAACCCTTTAATCGTTCATGATCTGTCTCCAGTTCTTCGGATTATCGTCAAAATGCTCTATGAGACGAAGACGAAATACTGTACACACCTGCAGTATAGTGCTCGTATTTTACGTAAGCGACTAACATAAATAGTAAATAAAAAAACAGTATTTACAACACATTTATGGTAAAAACAACGATTAGCATATATCGTCATAAAAATCTATAACTTCTCTTTAACAATTACTTTTTAACAATGTATCTCCAATTATTAGCTTAAATCATAAAATTATGTACTCGTAAGTTTATGCAAAAATATAACATGTATATGCAAAAATCTGTGGAATTCGGTTAGGGATTTTTACGTAAAGAACTTTTAGACAGATAGCAATTTTAAGAATATTTCTCCCATTGTAACCCCTGATGCAAAAAGAGGGTTGTTTTGAGCAATTTTAATTTAGTTTTTTTTGTGTGAAAGGTGACTCAATCGGAAGTGTTTGTTGTTGTGTGATCAACTGCCACAGATCTAATAAATTTCGAAACTTATTAACCCCCTACTTAAATTACATTGCAATGATTGGCCTTAAAACATTGACCTTGAAACCTTGGCCTGATGCTGCAGCGTCACCTGGAATCTCCAATATAACCTAACCCAACTCTTTACTAAAATACTGCAGACATAATCGGCTTTGAAATTCAATCATTGAAATGACCTCAATGAATAGGTTATTGTGTTGGAGTTTTTAATTTTTTTTATTAATTTTACTTTAGAAAAAACTTTTTTTATTTTAAACTATTTTACCAAACCTAAGTATATCTATACTAATATTATAAATGTGAAAGTGTGTTTGTTTATTTTTTTGTTTATCTTTCTTTCACGTCGAAACGGCTTGACGGATTGACGTGATTTTTTGTGTGGATATAGTTATATATAGCTTTTTACCGCGGGAAATTATCTTTTTCCCACGGGAAAACACGTTATAATCCAAAAAAATAAATTGTGATTAGAATTACTTTAATTAAATACGTGTTTTAGCATTTTCCAAAATTCATCCCATAATTGGGTAAACTAGCGAATGAAAATTTGTATGAAACCTACCATTTTAGAGGGTTTTTTTGTAGTTTAAGCGCGAGGGAAGCCGCGGGTTCTGCTAGTAGTATATACGTATATACCGAATGGGTATAGTTTATACCTTTATACCACTACAATAGTAGCCTCGAGTGAAATCTAGTTATATAATAAGGAATAGCTCCAAACAAGTAGGTATTTACAAAACACCAATCATTTTTATATGCACGTAAAGAATATAGCTTAGTTATAACGAGGCTATAATGGCACATAATTGATGAAAATTGTTACGTTTACGAGTTCTGCAGGAAATGATCGCTCGATTATACAGTGAGTGCTTAATGTGGCCTTTCTATTTTATCTTTACTTACTAATATTGTAAATGCTAAGCATGTTTCTTTGGTTTAACATTTTTAACGTAACAAATGAATAAAAATCAATAAGTTTTTGCATGGATATAGTCGAATAAATATACGTAGGAATATTCCATACTAAAAAAACACTTTTTAACAATTAATTTGTTTTGTTTTATTATTTTGTAGATAATATATATGTTTATAAAAAAGCATTTCTATAGGTACAATCTATAATAGATATCGTTCAAAATTATATTATCAGCATAGTTTTATATAAAGTAGTGAAAGTTGGTATGATTTTTGCCGTAGAAATTATTTTCCTTGGAACGTTGGTCGTAATCACTTACACCAATGCACAATACTCCAATAATATGGAAGCAACCAACCAAATAACTAACCGGACTTTCAAGGAATATATTCAAAAATTTAAACCCACATACGTGTGGAGGAAAATCGAGGAGAGCAATAAATTGAATGGTCTCAACAAGACATTTAGAGATGAATTTAATAAAATTCTAAATTTAACTGACGAAACTGATGAACTTTTGAAGTTAAATGT